>JALMGJ010000014.1:5165000-6365000 GCA_023362775.1 Charina bottae | reverse complement strand
CCTGTCTTTTCACTTTCTCCATGTCATTGTCTTTTCACTTTTCACTGTCTTTTCACTTTCTCCATGTCATGAGTATCTCTGTATCACATCACCCATTGCTTGCCTTTTTTCTAGGGCAACCATATCTGGGCTGCAAGAAAAACTACTAGGTACTGTAGCCACAAAGAGATACAGAAAACTCTTCCCTATTGTGACCCTCTAGTGCATGCTGGCTGGGGAATTCTGGGAGTTGAAGTCCACACATCTTAAAATGGCCAAGGTTGAGAAACATTGCTCTAGCGGTAGTCCAGATTTTTTCAGATGGATACGGTAATCCTCCTTTCTAAGCAAAGTAACTTGCAGTTTTATTACCCTTTCTCTGATCTTATGGGTTATTCATCTCAGCTCCCGGTAATGTTCCTCCTAAGACTTCTAGGTACGCTCTTCAGTCAATTTAATAATTTTATTTCAAAGCAGGTTTGAGCTACTTGATCTAATTTAAAGATTCCCCATTAGCAACCCATTCTCTGAAAGAGGATATGTGCATGTTTATGTAATAGTCATGGTGTAAAAGGGCTTAGTGGTGAAAACACATGCTTTCCCAGAAGACAAGGAATTTTAGAAGAGAGAAGAGAGGAAAAAACCTGGAAGAACTCAATGTTAAGGGCAATTCCTCATGGACCAAATGCTTTTTATAAACTTAAGTACATTATCACACATTGGAGTTCAGAAAAGCTTTGTTTACAAAATTTGCCAGATTCAAGAAGAGCAACATTTAAATATTGCTTTTGGAATCATGCTGTTGGCCACAAGTGAAGAGATAATCCTTCTTCTTCTTTTTTATTGTTGCTAATAAATGAAGGTAAAGTTTGAAAGATATCTTGTGAATGTGTTTTGAGGCCTGGTAGTTACTAGGCATGAAAATTATTTTCTGAGCACAGTTCAAGGTGTTGATTAAGGCTCGAAATTGCTTAGAGTCTGATAATCTATGTTGTTAGGATCCTATCCTGGCACTGGAATTAGCAGAAGAGGCTTTCTTAAAGATGCTATTCGTGAGAGTGAATACACTTCCTTGGAAGCTGTTTTCCTCTCTAATTATTTACACTTACAGGAAAGGTCCTAAGCCTTTTTAATAAATTAATTTAATTAGTGGTAAGGCTTTAAGACTTTTTTCTTTCCTTAGCATCTTCATCCAGGATGCATCAATATATTTAACTGTATTTATTGGGCTTTAATTGTTTACATCTCATTTTAGATTATTAACCCCTTGGCATGCCATATGGTCAGCAAGGAGAAATATAAATCCAAATAATTAATAAAACAAACTCACAAATAAAAACTAAAATAATGTAAGTAGCACTGTAATTGTTATCAGAATATGTGTTAATCACAGTTCTAATGTAGTTAATGCATATTAGCTGCAAAGTAGAAGAGAATTCTTGTACCTGCAGTGATGGGACATTCATTCCATGCCAGGTAATAGTTGGGACAGTTAAAGATTTATCCTCCTTAGAAGCCATCCTACAGGAGAGCAATTTTAATTTACTGAAATAACAATCAAAGGTTCAAATATAATATTAGTCTTTCTTTAGCAAAACCCAGTGCATTTCTGTTCAAAAGTAAATCCCACTGAACGGGACTTATTCCCAAGAAACTAGATATCAGGGTCCTATAAGTAGAGTCAGATAGAAGAAAAGCTTAGAGGCAAAATACTTGGGCTCTACCTGTTTGCTAATTGTCAGTTTCCCTGAATTGTCATTCTAATTGATTGCAATGAGGATTGTAGCTTGAAGAATTGGAAGACCCTGATTTTCTCCATCTCTCTCCCTATTCTTTTTCCTTTGAGTATTGTAGCTTTTAGACTGCAAGCTGGATGGCAGAGACCATCTCATTATTGCTCTTTGGAAGTCATCCTTGAAGGGTTTTTTTTTGTTGCTAAAGAGCAAGGTAGGACCCCTGCACCCAGGAGTTGTGAATGTGACCTTCTATTAACCCATATCCAGCAGCAAAGGATGATGGATCCACCTTGAAAGAAGGAAGGAAGGAAGGAAGGAAGGAAGGAAGGAAGGAAGGAAGGAAGGGAGGGAGGGAGGAAGGCAGGCAGGGAGGGAGGGAGGAAGGAAGGAAGGAAGGCAGGGAGGGAGGGAGGGAGGGAGGAAGGAAGGAAGGAAGGAAGGAAGGAAGGAAGGAAGGAAGGCAGGGAGGGAGGGAGGGAGGGAGGGAGGGAGGGAGGAAGGAAGGAAGGAAGGCAGGAAGACAGGAAGGCAGGAAGGGAGGGAGGGAGGAAGGAAGGAAGGAAGGAAGGAAGGAAAGGAAGGAAGGAAGGAAGGAAGGAAACAGATAAATAAGAATACAGTTAATTTTCGGTAGTAATTTCATCCTTATCACATTAGTGGTAAACAAAACCAAACAGAATAAGAAAACCAAACCATCTGAAATTTAACACTGTGCCCTCCTGCCCTCACTGCAGCCAAATGGATTTGCCAAATGAGTAGACAGCAATGGTCTGACATGCCTCTGTGTCTTTAACTGCTGCCCATCTGGATTAAGTTCAGTGGCTTACATTAAGAGGTCCCATCTTATTTTGCATTGACCTTGGCTGGACTTCAAAAATCAACCCAAGCCAAATCAGGATATTACTTGAAAGGAAGATCACTTGGAAATCCCAGGGCATAATGTTATCCTGGGAGGTCAACAAAACCTCCTGGAAAAAGACGATGTTGTACTTGTGTTGCTTCCGAGAAAATTGTATGGATTTGACATCACTGAGAGGTGAGATTGAGTCATGAAGGGCTTTACCCAGGAACAGCCTCCCCCCACCCCAAACCCACATAATCTTCCTGAAGAAGAGTTCCCATGGTTGCAACTTTGTTGTACTTCGGAGGTTTTGTTTTCTTGCTTTGGTGGTGGGTGCAAAATACGTGGGAATAAATTGGAAGATGCATTTTTCTGGCCCTGAACGAATGGCAGATTTTCTAGAGGCCATCCGAACAGTTGAAATGTATTCCCAAAGTCTCACCCCCTCACCCACACCTGTATTTCGCCAGCAATTGCAGCATGCAATTAAAAAAAAAAGATGAGAAAGGGTGGGGTTTGCTGGCCAGTGTAAATTCCCAGGACTTCCTATCTCAATGTCTGTTAGTCCTGCCCCCCTTCTCCTCAAAGAGAAGCAGAGAGAAAGCCACATTCCAGCATTATCACACTTCCGCATCTCCTCCCTTCCTCTGAGCCCTGATGGGCTCATGCCAGGGAGTTGTGCGATGGGAAACTGCCCAGAGACCAGTGAGAACAGCTCCCAAAGAGGATATGAGCCATTTTAGAAGCTTAACATCCACCACCTGTTCTCTCAGTGAAAGGCAATGTGTGTAGGGGGATAATTTTTCTGTTTCTGTGGGTTTTACATGGACATGATGCAAGACCAAGGATTCATTTTATCCAGCATCTTGTTTTTAGCAGTGTCCAGCTGGATGCCACCAGCCGGGGCATGGAATTTTACTTCTGTACATCTCATTCTAGCTGTGCACAGAATCAGAGAGACCTCAGGGTCATATATGTTCCCTAAACCCTCAAATGTACCCCCTGGAGACCTTTAAAAGCTGTCTTCAAATTATGAATTTCAATACACAAGCAGTTGGAAATTATTAAATACACAACTGGAATGCCACCATTGATTATTGATTGATTATGTGCCATTAAGTCATTTTCGACTCCTAGCAACCACATAGATAGATTTTCTCCATGATGATCTATCCCTAACCAGTTCTTTAAAGTCTCTGAATGCCATCATAGTAACTCTATTTAACCTTAATAGAATGCTGATGTAACTGAAATAAATCAAACTTCATTTTTGTTCTACCTACGACCCTGGCATGCTACTTAAAGGATAAGTGCGACCTTCAGATCGGAAAAAGTTGTGCATCACTCTATTAAGCCGCTTTTGCCCAACCTGGTGCCTTCCATTTGCATTTGGACTATGATTTCCACAATTCCTAGCCAATATTGTGAGAATACCATATCGGACAAAGTTGCTTTCCAAACAGAGGTTTCCACCTAGTGCAAGATATTCTCCTGGGCAGCCTTGCTTAGAAGGTTGTGATGGTGCTTCAACAATTGGACCATTCAATTTTTGATCTCCTACCCAGGGAATAAACTCCACTGAATTCACCTATAAGTGAAGATGTACTGCATGGGATAGGTAAGCTTCCAGATGCTAAACTATAGTTCCCAGATCCAAGCCAGCTTGGTCAACATCATAATGTAAAATCACTACCATTTTATCATGTATGTTGGACATGTGAAAAAGCGAAAACATACTGGACACAAATACATACGATGATGCAATTAATTTTAAAATTTAATATTCAGTTGAAACCCTTTGCCTTCAGTCTTTCCCAGCATCAGGGTCTTTTCCAGTGAGTCCTCTCTTCGCATTAGGTGGCCAAAGTATTTGAGCTTCAGCTTCAGCATCTGTCCTTCCAATGAGCAGTCAGGGTTGATTTCCTTTAGGATTGACTGATTTGACCTCCTTGCAGTCCAAGGGACTCTCAAGAGTCTTCTCCAGCACCACAGTTCGAAAGCATCAATTCTTCGGCGCTCAAAAGGACTTATTGACAGTCAATTAAAAAGACTCATGGATGATTGGTTTTATATATGGTAACTGCAGCTAGGTTAATATCCACAAAGATGGAAAAATATAGAAATACCTACAATAGAGGAGTGGACTGTGAGGATGATAGAACTTGCTGAAATGGCTAAATTGACTTGTCTGATTAGGGAAGGAACAACTACTTTATATAATCACTTCCAAGGTAATTGTTTTTAAAGAAGAATATTTAAAAATAAATTTTAAAAAGTTTACTTTTACCAGCAAGGGTATAATTAGCTGTTTTCCTCATAATCTCCTTGTAGCATTTTTCCTGTAAAGTGTTAGCTGATTTCTCCATGACACTAAGTTCCTAATTAGAGGGAAATAATCTGTTCAGTAATTGTTCCATATTTAGGCCAGCCATTCCAAGGAAAGGGATAAAACCTAATGACAAATTCAAGGAAGCTGAATCAAAATACAACACATTGCCTGGAAATGTGTTTGGAGTTGGCATCTTGGACCGTTTCAGTTCATTTTAACTGCTCTCAGGGGCCATAGAATTATTTGCCCTTCCCTCTCCAAGGGCAGAAAGAGAATTCCAAACCTGGAGGGGTTGAACTAAGGTTGGAAGACCCCTTTCCAGCCCCCTCAAAAGCTAATTCTTTCCCACATTGGAATTCTGACATCAGTACTCCAACATTGGCCAAGGGCAGAAGGAAGCAAGTTCAGAGGGGGCCAAGAGGGGGACCTGGTGGGAAGATCAGAATTCCAGATTTGATGGTGGTATTGCTTGATTCTCCTTGGTTTAATAGCTACGTCAACAAAGCCCGTCTTCTTCAATTCTGCAGGAACTCAGCACAGCAGCAGCTTCCTTGAAGGCTCCATTGTCACTGCTTGCTGCAATGGGGATGTGATTGGCCTGTGATTGTCCCCTTTTTTGGGTAGTACTATGGAATATGCATGTGGGGCATGGTGGCTCAGCGGGTAAGACGCCAGGCTTGTCGATCGGAAGATCGCAAGTTCGGAGGTTCGAATCCCTAGCCCTGCGTGCGGAGTGAGCTCCCGCACTAGCCCCAGCTCTTGCCTACCTAGCAATTCAAAAGCATGCAAATGCAAGTAGATGAATAGGTACCACTTCGGTGGGTAGGTAACAGCATTCCGTGTGCATCATGCCGGCCACATGACCGCGGAAGCGTCTTCGGACAATGCTGGCTCTTCGGCTAACAAACGGAGATGAGCACCGGCCCCTAGAGTCGGACACGACTGCACAACTGTGCGGGGGGAGCCTTTACCTTTTTACCTTTTTATGGAATATGCAGAACATGCTTCAACCTAGTGCCACTTGCTTGCTGTCAAACTCACCCTTTTAGGGCCAGGGCAAGTTACTGGGATCCATGGGCAAAGCTTTTAGATGAATTCTGTTACAGCTTCTATTTATAGGTTCATAAAACCACCATACTGAAAAATGCCATTGGTCCACTTTGTTCAATATTTTTTGCTCAGGCAGGCAGCTTTTTTTGGGGGGGGTTGGGGGGGTTACTATTCATTTGTGCTGGATTGGGGAAGGGAGAGATTGGAATAGATCTTGCTATACTAAGAATGTCCTTAGTTGGAAGGATAGAAGACTGGGCATTAGTAATTCTGCAAACACTGGGTATTAGTCGTTCTACAAACAATCTGGACAAGACCAAGTTCCCCTCCCCAGCAGTCTCTTCCTTGCATCCTGGATCTTCATGTAATTTAAGCAAGAATAAACCTTTGGGGTCTGTATTCAACATCTCATAAGCTTACTGATATTATGACTGGGATTTAAGTTACAAGAATAATTGTCCTTTATCAGAGCAATGGTTTTGTCCTGGTAGTGTGGACTAAAATGAAATAAAAAGTAAAGTAAAGTAAAGTAAAGTAAAGTAAAGTAAAGTAAAGTAAAGTAAAGTAAAGTAAAGTAAAGTAAAGTAAAGTAAAGTAAAGTAAAGTAAAGTAAAGTAAAGTAAAGTAGTAAAGTAAAGTAAAGATCCCTGAAAGGAATTGAGTGTGTGTGACATCTGCCAAAGTAAACCAAGACTGGTGATTTGATAACTGCTTTCTTAGAGTATATATCTATATTATCAATCAAGAACTTGCTTATCCTACAGTTTCAATCTGGTTTAATGGTCCTTTCCATGCTGGAGGGGGTAGTATTTCAAGAACTTGGGCATAGCTCTGTCTCACAAACTATGATTAGGCAAAATATTTTTGGGAGGTGGAATGATGATGTATTTTGCTATACATTTATTGCTTGGATTAAGAATGTGTGGCTCCCCGGATGTTACTGAACTACAATTCCTAGCATTCCTCACCATTATCCTGCTGATTGGGATGATTAAGAGTTGTAGTTTGACAAGATCTGAAGGGTGATAGGTTACTCAACCTGCTTTAGGGAATGCTTTTAGTATAGAGTGGTGAAAATGATAATCATGTTAGGTCCACCCAACCTCCATTCCAGAAGTACACTTCCTCACATAGTACCTTAGAAAAAGAATTGAAGAATCCAATCTATCTAACTATGTGGTTACTAGGAGTCAAAAATGACTTGTTGGCACATAATCAATCAAGAAAGCATCTTGTTTCAGTCTGTGGTGGAGCTATACCCTAAACTGGTCTGAAGCTGAAGAGAATGCAAAATTTCCTCCCAACAGTTCCTTGAGGAAACCTGTGTTTTGTTTTGTGCCAACCATAGTTTGGTTGCTGAGTGTTTATAACAGGACTTTTGTAATCCACTAAACTCAATCTCCCCACATGTATCAATAAGACAGAAAAGTGATTCATTTTGTTTCATTTCCCAGATGGAGAAGAGAATTCTTTCTTAAAGGAAGCTCCATATCAATTAAAGTATTCCTGACCCCCCTTTTTTTCTCCAAAACTGTGGTTGAGCTAAATTGTTACTGGTGACTTTATGTCTCTAGAACGAAAGGATTCTTGCTTTCCAGTAAACCTCAGTTGCCATGGTGAAGGGCTGTGGGACAAACCAATTTTGCAACACTGGAAACGACACCCTGCCATATCAAACAGTTAATTAGAACCATTTTGCCATCTGTTTTCCATTCTCTGGAAGGTTTTGAATCAATTTCTCTATGATTTATCACCTGTTTTCTGTGCTAATGTTTCAACCCTGTTTCAATGCATGAGTTGGAAAAGGGATTTTTATACAACAGGAGAGGGAGAGAATGGACCAGGAAGGGTGGACTTATTTTTTAATGAGTAAGTTATCAGCCGCCCCATTCAACAAAGATGGATTGGCCTGCAAGATGATGTGTTGATGACAGAACATCTTGGGATTCTGTTGGGGATTTGTAGAAGTCTTCATCGTAACCTGTAACTTCTTCCTTTTGATTTTATGATTGCATGACATTTATGGGTCCTTGGGGTAAATCAGAAGGGGATGTGAATTTATATATCAAGGTAAATGTTTCAGATGGCCACTTTTTCCTCTTGCCCTCAAAAGCTGATCCATTCTCATGTTCTTGAGATATGTGTGGAGTTAGGACTTGACATTTTAGCATGTAAGGTAGTCCACACCCAAGCTGCAAATACCTTTTCTGTCAGCCCAAGAGTAGTGGGGATAATTTGGAGACATGGCTTGGCATCAGAAGGCAGCTGGAGATAAGGCCGAGCTACTAAGTTTGGATTTGAATTGATGTCTTACCACTGTAGGAAATTAAAGCTGATCCTTAGTTGATTTGGGATGAGATTGAATCTCTTCTCTTACCTCTCACCTTTTCTACTCCCTAATTGCAACATCAGTTGGGTTGAAGCAGGGGATCAGAGGAGATATCCTGAGAATGTCATAGGAGTATCAGGGTTCCCTTACTTCCTTCACTACAGTCCTGTGGCCACCAAAACATTACTGCATCCACTTCCCTTCTGGACAGGATGGACATATTTTCCGTTATTCCCTAGATCAGAGATGGGGAAGTTATAGCCAGAAGACTTAACCTGGCCTCTCAATCCAAGTTCTCCTTGACTATGCCCTTTACTATTCAATATAGGGATATTGATATTTGGCCACTCCTTTTGGCCACTCTAGCTTGTAAAGAATGACTTTGGCAATTTTCGTTTCTTTCAGTTTCTCATTTTTCCAGCCCTTAATTTGTCCTGTTCCATTTCTTCATGAATTTGTGATTTCTAAAAAAAGATCTGTGTATTTCATGAACATTTTTCCGAATGTGCTCATATTTTCATGGTGGTTTTTTTTGTCTAATGTAGTAATATTTTTTCCATTAAAATCTAGTTTTCTATAAAGTGCACAACTCTATGCATATTTTACATTTGGAGAACAGCATAACATAAAAATCTCTGATGTGCAACTACCAAAGAATGCCTAACTTCTGATTTGCAGGTTGTTAGCAAGGTAGAACTTTAGCACATTCTCATCAACATGTGGACAAACATCATCCTTATTCCTAACTTTACTTGTATAGTTCCTGCATTACCAAAGAAGAATTGGTCTAGATAACTTTTAATACTACGCCAATACTATGATTCCATACATTCTAAAAATGAAAAAGCTTACCCACCTGCCCTTGCTCGGTTAACAGAGGAAGACTTTGTGTCAGCTGTATTTCAACTTCTAGGTTCCATGCCTTCCATCCCTAGTATTGGACTGAGAAACTATTATTTTATTTTTATTTATTCCATTTCTATACTGCTGCAATCCAAACAATGTGAGGGCTTTCAACGTGAAGGCCCTTGGGACTGAGAGCATATTCTCTTGGCCTAGACCTAGGATGTGCAGATTTTTTTTTATTTTTCCTTTTGAGGCTACAGTTCTTTAGGGAAGGCTTTTGAATGCTACAGCTGAAACTTGGCTAGGTTTTTTACAAGTTAATCTGTTGTGCCTCTTTGCTTAGTTTATGGTTCAATGTATTGTGCAAGCTTCTAAAAATGGGTTACTTCAATAATCAAATTAAGTATTGTGTACAAATGTTCTTTTGACATCATTTCCCTTTCTCAAGTTGCAAACTGCTGATTGATTAGTTGATTGATTACATGGTGTCAAATGAGTGTCATTTTTTAGTGATCACATAGAGAGACTTGGCCTTATTAGGTCTCTCTATGGTACATTCATTGCTGTGGTTATTGGGTCTATCCATCTTGCTGCTGGCCATTCTCTTCTCTTTCTTTCTAGTTTTTCTAGCATTATGGACATCTCAGTGGAGCTAAATCTTTACATAAAGTGTCCCAAAATGATAGTTTTAGACTGGCCACATGGGTCCTGAGTGACAACTCTGGATTTATTTGTTTTGTGTTCCATTCATTCCTTTTTCTGGCTATCCATATTATTCTCTAGATTCTTCAGTATCAAAGTTTAAAGGTGTTCATTCTCTTTCTATTCTGCTTCTTCAGAGTCAAACTTTTGCATCAATAGAGTGTCAGCAGGGTACAAACTGCCAGGAAAGAACAAATAACTTTAATGTGAAATTTGACAGAGGGATTTTGATATGAGGTAGAGGATCACGTGGGGTAGAGAGCTACAGTGACCGACCCACCTCTGATCTAGACTCTGGACTCTTAAAAAGCATCTACACCAGAGCTTTCCAAACTGTGTGTCGCGACACAAAAGTGTGTCGCCACACACAGCGTGGTGTGTCGGCACACCACCCAGAAGCGGCGCCGTGCGCCGCGCCGCACGCCCCCCGCGCCGCCGCCGCACACCGTGCGCGCCGCCGCACGCCCCCCCGCACCGCCGCCGTGCGTGCGTGCCGCCGCACGCCCCCCCGCGCCATCGCCGTGCGCGTGTCGTCGCCGCCGGGTGTGTCGCCAGCGGCGGCACTTTGGAAAGCCCTGATCTACACGGATTTCTCTTGATTCCTCTTCCAGCCATGCCTATTGCTCTCTGTCTCATGCATAATTTCCCATTTAAGTGCATTTTACTCTTTAAATAAGATCCACTGGGATCCTTGGGTAATTACACTTTCCCCATTCCTCTTCTCTCCACTAACCATTCTTGAGAAACATGCCCTGGCTATAGTCCAAAGTTAAACTGAAGGCTCTTAAATCACATGGGTTTAATTATGCCCAGCTATTGGAAAAAAAATGCAATTTCTTTCCTCTAAACAAGCATCTTCTCCTAAGCATCTCTCTCTCTCTGTGTGTGTTTGTTTGTTTGGTAATGAATTTATCTAGGAACCAACAGAAGAAATACACTTATTTATTTTTCTGCCATGAGCATTACTCAATGAGTCCTAGGAAAGGGGGAAAAATATCTCAATTAGTTCTGTATCTTTAAAACATTATTTATGTCTGGTAGGCTCTAATTATGCATCCATTGCTATAATTATTCATTACCATATAATATAATCATGCCCTCATTACTACCCAGTTGGACCACTACAATGCACTTTGCATGGGGTTGCCCTTAAATACTCCTTGGAAACTGCAACTGGTCCAGAATGTGGCAGCCTACATGCTTACTAGCTCCTGAAATTAGGAGCACATAACACCAATTCTGAAGATCCTGCACTGGTGGCCACCTGATTTCCTGGTATTACCCATTCCTTCCTATAACATGACCCACTTTCCTGAGCCCTGTCTAGAAGTTCAGTAATTAAATGCCCCTAATACTTTTATTTTCGCTCCTTAATTTAAATAGTTTTGACAACTTTTATATTAAAGAAGTCACTTCATAGGGTTATGGGAACTTTCTTCTTTATCTCAATGTTCCCAGACCTTCAAGCTCAGTACAGTTTGTGCTTTTCTATCTGTGAGGACACTGATTCTTTCTGCAGAATATTTTCTTTCGTAAGATCACCAATCTGGGTTTCTGGTGAAGCGGTCCTTAAGCTAGATTTTTTGCCATTGGAGAGTAATAGACTGTATAAACTTGGAGACCTTTCTCCGCTTTGCAAGGTTAACAGTATGAATGGAGATTTGGAACAAAGGGGATCTTTTTCTACACAGACATGCCTTTTGTCCTCATGGGAGCTGCCTTGCAGGCCTCTTTCCTTCTGCATGCAAGGATCTCACAGGCTCATAAGCCCCAAATGAGCGTTCCCAATTCCCTATTTAAAAAAATGGCCTTCTAATAAATAATATCATCCTTATGTAAACAACCATAAATCACACCAGGGAGTGAAAGTTTGATACTGAGTGTGGAGTATTGTTTGGTTTTTTAAAATTATCCTTCCCTATTTAAATCTCTTCCCCTTTCTTTTGGCATAAGATTGCTGTTGCCAGCCTTTGGAGAGCAGAAAACAAAGCCCATTTTTGCCAGCCCTCCATTATCACTGCAAATATTCATTTGATACAGTACGAGCTTGGTGTGGGAACCGTCCTTGCTACCTTCTCTACAGCTGCAGAAGCAAAGGAGGGGGAACAGAGAGGGACTTGCTGTGAAAAATCACATCTGGACAATAATATGACAGCTGGATAAGAGATTTAGGATGCCCTCTTCCATATTTGAAGGAATTAAAAGGTGCACACAGTTTGGCAAATGTTATTTCTGTCTGAAATTACCAGTGTGCAAGGAAAAGATCTTGACAGATGTGACAGACTGGAATTTTCTGTCCCTTCCAGGAACAGGAATTTAATCTGTTACTAACTTGCCAACATTATCATCCCAATCATTTGCTACTTAGATTGAAAGTCAATGCACATTTTTTGAAGAATGAAAAAGGATTTAGCTATTCAATGTATTTAAAATAAGTTTGGAAGCTGATCAGAAATTACCTAACACAGTTGGGTCCAGTGAACATTTCTTGAGGAGGGGACGTACCATCTCCTCCTTCAAGGCAGGTGGGACGATCCTTCCATCCAAGGATGAATTCACCATAGCTTGACATCTAGTAAGGCATATGGAGAATGAAATGCTTTATCAACTTTGAGGCATGTTTTTGCAGAGAACATCTTCAGGGTTTTGCCAGATTTTTATATTTTTTTCATCATTTCACTCCAAAATTAATGAATCACTACAACCGATTTTGGGGGTTGAGTGAAATGACGCTGACATGTTCATTGGCATTTTATGTCCCCCTGTAGTGTTTGTAGAGAAATTCTACTTCAAGATGTACAAACATTGCTGCCTTTCCCCCAAGAGCAGATTAATGTTACCTTTTGCTTCAATGTATGGGCTGGGCTGCTATAGGAGGAGAATAAGCTCACCCCCTCCCACTTCTTCTGTTACTGGTATGGTAGCTAAGAAAAAGTGGAATAGAAACAAAGCTGCTTCCATACAAACACAAATAGTTTAGAAGGCAGAGGAGGCTAATTGTTATGATGAGCACAGAAATAGCTTGCAAAGATTTTATGAAGGAGAGAAATGTATTTTTCAAGATGAATGTGATGGGTAGGATGAGGCTGACCAGTATCTGAGCACATAAAAAACAGGCGGAGCTTTGATTGTACCATTGTGGCACCATCTTGACATTTTTGACTACATCCTGCGGACATCCCTCATCTAAGCATTGATTAAATGGCAATTCTTTATGCTCAGCTATTGATCAAAAAGCACAATTGATTTCCTAGTAGTTCTGGGTAAGCTTCTAGACCCCTTAACATGATATCATACCAGAATAAATCTGACAATGGTCAGAACTGCCCAGATCGTTCTTGATTCAGCTTAAATAGATCTGGAAGGATTGGGAATCTAAAAGGCTGGTTCCCTTCCTTCCTTCCTTCCTTCCTTCCTTCCTTCCTTCCTTCCTTCCTTCCTTCCTTCCTTCCTTCCTTCCTTCCTTCTCTTCAAGCTCTGAGGTGCTTTTGGGGATAGAGTGGTTATTGTGGCAACCATGTTATCTTCATCAGAAGACTCCAACCATGGATAGTTTGACTACTTATTTGCCCCAACTGGAGAGATGGTGGCTGCTTTGCCCCACAGAAGAATGGAGAGTTTTGAGACAAAATTCTGCAAAAGAATGACTTTTTTTCTAAGGTTGATGGCCAGAAAAGGAAAACAATCTAAGACATTTTTAAAATGAGGAATGTTTGTTTCAATTTTAGCAGGCATGTACAGAGATGTATAGGAATGCAGTACTGTGTGTATGTGTAAGATTCTATAGTTCATTTGATGCGATGTGATATAGCCAGGAGATCACTAGGATTGACTGGCTACCGCAACTTCGAAGCTTCAGGTGTTTGCTTCAAAGTGACTTGTAGTGACATATAGTGACAGAATGTCAAAACTGAGCCTACAATGGAGACTTTGCTGATTTCCTGGCTGTGACAACTGAAGCAAAAAACTATATTTGTAACCTAGACATACGTTTGTAATTTTCCTGTCTATATTTTATATTTCATATTTATTATGCTCTATGCTTTTTATTGTAACGTGATGTGAATGTGCCATATGATAAATAAATATAGTTCATTGCCATAAGAAAGCTCAGAAGCAGATCATATTCTTTGCTAAGTGAGCCTAACACCTTTTCCTACTGGCTTAGTGGCTATATGCCTTTATTTGGATGTTTTGAGACTGAAATGAATTCTCAATTCCAGAATCTCTTGGCTTTAATGTCAATTGCTCTACTCATTTTATCAGTACCAGGAACATGAAGAGATAGCATAGGACATCTTTTAGGTTGAAGCTGAGGAAAACATTAATGGATGAAATGAAGGAATAAAGTGTCATTTTATGGAACTCCAGTCTACCCTCTGCATTACTATAGTCTTCAGACTTTTGATGCAGATCTTCCTTTGAGATTTGAAGCTCCAGAGGTCTCCTGGGCCAGAGAGCAATTTGGGACCTGCTTTTTTCTGAACTACCTCCTCTTTTCAAGTTTTAGATTCCTTTGGGGCGAAAAGTTCTCCATGTTTGGACTGCAGCCAAGCGTATGCTTCATTGTTTGAGAAAAATCAGTCCAGCCATTCTGGAGTTATTTGTTTTATTTCATTTCATTTCATTAAAAAGAGTCTAACAGTCCATACTGCATCTAATTCTTTCTGTTTCTGGACTCAAACACTGTTGTCATTTCTCAGCTGGGGATGGGGGTGGTTAAATAAGTAACTAACTAGCATAAAACAGTTTGACCATGGGAAAAACAGGACTGATTTGTACAAATATGTGCCTCAGTCATTGTATCTCACAGCTCAAAATATGATGACTTGGCACCTCTTAAGGCTGAGTGCATGGGTTGCTATTCGGTCTCCGCCCCCCCCTTGTTGCTGCTTTCCAGCTGGACTAGACTACAATTTCCATAATTCCCAAAGTTTAGTCCTCATATTGTCTAGTGAGATGGCTGTATATATATTTGCAATTGTGTTCACATGTCATCAAAACAGGCCCTGCCTTTAGGCAGAGTAAGAAGTGCCTCGGGCACACATTTTTGGGTATCCTGAAAAGGCAGCAATTTGTTAGCCAATTAATTAATTAATTAATTAATAAAATTAATTTTTACTTCTCCACAGTTAAGGAGAGATAAAATCACTAGCTGACTTCAAGTACGATGCATTTTAATTTGGGTGAAGGTGTCATCCGCTGCCCTGTCCGATTCAACAAAATGTTGTCATTGTTCCCTTTGCACCATGTAACGAAAATAGTATGTGGCAGCCTTGGTTGTATCTCATCAGTGTATGGAGATGATTTTAAGCTCTTGTAACAAACGAAACCGAAGATGAGAGTGAAATGCTCCCAACTAATATGCACAGCAGTTGCTGGAGACAAATGACAGAAGAGGTCAGTTGCTTTTATGTTTTCTTAATAAGTATCTGACTGTCCACTGTTGCAGAGTGCTGGACTAGAGATCATTTGGTCCAGTCCAGTGAACCTCATTATGCTCCATTCAAGACAAATGTGCTTCTACCCTGAAGCCCTTGGGGCTATATAATGGCCCACTGTGCTAGGAACAGAGAGAGTTATTTTGTATTCATGCTCTACACACCCACCATACAATGAAAATATTTGGCCTCGATGGAGTCAGCTAATGGCTCTTGACTTGAGAGGGAACACCACCACCTCCAACAGGCCCCCTGAGTTCCCACCTCATTGTGACCCACCATCCATTTCTAATAAAGTAGAAGTCATACGGTTCAGGCTGCTACACATGTCACAAGACAAAGAAGACATCTTTGTCACTGTAGTGGGGAATAATCCAGCATGTTGTAATGTTGCCACTCAATATGGTGTTTCTTATCATGCAAGGCTGATATGTTCCATTGTACATTCTCTTTTTCCCCAAGTGGTATGAAGTTTCAGGGTCTGCTTTTTACCAAGTTGCCCTATTATGGGAAAAATTCTGGAATCTTGAAATATCTCTTTGTTACACACACACACACACACACACACGGAGAGAGAGATTGCTTAAAAAGTAGAATCATTGCTGCCAAAGCAAACACCATTATTACGAATCCTCTCAGGTTCCCTCTTCTGAGCCAATAGCAAGACAAGCACACACATACACACAAACAAAACCAATACCAAAACCACAAAATTAAAACAAAAACAAATACCAGGGAGCCATTGAATAAATTTCGTAGATTGAAGTGGTAAATAGAAAATCCAAGTCCTATGCTATTTCAGACCGGGGAAGGCAGAAGGGAATCACTGTTTACATTTCAGTACGCAACCATCCTCGCCCTACAAGAAGATAATTTCAGCGTTGATGTTGGCTTTTGTAGATCCAAAGCAGCTACTTTACTCCCAACTTAAGAATGGAAAACGGAATATTGGTGGACAGCAAAAGAGATTCAAAGACACTCTCAAAGCTAATTTAAAAAAATGTAATATCAGCATTGAGAACTGGGAAGCCCTAACTCATGAGCGTTTCAATTGGAGGTCAGCCTTTATTAATGGCGCTATGGACTTTGAAGAAGCACGAGTACAGGGCGAAAGGGAGAAAAGAGCTAAAAGGAAGGCACATTAGGCAAACCCTCATCATGACCGTCTCCCACCTGGAAACCTATGCCCTCACTGTGGGAGGTTGTGCGGATCCAGAATTGTCCTTTATAACCACTTACGGATCCACTGTTAAAATTTTACCTTTGGAGGACAATCTTACTCAGCTATGAGTGATCGCCAATGACATGACAAGAAAATAACGATATTTTTGACCAGCGTGAATACAGCTAAACCCAAGACATGTAAATCCGTAATCCAAACATATGTTTTCATGGATACATTTCTTTTTTCATTTTTGGCCAAAACCTTGATCTGAAATCTATTTAGTTAGTGCGTACATTTTCTTAAATCTAATAGTAGTTTCCATCTGATACCTGCCTCAAATAAAATTTCTAAGTGTCAGACTCCTCAGTGTGGGATAATGGTTAATGCAAGGTTAGAAGGGGGGAGACTGTTCCAGTCCACCTTCAGATGTGAAACCTTAGCGGTTAACTCGGGGACAATCAGGAGAAGGGAGGAGATGTCAAATACTGGTCAATAGCTGGAGACTGATTGGCTGATGGTTCTCTGCCAGGAAAGGCCAAGTCCTGGCTGTCAGATCTCTGTGAACCCTACAGATTTATGAGAGTCACAACAGCCTGGAACATTCCTGGCTTTCAAGTAGAATCTGAAGATCTGGATGATGGAAAGCCTGTCCATGGAAATGTCTATGCAGCTTTCCACAGTCAAAGCCCCAAATGTCTAAAACTCTATGAAACACGAGGATCCATTATTTTGAGTTCTTGCACTGAACATTGGGCTGGACTTAGTGGTTTAAATGGCTCCTTCCAACTCTGAGATTTCTTGATATGCTAATTTCATGGCTTGTAATTCAGGAAAAAAAATGAATGCTGCAGTGAGGTGAGCAAGATTACCAGACTGAAGGTTGATATCCTATGCATACTACTGGGGAAATGTACCTGGATTACAGTACATGTTAGAATTGGAGGATTTACACTGGTAGTGTTAGGCTGTAATCCTATAACTGCTTAAGGGAAATACATTCTACTGAATTCAGTATTTTTGTATTAGATTGGGCCGTTAGGTAATCTCCATGCTCAGATGCGAATCAGCAGCACTGAACATAATATCGTATGACTCGTAGGAACAATTGGTTTGGGACATTTGGAATAGATGGACTTTTTGCCATATGACTCATGGTAAGACCCATTTTTGGGGGAAGGCAGAAGGAAAACAGATTTTCCCCAAATTGCTCCCAGGCTATAGAATGTCTTTTAAAGGTTGATGCATTTAGCCCTGCTTCTCTTGGTATTTAGAAAATGTGTGAACATGCATCTCTTTTGCCAGGTGTAAATTGTTAATTGATTTTAGTATTAATGCTAATTGGAACATTAATTTTAATGTTTTCTTTTCTTTTAACCTTTTAGGGTCTTTAAAGTTATATATTGCTAGCAACCTTGAGCACCTGCTAAAGCAAAAGGTGGATTATACATAAAATAAATAAATAAATGGCAGCTCTTTAGATGAAAGGTCACCCTGGAGATGTATAAACTGCTTTAAGGGATGTATTGATTTAAAAGGGTTGTATTATGGAATCAGCACTTGTATTTTTTCCCCCCTAGCTTGATATTTTGAAATGAAAATGGTCCTCTTGTGCATCTTTAACTAACATTCACTTATTTCTAAACACTGGGGCGGGGGGTGGATTAAGCCACCTGTTCTTGCAGCCTTGTTCCTGGAGTTCCTTTCACCCAACACACACATTGACTCCTGGCTTGGTGTCCTTTTACTTCCTCCAACATCTGCCCAGATAATAAAGAAGGCCTTAATCCCATCTCTTCCTTGCTGGAATGCACAAGCTCAGCAACCAAGAGACACAGAGATATTGTGAAGCCTTGGCCTAGGACTCTGTGAAAGGCTGCAGTTGTTCTCTAGCTCTCACGTGAACTCTGCTGAGAGAGGATGAGATCAACAATGAGACAGAAAAATGTGGCCTTCTTAAAAATTCTGCGTGATATAAAAAGGTGGGCCACAACTGAACTTTCAAATGCCAAAGCACATGTCTTCTTTTCCTTCCCTGGTTTACAAATTTGGAGTAGTATTCGTGTTTACTTAAATTTTAGATTCAAAGATTCTGAATGTCACGACTACCAGCCTCAAACTGCTTGAGTACAATGTATTGTCGAAGGCTTTCACGGCCGGAGTTCGATGGCTGTTGTGGGTCTTCCGGGCTGTGTGGCCGTGTTCTGGAAGTTGTGGTTCCTAACGTTTCGCTGGCATCTGTGGCCGGCATCTTCAGAGGGCAGGAGCACAGACAGAAGTGAACTCTCTATGCCCAGGTAGAGTGGCAATGTTTGTTTTCTATTTAAATAGAAATGCTTGAGTACACATTGTGAGATATATCCAAATGCATTTTCTACCAAGACATAATATATTATCTCAGCTTCATCAGGGGATCCCTGATTGGCTGGACTTAGGCAGCGAGAAAGAATGTTGACTACCTGTAAAAGTTTTTTTAAAAAAAGATGTCAGTATGTTGATTTGCAGGATACTTGCAGTAATGTTGGGGCGAACACGATCACAGATAGTGTTTAAAAGGGGCTATCAGGATTTCTAGCTATCATGGTAGTAATGAACAGTGTTGGAAAATGACCCAGTCACTAAAATGTGCATTTTCTTAAAAGCTAAAACCATAAACGCTTTGATAGAATGGTGCTGTATTTTTTGCTATCAATTCCCAATATGGCATCACAGAACGACAGAAAAGCGCTGTCTGGAAATACCCACGATCATGGTGGAATCTTTCCATTGCAGTTTCGTGCAGTTTCTCAGTGGTAGGTTTATTTTAGCTATTTCCACACCCCTTTCAATTTGGGCCAAAAATAAAAGAAAAATAAACACAAAACAAAAATTCATACATATTTTTGTATAGGCATTTCCCCTAGTATTACTCCATAAAATGCAATGCATTTTTGTGTATCGTTCCCTTAATGTACACTTTTCCTTATATATTAAGGAAATATAGTTGAATATGGCTCAAGCTCATGTAATTTCCCTACAATATTAGACAATTCCCCACAATTTGTGTAATCTGCAAATGGGATAATAATCCTTTCCATTCCATCCTCTAGGTCTGTAATAAAGTTAGAATTAAATTTACTACTTTAATTCAATTTAGTTTATTAATAATGTACAATAAACTTAAATCAAATTTTATTCTGGTCCTGGCTTCAACTATTTTTTGGGAAGGCTACTCAGAAGCCAAATTTGGGGTAAAAATATTGTGCACCCCTGCCCTAGATGCAAGCTGTCTTTTTGGCTTTCTGATATTATTTATCCAGATGATGAATTAATGTTTTCAACCAACTCTCCTTCCTTCTCTAAATGGGCATTGAGGGATTAACATGTATTAGAATTATCTGGCAAATAAGGAGAAAGAATAGGAGGGAAGAGGGAATAAGCTGTCTGGTTATTTCACATCAAAGCCATCTGTTTAATTTCCTAGAACTTCTGCTGGATTTCATCTGGGTGGAGTAGAGCTACTGACAGTGCAAAGGAAGAAATGAGAGTGAATGAGGTTCATGTTTCTGCAGCAGAGACATGAGTTCCTTGATCTTGCATTTTTGGACAGTCTGCTTCCTCTCTGTCTCTTCTTGCCAGTAAGGATCAATCCTTCCTCTTCTATCAGCTGAATGAACTGTGTTGCTTTAGTCATTTAGACAGTTCTGTCAATAAATGGAGGAAGAAAGAGAATGAGGAACAATCACATGTCTTGGGCAAGGTGATGATGTAGATTTTGCAGCATCAGAAGAAGATCACCATTGATAGAAGATTTGAACTCCTGGCTATGGTTCCTTGCACAAACGGATTTTGACAAGTTGGATCTGTGTGGCTCACTATAAGAAAATGCTTATCTACCTGTAAAAATTACAAGCTACGTCCAAACATACACACAGGGAGATAATAGAGAACTGTGAATTTACAGATGGACAACATTACAACATGATGGTCAACACTCTGAAGCAGTGTTTCTCAACCTTAGCAACTTTAAGATGTGTGGACTTCAACTCCCAGAATTCCCCAGCCAGCATGGCTGGCTGGGTAATTCTGAGAGTTGAAGTCCACTCATCTTAAAGTTGCTAAGGTTGAAAAACACTGCTCTGGAGGGTAGGGTAGCATTTTGAAAAGGTTTCCTTAAGATAAAACCAAAGTCCCTGTAAGTAGAAAATAGCAACATAAAAAGAACATTTATCTAGGATCTTTCTCTTACATCTTCTGCCTTGCTGAGAAATTGTACTTTTCAATATGAAACAGTGCAGTATTCTGAAATTGTCGCCCTGCCTAATTTAAGGAATCTAACAAAGGCTCCAGATAATGACATCTTCCATTTATTGAAACTCTCCTACTTTTTCCACCACTACTTCTAGTGATTGGTTTCTTTATAGAAGACAATCCATTAAGGAAAAAAAAAGATGGGATAGTTACATAATGGTAGAACTTAGAACCCTCTGACTGGAAGAATCTTAGCTGGACATCACGTGTGGGCCTCCAGGACTCAGAGAGGTATCGAGCTAAATTTATTCCGAGGCTGAGTGCAGCGGCTGTTGGCTTGAAAGAAAAAGAGAGATTTCTTAGGAGTTGATAAATTGTCCTATTTATGCAATGCATAATAATATATTTTTTTCCTAAAAAAATTGAGAACTAGCACTAAGGAGGCCTGCGGTTGTGTACAAATCATCTGTCTTGAATCTTCCATTTGGAATAGATCTGGAATGTCTAATTCTCTAAGCCAAGCATGATAAAGGATGCTGCGTCTTCATTTTCCAGAGAGATGCCAGGCACTATTTTGAAACACCAGATTATTTACTTGCCTTTTTTTTCCTTTGCAAAAAAGTCTTGGTATTGTTTGTCACATATTCTTCTAATGTGGATGGTGGAAAGAAGGCAATGGCGACTTGTACGCCAAAGCTATCGTAAAGAGAAAACAGATACTGCTGCATGAGATAATAATCTTGCTTGCATTCATTTTTTCTACAAGTGTCAAAAGTGTTTGTTATTTTCAGTTATTTTTGCCACTGTATAGTTCTTGGTAGAATGTCTTTTTCCCTGATGCATTATGCTCACACTAACATTAATATGATTGACTGTGGTGAGATATGATTTTGCTGATGGTAACATAATACTATACCTGATATGGATGTACCTTGTGGGTCAACAAAAAGTAGTGATTCTGCAACGGACAAAGGAGTTAAAGAAAAGGTATGGCAAAAAAGAGAATTGCTGCTAAGGAACAAAAGTCCATCAAACAGCATCAGAATATAGTTCAATTCTTGATATTTTGCTTCTGTTTACAGCAAGTGAATATTAAGTGTGGGTGAATTGGGTCTGATTCAATTTGAACTTTCAAGTCAACTCAAATAAATCTGTTCAATTTGAGTTTAACATTCAGATTGATTCAGAAAATCATTTGAATCAGTTCAGACCAAATATTTGAATTGGACCTCAATCTATTTGGACCAATGTAGACCACTGAAGTACATGTACAGTATGCATCAGCAGAAAATACCCCAACTGGTCTGAATCGGTTCAAGGCTCTAAATCAATCCAAACAGATTTAGAGCATCAAATATTTGCACAGGTCCAGTGTATAACCAAACCAGAGGATACCTCTGATTAGACTGCTATTTTAATATAGAGAAAGAAAAGAAAGCATTTTTCAACCTTAAATTCTGCTTGTGCTAATCAATGTAACTCCATCTGGAAATACTTTGGGAGAGAAGATAACAACCAAAGGTTGGTTTGTTTTTATAGAACAAACAGTGTGTGTTTGTGTGTGTGTGTGTGTGTGTGTACATGCATACACATGCACATAGATGATATGATGGATGTAGAGATATAAAACTATATTGCTTGTGATTATTATTGAATTAGCAATATGATACTATGTTGAAACATAAGTGTAGTATAACTAAAAAGAATTTTTGCTTTTCTTATAAAGGACAACATGTAATAAGGAATGGTTAAAGACTTGTCCACTTAGCATCTCTAGCTGAAAGGTTCAGGTAAAAGCTGTCACCCAAAAAATCTCTTCCTACAACTAAGGAGATCTGCTTCCAGTCTTACAATTATGGGCTAAATAGACAAGTAGCATTTCCTCTTTTAGGGACATCTCCTATGTTCATATCCTGTAAGATAAGACAACTATTGGCCAAGAAGGCTAACAGTGGGTGAATCTAGTTACGGTTGGCATATTCCATGAAGAAACAACCAAAATGGGTTCTATCTCTCCATATTTTTTTTTAAAAATTACCTTGTCATTCCTGCTATACTCATGGTTTCTCCAAAAAGAAACTCTCTGTTTCCCCTCAAGCCAAACTGTGTCTCCCAATCTTGTTCCCCACTCCCCAGTTTTAATCAGAGAACAACATGTAGGTGGAAACCCAGTGAATATTTGATGTCTTGTTTGAGTGGGGCACAGTTTATCACTCAGATTTTATTTTATTTATTTATTTATAGTTCAACTTTTATTACCGCACCATCTCCCCCAGAGGGGACTCTGGGCGGTTCACAATACAACAATTAAATTTTTTAAATATAACTACAATTTAAAATACCATTCTAACCATTACAATACTAATACATTAAATATAAATATAAAGATCCTTGCTTGTGGAAGAAATGCTGCAGCAAATGTATCGAAGTCTTAGAAGGAAAAAGCTGCTATTAAACTTGGCAGCTCTGTGATTTCATGCTCCATCCAGGCTGTTTTGTCTTTTAGTTCCAGCAAAGCAAAGAATGAGTTTCAATCCCAAATGCCAACATTGCAAAGGAATTTACTCATGGGCAAGAAGGATGAAGTGACACATGATATCCATCCCCACCAGTGACTTTATCCAAGTCTATCCTATCCTATCCTCTCACAGCCTTATCATATTGAGCTGCAAGATCTGACTTGAAGTTCTGCTTGTGTTTGCTTGAACTCATTGTTCAATCCAAGATTCTTCTGCTAAAGCAGAATTCCTGACCTTACATATTGAGCAAACTCAAATACAGGCTCCAAATGGACTTTTCTGTTAAATTCTGCAGGGCTAGGGAAGTGTGTGTGTGTGGGGAAACCCACTGGAGTACTTGGATTAAGGCTCTGTCCCTCTTATACAGGATACAGTAAATCCCCTGCTTAGGCTCAAAACCCCTAACCAGGCCAGCAGGGAATCTGGAAATGGGAACGGAATGAATGCAGGCTGGGTTTGTACAACATACCCAACAAAATCATGAAAGCCCTAGTAGCTGCATGTGCATGACATGTGAAACTTGGCTAATTTTAATTAACTTGGTTAGAGTTTTTTGTAGCTTAGTGTGTTCTGCAGACGCAGCCCTTCTGGTTAGTTTGTGGCTGAACATGTGCAAACCTAGGAAAAGATCAATTCAGATAGCAGGTGAAGTGCATTGCAACCCCTTAGTATGTCCATCATTAAGTGGGCATTATGTCATTGTAAAGCTGCATATACAGTGCTCATTTCATAGAACACAGGAAACTGTTTCTAGGTTCACTCCTGTGCCAAGCTATAATATGGCCAGTTTGGTTTTGGCTTAACGGGATGTATGAATCCTGCCAATTATAGTTTAGCTAATGAACCAAAGATTAAATATCTTGGCAGAGCAATATGTGTATACCTCCTTGATGGTATCATCTAAGATGGTGCAGATTAGCTTGATTTAGGACCATATCCTGCTTCTGAATTGAAGTGTTCTTCTACTATCGTTGAATCAGCAGAAAACTCTGCTCCCAACTGCACCATCTTGCTTTTCCCCAAGATAACAGGTGGCAAAACAGATTTTACACATCTTGAAGTTGACCTTGGGAGTTACTGGCTTAAAGGAGAAAATATTATTTTAACACTGGTAAGCCAAGGATGACATCTCACTCATGGACTGAGGATGAATTGAAGGCAAACTCATGGGGCCATGAAAGAAACACAATACTGCCAGGATCTGTTTAGGCTGTGGTTAGGTGCAACTGTGAAAAATCCAACTATCTCTTCTGATTTATAGTGGCTCCCCAGAGTTTAAATCAGGACTGAGTCTAGGATTTTCTTCATTCAAAGCATGTGTTCCACCACTGAACCACAGCTCTAGAATGGAGATGGAAGCAGAGGGAAACCATAAAAATAGTTTCTCCATATAAGTATTGCTTGGTCATGAGCCTGATTTTGATTTCACATACTCCTGCACGGGTGAAAGAAAAGTTTGTTGCTATCACTTGCAAACTGGCTTTCTCATGCCAAGTTGGACATTCTAGCCTTTACATCACTTTCAACGTACATCTTCTCTGATAGGAATCGACAACTATAATCACCTTGTGGCTGGAAAAAAGCAATTAAAGAAACTAAGGTAAAGAACTGGTGGCAAAGTTGTTGGAAAGAAGAACGTTGGCCAAGATTTCACCTGGCTTTGCCTGGACTGGGTTGAGAAAAGAATGCCCAGCACAAACGTTTTGAGCAAGTACCATTTTTATTAGAGTCTCAAGAACTTTGTCTCCTTTATAATGGCCCTGCTTCAAAAAGCAAAAAAAAAAAAAAAAAAAAACCCTTTCATAGCAGACTTGCAAAGAACCAGGCCAGCCTTGGGCTTTCATTTGCATTTTCAAAGAGAGGGAAATTATATATGTATATTATTTGGCCAAGAGGCCATGTTTAGCTTGGCTGGATAGTTCGATGTAGAATTAACACATATGACAAGAATCTCCCAGCTCGGCACAGGCAGTCATTCCATACAGAAAAAAATAAAAGCTGGGGGGGCGGGGAACCAGGAAGGAGGGAGGGAGGGAGAGAGGGAGGTGAGGGAGAAAGGGGAATGTCTCATTTAACTATGGACAAAAGAGCTGAATTAGTAGTGTCAGTGCTGGGATATCAGGAGTTCAGCACTTAGGAAATGCAAGTTTCTAGAGCAGGGTTATTTATTTGTTTGTTTTTGTTTGTTTAGTGCTATAGACTCGTTTGAGAGTCTGGTGAAATGAATGGGCTCCTGCTCAAGAAAATGTATTTAAATGCATAACATAAATATATAGATATAGACTGTATTACAAAGGAGACCCGTTATGCTTAAATGCAGTTATCAAAATATTTTAAAAATGACAAATATGCAATATAATAACATACGTGCTTCTTTATTAATCCATCAAATGAATAACAAGACAATCCCATTTTAGGGTATAATTATTATACTGTAATAATTTTAGATAGTGGGATTTATTGAAGTTAACAAAGAGTTTTGGAGTCCAGAGGATGTAAATTACCTTGTTGCCTATATTATTGAAGGAAAAGCTAAATTTCAGTTAGAGGTTAGTGAAATTAAGGCTGTGATTTTCATGGATCCCAGGTTAAGAACCCCTGATCTACAGACCTGGGAGAATTAGTTGGAATACTGGTTCAAAGCTTCAGGTAGCCATCTCAAAGACAGAATGTGAGGTGAGCCAAAATATGATGGTTTGAAAAACAGTAGGGGTTAGGCAAGTAGACAGAGGGAAGTTGTGTTTCTCCAGGTATTGCTGAACCACATCTCCAGGCACCTCCTCCCAATTGGCCATTTGGTTGGGGTGAGTTGGAATTTTAGTTCAGCAACACCTGGAGGACTAGAGGTTTCCTGCTAGTGATGTAGGCAATGAACAAGACACAGGAGAAGTCAGGAAACTTGTGGACGAGAAAGGGAAAAGGTAGGAGAGACCTAGAAGAGGGACAAGGAGGCTAAGGGATTAGGGACAAATCATTGAGACAATGAAGGAGGACTAATGACTAACTGTTGTCCAAATCATGACTTAAGGCTGGAAAAAACCAGATGTCACAAGCAAGTTCTATTGGGACAAACCTGATGTGCTGGTCAGAAATAAGCATGAGCATGAATTCTTATCTGGGAAATTATTACTGTTAACAGATGTATTATTCTGTTTATTCAGATGAGAACAATTTTCTCTCATTCCTGCTTTTGTCAAGTTATGATTGGGAGGCCTCCTCAGACTCCTTGCCAACAACAATACCTGGGAGGAGCCGACCGGACAAAGACGTATATTTAGTGGCCCAAACACTAAAGTCACAGACTGTAGTTTAGAGCTATAGATTACAGATTTTTAAATAAATAAACAAATACATCCATCCAACAAGTCACTGAAAATTATTAGGTGGAAAAGCTATGGCAAACCTAGACAGCATATTAAAAAGCAGAGACATCACCTTGCCGACAAAGGTCCGTATAGTTAAAGCTATGGTTTTTCCAGTAGTAATGTATGGCTGTGAGAGTTGGACCATAAGGAAGGCTGAGCGCCGAAGAATTGATGCTTTCGAGCTGTGGTGCTGGAGAAGACTCTTGAGAGTCCCTTGGACTGCAAGGAGGTCAAATCAGCCAATCCTAAAGGAAATCAACCCTGACTGCTCATTGGAAGGACAGATACTGAAGCTGAAGCTCAAATACTTTGGCCACCCAATGCGAAGAGAGGACTCCCTGGAAAAGACCCTGATGCTGGGAAAGACTGAAGGCAAAAGGAGAAGGGGACGGCAGAGGATGAGATGGTTAGATAGCATCACCGATGTAATGAACATGAATTTGAGTAAAGTACGGGAGACAGTGGAGGACAGAAAGGCCTGGCGTGCTATGGTCCATGAGGTCACAAAGAGTTGGACATGACTAAATGACTGAACAACAACAACAACAACAAACCACATCAGCATTTTTCTTGGAAACAGAAAAAAATGGCAATCTCCCTATCCATTCATGCTGTGCTGAAGACCCTTAGGTTGACTCTGAGGTTGACAAATGCTGCTGACGGTTTCTTTTATCACATGAACCAGATTGGGCTTTGCGGACAGGTCAAGCAGCTGGAAATCTTTCTTTATGGTTGTTCAGCAGATCTCCCCTGCCAGATCCATTAGTCAAAAGTATACCCCAAGTGGCTCACACAATCAGTAGGACTAGAGAGATCCTGCTGGAAAGCTTGCAGTCTAAAGGGAAGAAGAGGAATGCATATTCATTCACAATTGCTAAGGCTAAATATACTGTTACAATGTCTAGCTGGGAAGTTGTTAAGGAGAAGCATTTCAAGATGCTAGGATAGCAAAGTCTTAACTCTGCAGATAGAAAAAGAGGGTTCTTTCCCATGGCTGAATTAAAGGGCTACCACAAATTCTTAAGCCAGGAGAATCTACATTGGCATAACAGTTGCTGCCCCATTGACAATCCTTATTCTGCCATAGGCACAGTACTGACAAACGGTGCTGTCTTTATTGATAATGTACGGTGCACATTAAGGACAGAGAATGAGACATTATTCTGGCTCTGCTTCCCTCCCTCCCACCAACCAAATAACACCAGAAGCTAGAAAATACCCATCAATTACTCTCCTTAAAGTGAACATAGCAGAGAGAGAAAAAATGCTGCCAGGCACATTTCTGCCACAGTTAGATACAGGTAAGGGAACTTTCAGAGACACTGAATGTTTTGTCTTCACTTGGAGAGCTCAATATGTCTCATTATAAGGAACTGTGTTTAGAACAGGGACCTTTTGGGTTTTAAAAATGGCAGCTGGCTCTTTTCATCTTCCCAGAAGCCATAGTGTCATTTCACATGGCCAGTTCATGGAAAACTAGTTTCTAGCAGATTGGGGTATTTCTCCAGCTAGTCTCCCTTCCTCCATTAGGAGCCATCAATCTGGAGCTAGCATAACCGCTAGCTGCCTTGGCAGAATTCTGGGTGCTGAAGTCTCAAGATATTTAGAAATAACCAGATTACAAGAAAAAGACTTCGGGCATTTTGCTGGATGGAAAACTGTCAGATTTGCCTGGTAATCTCATTCTGCATGGAATGTGGCTGCAAGCAGGACATTCCAAGCCCCTTTTCTCACTGGCCATCAGTTTTAAGTGCCATGTGGAAACGCACATGGCATGTTTACTGGTACTCTAACAGTCAAAAGATTAGATTCCCCTCGAGAGTTGTCGTAATAGGCTTCCAAAGCTTTTCTGGCTAAATGACCCTATTCTAAGATTTACATATTTCCTGTGACCCCAGATAGGAGCAACATTTACAGGGTCATCCAAAAGCCACTGAATAGCTCATTATGTCTCATTTAATGGGCTTGCCATCTTCCTTAATGGATCCTGTGATTTTTTTTTAGGGGTGGGTGGTGGGTGGTTTCATTCAGACTCTTAAGCCTGGATAGCAGGACCACCCTAGCTTCTGGATTCAGAAATTCCACCACGCTAGGGGGACAGCTGTCCAACACATGCTTCTAGCTTAAATCAAAATCTCCGTACTCTTAGTTAAAACAGATACAGGAAAAAGATGCATAGCAACAGATGTATGAATAGCCATTAAGAGACCATTTTGTATACTTGAATGCTTGCTCGTGATTACTTTATAATTTTAAGTGACCTATTCTATCTTGACAGTTGCTAGTAGCACTACTGGGTCAAAGATAATTATTCAGTGGGAGGGAGAGAAAAGAAAAGAATTCATGTTTAGCTTATAGGAGAGTTCATGTTTAGCTTACAGGAAAAAGTGTTTTGGAGTTCAGTTATGTGGGGGAAGCCATGCTTCTACTGCCAAAGCTTAGATAACTCTAATATAACAGCAAGTATTCATGATAGAATTTGTAATGTCTGTTTATTAACTAATGAATATATATATATATATATATATATATATATATATATATATATATCATTAGTTAATAAACAGACATTACAAATTCTATCATGAATACTTGCTGCTCTCATCAAAACAGAATCTAAATCTACTGTAGCAGCATGCTGTGATATTTCTCATAAGAAGGTGAACAGCAGGAACAATAGCTAGATATAGCATTGGGCTGAAATCTATCCTCCAATTTCCTGGAAATTTTCATCCAACCTCATTCCCTCAGGTTGCACTAAAATTTATTTAGAATGTCTTCAATGGTGTTTTGGAATTGGCGTTATTTTTGCAAGATGGAGAAGGGGTGTTGTTACCAGCACACTCTGATCTGAAACAGCTGTATAGGAGGGATTCCATCATGATGCCCATCTTTGGGAATTAAAGGAGGCAGGAGAAGCCAGAACTATTTCACATTGGCTGGCAATGTCTTTCTAAAGTTAGAGTTGGGGTTAGAGACCACAAGAAGGAGGTAGGCTTTGTCTATCCTTCTCAAGTACTTCCTCAACCAAATCTTCTTTCAGTTATAGTTATAAAACCTGCTTCATTCTAAGCATTAACTAATTAACTAATCATTCCACAGGTCAGATTCTTGCCCCCAGGAACACTTCAACCTCCTATAGTTAATTAGCTGCTAGTGATACCTGCTAATCAAGCTTTCTGACCCATTCAGTTTTGAGATGCTGCAAGCACCAAGGTGAAAGAAACATATCCCAAGTCCCCTTGTCAAGTCAAACACAAGGATGGCAATGCATATAACATCGTGCAAGTCAGCCAACAATTGCTTTATGGAGCTAATGATTTGGGATGTGTTTCAGTACCAGGAAGCCCTCTCTAGTCATTTAAAAGTTGGAACCCAGCCCAGACATATAGAGAACTTGGCCAAGGCTCAAGTGTTAATACCATGGGCCTATGAGAATCTATATGCATTTCAATAGACAAGACATCAAAAACATTCATACTCATATGTATATAGATATATATCCAAGAAGATGGGGATCAGAGAGACATTGGTGTGATTTAAAATACACATACAGATTCAGAATAATAAACAAAGGAAGGGTAACTTGGAGCTCTGGACCATTTTTATTGAAGCCAAGCTACTTCTTCCCATGAGAAAGTTCTTGAATAAGACTTACAGAAAAGTCCAAAATACTTGTGCTTCATTAGATGGGCTTCGTGGGGGGAAATGGGAAGGGAGCATGCGTGGTTGCCCTCAGTCAATCAGCTTCTTTCCCTAGGCATCAGGGAAGGGATAAATATAGCTCTGAATGGAACTGAGGATGGACCAGGATAGTTCCCAGAAGGATTATCCAAAGCTCTTGGGATGAGACAAATAGAGTCACTGACTTTGATTCCAAATCTCAGTCCATAGAAGATATTTTGAAGTTAATGGTTACAAAAATGCAGTCCTCTTAATCATACCACTGTAGATTTGAAATGGGGCTAAACATCCATGAAATCCAGTTCAGTTTTTGCTAAACCGAAACAATTTTCTAAATTTGTTAAGTAGGAACAATTCCCTCCACTGACCAACATAATCTAGATTGCCCCACATTATGGATTTATGTACAGTTAAAAATCATGGTTTCCCCAGAGAATGCTGGGAATGGTCAGGTTTCTGTCCCTGAGTTCCACAGAGTCTTTTTCAGAGCTGCTATCTGCTAGGGCAGAGCTTTCCAAACTGTGTGTTGGGACACGTTAGTGTGTCGGCTGCAACGTCTGGGTGTGTTGTGGCTGCTGCTGCCTCCAAACCTGCCCTGCCAGGATTCCGCCAGGTCCTAGTGCCTGCCTTGTGCCTTGCTGTAAGAGTGTGTCGCAAAATGATGCATGTCTAAAAAGTGTGTCACCAACATGAAAAGTTTGGAAAGCTCTGTGCTAGGGAGAGGGAAAGATTGTTAAAACAGTTTAAACCAAGCCACAGGATATCACAAGCAGGAAGCAGCTGAACTGCAAACAGATGCAAAAAACTGGGAAGTATGTGCTAGAACTCCAGCTTCTATTCCCTATTATTCAGGTAAGTTTCAGAGCAGTGTTTCTCAACCTTGGCGACTTTAAGATGTGTGGACTTCAACTTCTGTATTATACAGATTCCACCACTGAGTGAGGCAGACTCTTTCACTGCCTAACTCTGCTGATCAGTTCCCCTAATATTCAGTCTAAATCTCCTTCCTTTTAATTCCAACCCACTGGTCCTGGCCCTCCCCTTGGTTTCAACAACAAACAGGTCTGTCTCGGTTGCATGTGACATCTGAAGACTTCTATATCCCCTTCTGTTGAGGAGATGCTACATCTGCAGCAGGTCAAGTAATCCAAACTTCTCATGTAGCAAAACAAGATTATCAGTGCTGCAGAAGCTAAGCTGCAAGGAAAATGAATGACGCCATTAATTAATCATTGAGTGGGAAGTCATATTAATTGCTATGAGCATCCATGAATAGCACCTCAATTAATAGCCCAGGCAGATATTTCAGTCTGATGCAGATGGTAAGGACAAGAATGTAAAGTGCGCACATGGTAGAGGAGAGGAATTACACTTCTTTGTGGGTCAATTATTTTCATTTCCAAAGTTGTTTCTAATCAGGCATGGCCCATTGACTCATAGATGGGGGCAGTTGCTTGTCCTTTGAAAGAAATAAATACTGTACCACCCAGTATAGCCAACTCTGAGGGTCCATTCAAAATCCCTGGACTTTTTGATTGATGTGGACTTTTTGATTGATTTGATTCCTCTGGTGCTAGAGTTCAAGAAGGACACGTGTTCTCCACAGCACCTGCCTCCCTCTGAAATTAACCGAGCAGCTTGCCAGCCTCCTTCCTTCTGCATGTTTCAAAGAAGAGAGAGGGTTCCCTAGTGCTTCATAAAACCTAATGAGACCCAGGCTTGAAACTTTGCAACTGACTTTAGCTTTCCTGCACCAGCCAGCCCTTGACTTATAGTCACTGAAAAGAGCTGGTAAATTTTTTTTTCAGCTGATTAATTGCTCCCATTTCACAAGGCTGGTGGCCATAAGGCACTGAAGTGAGACAGATTTGTAACTGAGAACCTGAAAGGTTATCATCAATCATCGCTTGAACAATTTATTAGGATGGTAGGAATAATGAGCATGTAGGACTTTGAACTGGATGACCATAGCTTAATAGTAGAGCATTTGCATCACAAAAGGTTCCAAGATCATCTCCTGGCAATTCCAGGTAGATCTGAGAAAGACCCTTATTGAAACTTTAGAGATATGATGCTAACATATATGTCTGGCTCAATGTATGGCTTCAACCCATCGAGCTAAAAAAATAATGTTTTTTGTGATTCACTACTATTGAGAGCCAGGATGGTGGCACAGTCCCCAAGTATTCTCAACAGGGAGAAGAGAAAACTAAAATTAATTCAATTTATACCAGTGGGGGGATCCTGTATGATACCCACCCTCTCCTCCCTTGGTTTCTGCTCTGTGGGCCAGGTGGCAAATCTATGGTATTCAGGGTACTTGTTTCAGATGCTGCTGCCCTGTTCCATCAAATCCATATTAAACTGGGGATAAAGGGATCTGTGGAACTCTGGGCTCAACAGGTGGAAAGAGAGTTTGTTGTTTCAGCTACATTCTTTTCTTTTCTTTCTCAAAAGTTCCTTCTGCTGTAAGCAATAGGTTCTGGGAAATATCCTGTCATTTCAGGTTCTTGAAGCATGTCAGACTGAAGGCATTTTAGGAACCAGTCTGGTGTACGTAGCTTAATTCCCCCAGCTCAGGACTTGAGATGGGAAGAGCCAAATTCCATAGAAATCAGGGCAGTTGCCTTCCATTGAGTTAAACTGCAGGTCAAGTCAGTCTCACCTAGTTTTGTTCATACTGACTAGATTCTTAGTGGTTTGCTTAGTTTTGGTTCTGAGTGTTCAATTAGACCATAAGTGTGGGTAGTTGTGGGCATTCCTCATTATGCCCGTGTAATTTCTCTACTTCACAAGTTGCAATGGCTCTGTATAGGCTTCTGGGTACAATTCAAGGTGCTAGTTATCACCTGCAATGCCCCCCTGGGACAGGATTGGGTTGTTGCAGGACTGTCTTCTGCCAATAGCTTGAATCATGTCAACTGGATTTCTATTTTCTCAGTGGAAACGTTTCGCTCCTTATCCAAGGAGCTTCTTCAGTCTGATCCCTTACTAACTTTGCTCAGACTGAAGAAGCTCCTTGGATAAGGAGCGAAACGTTTCCACTGAGAAAATAGAAATCCAGTTGACATGATTCAAGCTACAGACAATTCCACCTGGATGACTGAGAACCTTCATAGACATGTCTTCTGCCAAGGATATCTGCCTGTCCCACACACTCCAAGAGGGAACCATACTCTGGGTCCCTGTATTAAAACAATGTCACCTTGTGGGACCCAGGAGGCATGTCTTCTCAGTGGCATTCCCTGTCTTTGGAACAATTTCTCCTCTGATGTATGGTTGACCGTGAGCCTGCAGACCTTTAGAAAGGCAGTTAAGGCCTGTCTCTTCTCCCAGGTGCTGGGGTTTGGATGAGTTCTTCGTTGGTGAGATACAGTATATTTTAGACCTGATCACCATTTAAAATGAAGGGGCGTGGTGGCTCAGCGGGTAAGACACCAGGCTTGTTGATCGGAAGATTGCAAGTTCGGAGGTTCGAATCCCTAGCCCTGCGTGTAGAGTGAGCTCCTGCACTAGCTCCAGCTCTTGCCAACCTAGCAATTCGAAAGCATGCAAATGCAGGTAGATTAATAGGTACCACTTCGGTGGGTAGGTAACAGCGTTCCGCGCGTGTCATGCGGCCACATGACCGTGGAAGCGTCTTCGGACAACGCTGGCTCTTTGGCTAACAAACGGAGATGAGCACCGGCCCCTAGAGTCGGACACGACTGCACAAATGTGTGGGGGGTACCTTTACCTTTACCTTTACCATTTAAAATAATACAATTTGCTCTAGTGGTATGTGTTATTTTTCTTTTGTACTTTTGTTTAAGGAGTTTGTACACCGCCCAGAGTCACATTGTTTGAGTTGGGTAGCCATATAAATGTTCTAAATAAATAAATAAAATATCTCATGCTTCACATAGATTTCTGGGCTGAAGGCCAGCTAATTCAAAGAAGACATTTAATGCAGATTAAAAAAAATACTGAGAGAAAGTCAGGGGGTTAAAGATGAGACTGAGGCTGACCATTATTTATAACTGTTGTGGTTATCCCATCATATCCAATCACAATGCTGTTGAAATACTTTGTGCCAATCCTAGTGGCTAAATACAGGAGGTAGAAACCATAGTTTTGTCTTAAAATACACGCTGTGGAAGTGTTTATTTTCCATCTCAAAGGAAGCTTCCAACCACCCAGCTTGGTTCTCATGAAACTTTGCTTTCCTCTCTTGGTCTGCCTCATGAAGGTAAGGTGCCAATGGAAAAAGGCAGCTTGGCTTCTGCACTTTCTATGGTTGTTTTGGAAAGGTGATTTCACCAAGCACAACTTGCCATGATTGGGAGGTAGCAGCAAGGAGACAGCGAAAAAAGCTGTGGGTCCTGTAATCTTCCTGTGTCTGGTACATTTGTTAAGTCCCCTCAGTTGCAACACAGGATGCTCTCTCCTTACCAGCATCAATACTCTATTCCTTTTCCATCTCCCTCCTGATGCAGCCTAAAAACATGGACATTTTTGCGTGAAATCCTGCAGTGCAAAATGGTCTTGGATTGAACAGGACATGGTCTAGTGTCCTCAACTAAAATTAACCTTCTCACTTTCCCCTTTTCATTCTTGTTTCAGTTAAACTGGTAGACTCTCTTATCCTTAACTATTCCGCCAGAGACATCTAGTGCTATAAAGAAGCCAATGGTGTCAGCATTCCATGGCAACTGAGATACTCACTGAGATTCTTGGGGTCCTCTTCCTTAGATTGTCCCCTCCCCATCATTTTGGTATTTCTGCAAACCTGGGGCTCCCTTTGAGTTTTGGTTGCTTCCTTTTGATCATGGGTAGAGTTCTTCTAGCTGTGTAATGCTGCTGCTGGAATGATGGCTAAACAAATGACTCAGAATCAGGAATATGAATTCCTATAAACCAAATGAAATAGTAACAAAATGGCAGGCTTTACAATAATAAAATTATTGTAAATAAAATTATTACACATTTCCCCTTGGTTGTTTGATAATACTTTAAGGGCAAATGATTGAATTTTGCAGCGGATAGGTTAACTCATCTTGCTAGAAGCCCAGAATTTGAAGACGACTTAATCCAGCAAAGCAATGAAAGGGAAGTAACACTCTCCACTAAGTCTTGCTCAGTTCAAAGCAAGGCTAATAAAATCTGAAAATGACGTGCCACCAAACACCAGGAAACAGAACCCAAAGGTGAATATGATGTGGCCAAACCCCACTAACAATAACAATAAAGCCACTTCTTAACATGACTGCTAAATGGGGCCCACTGGAAATGATCTTAACCTTGCAATCACAGCAATTCTTTTTATCACTCTCCAAAAGCAACCATGCCAAGATTCATTTGGACATATCACTCACACTTGAAGGTGCAAACAGGGAAGGAAAAAATCCCCCCATGGAAAACCCAATCTTCCATTTGAAAGAAAAAAAAAGAAAAATGACCCTATATATTATGCATTTTATTCTGATTCATTCTTTTAATATTTTGTTTGGACTCCTACGCTTCAGCACTCCTCTCTGAACACATTTTTGGGTGGCTTCCACCATTGTTCTGGGAAATGATTATTTTATTATTTTCATACATTTTAGATATACAAGCAGGTCCTCTATGTTATGGTAACATTACTTAGCAAATGGCTGGCAGTTTGGCTCTTCAAAAGTCATAAGAATCAAGCATTATTTTGTGGCTCAGCTGTATAATCCAGAATAGATACGAATCTGAGAGTGTACACATTTATTTTTTGCAAGCCTGCTCTGTTCATGAATTATATAAGAGATGGAGGATCTCTTTTTCCTTTATTCACATATTCATTTAAAATACAGTATATATGAACTGTCTTTTAGAAAACATTCAGTATTGCTTCTGTGATGGTTGGAAAAATCTGGGCATCCTTTACACAAGTGGACTTCAGTTTCCAGAATCTCCCACCAGCATGCCTATGCCTCCTGTATCCATATTACCTAAATAGACAAATAAAGTATAAGATTTCTTTAAAAAAATAAACAGATTAAATTGCACTAAAACTTGAGATAATAAAAGCAGGGTTTCTCAACCAGGGTTCCGTATTTTTTAGCCTGAATGTGCAGGGGTTCCCCGAGGCCTGAAAAATATTTCAAGGGTTCCTCCAGGGTCAAAAGGTTCAGAAAGGCTGATAAAAGCATCCTTGCTGGGGATGGAGTGGAATGTACAAATAATCGTATTAGGATGGTTTCCTAGCTGAGACCTAGTAAAATGATTGATTATGTGCCATCAAGTTGTTTTTCACTCCTAGTGACCACATAGATAGATTTTCTCCATGATGTTCTTTCAAGTCTCCCAATGGTGTATTCATCGCCACTCTGAGTCTATCCACCCTGCTGCTGGTCGTCCTCTTCTTCTCTTTCCTTCCACTCTTCCCAGCATTGCAGCCTTTTCTAAAGAGCTGGGTCTTTGCATAATGTGTCTGAAGTAGGATCATTTGAGCCTGGTCATTTGTGGCTCAAGTGAGAACTCTGAGTTGATTTGTTTGATGATCCATCGGTTTGTTTTCTTGGCTGTCCACAGTATTCTCAGGAGACTTCTCCAACACGAAAGTTCAAAGGCATCATTACTCTTCCTATCCTGCTTCTTTAAAGTCCAACTTTTGCTTCCATAGAGTGTCACAAGGAATGCCATGGCTTGCATGACACATCATGGCATTTGAATATCTTTTCCAAGGCCTTCATGGCTGCTCTACCAAGTGCTAGTCTGCAACATGTTTTTTGACTGCTTGTTCCTTTTTTATTGATGGTTGATCCTAAAAAGCAGAAGCTATCCACCACGTCAATGTCTTCATTGTCAATTCATTAGTTTGGACTTCTTTATATTTAATTTTAGTCCCATTTTTTCACTGTGCTCCTTGACTTTTAGTACTAGGGCTTCCAGTTCCTTTGCATTTTTGGCTGTCAGGGTAGTGTCATCATGACTTGAAATAAGAGCTTGTCTTACCACTAGGTAGATTAAGGTAACTGCTTCAATCACTAAATACTGATAGACAATAATACTGTAGTAGCTTCCCAAATGTTTCTATCTGTTGGAGAACAGACATGTCTATTCCATAGAACCTGCCCTGGGCAGCCTAAACTAGCTTAATGTCACCATCAGTCTTGAAAGAGCATCTAACAAGGAGTTGCACATAGGCACCAACTTTTCCTTCATTCCGTTCAACAAATATTATGGGGCCCACCCTGCCAGAAATGCACAACATGGCTGTCCTCAGGAGGGGTACGTGACATCATTAAATGTCACGATATCATTGCACAAATGACACAAGTTATGAAATTTGCACCAGTCATATTTTCAACTAATGCAAGTTACATAATTTATGACATTTGAGCAATGGCATTGTGAGGGATGTGACATCATTGTGGCTTGTATCAGATGTTTATGGATTACAGATATTATAGACATCTTCTTCTAGACAGGAATTTTAACCAAGCATAAGGACTTGAAACTTACTTGGCACAAAACAAATAGTGGGATCCAAACCATATAGTTACACATCACCCCCATGTTGTTTAACAGTACAGTGGACTTTGGAAATGCCATGAGAGACAATAGCCCAGTAATTTATCCCTTATGCTTGGTTAAACTAAACCTTTACAGCAATCAAAATGTATATCCTCTCATTGGATGTCAACAGCCCCGCCTTTCCACTAAGTGTGTTCAGCACGGCTTACAATAAAAGAAATAAAATACAAAAAACAACATGTCTGCTTTTTGAAACAAACAAACAGCAATGACCTTAAGCAGAAACCATAATTCTGATTTTTTGCAAATACCTTAGTACCGAATGTAAGCCAATAATTGGCTTGGGTGGTGCAAAATACTGTAAATGTATTATATGTAAATCCATGGGATGAATTGGGACTCCCTGCCCACTAAGAGAAAAGCAGTTGATTGTATCTGGCCTTAGGGCTGTAATAAACTTGATTTGATTTGAAAAGCAGTTGATTTAGTTCTGACCTGATATCTGGTTGCACAGCCAAATTCTTGGGATGATGTAAAAGGTAAAGGTAAAGGTTCCCCCCGCACATTTTTGCAGTCGTGTCCGACTCTAGGGGCCGGTGCTCATCTCTGTTTGTTAGCCGAAGAGCCAGCGCTTCCCGAAGACACTTCCGCGGTCATGTGGCCGCATGACGCGCGCGGAACGCTGTTACCTACCCACCGAAGTGGTACCTATTCATCTACTTGCATTTGCATGCTTTCGAATTGCTAGGTTGGCAAGAGCTGGAGCCAGTGCGGGAGCTCACTCCATCACGCAGGGCTAGGGATTCGAACCTCCGAACTTGCAATCTTCCGATCAACAAGCCTGGCATCTTACCCAATGAGCCACCACGCCCCTTTATGATGATGACCCATAACCAAATATAGGAATCTTTTTCTTTATTGTATCTCAGCTTCTAGTCCTGGTTCTATTCAGACCTAGGTCTATTGAGCTTTCCAGGATATAGATTAGGTGTGCTTGAATTGATACAATAGCAAGCACATGACTCTTGAGAATTGAGGAACACCTGAACTTTCCCCAGAACAAATTGAATTATGTGTTTCCTTTAGGGTGGAGATGTAGAAAAGTCAGGTGCAATATGTTGGAACTTCATGATCCCTTTCTGTACTAGGATTTGATCACTGCCAGAGATGCTTCTAAGTCTAGAGATTATAGATGTAGTCTCCTCCCTGTTCGGTTCTATGAGGTCCTGTAGGGGCAATTATTAAGGTACATACATACATACATACATACATACATTTCCTGGAAGGATTGGAATGCTTCTCCTACTACAACATAGTCTACCATAGCTGTCTCTGTCTAAACCAGAGCTTTCCAAACTTTTCATGTTGGTGACACACTTTTTAGACATGCATCATTTCACGACACACTCTTACAGCAGGGCATCATTTTGCGACACACTCTTACAGCAGGGCACAAGGCAGGCACAAGGACCTGCACGGAATCACAGCAGGTTTGGAGGCAGCAAGGCACAAGGCAGGCACTAGGACCTGCGTGGAATCCTGGCAGGGCAGGTTTGGAGGCAGCAAGGCACAAGGCAGGCACTAGGACCTGCGTGGAATCCTGGCAGGGCAGGTTTGGAGGCAGCAGGGCACAAGGCAGGCACTAAGACCTGCGCGGAATTACAGCAGGTTTGGAGGCAGCAGCAGCCGCGACACACCCAGACACTTCAGCCGACACACTAACGTGTCCCGACACACAGTTTGGAAAGCTCTGGTCTAAACTGTTGCTTTTCCCCCTGCACATTTAGGAGATCTACTCTGTTTGTTATGGAAATGCAGTGATACATAACAGCCGATTGGGGCAGCTCAGGAACCATTCATGTGACCACATAAAGGTTCTTATGATTTGTTGGCATTGCTTCTGGCCTGGAATCTAAGCAGAACTGGGCAATGTTCCTGAGGCAGACCACAAATCCATTTAGGTCAGCAAACAAGCATGTTTTTAACTCCTGCAGAGAAAGCTGTTGCATTCCACTGGGTTTAATATCTTATGTCTTCTGCTGTCAGGCATCACAGCATCACTCAATTTCTCATCAGATCTTTAATAAGACTGCTGAAAACAGAGCTTTCTACCGTGAGACTAAAATATGCCACTTATGCACAACAATAGGGCAGGCTAAAATGGGGTTGGGTAGTCTGTGGTTCAGAGTGTTATGGAAACACAGCCATTATCTGAAAACATTGAATCTCAAAGTTGAGATTATCATGCATGTGATAACTTCTTCCCCAGTTTATCATATGGGAGTTAACATCTGGACAAAGAAAGTGGATATTCTGTACCTTATTTACAGCTAAAAAACTTATTGTTCAGCATTGGAAAGACAAACATATGGCTCCAACTGTTCAGTGGTCTGCAGAATTGATTAATATAGATTAGTTACAGATGACTGTAATGAATTATGGCTTTCATTTATTGAAATGTTTACTGTACAACTTTATATATGTCTGTGAATATATATATATATATATATATATATATATATATATATACACACACATACACATACATACATACACACACACACACACACATATATACTATATATATATATATATGTATATGTATATGTATATGTATATGTGTATATATATATATATATATATACACACACACACACACACACACACACACAATGTATGTATGTATATATGTATGTTTTTGTTTCTTTTTTCAGCTTTCTTTTTTCTTTTTTTATAGTTTTGTGCATTTTTTTCTTTGTTTTTTGTATTTAGTTTTGTTAAATGAAAAAAAAATACTTTGGGAGATTGGAACACAGCCATTATGTTAGCATGCTATATGAGCATAGGAACTGTGTTTTGTTAATCAAGGTCTGATGTAAATCCACTTCCTAGGTTATCTGCTCCTTGAATTCCAGTTCCTTGCATTCACTCAGAACTTAACATCTATGGGAAGGATACACAACTCGGTGCACTCCTGGCAAGCTGGGATTTATGGGTTTTTTTTTGAAACCCAGATATCCAGATTAGCTTCTTCTTGATCCCTGATCAAAGGCTCATAACATTGCAGTGGATAGTTTCACTACTGTATCACTAAGCCTTAATCTGTCTATGAAGGTTCTCAGTCATCCAGGTGGAATTTTCTGTAGCTTGAATCATGTCAACTGGATTTCTATTTTCTTAATGGAAACGTTTCGCTCCTTATCCAAGGGGCTTCTTCAGTCTGAGCAAAGTTGGTAAGGGAATCCTAAATATGTTCCTAGGTAGCTGTGTGACCTTACACCTGGGGCTAGATCATGGTTATATTGAGATGTAATTTTTAAGTCCTTTTATCATCTAATGGAGGGTCGTTAAAAACACCATGCTGCTGTTGAGCTTCTGAAATGGTCTTAATCTTCCTAGGCACAGAAGACAACACGGGGAGGAAGATGGGGGAGAGTTTGTGCCTGAGGCCCCCACCTCTATTCAAGGAAGGATTTTCCAAGTTGGCATAAATGGATTCCTTGACCCCTCTCTCAAACCACCTATCTTCTCTGTCTAAAATGTGAACATTAATGTCCTCAAATGAGTGTCCTTTTTCTTTTAGATGAAGATAAACTGCTGACTCTGGTCCTGTGGTGTTATTTCTCCTGTGTTGTGCCATCCTCCTGTACATAGGTTGTTTGGTTTCTCCAATGTAGAGTTCAGAGCACTCCTCACTGCACTGGATTGCATAAACTACATTGCTTTTCTTATGTTTTGGAGTTTGATCTTTGGGGTGTACAAGCCTCTGTCTCAGTGTGTTGGTGGGTTTGAAATATACAGGTATGTGGTGTTTGCCAAATATCCGTTTTATCTTTTCAGAGATGGCTGGCGTGTCTGAAAAGATAAAACGGATATTTGGCAAACACCACATACCTGTATATTTCAAACCCACCAACACACTGAGACAGAGGCTTGTACACCCCAAAGATCAAACTCCAAAACATAAGAAAAGCAATGTAGTTTATGCAATCCAGTGCAGTGAGGAGTGCTCTGAACTCTACATTGGAGAAACCAAACAACCTATGTACAGGAGGATGGCACAACACAGGAGAAATAACACCACAGGACCAGAGTCAGCAGTTTATCTTCATCTAAAAGAAAAAGGACACTCATTTGAGGACATTAATGTTCACATTTTAGACAGAGAAGATAGGTGGTTTGAGAGAGGGGTCAAGGAATCCATTTATGCCAACTTGGAAAATCCTTCCTTGAATAGAGGTGGGGGCCTCAGGCACAAACTCTCCCCCATCTTCCTCCCCGTGTTGTCTTCTGTGCCTAGGAAGATTAAGACCATTTCAGAAGCTCAACAGCAGCATGGTGTTTTTAACGACCCTCCATTAGATGATAAAAGGACTTAAAAATTACATCTCAATATAACCATGATCTAGCCCCAGGTGTAAGGTCACACAGCTACCTAGGAACATATTTAGGATTCCCTTACCAACTTTGCTCAGACTGAAGAAGCCCCTTGGATAAGGAGCGAAACGTTTCCATTAAGAAAATAGAAATCCAGTTGACATGATTCAAGCTACAGAATAAGCCTTAATCTGTACTACACACTATTATATAACTAAGTAAGAGTCTGTGCCTAAATAAATTTGTTTTTTTATTACTTTCTTGTTCTTCCCTCCCTCCTTCTGTGTTTTTGTAGTTGCCTCTACCCTGATATTTACAAACAACATTATTTTAAAATCAAAATAGTGAATCTGGAAGACCTTAGGCTCTTTATAGATAATTATAATAACAATCAGTTTACATATAATCTCAGCACAACTAAAATATTTTCCAACCACTTCAAACTGAAGATACAGAAATAAAACCCCATAAAATATTCCTGAAGATCAAGTAATGGTGATGAATGATAAATCATATGGAATTAGAAGTGAATTACGAAGGGGCCAAATTTGGGGACAACACCAAATTATGTAAGGTGGTTAAAATACGGAGAACGCTGGCTCTTCAGCTAACAAATGGAGATGAGCACCGGCCCCTAGAGTCGGACATGACTGCACAAATGTGCGGGGGGAACCTTTACCTTTAAGGGCAGCTTCAGTTCTGTTAGGCTTGGTCACTCAATATCTTGGAGGAAAGTCAGGGAAGTGGCAGTGATTTGCAATAGAGGAAGGACAGATGTTGGCAATGAGGACAGCCCATTTCATGAAGGTATAGTTTTCTCCAGCTCAGGGATGGCTGGAAAGCTGATCTATAACTAAATAATGGGGAAAGGCCCGGTCACTCACCATCTCAGGATTATGGCGTTGTTTTTCCTGATAGAAATTCACCTTTATTTATTTATTTTTTAACTATCACCAATATTCTCTCATTTCTAACTTTGAGATGAAAGTGGGTCTTCATGGAGGGAGGTGCAGATATCCTTTCCGAAATAAGCCTTTATTTGTGAGAATGTTCATTTTCATAAATAATTTTTTTACTGACAAAATATTCACCTTTTCTTCCAATTGTGCTCATGATGTATCTCCTTCATATTTACTGCAAAATCATTCCTTCTCTTTCCCCCTCTTTTTAAAAAATTATTGTTCTACAGAATTCTGGATTCATTACATGAGTATATTAAGCACTGGGGAGACCATGAAGTGGTCCAAGTGTGATGGAATGACCTTCAGTTGCCTAAAGATCGATGTAATGCAGGGGTGGGCAACGTCAGGCCCGCGGGCCGTGTAAGGCCCGCGGGGCTCCTGCCTAAGGCCCGCGGGGCTCCCGCCCGCAAACCCCACCCATTCCATGTGATTGGCTCCCGCCCGCAAACCCCGCCCCCCAGTGCTTGTGATTGGCTCCCGCCCGCAAACTCCGGCCCCTGGGCCGCGGAAATCCCAGAAACCCCGCCCCGCACCCCCCCGGTCCTCAGTTATAAATATCCAAATGGCCCTTGGCAGAAAAAAGGTTCCCCACCCCTGATGTAATGGCACAACGTAGCCAATCACCACGAGCTAACCAAACCAATGAAGAGCGAGGGAAATAATTGTTCAAATGGCTCTTGCAAAATTATTAGAAAACAAATTATGAAAAGAGGTGCTTCTCGGTTCTGCAAAGAACAACATTTCAGTTCATTCTTTTAAAAAAAATATCCACACAACCCCTGACATCTTCCTTAAAAATAGATTACAGTTCTCACTGCTGGTCCTCATCTCGGTCTCTTAGGTCCAAATACTGCCCTCAGGCTCCGTGCTGAAATTGCAGTTCCTGCCAGGAAAACGATGTGTGCATAAGATAGATTTCATTAAATTAAAGCAAACAAATATATGAATTTTTTTGTTCAAGCCTCTGCCCCCACCTCTTGCCACACATGCAAGTTCAAATGCCTATAAAAGGCAATTGTATTCAACGTGCACATTACTTGGCAAAGTATGATTATTTCAGCAGATCGATGTGAAAAAGATTGGGAATAGCACAGATGGGAGGGAGGAATGAGACGGGGCGGGGGGATGGCTTTTTTTGGTGTTTAAAAGTGAGCTCCTCTTATGCCATTTTAACAGGGCAAGGCCATAAATTCACCCTCCAATTATAGATATTCTTGAGGGATGTGCTGCTAGTTGATTTTTTCCCCTCCCAAACAATATAATTATCAGATTTCCGAGTTGGCACTGGAACCTTAGCTATGTTAACCTAACAAAGACCAGGGGCAGTCCTGAAGTGTCTGAATTTCAACAAACTTGCCAAACTGGAAAGCCTTCCCTCTTTCCTTCTTTCCTGAAGTTGCAAAAGTAGCTTTTAAGATCAGGTTATTCCTTTTCATCCTTTTTTACCCAGGGTACAGGCTTCCTTGAGGTTCTGCAAGTTGTCAAGAGAGACCTCCATCCTTGTTTGTGTTTCTTTGAGTCTGCGTTTCATTCTAATCTGCCTCTTGGTCCCCCAGCCCCTCCCCCCCATGCAAACATGACAAAGTTTATTTTCAAATGTGAAAAAGGGGCTCCCGAGATTAAAACGGAAACAATGCAGTGATAACGGGGAGGAGTGAGAGGGAGAGAGAGAGATGGACATCTCAGATCTGATGATTAAGCCCGGGAGGGCTTGTTAAATTAGTATTAACTGATCAGCCCACAGAGGAGCAAAGGAAAATTTCAGCTGGACTTTTCTCTTGATGCCCACTCCCTGACTTCTTTTCCAGCCCTAAACCCTTCCAGGCCTGAAAATATATACACTGTTGTCATAGTGACTGAGAGGAGATACACGTATGTGAGAAAATGAGACAATCTCTTTTCTCAGTAATCGCTTGGAAAGTGAAAAATGTACGCCTCTGTATTGCTCATAGAGACATATCCACCTTGGGTAAAACAACAGGCAGAAGTTTTCTTTCCCACCACTCCAGTGAGTACCATATGGCATTGCACTTCTTGATGGGGGGACCCTGTTCCCCCTCTGCAAAATAAACAGAGGCATTTTGAAGCTACATTTGAAATTCTGTAATTGATTGCTGTCTAATAAACTAGGCTTGAAAATCTACTTTTGAGCATTTCCTCAGGATGTAGGCAGGATGGATATTAGCATAAATTGAACCAGTTAAAAACAAGTTTCAGCCAGCATTCCATCCTTCCCCAGAAAAACAAAACATTATAAGTTTGATTATGTAACCAATAGATCTCTTCTCTTTGAATGCTTAACAAGCAACTACAGCACTCTGAGTTACTTTAACAAGTAGGTGCTACAAATCTGGTGCTTCTTGGATGGGCCATGTCCTCATGAAATATTGAATGATTTGTGGGCAGTCTAGGAAGGGCTGGAAAAGATACTGATCTCATCAAAGAGTTTGGTGCTGCTACAAGAGTGCAAGATCTAGATAGATAGACAGACAAATAGGAAATTATTATTATTATTTATTAAATTTCTATCACCATCCATCAAATGGATGGATAGATAGAAAATAGATAGAAAGATGGATGGATGGATGGATGGATGGATGGATGGATGGATGGACGGGCAGACGACAGACAGACGACAGACAGACAGACAGACAGACAGACAGACAGACAGACAGACAACAAGATTAAGGCCAATGCCTAAGCACAGCCCAACAATGGTGTCTCTTGGCTCTTCCATTGTTTACCTGACAAGACATTATGACTCAATAAGTGCTGAAAACTAAAGTTGACTGTGGCTATGAAAGAGAAGGGCATGATAGCTAGGGGGAAAAACTCTGTGGTGCCCCCCTTCCTTTGGTGCCCTAAGCATGTGCTTATTTTGCTTAATGGTTAATCCAGGGCTGGCTGGCTAGATAGATGATAGATAGATACGGTAGGTAGGTAGGTAGGTAGGTAGGTAGATGATAGATAGATAGATAGATAGATAGATAGATAGATAGATAGATATAGATTTAAGCCACCTCAAAAAGTTGTACAGAAAGTACAACTTCTGTTGATCCTTTCTTGTGACAAATTTCCACAGATTTTTCATTTAAACAATTGGACCAGAAATTTGTGGTGTCAGAAACCTGTCCCTAAAAAGCAAACTATAAAATAGAGTGCACTCTACTCTGTTCCACTAACCCTTAGTTGGATACCATAGTAGGAAAAAAAATAGGAGACTCCTTCCTTCCTTCCTTCCTTCCTTCCTTCCTTCCTTCCTTCCTTCCTTCCTTCCTTCCTTCCTTCCTTCCTTCCTTCCACAATGAAGTGCAAAGACTAATGGAATCCCCATTCAGTCCCGAAACTTATTATATGACCTACAGAAGCACAGTTGTGAGTAGAAAGGCAAGAGATATCACTCCCCAAAACTTGTAGTTTATATACTTGAAAACTTCTTAAGAGCTGATTAATCAGAATTTGTATTATACCATAACTTCTTCATCTGGACTATTTTCATTCTGTCAACAAGAAGTTTATAAAAGCTCTTTCTGGTTTGGAATTAATTTTAACTTTACTTAAATCAGACTTGTCCAGGCAGTCTCGGAGAATTGGACACGATTGAACGGATTAAAAAAAAAAATCTACTGCTAAGCATGTAAGTGCTGGATACAACATGGGTCTGGTATTTGCATCTACACACAAATGCTTCCCAGCACCTTTCTGCCCATAATTTGACTATGCTTTCTTTGACAGATACTGCTGAAGACTTAACAAAGAAAGTGGTCTTTGCTGATTCTTTGCTGATCTCTTTGCACTCTTCTCATTTCCGATCCTTGCAATTCAGAAAACAACAAATGATAAATGTGTCTGCAATATGATCAACCTCAATGGTTTGGCTGTTTGTGAACACAGATAATTAACAGATGTGGAGGGGCTGTTGGGAAATCTAGCAACAGAAGTCTGGATATTCCTGATTCATGGAATTGGGATGAAAACTGAGACAGGGCCATTCAGTTTTTATGATTTCAAGCAGAGAACCTGATCAACCTTTTATGCCTTTAATAAAGGTAAAGGTTCCCCCCGCACATTTGTGCAGTCGTGTCCGACTCTAGGGGCCAGTGCTCATCTCTGTTTGTTAGCCGAAGAGCCAGCGTTGTCCGAAGATGCTTCCGTGGTCTTGTGGCTGGCATGACGCACATGGAACACTGTTACCATCCCACCGAAGTGGTACCTATTAATCTCCTTGCATTTGCATGCTTTCGAATTGCTAGGTTGGCAAGAGCTGGGGCGAGTGCGGGAGCTCACTCCGTCACGCGGTGCTCGGGTCTCGAACCACCGAACTTGCGATCTTCCGATCGACAAGCCTGGCGTCTTACCCGCTGAGCCACCACACCCCTGCTTATGCCTTTAATAATCAGGTGCAATTTTGGTCAACCCAACCCTCTTTCTAGAAATCAGGTTTGACCAAGAAGCTCAGGCCACAAACCTTTTGGTGAGAAATTGATTTTGTTGCAGCAGAAGACAAAAGGACAATACTAATCTTGACTTTGGAAGCCCTGAATGGTTAGGATAAACTGTTAAAAATGACAAAGTCCATTGATTTGAGGCCAGCTTCCTGGTGCTTCTCTTACTGGTCTCACCCTTTGTTTGGATTGTGTACAAATCAGTGTGCAAGAGATGGAGATGTTTTGTTTGCCAGTTCATGTGTGTTGGGTAAGAAGATGGTTCTGGAAGACCTCAGCATTGAGGTTAACGTGACCTTTTGGAGATTCCAAATGTATTTGCTCAACTGGAAGAGCTACAATTTCTGTGGCTGCATTGGCAGATCATGGAGCTGTCAGCACCCAGTGGGAACAGAAAGTTGTTAATGCCTAGACACGTATTAAAGGGAAATTGAAGATAAGTAACAGACTGGGAGTGGTGTGTCTATGTAGAGGGACGTCATCTTCCAGATTAACGGCTAATTAAAATACACTTTGTTCATATTTCAAAGGGAGCAAAAGGTCTTCACTCTTGTAGCTCTCCTTATTAATCTCTGAGATTACAGAATCTGTTCCATGCAATGGTACCAGGTCAACAGATTTCCTCTTCAAATTAACCTTTGCTTACAAAAAATAGACATCTCCTCTACATGTCTCCCACCTATGTTTCTTGACCCTTTGATTGTTAATGTCGTACCCATTAATGTTTGTCCTGGAAAGGAATGGCTGTCTAGATAGAATTCATCACAGTCTGGTATTTGATAGGTGGTGATGAGGATGGCAGTGATAGCTTAATTAAAGAGCTTAATACATCTATAAGAAACACTTTCTCCCAAGTCAATCCAAATGGAATACATCTGGGGAACTAATCCTCTAGTAAGAGATGTAAATGTACTGCTTCCCATTTTTGTTTGTTTCTAAGGAAGGCTGAGCGCTGAAGAATTGATGCTTTCGAGCTGTGGTGCTGGAGAAGACTCTTAAGAGTCCCTTGGACTGCAAGGAGGTCAAACCAGTCAATCCTAAAGGAAATCAACCCTGACTGCTCATTGGAAGGACAGATGCTGAAGCTGAAGCTCAAATACTTTGGCCACCTAATGCGAAGAGAGGACTCCCTGGAAAAGACCCTGATGCTGGGAAAGACTGAAGGCAAAAGGAGAAGGGGACGGCAGAGGATGAGATGGTTAGATAGCATCACCAATGTAATGAACATGAATTTGAGTAAACTCTGGGTGACAGTGGAGGACAGGAAGGCCTGGTGTGCTATGGTCCATGAGGTCACGAAGAGTCGGACACGACTAAATGACTGAACAACAACAACAAAATGTCACCAGTTAGGGACCTCATTTCTTTTGTCAGCATCAGGAGCAGTTTCAATGCAGGAAAAAGTCTTTGTAGATGGAAGTTGTATCCAGGGGAATTTTCTTAAGAAACCAAGAGACCAGGGTTTGATCCAGGTTTGGGAGATATGAGTCATGGTTGTTAGTTCCCATTACTGAAACCAGCATAGCTAGCTTTCCAGGATTTTATTTCTTTTACCTTCTTTTTTTCCCTTGTAGCAACAAGTCTTTTGAGACTGTAGAATTGCCACTTCTTACCTTAGAGCAATATTCAGGAAATCTTTTTTTTTATTGTTTTATTAGGAAATTTAAGCATTACCTTTCTGCTTATGTAAACACCGCCCAGAGTCCCCTATTCGGGGAGATGGGTGGGGATAAATTTAAATAATAAATAAATAATAAATAAATAAACACACAAGACACTCCAAGCTTTTCCAAATTTAAGGTTTTCATTGTTAAAATTATCAGTAAAAACCCCTGTTCTCTGCTTCAGAAAGCAAAATGTCTTAGGCCAGCCCTGGTTATCAGTACTGTGTTTATTATACTATGAATGGATCTCCATATTTTATTTTTTTTACAAGACATGAACTTTTGGAAGCATAATTTGATTCTATTGTTCCTGCATATTTTGGTAAAAGGTTTCCATGAAAACTCACATGCATTTATGTTTACATTTCTCCCAATAGATTCATTTTGGTATGCCATTTCTCCTCCTATATGTCTTTTTGTGAGCCATTTTCTCTAACATATTGGCCATTTCTATGAATTTTTCATAGTCTTTTTTAAATGCAAATTTATATGCACTTTTCTTCCAGCAGAGAATTGCATCACAACATTTGGAGAACTGCAAACCAAAGGATAATTGTGTTCTGGTTCAAGTATTAATTTGGAGAAGGAACATGAGATTGAGATTAAATTGGAAAGCAAACCATGCTTAGTACCAGCCTGGCAACAGGTACCCTATGAAATAATAAGTCAGCAGTACTAATCGTTGTACTAACCACCATGGCTGCAAGAGCTGGACCATAAGGAAGGCTGAGCGAAGGAAGATAGATGCTTTTGAACTGTGGTGTTGGAGGAAAATTCTGAGAGTGCCTTGGACTGCAAGAAGATCAAACCAGTCCATACTCCAGGAAATAAAGCCAGACTGCTCACTTGAGGGAATGATATTAAAGGCAAAACTGAAGTACTTTGGCCACAGAATGAGAAGACGGGATATCCTGGAGAAGAAGCTGATGCTAGGGAAAGTGGAAGGCCAAAGGAAGAGGGGCCGATCAAGGGCAAGATGGATGGATGATATTCTGGAGGTGACGGACTCGACTGTGGGGGAGCTGGGGGTGGCGACGGCCGACGGGAAGCTGTGGCATGGGCTGGTCCAGGAAGTCACGAAGAGTCGGAAGTGACTGAACGAATAAACAAAAAACTAATCATTGTGGAACCCAGCAATAAAAATGCAGAAATGTGTATTTCAGTACCCCTTTTGCCATTCTTCATTTCAGATGTTATTTTGGCTTGTGTTTCAACAGACCACTTGAAGAAACATTGTAGAAGATAATGCAATTTAAAGATTGCTTCTTATTGACAAGTCATTTTGCTTAGCTTGGTTCATCACTTCTGCACTGAAACAGAAAAGACCATATCTTACATAGCCTTTTCTCCCTCATAAGATAAGGTTAGGCTTATCTTTCTGATCTGGCTGACTTCAGTACCTTTGCCAGTCAAGATGAAGGTGGAGATGGGGTGAAGGATTGGTCCATGCACCTTTGAATAGGAAGGAAGGAAGGAACCCTTTATTCATTTGGGTAGAGGGGGAAGAATCTGGAGTATGAAGTGAAGGTTTGCTGTAATTTCTCCAAAGATTTTTGTGGGTAGCCATTGTTTTTACATCTGCCTGGACATCTGGAAGGAGGTTCAATTGCGTTTTCATTTAAAATTTGCAAGATTTTCCCACCCTATGCACCACCTCATTCCCTCCACCCATTTTCCAGCCCTGTTACATTGCTGCTTTTTTTAAAAAAATTCTTAAAAGCCTTCCAGGGGGTGAGGGGAGAGAAGGACTATATTTTTAGCTCAGTGTGGCTTTTTTAGCATGTGCGAAAAGCATCTCTTCTGATTTCACTCATAATGCTTTCATTTGCTTTGGCTGCTGGACTTTGGCAGTCTTTGGAGCTGAGTTTTGAGGCTAGTACTTACAAGAACATTTTGATTACCTGGGTGTTTCCCACCAAATTAGTTTCCTCTTCAGCAAGATCCAGATCTGGGACTCGCAATTCTTGGCAAGGGAAGTAGACTCACATATGCTGTAGGTCCAGTTCTCATTCCAGACATTTGGAGACTTTTCTGTTCTAAACATGCTTTCAATATCCTGGCTTGTATCACTGTTTGCTCGTTCCCTATTTTCTCCCAGACTGGCTAGAGCAGGGTTATCCAACCTGGGCAAGTTCCAGATGTGTGGACTTCAACTCCCAGAATTCTCAGCAATGCCTGTGCTGACTGAGGATTTCTGGAAATTGAAGTGTAAAAGTCTGGAAGTTGACAAGATTGGGAAACATTGACCTAGAGGTTCAGGACAAAGTCCCCGAAGAGGTTTTATGTGGATGATAGGAAGGAAGTAATAAAGGTCAAGCACCAATGTCATGGCAAAGGTCTGCGGTCATGATTTGCTAAATCAGTTGAGCCAATTAGGTTTGGTGTGGGTATACTTATTATCCAAAGCTACTTTCTTGGAAGTCCTCAGATTCCCTACATACAGTATGTTGTAGTATGGAACCACAGTATATTTTTGTGTTGAATCAAAAGCAGCCCATTCTGAGCATTGAATGTCAAATGTGGTTTTACCCAGCATTTCCCTGCTTTTCAGATTGGGATTATTTGTAGGAATCAGAACCTACAGCTTGGGCAGAAGGACATGTTTGTCTGATAGTGTGTTTCTTGCGTGGTTACCTGGACCCCACCCCAGCACAGTCATAAAAAAACACACCCTTTCGTACCTTTTTGCAAACTGCCTATATTGAAAGCATTTTATGTTCTGTAAAGTTTAAATTACAATGTTGATGAGCCTGTTTATATTTAAGGCAACCACAGCAAACTTCCCTCCACGCAAATGTCATTTCCTGGTGCAGTTGTTCTTTCTCGTGAAGTTCATTAATACACCTGCTTGTTCGTGATTTTCTTAATGAATAATCCTGAATTATCCGTGAAATATTTAAGTGGCATCATGATCTCATCCAGCATTAACCAAGCATGAGACAAGCTTAGCAACCAGAAAAACATCAACAACCATGCTAAGGAAAACACGAGCATGCAACACACAGACACACAGACACCACACACAGAGACACTTTGCACATTCAGCAGATTGGGAAACAAAGGGATCTTTTTCCTGATAAGAAAGCCAACATCAGAAGTGACAAAAGCCTATGTCTGCATTCTACTCCAGCAAGAACGTTTGGCTGGAAATGGACATTTCCTTTCCATTTATTTTCTATCTGTCTAGAAGTTCTTTCTTTTTGATGGCCTATGCTGCTGGTGAAAACAAGCCAGAATGTGTCACACTGATCACCCTTAGATGCTTGCAAAATTATCCTTACTTCAATTTACCTTCCGGTGTAGCCCTTTACATGAAGATTTTAGTAGGCCATCCTTCAGTTGCAAACTTGAAAAAGGGTAGCAAAAAACTGGAAAGCAAACAGAAAATAGAAATGATGAAGAGGTCAACTGGAGCTTATAAAATTGGAACTTTGGAAGTCTTGGGCTTTCACTGCACCACTAGTTCAATTTGGTCTTTAGGGACATGATTTCATTTTAAACCCATCCACTGATTTCAAAGGAGGGAAGAAGCAATATTCTTCCTTTCATCATCAGAAAAAAATGAAAAAGAACCAAATTAAGAGAGGTCACCCAAGGAAACCAGAAAGACTCCCTCAGTTGAATTCTTAATCTTTTTCTAAAAGGTTTTATGAATTTTCCCTAAAACGTGTGATTCAAGTTAAAAACCATGCTTTTAAGAAGCATGGAAGGAGTGAGCTGAAAATGAGAGGATGCTGTGTTTGCAAATTAAATTTAAAAATAGAGAATCAATGAGGCAATGACATCCAAGGAGGCTGATCCAGATGGCAAGAGTACCAAAGGAGATGTTCTGGCACCAATGGTAGTGAGCAAGTTCGGTGCAGGACACATTCTTTATGGGAGGATCCACTGGAGAAAGGCCAAAGGTGGCTTGCAGGACTGAAGTGAGCAGGAAGGGAGATGTGTGCTTCATTTTTTTAAAAAAAGTACAGTATTTGCCAGGCTATGAAGAGATGAGTGCTTGTTCAGTGTTGGCAAAAGGACTTCAATCTAAAAATTCAACTAGATTATTGCATTAAAATAATTCCTTTCCTCCAAAATGGTTACTAAAATAAAGATGACTTGCATACAAGACAGCTTTTCTCCTGTCATAAAATTAATACATTTTAAAACTAGTTCTCCCAAATAAGATCAAGATGTTGTACTGCTTCCTCAACTGTAAAGAGAAGGGAGATGATGCAGAATTCAAAACTGCTACTAAAAGAAACATGGCTGCTGTATAGCCAATACCCATTCTTCCAGCTACCTGTTGAGGTGTGAGTTCAACCCTTGATGATGATAGTGATCACATGCATAGAGTCATCTAGGCAGTACATCACTGATGGGGAACAGAGGGACGGACGGACGGACTGATGGACGGACGGACAGACGGACTGACGGACTGACAGACGGATGGACGGACGGACGGACGGATGGATGGATGGACAGACTGATGGACAGACGGACAGACGGACGTACATACATACAGACGGACAGACGGACTGACCGACTGACCGACTGACCGACTGACCGACTGACCGACTGACCGACTGGCAGACTGGCAGACTGACGGACTGACGGACTGACGGACTGATGGACAGACAGACTGTCGAACAGACAGATGGACGGTCAGACGGACAGACCGTCAGACAGACTGACGGACTGATGGACAGAAGGATGGACAAACAAACGGACAGAAGGACGGACAGAAGGATGGGTGGAGAGATGGATTAACAGAGAGACAGGTGGAGAGATGGTTGGATGGACAGATGGATGGACGGACGGACAGAAACCAAATGAGCTGGTCTGGAAGCCTTTGCCTTAAGCTTCTCCTTGGAGCCGCGCAGTTCACCTGCCTTGCATTTCCTTCCTCCATGCACTGTGAATGGTTGTGCCTTCCAGCATTTGAGAAAAGTTTAACAAAAGTCCAAATGAGTGGGGGAGGGGTACCATTGGGAACATTTCAAAGACAGCCACTCCTATTCTAATCTGTAATACTGTCTCTTAACTAAAAGCCTTGTGATGGAGGGGCTAAGGCAGGGTGGTGGTGGAGGAGAGACAAGGAGGGGGAAAGGGGAAAGCTGCCAGAAATATTCTTAATGACCCTCTGTGGGGAGCGAATTTATACACTCAACTGTCCCTTGTAACCTAATCTCTGTGTGAGATTTTCCCCAAAGCAGTCAGTCCCTTGTTTTCCTCACACAGCAAGTATGCAAGGAAAAGAGGATGGGAAGCAGCGGGTGGGGGGAGTAGAGAGAATGTGTCTTTCTTTCTAATTTTTTTCCCTGGCTGCTGCTGAAATGACTAAGGGGGGGGGGGGGGGGAGCCGAAGCAGCCGAAGAAAAAATGGGTGGGTGGCTGGGGAATAAGACCAGGTTTGTACTTCCCCATTAGTACAAAAATCTGTAACCTTTTCAGGTCCAACCATTGATTGGACAGCTTGCAATATGTGTAACTTTTTGCCTAGCATCCTTGTATTTTTTTTACCATGGCAACATCACAGTTGGCCTGTATGAGTCCCTGAGAAGGTGGATCCATCCAAGCACAGCTCCTTCACGGGCAAGGTCTTCTTTAAGGACGAGCACTCTTACTTATCCTTTTTTCATCCATACTCTTTCAAAATATTAAAGAAGATTAATTAAAGAAGCAAAACGACGAGCAACGTGAGGTTCTAGGCTTTGGCTGGCCCTAAAGAACTTGTTTTCATGGTCCCTTAATCTTCCTCTAACCAAAAATCAATTTGCCGTTTTGAGAAAGTAACCATCAGAAAAGAGTAGTGTCAGTTGTAAAGATAGGCTTAATATAAATTTGGAATAAAGCCAACCCTGAAAACTGTCTCCCCAACCAAGCAGTGAGATAAATAAGAAATCCTAGCCTTACATGAAAGAGATCCATCCAGTCTGCACCTCCTTTTAATGAAGGAGGAGAAATTTATGCCCCTTCAGGTATTGCTAAACAACTCTCAGCATCTTACATCACTGGCTCTGCTGGGAACTGCAATCCAACCATGTCTGGATGGGCACAGATTTCCTACTCTTTCCTCCTCCTATTTTCCCCATAACAACAACCCTGTGGCTTTCATGCCTCAGGCAGGACTAGAACTCTCAGGCTCCTGGTTTGCCACTGGCTCCTTCCTAGGGCTGAGAGACAGGGACTGGCCCAAGGTCACCCAGCTGGCTTTCATGCCTGAGGCGGGACTAGAACTCTCAGGCTCCTGGTTTGCTATTGGCTCCTTCCTAGGGCTGAGAGACAGGGACTGGCCCAAGGTCACCCAGCCGGCTTTCATGCCTAAGGCGGGACTAGAACTCTCAGGCTCCTGGTTTGCCACTGGCTCCTTCCTAGGGCTGAGAGACAGGGACTGGCCCAAGTTCACCCAGCTGGCTTTCATGCCTAAGGCGGTACTAGAACCCTGTCTCCTGGTTTGCTATTGGCTCCTTCCTAGGGCTGAGAGACAGGGACTGGCCCAAGGTCACCCAGCTGGCTTTCATGCCTGAGGCGGGACTAGAACTCTCAGGCTCCTGGTTTGCTATTGGCTCCTTCCTAGGGCTGAGAGACAGGGACTGGCCCAAGGTCACCCAGCCAGCTTTCATGCCTAAGGCGGGACTAGAACTCTCAGGCTCCTGGTTTCTAGCCCGTTGCCTTAACCACTAGACCCAACCTTTAAAGTATATACAAGTTGCCTGTTCCTCTGAAGTGAGCTATGTTGTTGTACAATAAAGGACAGAAAGCAGCGGTTGTCATAACCATGAAAATGCTAACATGTAACTCTTTCCCCCTGCCCCCCCCATGTATCTCTTTCCCCCTGCCCCCCCCCATGTATCTCTTTCCCCCTGGCCCCCCTCTAATAAGCCAGTAAAAAATTGACCAGAGATCCATTCAATGTCTGACGCTACCACATGCACTCAAGCCTGGCATTGTCTATTCAGACATAAGGATGCAAAATAAATTCCCCATGAATTGTCATGGGAACAAAATGATGCAATTGGCCACATTGGATTTCTTTCAAGGTGTCCCCAGGGTATGGTCAAAAAAAGCCAGGACTGAACCATGATGTGCAGTTGAAACTCAGCCTATTGTTTGTGCATCGCACAGACATAATACAGATATAAAACAGGTGGAGCTTTGATTGCACCATCATGGCCAGCATGTTGACTTTTTTTACCATACTTTGTGGACACCCCTGATTCCACTGCAGCTTTGGCTGATAGCAGTGAATGGAGTCCAGTAGAAATGATTAAGCATCAATAAGAAATGGAAAAGCATACACATGGGAAAGATGTCTACAGAAAAAAAAAACGGGCTAGATGTGTTATATAAAAATGGGTATGTTAAGGAAGATTGTATAGCAGAGAACCTATATTAGGGAAAGTTGCATCACAAACTCTGTTATAAAATTCTTAACAAAAGTTCAGTAGAACAAATGCAGAATTTCCCACATGAAATAAATGTCAAGAGTGCCCAACGGGTTGAGGCTCAGGCTTCTCCAAGGATTCAATCCAATGTCTTTCCCAGTCTTGCTTCTTAGCTAGAGATTAACTACTATGTAATGCAGAGCTTTCCAAACTGTGTGTGGCGACACAAAAGTGTGTCGCCACACACAGTCTCGTGTGTCGCCACACAGCCCGGAAGCGCTGATCATCATCAGCGCTTCCGGGTTTCCCCGCGGCGACACACCAACGGCGGTGCGCAAAAATCAAAAGCGGCAGCAGCGCTTCCGGGTTTTTGCACGCTGCCGCAACGGCGGCACTTCCGGGTTTTCCCGCGGCGACACACCAACGGCGGTTGGTGTGTCGCCGCGGGAAAACTTTGGAAAGCCCTGCTGTAATGTTTATCTCCTGGCAACCAAACTTTTGGTAACGTTTGCAATCCAAGAATTTCTGGAAATGTATTTTTATGTTTTGCAGTTTATAATGTTTGAATTATCTGTTGGGTCAGTTTTTAACCTCTGCTGGTTAATATTTCCATTCTTAATCCCTTCCATTGAACCCCATTGGTTCTCAATGGCATTAACATGGAGCTAGATTTCATTGGTTGTTACAAAGCACTGCAATGCCATTGCATTCCTACCTTATCTCGGATACGCTGGGATGTTTTTGATGCAGAAAAAAGAAAACTAAACATACTGAATACTAAGAGGAAATGGGGGGAAATCCCTGGACCATTCTTTCTTAGTTTGGATAGATGAAGCTTGCCTTTCACTTTTAGTTCATGAATTTACACCATCTTCTAAGATAGATAAATGTATCTATCAGTTGGGCATTTTTGTTTCCAAATGCTTACTTGCTCTCTGGAGTGATGCGGTCTCATGAATGAATCATATGAAGATTGCAGCTGTATTCTCCGCATATACACCTTTTCCATCAACACACTGAATAAAAAAAGGAAAAACCCAGATTTCGTAACCAGTTGGGATCATTTCAGTTTAATTTTGAAACTGAGTCTGACCTCAGAATGTGATGAGTCTGCACAATTCAGTATTTTCAGGACAACAGTGAATTGAGGAGCTTCATTTGGGTTCTTCTTCTCAGTCTTTTCTGGGCAATATTTGGAAGGATGGTTTGAATCTCCACGTCAATTTGGGGAGGGGGATTTTTGCACATGGACAAAAGTTTGAATGCATCCCAATCTGGGTTTTGAATCAAATTTCTTATTTGATTCAGTGTGGAACCCCTTCAGCTGAGCTGTGTTTGAATCAAATTTCTGATCTGTAACTTTGCCCAGTTCTAATTTTGCTGAGCCGACAGACATATTTGGATTTGATTCTGTATTTTGGAGGGCACCAGGTTGGAGAAACCTAGATCGACCTCCAAATAAATCACAGTTGGTGATTCCTTGGGGGACCCCTCTAGTCATTCAACAGCATCACTCACTATTGCTGAGCACGGGCAGGGGCGATGTAAACATGGAGCTGTTGTCGTCTGCTGAAGCTGGTGCTGACATCCAGGTGATGTATGAGGATCATTAGCTTCTCACTGGAACAGTTGCCCTCCTAGCCAGCCCTCCAGAGATGCCTGGGACCAGACCCAAGAACCACTCTCCCTGAGCAAATGGAAACATTATATATGTGCTGCTGGATTCCCCCCAAAGTCACGCCTGTCACAAGCACTGCGGTGCTCAGTTTAGCAATCTGGGTAGAGATTACATGCTTCGTGGGCTGTTCCTCTGTTCATAGCATAGACGAGTTGAGTAATCTCTTACTCTCCATGGGAGCTCTAGTGCTCTATGTGTTTTGGGAGGTATGTATGGGATGGGGAGGGGAACCTTTTGTTAAATGCTCAAAGTTGTCATCAAAGTACACTTGCCAGGGTAGATTGGGTGGGAAGGATATTATGACATTCACACCCAACAAGAATGATAATAATTTTTAAATATCCTGCATCTGTATTAAGTATTTACTCAGGGCCACTTTTTTTTTTTTTTTTTTAAAAATTAACTCTAGGGTAAAACATAGCAACAAACTATTAAGGGGTTAGGATTTAGGAATCCTGTTCCAAAATCCACCTTGCAGTTTCTCAAATGTTTCCTTCCTCCCTTAATACCCAAAAGCAGATAGAGGCTTCTGTTTTTCTGCCTTATTCTCAGGATGCTTGAAAATTTCTTTCAAATTTCTCTTGGTGGTGTTTTGGAGCTGACTTGATTGTTGGAAGTAGCAGAAGGTTCTAATCCTGGTGCTGTTTCCATCTTTCCATCCCTCTGAAATTCCTGGCTGCTTATACTGCCCCAAACCCATCAGGATGGTTTCTCTCTTAAAGGGTGGGAAACCAGAGAATCTGGAGACAGGCTCTTATGATGAATGACAAAGTGTTTATACACCCTGCTCAGCCACCTCCGAACTAAGTAACTGTAGGAATATCACCCTGCATCCATGAGAATTCCATGAAATTCTATTCTTCTTTAAGAGGAAGCAGCGCTGCTACTTTGGGGGGCAAATGCTGAATTTGAAGACCATGATCAGTGAGGCCCTTAGGGCTGCAAAGAAGGGAGGGAAAAAATCACGAGCCACAGGTTGCTCACCACTGTTCCTGAAGCTCACCTTCCATGTTTCTCTGCACAACAAAGCAGTTCAGAGAATGTATGCCACCAAACTCTTTCCTCCTTATAAGCAAACAGAGAGAGTAAAAATAAGGCTGGTTTGTGAGTGACACAGTTCTTTTGGCACACTCCTATTCACCTCCCAGAGGTCAATAGCCTGAGTCATCCATGCACACACAGCAAGAATGACATCTGCAAGCATAGGATAGCAACAATAACGACATAAGCGGATGAACAAATACAAAGGTGTTTTTTAAAGCCTCAGGAGCAGGTATTAAATTCTGACATTTTGGTGAGCAGCCTAAACAAAGGTCTCTGAGTGCAAACAGAGTCAGAGGAAAGCTGAAATGGATGTCTTCTTTAGCTGGGGATGGGGTGGGGGGAGCTGTGAGAAAGCTAGAGGGTTGAGGCCATTCTGGGATGTTCTCCCGACTGGCCTCCAATATGTACAGCTGGGGTAACTGCCCTCTTTTAAAATAAAACAGAGTACACAAAAGGTGACTTACTCAGTGGCAAGTTGGAAATATCACACATGCCAGAAACAGCAGTCTTAGGGCAGGGCCCCTTTGCCTTGTAAATACTTTCCCAGAGGAAAAAAAATGTGGCAAGGCTAGGATAAAGAGAGGGCCAACAGGCAAAGCTGGACTCTAATAGGACGGTCTTCCAGATTTCTTTGCTGATTTCTCCCGTAATTTCCGGCTGGCTGGGAATCATCCCCAACTCATCTGGGGAGGACCGTTATAAGGAATTCAGCAAATCAAGATGGGGGGGGGGGGGGCTTGCTGATAGTGGCTTAAGCAAAGGCCTCTTTGGGAAAAGAGAGAAGCATTGGGGAGTAATCTCCAAGCCCTACCCATGGAAGGATCCCCATCTAAAACCTGCTTTAGTATGCTTTTCCTTTGGGACAGTAACTGTAATCAATTAGAATCGGATTCCAAGTGTTATTTCAGTATGATGGGCTTCATGTTACAGTGGGCTATTACTTTCCCTGGGCAAACACCACTAGACCTGCTTTTCTTGAGCCTCAGAAAGTCTTAATGATGTTTTGTGTAGGGTTAGTGCCTTTTTTTGGCTTAATGTTTAACACGTGTGTGACAGGCAGAAGCTCCACGCAAGCTGCCAGATGTGAGCCATTTTGCTTGTTCATCTAGCCTGTGACAACTGTCCTTCAGCCAAGGATGCCAGAGACCAAAACTGGAATCTTCTGCATGCAAAGGGGAGGTTTCCCAATTTAGGGATCCCCAATTAATGGGATGAATTCTCATGTCAGAAAATGAGTCCCATCCAAGGAGAAAATAGGGTCTTTGCATCTTTTCAGATTTCTCACTTACTACTCAGACTTCGACCCAATGAACATAAAAATAACTTTTGGAGGGGAGTATTACTGAGGACAATTTTCTGTGAAATGGGTGTCTCTGACCACAAACCTAGGAACTTACGAAGAAGAAGGAGGAGGAGGAGGAGGAGGAGGAGGAGGAGGAGGAGGAGGAGGAGGAGGAGGAGGAGGAGGAGGAGGAGGAGAAGAAGAAGAAGAAGAAGAAGAAGAAGAAGAAGAAGAAGAAGAAGAAGAAGAAGAAGAAGAAGAAGAAGAAGAAGAAGAAGAAGAAGAAGCAGCAGCCTGAGCCACATAATATGGTAAGCACTAGATGAATAGCTTGGAAACTGATGATTCCATGGATTTCCAAGCAATGTATAATTCTGCCAGGACCTTCATTATTCATTTCCCATCAGAAGTTCAAATCCATTTTTTGAACCAGAGGAGTGAAAACGGAATTGTCCTCTATAAACGAGGAGGATGGGCTCAGCGCAGCCATCCCCAAAGAGCATGGGACAGCCTTGAACACATTCAGCCTGGATGACTTGAAAGTTTGTGGCCTCTTAAGACTTGGCTGAGTTTACAGGGTGTTGCCTGGTCATTTGCAAAACGGTGTGTGTGGGACTAAAATTGGCAGAGCTGTAGGACATTGCAAGCCAAGATGTGAGGTACCCTGGCAGGGCTGCAGAGGAGTTTGAAATTGGAAAAGCAGACCTGCTTCCAGGCCAAGACTGGATTGCATTCTTCAGAGATATAGCTGATGAAATCGGAACTGCAAAAGTTGGGGGTGGGAATGGGGAATGTTCATTGCTAGGGCAAGAGGGGGGACTTTTTTTTAGAGAGGCTCAAAAATCAGGGGAAAGAAGGACTTTGTATCTACACATAGACACACAGAAGCATACCAGTTGCCCTGGGATAAGGCTTCTGACCATTCTGAGCAAATTCCCCCAGACTTTAATGCTTTGTACCACAGGAGAGGGAGCACTAAGTGGGTGGGGTGGTTTGGGGGGAGTTTGGGAAGTTTCCTTTTCTTTTTCACAATTGTGATGTGTCTATTTGGGGGCTTACGCCCCCTTATTTGGGGGCTTATTTTCATCTGTTCCCCTCCTCCAAACAGCAGTGAACTTCACTGTCAGTGGTTAGCAATTATGGTGAGACCTGAGGAGAAGCTTGGAGGACCACAAAAAGAGAACATGGAGGCTCCTGATAGATTTGGAGGTGCAGGTTGCCCATCCCTGGTTTCCATGCCCACCTTGACATGCCCCATTGGGTCGGGCCTGAGGCTTTGGATTACATGGGGGTGAAATCAATGCATTAAACCATCAGCTTCATGGGAAAGGTGGGTTTTGAAGGGATGCTGGCCCTGAAAAAAAAGACATACACACAAAGGTGACTGCAATGTTTATTTAACTTATTTATTATTGGAAGGAAGCAGGAAGACTGTACTAGAGCCCTTCCTCATTTTGAGACTAATGCTCCTATTTGCTTTGGGGGAAACTCAGAATATGTTTTACTAGGGAAGGAAGTAGGCAGAATTGAATTGAGAAAGCACCATGAACCCTGGAATTGAAAGAATGGAAAGGTGTGCAACCAAAATTCTTGCCAACCTAGCAATTTGAAAGCATGCAAATGCAAGTAGATTAATAGGTACCACTTCGGTGGGATGGTAACAGCATTCCACATGCGTCATGCCGGCCACATGACCGTGGAAGCGTCTTCGGACAACGCTGGCTCTTCGGCTAACAAACGGAGATGAGCACCGGGCCCTGGAGTCGGACACGACTGCACAAATGTGCGGGGGAACCTTTATCTTTTTATGCAACCAAAATATAAATTGTTTTGGATGTTTAGAGTCCATTTCCTCCTTATAGCATGTTCTACAGTGTAATGGGCTGGGAGAATCACCCTGGGAGACAGGAGGAAGAGCTGCAGCCTAGACACTGATGTCAGCCCTTCGAGGTAGTCCAGACAGGAAACCAAAACCATGAGTACTAATATTACCTTTATTGTAAGTAAAAATCTGAAAGCACTTCTCCCCTCTCTTACTTTTACTTTCCGGAGAACTAGGGAGAGTTCCTTCTGAGATGCTTTCTCCACCTCCATCCTTCCTTTGGACTCTTCCCCTATTTCCCTTATCAGACCGTTGTCTAGGCTCTGGTTCTTCCTCCTGCCTCCCAAAGTTATGCTCACAGCCTATTGCATACAGTCATCCAACCATTACTGTGCCAAAACAATGGCAATGTGGATGGGGTTGATATCTGTTTAACAATGACTGTGTGGTGCAGTGAAGATGCTGTAAGTCACTAGTGGGTAAGTGACTGGAGTATGAGAATCACCAGGGGCTGAGAGATTCTATGGATTAGGTAGCTCCACATTGCAACTTGCATTTGCCAAAGCTGTGCCCACTCTCGCTGAATGCAAAATGCAATGAGAGAACAGATACTTTGCATGGCAAAGGTTACAGATTCAGCTCTAGGCACTCCCATGTTGGACTGAGAAACATCCCTGTCTCAAACTCTAGTTAAGTCAGAGAAAACCAAAGACGAGGAGCCTTTCCTGCAGGCTGAAATTCCATTTCAGCTCTTTCAGACCCCATGGTAGTTGTCTGTTTCACAGCCTAATTGCCAGTGGGCCATTTGGAAAGGGCAGCTGTAGCCTCACTTATCCTACGCTCCATTTGATCTTTGGCCTAAAATAGGTTTTCCTTGGTGTAGTCCCTTGGGCAAAGCCCTGCCTTGGCTCCCATGTCTACTAAGAGTTTGCTGTCAATGCCCTCCTCCAGATGTGCTTTGGATATGCCACCTACCGTGCCAAAGTTCCCCTGGTTGGCTTGGCAGTCGGGCAACCTGCCTTAGTGAGCTGTGGGTAGCATAACAAACATAAACCAGTCTTCAGCTAACATCTAACAGTTCTTGTGCAGAGGAGGGAAGCGTTGGCAGTGATCCCCTGATTTTTTCTTCTGCATCCTCTTTCTGCTCTGGCATGGTAAATGTCAGTGTGGAAATTCTGGAATTGCAATCCCATGATCTGTGAACGGAGTCAGATTGGGAAAAGTGGGTCTACAATCTGGAGGACTGTGGTCGAGCCCCATGAATGGGAATTACTGATTATTCATCAATAATCAGCTGAAGTGGATTCATTCTGCTAGGAATGGTTCAGGAGAGAGGCATCTACAGGGGTTTGGGCTCTTCCCCTTTTGTGTGTACATGTGATCGCACAATGTACATATGAAAGGCCTGGAGCTTGTGTTTCAGTGGCATGTCACTGTTCTCATTTTTATTTATTTATTCATTTAATTCATTTATTTAATTTTTATCCCGCCTGTATTATTTTTATAAATAACTCAAGGTGGTGAACATACCTAATAGTCCTTCCTCCTCCTGTTTTCCCCGCAACAGCAACCCAGTGAGGTGAGTTGGGCTGAGAGACAGGGACTGGCCCAAGGTCACCCAGCCAGCTTTCATGCCTGAGGCGGGACTAGAACTCTCAGTCTCCTGGTTTGCCATTGGCTCCTTCCTAGGGCTGAGAGAGAGGGACTGGCCCAAGGTCACCCAGCCGGCTTTCATGCCTAAGGCGGGACTAGAACTCTCAGTCTCCTGGTTTGCTATTGGCTCCTTCCTAGGTCTGAGAGACAGGGACTGGCCCAAGGTCACCCAGCCGGCTTTCATGCCTAAGGCGGGACTAGAACTCACAGACTCCTGGTTTCTAGCCCAGCACCTTAACCACTAGACCAAACTGGCTCTTTTGACAAAACATCAAATCCTGCTGAATGCCTTTGATAGAGGGTTACAGAGGAAATGCAAAAATTGACATGATCATTAATGAAACCGCTCCTGATTTTTGCAAGCAGCAATGAATTAGAATGGATTCACTTTACAGGTAGAAGGTGTTTCTGATTTTTACTGGAATAGGTAATGTGGTACACTCACTCTAGAAATCAAGTAAAAAAATTGGAAGCAAAGACATCGCTTAAAAATTCTTAAGGAAATTGATTAATAATTAATATTAATTGAATAATAAACCCTGACAAACTGATATTGTCACAGGAATCCTTGTGATGTGAAATGTTAATGGAGGGCTGTTGCAATTTCCTCAATCTGGTGCCTTTCTAATGCATTGAAATATAGCTCTTAGAATGCCAACAGCCATGCAAATTACTATCATATGGATGAGTTACTTTCATGTTATATTCATATTTTTGTTCCATATTAATGTACAACTTTTAAAAGCCTGCTTGAAATGTGTTTTAAATGCATAACCTGTCTATTTTATCTCAAAATACATACTTAAGTAAATACTTTGATACATCTGGACTACTGAAACATGCAGCCCAACACAGGATAGGAAGAAAAGGAATGGCAAACGTCTTCCATAGTGTTGTCATGAAAACTGCATTGTTGTGTCTGTGCAATCACCAGGAGGCGAGAGTGATCCGAGAGGGTCTTTAATTATTTATTTTTTATTTTTCCAACCGCCCATTTATTTTATTTATCACCGCCCATCTCCCCCCACAAGGGGACTCTTTATCATTTATTACTCAGAGGAAGTCCATCAGCAGGACTTAGGCTATCCTTAGGTGGAAGTCAGATTTCAGCCTTCCATTTGGTGTGTATGTTTAGGATAACAATCTGCTTTGCAATGGACTTATTTCTGGAAACAGTTGCCGTAACGTGGTTGCATCAGAGCTATAAAAGTTTGGGATGTGTTGAACTCAAACACTGCCGCAGTGTATTTGTCAGATTGTATTAATTGTGCAGCTTAAGTTATGTTCTGCTAATGTACCACCTCCCACTGGGTTATGCATGTGCCATTGATTTAGCGATCCCATGGAGAACTGTAATTTCAGTTACAAATTACAAATTCTGTAATTTTTCTATTCTTAGAAAATAAAACTGAACCCTAATGCTGTGTTTGAAACTGTATGGTAGAAGAGGCAACAGGAAGCAAATTCAGAAGTTTGTCATCTGCTAACTGTGGTGCTGGAGAAGACTCTTGAGAGTCCCTTGGACTGCAAGGAGGTCAAACCAGTCAATCCTAAAGGAAATCAACCCTGACTGCTCATTGGAAGGACAGATGCTGAAGCTGAAGCTCAAATACTTTGGCCACCTAATGCGAAGAGAGGACTCCCTGGAAAAGACCCTGATGCTGGGAAAGACTGAAGGCAAAAGGAGAAGGGGACGGCAGAGGATGAGATGGTTAGATAGCATCACCGATGTAACGAACATGAATTTGAGTAAACTCCGGGAGACAGTGGAGGACAGGAAGGCCTGGCGTGCTATGGTCCACGAGGTCACGAAGAGTCGGACACGACTGAACGACTGAACAACAAAACAACAAAAGAGTATCTGGGGCTGAAGACATCTACCATAGCAACCTTTTTTGAAGGCATTCGAAACAGCCATTAAAAATTCCAGACAATTCCAACGATAAGCAACTGGCCTATCCCCGCTCCATTCAAGTCTTCTTTGGACTCTTCCACTAAATAGGAAGATGGACTTGATGGCTCAAAATTATGTTTTCCAGCTCTATGATTCTACAGAAAATATCCTGATAGTCTCATGATTTTGAATGGCCTTGCTTCGGATAACTTAGAAATTCTGTCTCTTTTAAATAATCTGAATATTTAATGTAACAGCAGTAGATCAGTCTGTGCAAAGGACACTTTGGAGTTCAGCTGCAGCCATGTGTGAATGAACAAACAAATACATGTTGGGCTACTTGGTTGCTTCTTCTATCTGAATTCTCAGGGCTCATCTAACTGAAGTGCTACCATGAGAGCAAATGAAGGGAGACTGCTGGGTATGATCCTTTTTCCAACACTTGTTTTGAAGGGAAAATTCTGCAGACATCATCATGTAGCCTGGCCACTGATTTTGTGGAAGGAACTGACTTCTTTCAAGGGGTGAGGCTGATCTGAGAACTCCTGTTCCTCAAGGGTAGTGTTCAAAACGAGGTGGAATCTCTGTCAGTATAGCTGAAAATATTTGGTTTTGGCAAGGGTGCTCTGCTAAATATTAGGCTTAGTTCTGTGAAGTGTAAATCACACTGGCCTAGATAAGAACGGAATGTAAGTTACCCAAGAGACAACTTACAAATTTGCTATCACCAGAGATCAGTGTGTTAATTCAGAGGAGCTCAAGTCCCACAACCAACCACAAAAGGTCCAGGCGCCAGCCTAGCATACAACTTCCCATGAGGGAAGCATCATAACTTAGAGGAGGACCTGACTGTGCTTCCTCCCATCTCAAGACTTTCCCTTGTTTTTCACCTTTTGTTTTATTTCTTTATGTTCCTGGGCTGGCTGTTTTATTCACAGACATAAAGGAAAATGTTGAGGGAAACGTTTACTTAATTACTTAATCAAAGATACATTTTATTAAATAAACATTAGTAAAAGATTCCTCCACTGAAGACAATAATTGGCATCTGTTTGATGACAACCCTAATTCAGAACTACAACACCATGAAACACATAAAGCTTTAATGCCACACTTTGAAGGACTCACCTATCAAAATCACCTGGAAGAATGAATCTGTCAGTTTGGTATTTTTGCCGATTTGCTTTTTTAAAAAATTACATACTTTCCATACTTTAAAAAACGGCAAGTTTGAATGAACTTTTAATAATAATAAAAAAAGCTCAATGAATTGAACAATTTTTTCATCCATTCTGACTTGTGGGTAAGGCATTAGGTCTGAACATAAGAAGAAGCTCTTCCTTTGCCTTTGCTTTGCTTCTGTCTTATTATTTATTTATTTATTATGTATTTTCTATCCCGCCTTTATTATTTTTATAAATAACTCAAGGCAGCTAACATACCTAATACCTCCTCCTATTTTCCCCACAACAAAACCCTGTGAGGTGAGTTGGGTTGAGAGAGTGACTGGCCCAAGGTCACCCAGCTGGCTTTCATGCCTCAGGCGGGACTAGAACTCACAGTCTCCTGGTTTCCTATTGGCTCCGTCCTAGGGCTGAGAGACAGTGACTGGCCCAAGGTCACCCAGCCGGCTTTCATGCCTAAGGCGGGACTAGAACTCTCAGTCTCCTGGTTTGCCATTGGCTCCTTCCTAGGTCTGAGAGACAGGGACTGGCCCAAGGTCACCCAGCCGGCTTTCATGCCTGAGGCGGGAGTAGAACTCTCAGGCTCCTGGTTTGCCATTGGATCCTTCCTAGGGCTGAGAGAGAGTGACTGGCCCAAGGTCACCCAGCTGGCTTTCATGCCTAAGGCGGGACTAGAACTCTCAGTCTCCTGGTTTGCCATTGGCTCCTTCCTAGGGCTGAGAGACAGGGACTGGCCCAAGGTCACCCAGCTGGCTTTCATGCCTCAGGCGGGACTAGAACTCACAGTCTCCTGGTTTCCTATTGGCTCCGTCCTAGGGCTGAGAGACAGTGACTGGCCCAAGGTCACCCAGCCGGCTTTCATGCCTAAGGCGGGACTAGAACTCTCAGTCTCCTGGTTTGCCATTGGCTCCTTCCTAGGTCTGAGAGACAGGGACTGGCCCAAGGTCACCCAGCCGGCTTTCATGCCTGAGGCGGGAGTAGAACTCTCAGGCTCCTGGTTTGCCATTGGATCCTTCCTAGGGCTGAGAGAGAGTGACTGGCCCAAGGTCACCCAGCTGGCTTTCATGCCTAAGGCGGGACTAGAACTCTCAGTCTCCTGGTTTGCCATTGGCTCCTTCCTAGGGCTGAGAGAGAGTGACTGGCCCAAGGTCACCCAGCCGGCTTTCATGCCTAAGGCGGGACTAGAACTCTCAGTCTCCTGGTTTGCCATTGGCTCCTTCCTAGGGCTGAGAGAAAAGGACTGGCCCAAGGTCACCCAGCTGGCTTTCATGCCTAAGGCGGGACTAGAACTCTCAGTCTCCTGGTTTGCCATTGGCTCCTTCCTAGGGCTGAGAGAGAGTGACTGGCCCAAGGTCACCCAGCCGGCTTTCATGCCTAAGGCAGGACTAGAACTCACAGTCTCCTGGTTTCTAGCCCGTTGCCTTAACCAGTAGACCAAACTGGCTCCTTATGTTATGTTTCCCCCACAATCAGGATTAAAGATTTGGAGCATCTACCAAGAAAATAAAAATTTTCTAGGCACTGGAGTGGCTCTACCCATTGGTTTCTAAACCAAAAAGCATACAAGACCTTCCCTTTAGGCTATGATATTGCCTGGACAACGTTTCTTAGATCATTTTCGTTCTTGGCTGTAACTTTTCTCTTCAGTCTCAATATCTGGGTCCTGATTTCTGACTTCTGATTCCTGAAGTAGACATGCATCCCTGACAATACTTATTTCATATCTAATTTGTTGAGGAGAAGGTCTCAATCTTAGTTAGAACTTTGCCCTTGAACAAATTTCACAGCAAACTGAAATGACTATGAACAAAATGTGAGCACTAATAGTGTGTGTCTTGCCTTTTTAATTAATATGCCAAGGTCTGGTTGATTCTTGCAGCTTCATGTATCTATAATAACAACTTCTCTATTAATTCAATGAACATACAATGATTCATCTTGGACGTATTTTCCAACCACATGCCACCCTGAATTTCTTGGAGAAAGGTAGGATATTGTGATGGAATATGAGGGTGACCTTGGATGACCGGGGGGAGGGGATGTCTCCTAGGGAACAATCAGATAAAAGAGAAAGGAGCCAGCAACAGAGTAACGGCCAAAGAAAGAAAGTTAGGAAGGACCCTCCCTAACTACTCAGACGGTAAATAGTGAGGGCGGGAGGTTTGTACTTTCAGACTTGCAAGATTGATGTCAGCCCTCCCAGGTAAACCAGACAGGAAACATGATGAGATGAGCTAATTCTGCTTTATTGTAAGGCTACATTAGCAGAAACTTGCAAGTCTCCCGCCTCCCTGTTTATCACCTGAGTAGATGGGGCGGGTTCTTCCTACGTTTTTTTCTTTGGCCATTACTCTGTTGCAGACTCCCTTCTCTTTTATCTGATAGTTTCCTAGGCGACATCTCTTCCCCCCAAATTCCAAGGTCACTCCCACATTCCATCACAGATATAACTGTAATCAATAATTAAACTCATAAATTTTATAAATTATAAATAAATTCATTGATTTTCCATTATTTGCATGGCTTCCGAGTACTTATTTTTTCCATAACAACTAAGATTAAACAAATACGGTCTCCAAAATACATGCCTAAAGTAGTCAGATGCTAAATTGTTAGGTCTGAGGAAACTAAACTTTCTCCAACTTCAACTTTGTTGGACTTCAAGCCCCATAATTTCCAACAAACATGGCTAGTAGTCCAAGCATCTGAAAGGCAACATATTGGGGAAGTAACTCACTATAGATCAAACATCATAGATAAGAAGTTCATCATCCCAAGAACAATCCACACAGCCTATTCAGACACAGAATCCATTTCTCTACCACCATTTCTATGTCATGGTCCTTCAACAACAGTTTGAAAGTGCTGCTACATCAGCTGAAGCTTGGGAGTTTGAAGTCTGGTTAGGTGAACATTTCTCTGGCACTTCCATGAAAACCAGTTTCAGACGGGTTCCTCTGTTGCAATGCAGCTGAGCTAGAAATAAATCAGTTCAGCTATTGAAGAAAGATGATGGTGTGGGACCACAGAGAGTGCAACTGATTTGGAAGTTGTGAAAACACCTTTCATGGAAGTACCCTTAGATGTTGGACAATGAATGATGAGAAATCAAGTGAAATCTTGAAATAAATGTGTATTTATAATCTTTCCCCTTTGCAGGTGGGGGGGGGGGGGGAAGAAGAGAAGAATTCCATTTAATTTGTCAACTTCAGCAGTGAGATCCTTTTCCCCCCTTAATTTAATCGGGAAGGGTGAGACATCATGCCTCTCTGACAACTACAAGCCAACAGTGTTAATTTTGGAAAGCTCCCTGAGCTGTGTCAGGCTTCGCACTGGCACGTTCTTGTTATGCCAGCTGCTTTAAGTCAACACACCTGCCTGCAAGATGGGACCGGGGGGGGGGGGGCTGTTGAGGCAAGGGGGCAAGCATCCTCATGATTACGAGAGTGACACAAGGGTTCTGGTATGACCTCATGGGTTTACTTTTGCTGAATGATCTATTATGAAAGAGACATTTGTTTTTGCAGCTTGTCAGAAACTTCCATTCAGGAGGTAGAATATACCTGTGTCATACAGGACCATGCTCAGAAAAGAGGAAGAAAAATTTTTGTGCCCAGCTAGTTCTGTGGCATGGATGTCTTTTTCTATTTTTCTAATTATATTTACAACATTGTTTTTCTGCCCATCCACTGCCACCCAGAAGTCAATGGATGTAAGCAAGTCTTGATGATTTACTTTTAATTACTTTAGGTATGGTTTCCTCTTCCCCCATCTTGCTTTCCCTTTCTTTTTTGAAACTGCTAAGACATATTTGCATACTGTGAAAATGCTAATTGCAGAAATGGAGAAAAGTGACATGCTTTGAATCCATACATTCCCAGTTCAATCCCAGCCATTTTGGTTAACAACAAATTGAGACAGCAGTTGGTGTGGGGGGGGAGGCTTTTTCTCACTTTGTATTTTATCAGCTTATAAAGCTTTAGACTTATGAATCTGCATGTGTGAATATGATTAATATATTCTTAGACTAACAATATCTTACTAAAATACAGGTGGTCCCCGTTTAATGACCACTTGTTTGGCGACCATTCAAACTTATGACAGTGCTGAACAAGTGGTAGTTATGACCAGTCCTTGTACTTATGTTGGTTGTAGTGTCCCCACGGTCACATGATCATGATCCAGGCATTTGGCAACCAGCTCGCGATTATGACGGTCGCAGCATCCCGCGGTCACGTGATCACCATTTGTGACTTTCATAGCCAGCTTCCTACAAGCCAAGTCAATGGTGAAGCCAGCAGGAGACTGCAAATGGCAACCATGTGACATCCTTGTTTAATTATCTGTGGTTGGTGATTTGCTTAATGATAGCAATCGGAAGTGCTGGAATTTCCATTGCTAAGCAGCAAGGTCACATGACATCGTGCTTTATGACCACATAACTTAGCGACAGAAATTTTGGTCCCAATTACCATTGTTAACTGAAGACTACCCGTAAAGCCAAAAAGAGAATACACACAACAGAGCTGTAGGAATTACATTATCTTTAGTAGGATCAGATTAATGCATATAACATGATGAACCCTTGAAGTTAGAAAGCAGTATTTGGCAACTACATATAAAAATCATACAGATGGCTAGGTATCTTTGTTAATAAGGTCTTCAATAGCCTTAAGCAGAGATCAGAATAAAATTTGGAGTGTACCAGTTTCCCTAACATTACCATAGATCACCTAATTCCGACTGGGGAGATCTGGGATCAAATTCCTCCTCAGTTATATCAGGACAGCATCTCCTTACAACTGTTGAAATGATCAGGAATTAATTTGTAATGGAGCAACCAAATTGATCAGCAGAAATGGAAGACTTTAGCTTTTAAAGAATAATTGTACATTTGCAGATAGGGAGGGGACAGACTTATAAAGAGATATTTGGGGATAAATAAAGAAGCAGGAAAAGTGATGGAATGACAAATTGGGTTAGATGAAAAAGTCACCCTCCTGTAATGGAAGAAGAGGAACAGAACATTTGAGTCTAATCCAACCAACTATTGACCAAGCAAAAGTAATTCCCACAGAATGGACATAGAGAAATTGATGGACTGAGTAAATAGGCTATGAAATGAAATTTGAGTAAATTTTGGAATTAAGAGCAGAATTCATGAATCCTGGCTGTCAAGCATCTCTTCCAACTACATTCTCCTCCCTGCATCTGGACTTACACTAGTTAAGATACACATTATAAGGGCAATCAATCTTTAAACTTCAGGGAATAATTTGATCATCAGCTGAAATCCTCCTTTTCTCCCTCATCTTGACTTAATGTTGTACCATTTGCCAAAACCATGACACTTGTCTCTACAATACACGACATCAGCCCGCTCTAGAAGTAGGGAAACATAATTCCAGATATTAAAAATAGAGCTAACTGCAAACCTTTTCCAAACATTCAGCTCAAAACTATTTCCCTTTGACAAACATTAAGTTATGAGACCATGTTCTTTTTCAAATGTGATGTCAAATCTCTTTGGCTTTGAAGAATTTGATGTCATTGAATCTGCTTCCTTTCAGTTGTCCAGAGTGATATGTTACAGCTGACATTTGTTAGCCATTGAACATGACATGTGATGACATCATAGTGTGTTTTTCCCCACTCCTATAAACAGCAGCCAGTATTGCAGCGTGCAAGGCTGCTTTCATGGAGATGCTTTGATTTGCCTTCTGTAGCAGAATTAATCAACTGTAGTTACCATAGGAATGATATCTTCTCCTGCATGTCCTCATGGACATTCTAATATCAGATGATTCCAAGAAACACAACCTTCTCTGTATCTGTTCCTGTCATGTTCAGATAAACAGAGCTCTTTAATCCTTGTCTGTAACCTACCCTGGATTACACATCACACTAAGCAAAGATCTGTTTTTGTTTGGTTTCAGCTGAATATGTTGTGTGAATCTAACCATAGCACTTTGTAAACCATGGTGCTTGGCTTAGCAGGTTGTGTAAACCAGCTAATGGTGATTTAATCAACAAACAATGGTTAAAGAATCCATGGGTTAGCACCATCTATAACCCATGATTGCTTGATTTAAGTGGCTTTGGGCTAAAGGTATACCCAAATAAATTGTACCTGTCTTCATATGCCTTTGGATTCCCCAACATTGCAAGAACTAAACTCCAGATGCTATTTTCTAGCATAGCTCCTTTAGAATTGCAATTTGCCAGTGCTTTGATAAGAGCCACAGATAAATGCAGGTTGACAAGGCAGAGAATAATTGTAATAATGAGAAAAATCACAAAGGTATAAGCAGGAAAAACATGTTTTCTACTTATTTTTGTCTATCCGTACTGGTTTTTAAGAGAGGCAATCTCAGCTGCTTGATTTTTTTCCAGAGCCCCAACTATACAACACAGCTTGGCTTCCACATATGCAATAATTTTTAATCAATAATGGCGCACCAGGCATATTCTGTGATTAAGAAAAGCTGTTTTACAATGAATTGTAATTACAGCATTACTGCTGGCTTAGTCTAGTATGAATTTTGGCGGCGAGTGAAGGAAAAAGAATGTCTGAAAACAAAACAATGACAAGAATGTGTGATTTTGACTGCTGTCAAAATGAGACTGACGTGCCATCACAACTTCTCAAGAGCTGCTTAGGAATCTTCTCTGAACATTGAGGCACGGATGTCAGAGTGATGTTGACAAGAGTCTTCTGGAAGAGAAAGCGCTATCGTCTGGTCAACTACAACAGGCAAGGCACACGCTTGCAGCATGTGGGGAATGTCTCTCTCCATCAGCTTTCTAATAGATTTCTAAATGGGCATAGTTGTGTATTCCAAGTTAATAGTACATCAGAGGAACGTAAGAGCCAAACATGGTCTGTGGGACATACTTGTGGCTTTGCTTCATTCAGTAGAAGAGAAATTAAGCAGTCCATTTGCAGTACTCTCCGTGGTCCAGCTTCCAAAACCATTCATGTATATTAATGCTTTCAACTCTGCTTTCAAAGCTGAATTCCTTTACTTTGTCAAGAAACATTTTTCCATCATAAGTCTTGGCTGTTAAGAGACCCTGCCTTTTTTTAAAAAAAAATCATTTAAAAATATATATATATTTGTCCAGGGAATTGGCAAAGCAAGTTTTTTCAGGGTGATAGTGCTCTTATTGTTCTTGGGGATGGAAATTGTCAGTGCAGTCCAACTTCTTGGAGTAGTTCTTTGGAGAGATTTCCTTGGAAGCCTTGATTTCTTGCATGCAGATTGTTAATTGTAGCCAATTATTAAAATGACACCCAACCAGTGACACTCAGGACAGCAACTTAAACAGCTGAGAATAAGGGAGGACAGTGCTTGGGATAGGGCAGAAATCACAAAAACAGTTTACAAGTCATGTAAAGCAGTACATTAGCTCAGGAAATGCTCCCAGCATGCACACATATTCACTGACACTGCACACTTATTATTCTGTTGAATGTCACTTTTCTCATTGGTGATGAACTCCATATGTCCACTTCCCCCTCCATTCGTTTGGCACTGCTATATAGTATCTTGATGGAACTGCTTATTCCCTTTTCTTATTTGATTATTCAGAGCTGCATACAATGAGAAAACAGGCTTCACAGTCAAAATGCCAACCTAGAGACAATGAAGAAGAAAAACACAACCAGGAAAGGCAGTGAAGTTCCATTGCTAAGTATTGTGCATTAGAAGAAACTCTTCTACAAGGAGATGTTTATATTGCTGGAATAGCTGAAACGTGTTGTTTTGCAACTTTGTGATACATCAAATACATAGAAAGGTGTGGAAGAGAGGTGAAGGGAAAGCTTTGACCTTGTTTCCACTGATGCACAGTTGTAGATGGGGGTAAGAGGTGGGAAGGGTATGGAGAAATAGAGTTTTGAGGAGGTAGAAAGGACTGTACCGCTTCCAACCAGACAGAGAGACATGACACTTCCTCTTCTTGTTAAAAAGTAACAGAGAGAAGCCTTGCCTTTGATGAACTATTCTTCTTCCTAAAGGGAAATTTGGGGACCATCTCCATGGAGAACATTCAGAAATGGACTGCCCTACCTGAAATGTAAATTGGTGTAGTGCATAATAAAAGGCCATATAAATGTGAGCAATAAATAATCATCTGATAAACAAGAGGGGAGCCCAGTAGCACAGAACAGCTTTCCCGGGTTTGAGATTGGCTTCCTCAAATCTGGAACCAACCTTGAAATCCATCACCTCTCCGTGTGTACTTTGAGGCAGCCTGCTGAGAAATTCTATCTATGATGTCACTTTCTCCCATGCAAGAAGTCAGAATATGAAGACTGTCCCTCGAATAATTGAGGGAGAAGACCAACCCCACCAACTCAGCTGAAAAAATAGCCCTTTTCATCCAGTCCACTAACTTCCTTAGTTGCTATTTGATGATGCTGACTCTGGTTCCAAGTTTGCTTTTTCCTTAACCCCTTACTAATTTTCCTCTAGATTTGTTCTTCCTCCTGATTTTGAGCTTTTGACTCAAGGGCATCACCTGCAATCTTCAACTCTCTGGAATAACATTTGAGTTGAAGATCATCTCATTTCTTGCTTGTACGTTTTTGCCCTGGCTCCCCCTGTCCATTTGATGAACCATATCCAGAGCTGGCCTACTTTGGCCAGAGGTCATCAGGGATGAAAAGACAACGGTGGCTTGTGACCACAAAATCTTTCTTAATATAATCAGTGACCACTTCACCTTCAAATGGAGCATTATGACGTGTGGAAAGAAGGCACCGCCCCCACTGGCCAACTCCCTCCTGTTGGCTAAGAAAAAGGAAATACCTCCCTAAGGTGATGTTTTCATCCTCCATGGCCAATCTAATGAGAAACAATGTTTGCCGCCGACCACATGACGACAGATGATGTTAATTTTTTCTCTCTTCCTTTATCTAAGTATATCCACCCACTGAGCAAAGCTACCCAAATTCATCCTCCTTGTCATTGTCTTCCGTCAGTGATTACAGAGATCTCAGAGCTATAGGAGCCAACTTATTTCTTGGCTGATTTATTTATTTTTCCAGGCTTTGGTATCAACTCCATTTGCTTCAGGGAAACATTTTCCTTCTCATAGCATGATGAGTAATTTCCTGTTTTCACTCCTTGTTTCAGAACAGTGCCACATATTATAAAATCCTTTTATACCTCGAGCTCTAGGATCAGCTTGTCCTGGTGCAGTTTTAGAGCTGACCAGAGGCCTCCAGCCTAAGATATGGGTAGAAGCTCCACAGCTTTCCAACAGCCTGATTAGGAGACAGGACTTTGGTAAGACATCTCCTGCTTCAGCAGGCTGCTGATGGTGGGCTTACTTTTGGGTAACGGGTTGGAGTAGTGACCCACCCAAATATCACTAGCTCTTCCTCAGTGGAAATTTGATCCTCCATTCCAGTATTCCAGCACTTTGGGGAATGGCAGAAAGGTTGACCAACAGGATTAGAGAGGAAGAGACAGAGACAATGGACCCCGACTCTTCTATCATAGCGGCAGTTCAGTCAGTTGCTGCAGGCATGCATACAAGCCACCTCTTTTTGAATCATTCAACCAAAATCAAGTGTTGTGGTTGTGCATGCACACCCATGTAGGAGAGTTCCTGAAGCATCTGCACAAGCCATGGCTGCTTGAACAAGTGGAGAAGATGCAGTTTTTGTGCACTTGGTGTGTTGCAATGCACTTGTTTCAAAGGACCTCTATGATTCTATGACTTGCACAGTCTAAATACGCAATCTGATGGAACAACTTTCCCCCAGATTGCATATTTTTTATTTATTTTTTATAATTCGATTTATATCACCACCCCATCTCCCCCAAAGGGGACTCTGGGAGGTTTACAAAAAACAACTGAATGGGAACAATTGAATATTCCATCTCCCATTCAATTTGTGAAGCATTATCCAAACAAGTTTAAGATCCTAAGCGCTTTTTTTTCAGTCCATTGATATTCTGGTGGGATATTTATTGAGAACATTAGAATCAGAGTCAAGTTTTCCCAAAATTTGATATATACTAACTTTTTCTGCAATTTGGGGAAAGTTCTGGGCATATTCTTAGAGACTTCAAGTAATTGATTTGGTTGTAACCTCTTGAAATGGCCTTCTTAATGACACTTGTTAGAAATTTACATAGTAGATGACAGGTTTGTACGTACATGTTGCAGAAGGGAGAAAATCGTTGGATCTTGTCTACTTTTCCCTTCAGCTGTTTCTAGGAAGCAGTCATGGTTTACCTGGAATGAGCTCAGATATTAGAGTTGAAGAAGATTTTGTAGAACAGCAAAACCAACAGAAGCTATGAAAAGGATTACACTGCCATACATCAGAAACATCTCAGAAACTACTAATAGACTGTTACAACCACATGGCATCACCGTAGCACACAAACCAACCAAAGCCCTTCAGAACATCCTAAGTAAACCAAAAGACCCAGTAGCCCAAGAAGAAAAAACAGGAGTTATCTACAACATACAGTGTAAGGACTGTAACAACCACTATATAGGACAGACCGGCAGAAGACTAGCAGGACGCATCCATGAACACCAACTAGCAGTCAGAAGACATGATGAAAACTCCTTAATCTCACAACACATGGACAGACTCAACCATATTTTCAACTGGGAAACTGTGAGCATCTTAAACCAAGCCAAATCCAAAAACGCTAGAGAATTCCTAGAAGCTTGGCACTCAGACAAAGCAGCCATCAACAGACACATAGAGGTAAACAACATTTACATACCATTCATAAGAGATAATAGAAAAGCCAGAAGACCAGAACACCTCCTTGCCAGCAATCAACACCCAGATATGCAAAGATTAACACCAGGATTAGCACCAGTGGAATCAAACAGCACCATATAAGCTAATCAAGGAACTGTTAACTCAGTCAATCAAACAGCAAACAGCAGCACAATCAAGGAACTACCAAGGAGAGAACAACACCTCCACCAACACAAGCAGGACAAGCCATGGTATATAAACAGAGAGCAAGTCCCACTCCCTTTTCGTACTGAAGATGTTGCCTAGCCTGGCAATGAAACATCTGCAAGAAAACAACAAGGCTCAGAGAGCACCAAGGACTCCACAGATTTTGTAGACTATATATCTCAGCCTCATGCTTGATAACAAACATGATGAGCTACAGCATCTCCACCAGATATGACTCGGTTTTTGCATGAAGATCTCTAGGTAGGAACTGTTCTCTGCTCTTTTAAAAAGTGATGTAATTATGGAAGCGTTCATACTTACAAGTTTATCTTAATGGTCAAAAGTATATCCCCTCCCTGCTGAGCAACCCTTTATCTTTAGAACTGAACTTTAGAACTTCATCTGGGAAGCAGATTATGTCTTCCTGTCTTTGACAGCCATTCAGATATTATGAAATGCATATCTTTTTGTTTCCCCTTCTTATGTTCCATTTGCCATATTCCTTCAGCCTTCCCACATGGAATTTGGTTTTTGTACCACAGTCTGTCTGCCCTCTTCTAAACCATTCGGATTTATTTGTGTTCTTCTTAAAGTATGTTGTTCAAAACTAGAGACATACTGTAGGCTTTCCAAGAGCAGAAGACTTGAAAAGCACCACATTAAGACACTGGGCAACCTGTGATGAGAGAAATTTTTATTCCACGTGGCATCTCTGAACTTAGGTTTTTCATGGAAATTGCATTATCTACATTTAGGACTGAAGGGTAAAACGCTAAATGCATATGTCCTATCATTTACTTATCTACATTTGAGGCCTTGGTGGTTTCTAAAATCCTCCTTATCTTGTAAGAAGGCCCATCTAAATCCCAGAGAAAGTGCTCCAGAACTTTTCAGAAATACCTGTGGCAAACAGCACATCACTCACTTTGAACCCTCGTTTATCATTTCTGCCTTTTTGCTAATGCTTGCATACAAGGCACTGCACATTGTCCAGTTCACATCATTAAATCCCTATGAGGATTCTGAAATGATTGTGCTGAAAACGGAAAGACATTTAATGTTTTCCAAGGACATTTAAAGATGGTTTACTTAGATAAGTCTGGTGAATGCTTTGCAATATTTCAAGTAATGCATTTCACTGTGTTGTGGGATTTTTTTTTCTACCCACTATGTTTCCAGATCCTTTGTCTGCTAACCACATAGTACAGATGAGTCAGAACTAGTGACTTCTCATCCCGAAGGCAACAACGTTCTCATGTTATAAATACATATACAAATAAATAAATATTTGTGAAACAAATTAACTGGGTCTGTGCTATATTTTTAATTCCTATATCTGTTTTATTTTTGTAGATGGGTGGGGAGAGGTCTTGGGTGGAGATGGGGAATATGAAAATTTCTGTTTGAATAAGTTCATTGGCTATAAATTTCTGCCTCGGCTTGCAGATCGGGAGCACTTTCACAAGCCACCATCATAGCCTTCTAAACCTGCTGCAGCAGTTCTGCACAATTCTGCACAAGCATGTCCACACTGTTACTCTTTGTCTTCCCTCTGAGCTGGCCAGAACTTCCTCAATGGGAGCTTACAAAAATGAAACCCAGCTGGCATTATCTTTGTTCTTCTCTTGCTTCTTGCTTTCAAATGTCACCTGTTGGGGTGGCTGGAGAGAACAAGAAGATGCTAGTGGAGTGCCATGGTGCCTTGAAAGATAGAAGAAAATCCCAGGATGAGGAGGGAATTTTCAGCAGTGGGAAGCTACTCATTCCATCGCTCCAGAGGAAACACTATAAAATTTCCCATGCAATGTGATAAATATCTTCCATAAACACTGCCTACAACTTTAATCCCAACTTTCCTGAGCATGATAAGTTAAAGGCAGGATGTAAGGGGCATGGTTGAGATCTTCCTGCTTAGCAAGATAGTTTCCAAAAAGAAGCTCACCATCATAACCTTTGGGTTGCCATCTGGATAATGTCAGAGAAGCCATGGCTCTCTCCTCTGGAAATATTAACCTGGAAATGTTCAAACAGATACCCATCCTTTGTGGATGCTTTCCTTTGAATTACCTCTTCCAAATATGTGATTCTGAGTTAGGGGGAAAAAGCAAGGGTAGGGGGTCAATCAATCAATCAATCATCAATAATATTTATTCGGTCAATGACCAGCAAAATTTAAAAGGACAAAAACAAAGTAAAACAAAGAAATACAATAATATACTACCAACGAATAAAATATGTCACATAATAATATAGCATTCACTCTGCTATTACTATATTAATACATTTGTTACCTAGGTAGTGTGAGCCTAAAACATTGGTAAGTATAAAATAAATTTTATACTAATTTTTTTTTACACTAAATTTTTATTTTCAATTTTCAAGAGGGTCAGTTTTGAAGAAGATATACAAATGCAAGTGTAACTATTTCACATGCTGGTGGAGAAAGTGATCCAAGCACTTAATATGTTCATCACAGGATGATTTCAGCAACTTCCGCAAACTCTGCAGTCATACTTGTTTGTATTTCAAAAGTCCTACTGTTTTAAATGTTTTTTTTTCTGCAATGCATTTCCCTTCTTAGCTATTCTATGCACGGGTTTTATCCTTTGGATTTCTACTGAAGGAACATGTGCTCAGCATAGGATATTTTTGGTACTGGGAAGCATCAAGAGGCATGTGGATGCCAGCAATTGATGGGAATCATATACAGAGAGATTAGGGGATGAAATACCTCAACCTTGGGACATATTGTTTTCAGTTGCTAAGGAGGAGACTTGAGAGTTGAGAAGAACACCCCCAGGCTAGAATGGGAACACTAGGTACTTACATTTCCTCAAAACAGAAACGTTCAGCAATATCAAGGGAAATACATCAACTTGATGATATACAGCTAAGCATTATAATCTTCATTTATAGAGACATTCTCAAACCATTACTCTTTAGCCTAGAATCATGGTCACCAAAGTATGGAGGTAATGACCATTTTGTGGGATGGGGACCTAACACTGAATTAAGAGATTCTGCATGTGCATCCAAATCCTTGCCCTGAAAGGTTTTGGGCAGACTGGAAGCCCTTCCCAATGGCAAGGGTACTCCCCATTAATTCAATAGAGAGAGAGACTCTGGAAAATAACCATGGACAAAAGTGTGGGGTTTGGGGCACCACATCTTTGGTAGCAGAATTCTGGCCCTGAACATAGCTTCCAGAGCTGATGTTAGGACCTGTCACTACCTTTGCCTTGGGGAAATTATGAACTGTGTGCCTCCTTGGTTATTTTTTCTTGAACTCAGACAACCACAGGTCATTTCTTCCCATGTGATTTTTGCACAAGTCAAATATGTATTGCTTTATTTTGCTTCCTTACCCTTCTGTTTCAGTCTTTCACATGCAGTTCAACTGTGGATTCCCAAATGGCTGGCTTTTCTGAGTTCCCATTGTGATCTTGTCAGTGGGTCTGGTACAACATCCTCCTTGCTGCTCTCTGAAATTGCTAGACAAATGCAAGGAAGAGGCCAGGTTATCACACAAGCAAACATGATGAAGGAAATCCAGAAACATTCCACATTTCCCACTCCCTCATTGATAGATCCTCTTCCTTTGAAATCAGTTAACTAAAAACGACATGTACTGGCATTCAGAAGAACCTAAGAGCCCTGCTGGATTAGACCATGCACTCATGTGGTCCCAGCATCCTGTTTTTCACACCATGGCTGGATGATGCTGGGAAACTCACATCCAACAACTCATATCTTGTCCCATAAAACATCACAGTTCCTTAAGCTCTAACTGCTCCTGGGCATATCCACTGCTGAACCGCAGTGGCACCAAGGTTAGATTTCAGGGAGGAAGCCAGGAGTCCTGTCCACCCCAACCGAGGAAATGTTAGGGACTGGCATTCAATGAGCTGGCAAGAGTCTGGCATTACCAAGCTCCATATTTAGGAAAATGCTTGGGTCCATGAGGGTGATGCTGATGCTGATCACAATACCATTCCTTCCTGTGTTACTATGGTCATCCCCAGCATTAGCTCTGGCACCACTCTACTACAGCAAGCATTGGACAGAACCAGCACCTGAAGCTTTTGGGATGTTACTGGTAGTCCCACATCAGAACATGGTAGCAGCAGGAGAGGAAAAAACCTATAATTGAGGTCATAATGATTAAGATCATTAACGTAAATAATAAACCAGGTAATAATATCATTCCCACTTTACACTGAATCTCCAAGCCCTGATGGGCATATCCACAACCACAAGGAGATAGTCTGAGATGGGCAGGCAGAGATCGTGAACCACATTTTTCAAACTTCTTGGAGAGCTAAGATTTGAGCCTGCATTACTTCACTTCTTGTGTGTGCATGTGTGAGGGCATGTTTATGTTTCTGAGGAAAGAATAACAGAGAAATGTCCAAGCCTTGTGGTTTTTCTGATGGGTGGGAATAAATTCCCTTATTATGACTTGTATAGGTATTTCTCAAACCCCAGCACAGCAGTGTGGGAGACATTGAGCAATATAGGACTATACGGATGAGCCATGTATGCAACAACAGGTCTGGAGCTGCCAAACTATAGCTTTTGTAAAACTGCCAGGTGGGGGGGGGGTGTCATTTGCACTCTGAACTTGATGCAGGGCTGTGAAAAAAAAAACACCACATTCTGAATCAGAACAAGCCACATTCTACGTTAATGACTCTGATTCCTTGCCCTCCAGAAATTATGCAGATCTTGCACATATCCATGTAATTGCTTCTTAGAAATTATGTAGGCTTCTAAAATTGTAATTTGCAGAGGAACCATAATCAGAGTATAATCTGTGCTTTGCACAGAGAACTTCAGGAGAAACTTCTGGATGCTAAGAACAGTTTGACAATTGTGTCAGTTTTGAGTTGGGAGGTAGGCACCCCTCATCCAGGCCTTTTGGCAGAGACTGGACAACCAACTTTTGGGAATACCGTAACTCTGGGTTTCTTGTACTGGACAAGATTTGGACTTAAAGACCTCCAAGATCTCAATCAATTCTGATGATTCTGGAGATGTGAATGAATAATATGAAGCATTATCGCTACTATATTTGATGACTCAAAATACAAGAAAAAGAAGGGGAGATACATTTTTTCAAAAAGCAATGTAAAAGAAAAGGGAGAAACCAATTTAAGATTATATAAGAGGAAAGCTGAGGAATAAAATGACCTAAACTATTAGGAATATATTTATATTTTCAGTGCATGCTATATTATTTCCTCAATTCCAATCTGCTTTCCCTAGGGTCTCCTATCAAATATCAGGTGGTATTAAATCACTGATCCCAGCAGTTCTCAGGGAAAAAAAATGTACTAATGTGTTGGCTTTCTTAACATAAGGACCAGATCAAATCCACCAGGACTCAGGCAGGCAAGATTACTGACAGATGAAAAATGTAAGGGAAAAGTGAAACAAAGAAAGGAAAGGAATCCCATTTTTAATTAAAAGCCAGATCTTATTCTCTAATGCCACCATTTGTAATTTGCTATTTTCTTTTTAATCTGTTCAATCATGTCTGATTCTCGGAGACTGCCTGGACAAGTTCCTGCAGTTTTCTTGGCAAGGTTTTTTGGAAGTGGTTTGCCATTGCCTCCTTCCTAGGGCTGAGAGAAAGTGACTGGCCCAAGGTCACCCAGCTGGCTTTGTGTTTAAGGTGGGACTAGAACTTACGATCTCCTGGTTTCTAGCCTGATGTCTTAAACACTACACCAAGCTGGCTCTAATTTTATTTTTATTATTTAAATTTGTATTACCGCCCATCTCCCGCAACCGAGGAACTCTGGGCGGTTGCTATACTGGCATGTATATAAACCAAATAAATAAATAAATAACCTAACATAATGTTAATTTCTTCTCTTACTGTTGCCCAGACTGGAGTATTGGTGGCAGTCCATGGATGAAGTCAAGAGCATACGGTGAGTGAAATTATGGGTATAAATGAGCTGAGTCACAGTTCCTTCTTGTTCAGAAGAAACATCTTTCTGTCAATAGCCTTCAAGTCATATTTATATTTTCAGTGCATGCTATATTATATCCTCATTTCCAATTTGCTTTCCCAAAGAAATCTCTCCAGAGTAGGAATGCTCTGAAAGGCCCTCATTCCAAGTAGTCACCTGTTATTACATTCTGGAAATTGGCCACAGACCTTTTGATATGAAATCCTTTGGCAGAAAGCCCTAGGGTGAAGACATGTCCTACTCTATGGAGAACAGTTCTACTACTTGAAAGGATACCCTATTCCAGAGATAGGCAACATGGTCATCTTTCCCTATAACTAGCCAAGCAGGGGAAAAATAGTCCTCCTAGGGTGTTGATCAATATTTCCCACCCTAGAAAGGTTGGACTGATATTTGGACACCAAGTCCCAGAATTCTTAGTAATGAATGGAGAAATCTAGGAATTGAAGTACACACATCTGGAAGTTGCCAAGATTGAGGAACACTGCTGTAGATGAATATGATTGATATTTGTGTATTAAATATGCAACTTAACATAATTCACAGTTTTTCGCAAACAAGAAGAAAAACTACCTTACCTATACCACCATCCCGATGCAATGGCTACTCCAGAAAGGCCAAAGGTCGCTTTGTGAGTAATTGCGAATCATCAGGAGGAAGTAGATGTCTTTGATAGCCTTTGGGGCAGGTTGAATGCTGACCAATGCTTTGATGAAATATTTTCTTGATTTAATAAAGTGCTGCCTTTCTGTTTGATGGTTCACTTATCTGCTGCTATTCCATTTGGGGAGATGTGGTTATTTTATGACTTTGTTGTTAGCTGTTTTGGTTTCTTTTGCAGAGAGCCTGGAATATTTTAAAACTATCCAAATTAACTAAACTCAATTCAAGGAAAATAGGGAGGAGGGGAAAAAAGGAGAAAGCCAGGATGGTCCAGAAGAATAGACATGGAATTTCTTCATTCTTCATCATATGCTTGCTATGTTAGATTGCCTTAAGAAATGGCTTCTAGCATTGAATAGAACTTAAGTTGCAATGTGAGCTAGACCTACTTTAACTTCATTCTTCTCTTGTGGCATTGCACTTACTCAAAAGATGAGCAACTTATCCATATTGGCATTTCTCCTGGCTTCAGACAGGTCCATTAGCACACATACCCAAGGCCAGGTTTTGCAAAGGTGTTTTGGCAAGTAGAGGGAAGTGTAACAGCCATGAATAATTAGCCCCTCAACACTCTAGGAGAAATGATCTATTTTCAGGCAGGGTGGAGGGAAAACATTTTTTGGAAATGAGAACAGCAACCGGACAAGAACGGACTGTACATAAGCAGTTCTTTAAGCTGGTTAGATCACCAGCAAGGAGGGGTTGGGGGTGAAGGAAATGTTGTTGAAGATATTCAGCAAGCATTAGCAGAGGTGATGTTTACTCTGTGCCAGCTCATGAAAATGTTGGTCCACAAAGCTGTCCTCAATCTGCAACATCTGTTGGCTGATGTCACCTTGCGTTTGCCCTAGCTTAGTTTGCCCGAGTTCCTCTGGTGAGTCTCGTGATGTCACCTAGTTCCCTCAGCTCCCTTAGACTTGCAAGGGGAATGGACCCCACACCTACACAAACACCTAGCTGCAGATGGATAAGCTTTCTTCTGTTTCTTCAAGTCACAAATTATAAGAAAATTAGTACATGGCATATGTGGCACAGAGAGAGGGAGAGACACCCCCCCCCTTAGTCCATAAAGTCTGAAAAGTGTTCAAAATGTTCAAGATTTATGGATTTTCCCCATCCACTAACTGTTGCTGCATTTTCCCCCCTGGTTCTTATGGCTGCTCAACAGGCCCAAAAAGAAAGACAAAGGGAAGCACTTCTGCATACAAGGTTTTATTCACATTTAATTTTGGATAAAGCAATGAGAAAACTGTTTGGTCACTCCCCAGGGTATTTTGGGGAGTGCCCCCAACCAGCATGCCATTCAGAAACCCTCAGTCTGAAAGATAGATAGATAGATAGATAGATGATAGATAGATAGATAGATAGATAGATAGATAGATAGATAGATAGATGATAGATAGATAGATGATAGATAGATAGATAGATAGATAGATAGATAGATAGATAGATAGATAGATAGATAGATGATGGATAGATGGATAGATGGATAGATGGATAGATGGATAGATGAATAGATGACGGATGACGGATGACGGATGACGGATGACGGATGACGGATGGATGGATGGATGGATGGATGGATTGATTTGTGGACCCCTGTATATAGAGAGAAAAATAATGGGGATTTCTTTTTCCTCTTTCAAGACATCTGAAATCAATTGTATAGTCTGTACAGTAAAACATTATCAACATCGCAAGGAGTTCAGAATGATTGCATTGGAAATGAAAACACACACAAACAGAGACACAAACAAGAGACCTGATATTTGGAACTGTTGGCCCACAGAAACATTACCAACATATCCTACATTACAAGAAAAGATGTAGGGGAGAGAAAACACCGCTGTAGTCCTGACTGTTTCACATTCAGGTTTGGCCTAAATCCACAAGCCTTGCAATGGATGTTGTCTGAAGTGGGTTGGTTGGGTATGGTCTTGTTTAAATGCTTTGGAGCATTAGAAGAACAAATCCGAGTGGCTTTTCTGAAAACCCATCTGTTGTCGCTGGCCTGGAATGCTTATATTTTAAAAAAAGAATCCTTGGTACAACAATGACTCAGGACGCCCTTCTCTGCCAAGAACAATGAGTCCCAGGCCAGAGCTATATTTTATTTCCCCCCCCCAGCCCCCAGTCCTGCAGTTATGTCCCCAAAACCAGGAATTTGTGCCACAACTGTCATGACAGGAACCATATCTCTACAGTGCGTGACAACATAGATGTCAGCATGTTAAAAACTTTGGATGTCACTTGCTTTACAACATGAGATACAGGCCTATTATAAAGCTATTTGTTTTCCCAGAACTTGGAAGATAATGGAATGACTTGATTCAGATAGCACAGTCCCTTCCTTCAGCTACTTTTAAGCATCACCCTCTGAGCATCCATCCGGTCAAGGAAACAGGTCAGGGAGGTCTGGCTTCCCAGCCCCTGACTTTACCTTTGCTCTTCTAAGTTGTGTTTCTTCTCTGGAGGACTGGAGTTGTGCTTTGAAGGAAGGCGACCTTAAGAGGACGCCATGTGAGGTTACAGCTGGGGGTGAATGTAAAATTCCTAAAAACATTTCAAGACCACCCTCTCAGTAAATCCCGGAATAAATTGCAACACCACCCCTCTAAGGCAACATATTTTGTGAATTATTTTTTTTTTAAAAAAACAAGATATTAATATTGAGTGGTGTTAATGGCATAAATTAAGCATCAAGCACATTTCTGGGCCAGGAGATTAGTGCATACTGAAAGAATGGGTGTAGGACAATGAACTGAGCAGAACCTAGAAGGACTCTTGAGGAGTGGTCCCATGGGGTCTGAAATGTGCCACATCAGTGACGCTGACACGTGTACAGTGACATCATCGTGTAAATGTTGCAATTCCGTCCTTGTGGCCAAATCGTATCCAAGTATATATGCTGCAGCACTTGTGTGATGGGTCGTCACATCCGTATGATCATTACCCTTCCCCCATTGACTACCCCTGTGGATGTGCCCAGGCTCGGAGGGTGCCCACGATCATGCAAGGACTACAGAAAGTGGAGAGGAAGAAGTTTTTTCTTTCTCTGCAAATATTAGGGCCAGAACTCATCCAATGAAGCTGATCAGAAGGGGAGTTAGAGCAGTTAGAAGAAAGTAGCTCTTCACATAACACATCGTTGACCTTTGGAATCATTACCAGAAGATATGGTGATGGCCACTAACTTGCATGACTTTAAAAGGGGCATTAGATAAATTCATGGAGGACAGGCCTTTGGGGGCTTTTGGTCTTGAGACTCAATGTTGCTCTGGATCATGTATCCATTATGTAGAGTCCTTTGGATTCAGGCAGTAAATAAATCCTATCAACCAATATCAATCAATATGTTTATTGTTGTGACCCCAGATCATAGTAACATGACAAAGAATAAAAAAAGATTGAAATTAGCAGCAGCAGCAGCAACAATAACAATAATAACAGAAAAAAAGAAAAAGAAACTTCATGCAAGAGAATTAAATTGGAATGGAACAAAGACTACAGTTTAAAGCTTAAAAAATTCCTTTCTACATTTAAAAGAAAGTATGTCCAAGGTACCAACCAGACTGCTAACGGTTGGAAACATGTCTACAAAAAGGTAGTTCAGCATCCTACCCCTTAAGTTTGTTTACCATCAGGGTTTCCCCCTGGTTTCATCATAGACAGAGCAGTAAACGACGTAACGATAATGCCCTCAATGAATCCAATTGATCGATACCAAGTGCATAAGAGGCGTGTGTCACCATTTCCTGTTTGAGACCATCCCAGAAGCATCCAGTTGGCCACTGTAAGAGATAAAAGGGTCCAAGGGCATGTAAGGCAGGGAGGAAACATATGCCTTTTACATGCGGTTCTCTTCTTTCTCCTAGCTTCTTGACTTCTCTGTCTTCCTTTTTGCTTACCTCCTTCCCATTTCCTGTCTTCCTTTCTTAAAAAGTAATGCAAAGTAATTGAATTAATTAAGCAGAATTAATATTATCCCATGTCACGTCTTTCCCCTTTTATCAAGTTCAAAAAGGCAATGAGCTAGTAACTTTGGTGGTTCGGTGAGCTGCACCCAAAGCTTCTGGAAGCCACATGCATCCCTGGGGCTTCAGTTGCGCACCTTCGCTGTAGATGGATAACTTAGGGCAGGGTTTCTCAACCAGGGTTCTGTGGGACCCTAGGGTTCTGCAAAAGGTCACTACGGGTTCCCTGGGAGATCACAATTTATTTAAAAATTTATTTCAAATTTGGGCAACGTCACATTAAAGAAGTACGTTTCATTCTTTATTTTTAGTTTAAGAACACTGTTAATGCATATAGACAGGCCTACACAGGATATGAATAGAATAATTTTGTAACTTCTGGCCTATATTTGAGCCTGAATGTGTGGGGGTTCCCCAAGGCTTGAAGAATATTTCAAGGGTTCCTCCAGGGTCAAAAGGTCGAGAAAGGCTGAACTAGGGAATAAAATGCATTAAGATGTGGTTTAGTGTGAGCATCTCTTAGGCCAGGGGTGGGGAACCTTTTTTCTGCCAAGGGCCATTTGGATATTTATAACCGGGGAGCGGGGGGAGCGGGGGGCGGGGTTTCTGGGATTTCCGCAGACCGGGGGCCGGAGTTTGCGGGCGGGAGCCAATCACAAGCACTGGGGGTGGGGTTTGCGGGCGGGAGCCAATTGCGTGGAAGGGGCGGGGTTTGTGGACAGGAGCCCCGCGGGCCTTAGGTGGGAGCCCTGCAGGCCTTATACGGCCCACGGGCCTGACGTTGCCCACCCCTGTCTTAGACCTTTACATGTCCCATGACTGGATCTAATCAACGGTTTTCTGTATATCTTACTTAGAAAAAAAAACCAGAATGAGTTCAAATTTATTCCCCCCCCCACCTTGTTCTTCCCCATCTGAGCTCATTTATGGTTCCGAGTCCAAAGCAACCATTTGGTTGCCAAATCCATCCTTCCAAAACCTCCCAATCAGCTCACTGTGAGCTGAAACTCAGAGCAATATGGTGATAGTTGGTGCAGCTGTTAGAAATCATCACAAGACCTAAAACAATTAAAGTCGGATGAAGGAGGAGTGACGGAAAGCTTGGTCTACTGCGGTTCTATTTCCAGCAACGAGCGTGAAGTCACTGCAGTCCAAAGAACATTTGCAATTGCAGATTACACACCCAGACACACGTATGTGTATATAACTTTAAAGGAATCTGATGGAATATAGGAAAGGCATTTGTACTGACATTCAGATTGATTAAAATATGCTTCAAATATATTATTTTGTTTATGAAACAAACAAACAAAAAACAGTTTTCCAATTGGGCTTTAGTTCAGAAGTGACTGTATAGAACATAATAATCAGATTCCCTTCTAATTTGGAGATAACTATCCTTGCTGTTGGCTTAAATTGGATCTTGGTAATAGCTGTGTGAAATATCTCTGGGAACATTAAACTGGTTTACTGAATTACCATTAGGAGTTAAGGAAAACCAGAGGAAGTACTCTTGAAATGCTTGCAGAAAACAGTTACAGCTCCTTCCAAATTTGACAAAAATAAGGGTTGCTTCCTATATCTATGTCTTAATCTGTATTAACACTGTATATGTATGCATTTATTTCATCATGGTCAGTGACAAATTTGGTAGTGTGCATTATGACCTCTGAATATATGAGTTTTGCCATAAGTCAAACCACTTTTGTGTTGAAGTTATGTCTCTTTTCTGCCTTGCAAATGCTGTCTGGATGGACAAATCGGCTGCATTCACACATCATGTTAAGCCATGATTTTAACCATGGTTGGTTGAACAAGTCATCACGACCATGTTCTCACACAATGCTAAGCCAAAATGGGTGGATCCATACATCGTGCTAAGCGAAAAACCAACCAACCATATTATGGATTTGTAATATATGTGAACCAGGCCATAGTCCCATCTGTTAAGCCTGTTATGGTCTATATTTCTGTGTTGCTGAGGGATGAACTTTGTGGGTTCACAATGCACTAAGGTCATAATGCGACTTTCTTGCCTTTGGTTTAGGGAAATGTGTTGTCCAACTATATTGGTTGTAAAGTGGGCCACCATGGTTTAGTCAACAACATTTTGTTGTTGTTTATTCGTTCAGTCGCTTCCGACTCTTTGTGACTTCATGGACCAGTCCATGCCAGAGCTTCCTGTCAGCCGTCGCCACCCCCAGCTCCCCCAAGGTCGAGTCTGTCACCTCCAGAATACCATCCATCCATCTTGCCCTTGGTCGGCCCCTCTTCCTTTTGCCTTCCACTTTCCCTAGCATCAGCATCTTCTCCAGGGTATCCTGTCTTCTCATTATGTGGCCAAAGTACTTCAGTTTTGCCTTTAATATCATTCCCTCAAGTGAGCAGTCTGGCTTTATTTCTTGGAGTAAGTCAACACCTAGGGTTGAAAAAAAAAGTATGGCTTATGAAGATGTGTGAAATTAGCACTATTCTTTGCTATCAAGCAATGACCTCCCAGGATTCCCCTTCACAATGCATAATTTATAAGCATAAGCTCAAACAAGTAATATTGCAACAACACACTGTCTTCCAACACTTCCTACTGCTCTCTCTTCACAATTTAAAACAAGAAAACGACTTGATGGCACATAATAATAATAATAATAATAATAATAATAATAATAATAATAATAAATCTATTTTAGTAGTAAATCTACTAAGTACCAGATTTTTTGGTACTTCTTTCCTTGATTTCATGCCTTCAGTAGCAACAACCCTTTTTAACATGGAGTTACCATGGACCCAAGAGTTTCCTTTTTGTCATTAGTATTTTAGGACATCATAATGACCTCTGGGGTGTCCCCAGAAATTCTCTCTTGGTGGACCCCCAGAAAATCTAGAAAAGAATAAATATATTTTTAAAATGCCACCCAACTCATTCCTCTTCTTATGCAGTGCCTGAAGATCTCTCCTCCCTTTTTGGCTAACTGGAACTGCCTCATATTTTTCTTATAAGCACTGATAGGATTGTAATATGTTCAGCAATTTTTTCCTTGGAAACCAATGATTTCTGAGCCAGGGATATCCATCTGTTACTAGGAGGATGCGTATAAGCAAGGTGTGGAAAAGGGTGTTTTTTTTTTTTTTTTTTTGCATACTGGAGTAATCTTCCAGTTATTACAGCTGGAAAGGAAAGGATTCTCAATCTGTTCCTGAAACCTGCCCCCAACATTAGAAAGAGGGACAAAGAAACATGAATTTGCTTAATCCCCACCTTTGCTAGCTCATGATTTAGGGGTAAACTAGGACAAGTCTGGGCTTGATTCTTAATATTTTAATAGGATGTACCCGCATGATTACTCCTTTCTATCCTCTAGAAAAGAAAGTGAGCTTGATCCTAGACTATTCACATGAGGGGTGATCTATTGGGAGATTTTATTTCTGAACATGGATCAAGTCTATAACTTGCCTCTTAATAATTACCACTAGTGTTGTTTTAGGAGAAAATCCTAGGGGTACTGTAAAAAAAGAGAAAGAAACTGAAGATATTAATCTGGGAATTTATGGGAAAGTTGGGTTAGAAGTTAAGTTCTTCTTAGCATATCACCTTTTGGGAGTTCTACAGCAGACACCCCCTCCACTTTCCAAGCTCCACCATCCATCCAAAAATGCACAGGCAAAAGACCTGCAGCTGATTTCAATTTCATCCCATCATTTGGGAATTCTTATTGTGCTCTAGGACATTCTCTCTTGTTTCCTCCTTTTCTTTTAAAAAAGATTGTTTTGTTTTGCTGCTGCCCTGGGCTGTATGAGCTCTGTTCCATAGCAACTGCACATCGCTGCCTCCCATCTCCTTCTGCCCAGCACCTGGTGAAAACCTTGTTAGAAATGAGTTAAGGAAAAGTATAATCATTGGACAACAATGATTGTCAAGTATACTATTTATCTATTCAAGAGATCCATAATGTTAAAAACAAGGAAACCAAAAACATGCTCTTAATGTTCTTTATTAACCAGAGACTTTCCCCCATTTGTTGTTGTTGCCAGTTAGGTGTCTCTTCAGGAATTTCAAGTTCTACTTGTGGATGGAAGGTGCTGAAGATATCTCTTGGTGCATGGTTATAAATGATCAAGACAGTGTGCAGCCTGCTATTTCACTATTGAACATGGTCTGCAGTTGCCTAGATACATTCTGAATACTGATAAGCCAGACAATGCATGTAGAACTTAGCAGTCTATAAGTAAAACAGGAAACAACGCCCTTTTGAACAGTCCTTGAATAATAAAGAGGAAAGGATGACAACTCTTTATGGATTTTCCCTGTGGGTAGTAGCATCCTCCAGAGAGTGTGATCATTACTGGGAACACACCAAGGAAAAGAGGATGCAACTGTTTCCTCTCTTGCTGCCTTCCGGATGGAAGCCTAGGAAACTGCATCTCGCATTAAATGGAAATCTCATCATGGCATCCTTGGATCCAAATAGGAGCATCAATAGAAGAGTTTTCCCCCAGGGCCACAACGAGAATGGAAAGGATTAAATCCCCCTCCCATCTTGCTACAATCCTCCAAAAAAATAATATCAAATCAAATATTTCCCCAGGATATTATTTGACCTTTGCAGGAAGAAAACCTGTGCGTATGAAATGCAAAGGTTTGCCTTTATACTTATTGCTTCTAAATTTAGAGCAATTTTTATCTTGCCCTGCAGCCAAAACAGTACCTTATGTAGGAACAACAAAAGCAAAACAGACCCTGAGTCTGGCTCTAACAGTGTGAGCAGTTTTTAAGAAGAGTCTACCAGACTGAGTCTTATCCTGATCTGCTACCTCGGCATTCCTAGGTCATTTTGAAGAAAAAATAAACTATTCGTGGAGGACATTAAAGGCTTCACTGTCCTGGCCCTGATTCCCATGATATGCAAGCCTTTATTTTCTTAAACTTTGGGCGTGTGTTTGTGGCACAGGATGGAGTTTAGGCAAGCATAGGCAAAGGGCCAAATGCCTTAGGGACCCTTTTTCAAAGAATGATAAACAGCAGAAGGCTGCAGACCAAGTTCTTGAGAAGGTCTGCATTGCATATCCTGCAAGGGCACTGTGGGCATTAAGCGAACCACATGGTTGTTAAGCAAATCAGGCGTTTCCCCATTGATTTTGCTCGCCAGAAGCCAGCCAGGAAGGTCAAAAATGGCGATCACGTGACCGCAGGATGCTGCGACAGTCATAAATATGAACCAGTTGCCAAGTGCCCAAATCGTGGTCATGTGACTGCAGGGATACTGCAACGGTTGTGTGAGGACCAGTTGCAAGCTGGTTTTTTCAGTACCGTCATAAGTCCGAACCATCACTAAATGAATGGTTGTTAAGCAAAGACTTCCTGTATATAAAATGGGAGCGAGTCTCTGAAGATCTCAAAAGCCATTGCTGTATACCAAAGAGGTCAGGTTTGCTCTCTTGTGCCCCTGTAGGGAGAAATATGTAATGCTGGGTACTGTTTCCGGTTTCTCCTCCACATCTCCCTTGCCCCTCCTATTACATTAAGGGCTGAAGTAACAAGGGGGTAGAGACAAGGCTGAACATTGGGAGAAAGACTGGTGCAGGGATGTTTTATGGCAAAGCAGAGCCACTCTTGTCTTCCTGCAGTCCTGGCAGAAATATTCTGTCAAGGACCCCAAGAAGAACAGGAAAAGGTGAGGATGGTAGAATATTGTTTGCCTATTTTCAATTACACAGTGGGGGAAGACAATCTGAAATCTGACAGTACTCAGTACTCAGATCTGAAATTTCTGGAGCTGTTTTCTGCTACTCTGGCGGTCTTACTGTGGTAGGGGCTGCAGGGTTGTAGACTGCAAATTGCCTGGAAGATCTTACCATCTCAGAGAAGCTCCTCCTACTTGATAGGGGTACAGAAACTTACAGGTAAACAATTAAATCAGAGATGCACAATAATTTCTAGGTTGAAGGTTTTATTCTGCCTGAGTGTAACATGCTACAAGCTGTAATAGTGGGACTCTGACCAGAACTAAATTAGATTCCATTTCATAATTCATAATTCAATAAAGTTCATTTACATGATTATTCCCCAGTTTGTGGATTTCATAATTTTCCTCTTTTGTCACATGAAATGTGACAAGTTAGTAACAAATTTTTGATCCATTCCCAAGGCTGTGTGGGGTGTCTGTGCAATCATATAAAGCTCAAAAGCGTCATGTAATTCACCTCTTGTGTAACCATTGGAAAACATTACTGCCTCTGCTAGAGCCATGATCAATCAGCACTACTTTTAAACAAACCATGTTTTTGTTTGGATTGTGCTCTAAATCCTCCAGTTCACTGTTTTATATATTTTTGTCCTATGCGAGTGTTAGAATAGATGTTTCTTTTAGCTGCAAAGTAACCGTTCTGAGTAAGCTCATTATTTTTGACCTCACCCCACTCCCCAAATTTGTACCAGGCCCTAACAACTTTCTTTACCTGTTTCCTTTTCCAATTCCTTGCAACGGGAAGTAAACAAATAACTTCTTTTTATGACAGTCTGCCTGTCCTTGGCAAGTCGAACAACCTTTCACTTTCACTTTCATCATATAAAAATTAAATAATAAATAAATAAATAAATAAATATACAAATACATAGAGCTTATTATGTGCTGCATAAATATATTTATTTATTTATTTATTTTACTTTCTACCCCCCTTTATTATTTTTATAAATAACTCAAGGCGGCACATACCTAATACTCCCTCCTCCTCCTATTTTCCCCACAACAACCCTGTGAGGTGAGTTGGGCTGAGAGAGTGTGACTGGCCCAGGGTCACCCAGCTGGCTTTCATGCCTAAAGCGAGACTAGAACTCTCAGTCTCCTGGTTTGCCATTGGCTCCTTCCTAGGGCTGAGAGAGAGGGACTGGCCCAAGGTCACCTAGCTGGCTTTCATGCCTAAGGCAGGACTAGAACTCTCAGGCTCCTGGTTTGCCATTGGCTCCTTCCTAGGGCTGAGAGACAGGGACGGGCCCAAGGTCACCCAGCCGGCTTTCATGCCTAAGGCGGGACTAGAACTCTCAGTCTCCTGGTTTGCCATTGGCTCCTTCCTAGGGCTGAGAGAGAGTGACTGGCCCAAGGTCACCCAGCCGGCTTTCATGCCTAAGGCGGGACTAGAACTCTCAGGCTCCTGGTTTGCCATTGGCTCCTTCCTAGGGCTGAGAGACAGGGACGGGCCCAAGGTCACCCAGCCGGCTTTCATGCCTAAGGCGGGACTAGAACTCTGTCTCCTTGTTTCTAGCCCATTGCCTTAACCACTAGACCAAACTGGCTTGTTTTTCTTTCATTATTTCCTCCTCCATCATCCTCATCCTCATCTTCAGTAATACTAATACTAAGTAATACTTAGGACTTCCTTGGCCAAAAGTCAATTTAGTCAATCTGGCTGTAATTGCTGGCTTTTGTTCTTTGGTCCCCGAGATTCTCACAGCCTCCAGGCTCAGAGATTTGGCTTAGCAAGGAGACAATTTCTTCCGCTTCATTCGTTTATTGTTTCTGGGTGAAATCCAGTGTCAAGTGAGTGGAAGACTGCTTACATGATGGAATGTTTCTCCCTTCTCCCCCTCCATCAGCTCTACAGGGCCTCCAAATCTCCAGGGCAGATGCTGTAGGTGAAAATATCAGCAACGCACACACATTTGTTGGTAAAGCACAGCAAAAAAATAGAAATCAAGATGTGATTCTAGGATTGCTAACTGGGGTTCTTTCTGGGCAGATTGGTAAAATATCACAAGCATATTGAGTGTATGTGTGTTTACTAAGTGTGTGTGTGTGTGCTTTGCTTTGAGGAGATCCAAATCACCAGATGAAAGTAATTTTATAATATCCTCCGGCTGAACTAAGATGCGAGGGATGCAAAAGCAATGATGGTGCAAAGCTGGAAAGGTAATTATGTAAATCTAGATCCTTGCACAGCCTGGTATATGCTGCAATTTATCCATGTGGTCACAAGTGTGCTTTTAATGGATAACAGGGCTGACTGATCACATGCCAAAGAGATCTCTTGAGTGATCATGTCCTGATGTGCACAGACGGACACAAACATGCCATAAATAAGGACATATCCCCCCACTTTCAAGTGTGTTTGAGCACAAATTATCTTTTTTTCTTGTCTCTTCTATTTGTTTTGGCTGTCCAGGGTTTTTGCTGTCTGGTTTGTCCAATAGATATCAGAGCTGCGATAACTGGAAGACAGCTGTTGAAGGCCAACATATATTTATTTCATTGTGGGGAACAGCTGTTTGGATCTGGGGAATGGGGTACCACGTCATTTCATTCTGTCTTCAAACTCAGTGCAATAGGAGATTTTATTTGGAGAGTTTATTTCTTGGGTGACATTGGATAGATGTTTGCCAAAAAGCCCTATTCTTCCTTCTTTTCCCCTGAACAAGAGGGAGGTAAAAGATTTCCATTGATTGGGCTTGTAGTAGGAAAAATAGATGTGAGAATAACTGCGCTGTTTTATTCATCTGGAAATGCTTTAATCTGAACAGTATGTCACTGAAGTCATGTTCCGATGCAATAAAGGGGGTCTTTTTCCAATGGGATGGTCCTGATTCAGCCACAGTTGAATGATCCTTTTTCCTATGGACCTTTCAGCATCAGACCTAATTTTCCCTGGCCTTCTAACAAACATTTGTTTTTCCTTTCTAGAACTTCATTGTTATTTGCTATTATTATAGCAGGTTTTTTTTAAAAAAAAATCTTGCACTGTGCTGTTCTCTGCATTGGAAGTTTATATGGTTTTTCTCTTTTTTAAATGTTGCTTTAATTGATTGGAGCAGGGAACGGAGGTTCTTAGAGACGATCAACAAAAAGCCTTCCTCAACCTGGGTGGGTTCCAGATTTGAGGACTAAACTCCCCCATTTTTCAGTGCTGGCTCTGCTGGATGGGGAATACTTTGACTTGACACATAGTCCAAATGTTTTGAAATAATAACTAATTAGTAGCCAAATCTTATCTTTTGTGCTTTGGGTCTCATTCCTTGTAGTGCCTGATCCTGTTATTTCCTATCAAGTCTGATAAAAGCCCAATAAAAGTTCAGATAGCATTTTAATTAATGACTTCCATTTTATCCTGCATTATCTCTGTTGCTATGAAGGTTCTCAGTCATCCAGGTGGAATTGTCTGTAGCTTGAATCATGTCAACTGGATTTCTATTTTCTCTGTGGAAACGTTTCGCTCCTTATCCAAGGAGCTCCTTGGATAAGGAGCGAAACGTTTCCACAGAGAAAATAGAAATCCAGTTGACATGATTCAAGCTACAGACATCTCTGTTGCTAGTTGGTTTGATCATCCTGGCTAAAGAATAGCCACTAACCTATGGACTGAAAAGAACTGATAGAAAGAAAGAGACTCCGAAATATGAAAATTGGGTTGTTGTTCGGTTTTACCAGCTGTGGATCTGTTTTCCATGAAGTTCAATGTGAAACCTCAAAGGGTCCACTAACCAAAAGAAATTTTTTTCCAGTTTCACAGTTGTGGCAAAATATGGGTGTGTTTGTAATACAGATGTGAGCTGTGAGTTGGAATATCTGTGCATCATGTGCCTATGCATATATATTTATGTATTGTTCATTTTACAACATTTGGCAAGCCCATTTCTACTTCTTTTTTTCCAGGCAAGCAATGCACTTGGGTCTAAGCCAATGGGAATAATTTCTGCTCCGCCGGCTGGATCTTGCCTTTCGATTCCCCCTTTCTCCCACCCCATGTCTTAGCATCCCACTCATCTTTCCTGGCAGCATGCAAGATGAAATGCCTGGGCATGTAATGGTGGGCAGTCTCTGGCATTGCATGAAAGTCTCGGAGAGTATTGAAGATGGGAACATAGCCTGTTCACACCAACGTCTCTGCTGAAGACACACTTTCAAAGCAAATTCCAGCCCACCAAGGTTTGCAACCTGCTAGTGAGATGACTGAAGTTTCACCTTGCCACTAGCTGAATAGGTGGCTGCCATGTTTCCCCCAGCTACTCCATGTGGCCTCCTGAAAGCATATTGGCACTGTATGATAGGAGAGGCTAAAATGATATGAGAGACTCAGAGCTGAGTTTAGGTTAACAGAACGGGCCATGTGCTGAAATGCAAAAGCATTCCTCCTGCCAGAAAGCATTATGTACAATTCTCATGGGTTATATTCCCAGATTAAAATCGAACCCTTGGCAGCTAAAAAACAAACAAACAAACACCCTAAGACAAAAATAAAGTTTCGGCTTTAATGTGTCCAATAACTTTGGGGTCAACGTGGCATGATGGAAGCAACAGATTTTGTTTACATAATGCTTGACAGAAAACTTACTCTAGTCAAAAAACCTCATTCACATTTCAGTTGCCTCTCTTCTTTTTCCAGATTAACAACATTTAAAGTTCAGATGTATCTAGTGAGAGGCTTAAAGGCAAGATATGTCTCATATATGAAACTGCTCTAAGGCTCCAGTCCTGAGCCTACTTATCCAGGAAGGAGGTCAGTAGATCAGAATCAAAATGTCTTTATGCAGATGATTCAGAAATATGCCTAGATGGATCATGTCTGGTTGTGTAGAAGAAGAACTTCTTATTCTAACCCCTAGGAACTTGGAATTAAGATTTGGAAAACTGGGCTCTTATGTTTTCTTCTAATGGAGCCTCCAGGGATCTTGGATGAAATCAAATGTTGCTCTAACTCCATTCAACTTTCTTTCCCTAATAAGGATGTGGGTAGACCATTTCTAGCGGTGCTTCCAAAACCTCCCTTCCCAAATGCTCTAAAGAATTCCGAAGTTCAGGAGTGCCTGGTTGCATTTCTGAAACAGAACTAATGTGAAAGTCACATATGTTGGAAGTGAATTCAGTGGCAGTGCTTTTTCAGCACCTCATGACTTATTGACCACAAGATGACTGCTACAGTAGGTACAGTATAGAGAGAGTTAAGGATTCGTTTTGTCTGTCTCCTCTTTGTCTATCACTCTGCTTGCACTTTGTCTAAGAGATTGCTACTCGCAGGTCCCTTCCTTCTGCCTTTGTTCCAGGCAAACACACATTAAATAAATGCTCTCTGATTCCCCTACTGATAGGATGTGTAGGTAGGTGCTGGGTTTTGTCTGCCCCTAGATGTATTTCCTTTAAGTAAACCTCCTTTCTGTTATAGTGAAGTCTGCTTCACAATCATTGCCCAGTCAGATCCCCATTCCCAGGAATCATCATCATCATTGGCGATCACTCGTAGCCGAGTAAGATTGTCTTCCAAAGGTAAAATTTTAACGGTGGATCCGTAAGTGGCTATAAAGGCCAATTCTGGATCCGCACAACCTCCCACAATGAGGGCATAGGTTTCCGGGTGGGAGACGGTCATGATGAGGGTTTGCCTGACATGCCTTCCTTTTAGCTCTTTTCTCCTTTTCGCCCTGTACTCGTGCTTCTTCAAAGTCCATAGCGCCATTAATAAAGGATGACCTCCAATTGAAACGCTCATGAGTTAGGGCTTCCCAGTTCTCAATGCTGATATTACATTTTTTTAAATTAGCTTTGAGAGTGTCTTTGAATCTCTTTTGCTGTCCACCAATATTCCGTTTTCCATTCTTAAGTTGGGAGTAAAGTAGCTGCTTTGGAAGACGATGGTCAGGCATTCGAACAACATGACCGGTCCAGCGAAGTTGATGTTGGATGATATTCCCAGGAATATCCACAAGCACACACAGAACAGGTCAACTTCCAACAACATATTTATTTATTTGTTTGTTTGTTTGTTTGTTTAATTTATATATGACTTTATATACAAACCATATAGGTATTTCATGTTCTCTTTCCTTTTTTCCTGTACTATTTTACCAAATATGTACCAGTGTACGTATCAGTAATATATTAGGAGAGGAGAAACACGAAGAGAAAGATGGAATAAAAAACTCTGCAGCCTGGTCAAGCCGTCATTCCAGAATTCATGCTAGAAATTTTCTTAAAATAATCCAAGAAATCATCAAGTGAGATTGCACTATGAATAAAAGTGGTTCATGGTTATGATTAAAACCATGCACAGAACTGCCAATTAACCAAGGGGATTCCTATTCATGAGAACTGGTATATTTACTGTATAGTTGAATACCTCATTATATCCCTAATTACTCCAGCACAAGATCATAATTTGCCCAAATGGGTTAAATTAGTCTATCTCCTGTTTTCCCTCTCTCCCATTTTCTGCGTGTCATCTGGAGGGCAGCTAATTTATTAAAGTACAAATAAGCAATGATCATTCTCTGTAACATCCAAAATCAGTTTATTTTACTGCACGTGTTTACTGCCCATGGTCAGCAATTGGTGGAGCTGTGAGCAACTGCATTTCATAGAGACTCACCTAGGATTTCTGAAGTTTAGTGACTGCTACATAATCAAGCAATCAATCGGTTTAAGTCAGAGCTTTCCAAACTTTTCATGTTGTTAGACCTGCATCATTTCGCGACACACTCTTACAGCAGGGCATCATTTTGTGACACACTCTTACAGCAGGGCACAAGGCAGGCACTAGGACCTGCGTGGAATCCTGGCAGGGCTTGGAGGCGGCAGCAGCTGGCACACACCCAGACACTGCAGCCGACACACTAACGTGTCCCGACACACAGTTTGGAAAGCTCTGGTTTAAGTCATAAGAAAGAAAACTGGAACCTGAAATGCAGAAGATACTACTCTGTTGAACAGACCAGAGTAGAAGCCCAAGTTCCCATTAATCATATCTAACCTGGCCAATCCAGAAGCTTCATAGATCCACTAAGCCTCATTCTACCTTGAGGTAGGGCCTTAATCTGGACCATTGCAACAATCTTTTTTTAAAAAATTGAAGTGTTCCAACTTGAATTCAACCATCAAAGTGGGGATTTATCTGGCTGGGCCTGTCCTCTGCATATACTCTTTTAAGCATTTGGATGGATGCTTCAATGTTTGTCCAAGTGAATTCCCCTTCAAATTGTACAGATCAAGAGCCTCTCAGTCATAAGGGATAAGGTTATGTCTATTCCTTTTTTTCACTGAATGAGAGTTCTAAAGCTTCTTTACAAGCATACCACAATAATGATGTCTCAGCATCAATTTGTCACCAGAGAGACCCTGATGGACACCTGTCTTCCACAGTACATTCACCAGTTGTTTTGTTCTTCCAACAGCCAACAGCTAGTCACTTTGCTGGGAAAGTCAATATGCACCCTGGTTTAGAAAGGGGCCTGCACTGCTCTTTCCCATCCTGGCATAAATAAGAGCAATAGCGCTGAAATAAATCAAGTAACACCACTGGAAACCAAGGAACACAACGCAGAACAAAATCAGTGCCAGTGTGGTTGAGATCCCAATCTCAAAAGAGAAACTAGATACTCTAAGTTAAAAGAGTATTTTGGCTGGCCTTTAAGCATCACGAAAAGAGGAGACTGGGAAGTGTTTATTAGCAGCCATAATCTTAGTCAAGTAACACTCAGAGAAATATAAAGAAACCTTTTTCTCCCCCAGTGCTGCCTCCAAAGCCAAATAAAGAAGGAAATGGAACTTCTTTCAAGATTGTTCAAGGCAAGTGTTTGGGGTTCTAAAAATACCCTCAATTCTTGAGAAGCTGCCAAAAATCTCAAGTATGAAGTGAAAAGATTCATCTTATGTTCTCTCTCACAACAGACAACACCTGTTAGTATAGAAAAGAAATTCCCATCATGCACCTGGCCACTTGCCCAGGGCTATATGATTTGGAGGCTTTCAGAGATGTTTTAACCTCTTGGAACTGTGCTAAAAGGAAAAAAAAAGGCTTGCCTAATTTTGAGGTGATGGTTCTGGAGATCAAAGATAAATGTAGGATCCTGAGCTGGGTGCATTGTAGAAAAATCTGAAGCGTATGCAATTCCCCCTCGATCATCCCTGAATATCTTGGGGCTATGGTATCTCAAGTAACATCTCCTTCTGAGTATCATTGTCAAGGTAACTCAGTCCTCTTCAGACATCCTGCTCAAGGTGTTCTCATCAAGTGAGCTTCTAACAGTAAGAGTAGTTCAAGAGAGCAGATTACCCAAAGAAACAGAGGGATCCCCTTCATTGGAAATATTCAAACAGAGGCTAGCCAAACATCTGTCTGGGATGCTTTAACTGGATTCCTGCTCTGAGCAAGGGGTTGAACACACGGGACTAAATGCCCCATTCCAACTCCAGAATTCCATAACGCGAAATAGGTGTCTTCAAGAAACACAGCTTTCTCAGCTTTGCTCAGGCAATGCTTTCTCTGGAAAGATGCATCTGGAATCTAGTTGGTGTCTTTTCAATACTATACTAAGGCCTGTTCTCTACTTTTTTAATAGCATTGCAGTCAGATTGATTCCTAAGTGCCTAGTGGTTTTTATCTGTTTTATATTTTTGCTATTGATCAATTGCATGTTATTTTTTAAATGTTTTTAGTCATTTTGAAGTCTGTCTTGAAAACTTCAGTTATTGGCTGGATTCTAATGTGAAGCATAGATGATGATGATGATGATGATGATGATGATGATGATGCATCTAGTTGCATGGCAGGCATACATCTATGGCCTCATGCATTTGGCAGAAAGATTTTTCATTAAGAACTGGAGCAGAGTTACGGAATATTTGCTTGGGCCTAAGGCACCTCAGAATAAAAGGATATGTATGATGATATTATATATCATGTAACTTTTTCCATATTTTGACAATTACCAGGAAGGGCAGGGGAGGGAATGCCATCAGGATTGCCATGCTGAGAAACTGAAGGGTTCATCTTTCCTTCTTCAGCTGTGCTTCCTGTGAAAATGGCTTCCTCTCTCCTACACAACTATGAGACCAAGATAAAAAAAAGAGGCGGGCATGTCACCAAGAGGGCTTTTCCCTTAACCTAATAGCTGTACCAGGAAGGGTCATCAGAACCATGGTTTTCCAAGCATGCCAGAATCCCAAGGAAAGTCCTCTTCCTGTGGGCCTGTAATTAAATATCTTTTTTAAAAATCTGGGAAAGCTATTAATCATACTTCTAGTTTCAAATGTAGAATTATAGATGCTAGAACTCAAAAGGACTTTGGTATTCATCTAGTTGAACCCTGTGCTCAGTGCTAGAATCTTGTAGCTTCAGCATTCCTCAGGATCCTTGCTTAAGTATTTCTAACAAAGGAGGAACACTATCTCCAGAAGACCTTTTTCCATGAAACCCTGGATTGATCTATATCCAGGTTCTAAATTTCCAAATGATACATGACATAGGGCCTGGTTACTTGAGTGACCGCCTGTCTCCCATAGTATCTGCTTGGCCAACTTGATCTGGCAGGGTGGGCGTACTCCGGCTTCCTTCAATTAAACAGTACCATCTATCAGGACATTGGAAGTGCTCTTGCTCCGTCGCAGCACCTGCCTTCTGGAATGAGGTTCCCCCCTGAGATCTGAATGGCTCTCTCTAATGACGTTTTGAAGGTCCTTGATGACATGGCTCTTCACCCATGTCTTTGGCTAAGATGGCTGAAGCCTCTTTGGGGTAGTGTGAGTATGTTTCTTATTGTTTCCCAGCCAACTTTGTTTCCTGTTTTATTGATCATTTTTTCTGTGCTGTTACTTTTTGAACCACCCAGAGACCCTGGGAGTTGGATGGTATACAAATTAAATAAATAAATCTGTTTGAGGTTGAAATTCCCCTCTCTCTTACCATCTCTCCTCTTTTCTCCATAACTTTTCTTTTAAAACTAAGCATTGAAAACAGAAACTTCCCAGCAGGAAAGAAGAAGAGCATAAAATGTTGGTGGTTCCATCAGTGTCCCTCAACTTTGGATATGGGACAATATCTCCTCCTGTAAGTCAGGTGTCAGATGCACTGGTTTGTTTGTATGTGTGTTATGGATATTTGCCTGAATGTGTGAATCCAGTCTTCAGGTCCAATCTAAATCTCTCCTTCATTAATGATAACACTGCAAACAGTTGAGAGGCTCTGCTTTGTACTTTTACTTTACCAAAATGCTCCACTATCAAAAATGAAAGGACTAAAGGTATTACTGTGGGATAAAACTGGCAAACTGTTCTCAGTTGGCAGTGTCCCTTAATTGGCTCAGCATTCCAGATAGTTTCCCATCTGTGTCCAGGATGTGGGCCAGTCCCGGTAAAGTGCCACCTGAACAAGCTATTTTGCAAAGATTAGACTTCATCTTTAACCTCGGTGGAAATTACTTGTGCTTTCTAGTGTGAAAATTAATAATTACAGTCCTTCTGATTTCATTCCGCATTGCAAAGCTAAAACAAAAACAAGACCTATCAGGAAGTTCTTTTTTTTCTCCTCCTCCCCACTGATCTTCTGATAGAGCAACCCTTTCTGTATATTCTGCAAAAGCACAACTGAAAGCAGAGAAAAGAAACAGAACCTGATCTGAGAGGTGTGTGCAACTAATCACCAAGCTAATCTTCTCTGGCACGGAAAGAGGTTGAGCCCAAGAGATTTTTCAGGCTTGCAAATCCATGGGTAATTGAAGCTTTCAGGAGACAGCCAAAAGGGGGACTCAGATTCCCATACATGCCTTTCCATTTTCAAAACATGGGGTTCCCCCAAGCCAAAATCCCAAACAGCCTTCCAGACATAACAGCCAAGACTCACCTAGCCCACAGTGGGAGTAGCTAAACTTAATTGTTGAGACAGGTTACCCACCAAACTTCCAGGGGAGAAGCAAGTAAGTGGGCCATCAAGCCAACAAGAATTTTAGAGCAAAAATTTGGAGCATTTGAATTAAATACCAGTGAAATGCCTGTTATTATGATGGAGGTATAGTAGATCCTTTGCAGGCAGAAGGTCTCAGGGTCCATCTCCAGTTAAACACATGGGTAGCAAGTGATAGATTACCTCTGCCAGGGATCCCCGAAAGCTGTTGCCAATCAGGTAAACACTACTGGGTTAGGCATACTTCCTATGGGTCAGTTTTTCCAGTTCTTTAAATCTGCAAGGATCTCTTAGGAGTTATAAAGTGCTTCTATTGCTTTGCTTTTGGGCTAAAATTTGAAGAGAGCAGATAATGCCATAATATCCTCAAATGCAGCATCACATTCCTTGCCATAGAACAGTTATGTGAGAAACCAAAGGGTTCGGGGATCTTGTGCAGATGGAGAGGGTGAATCTTGCTGCATGCTTAGACACCATTGCATGGCCCACCTTTTCATCTAAGATTTATTTATTTATTTATTTCTCCAACTTATATCACCGCCCATCTCCCCCCACAGAGGGGACTCTAGGCGGTTTACAACAAGTTTGCAACAAGTTTACAACAAGTTAGCAATTAAAAGATATAAAAACATATAAAATACAATAAACAATATATATAACTAACCATAAGTTAAGTTAATTAAAAATATATAGAACCCAAGAGGCTCTGATGTCATATTTAAAAGAACTCTATGGCGCAAGCCATCCCCATGAGGAGCTGTCACTCTTCCCATCCCAAGTGAGGTGGCAGAGCCAGGTCAAGATCCAACGAGGTCCCATTCATCTCCTCCCTTTATATGTTTCTTAGGTTTCTCTCTCCCAGAAGTGGCCAAACTAAGTTTGGATATTGCTCAAACTGTAAGTGAAAGCTACTCTGAATGAATGTTCCCTGCATGTAGAATTCCCTGCCTATAGAAAAATAGTGTACACACTACTACATGGACTGGAAGCATGCTCCTTTAGATGTTTTGGATTACACCTCTCACGGTTCTTTGCTCTTTAGCCAAGAATTGATGAGACTGATGAGATATGAAGTCTAGAGGGCCTCAGATTTCCTATTCCTGATTTATCATTTTATTTATTTTATTTATTTTCTATCCCTTTATTGTTATTTATTTTTATAAATAACTCAAGGTGGTGAACATACCTAATAGTCCTTCCTCCTCCTATTTTCCCCACAACAACAACCCTGTGAAGTGAGTTGGGCTGAGACAGGGACTGGCCCAAGGTCACCCAGCCAGCTTTCATGCCTAAGGCGGAACTAGAACTCACAGTCTCCTGGTTTCTAGCCCGTTGCCTTAACCACTAGTCCAAACTGGCTCTCTATTACTTATCATATTTCCTTTTCCCCCTACCTATACTGGAAGTCAAGACAATCCAATGTTCTGGGATGCTCCATTGTGATATAATGGCTGAGTTCAAACAGTGTGGTAAGCCATAATGTGGTTTCCTTGGTTTGGACTTAGAGTGCTGTGTGAGCCCAGCCAATTGTGCTTAAGTCAACAAACAACTGTTAAACAAATAATGGCTTAGCTTGATGTGTAAGCCCATCCAATGTCTTGAAAGCTAAAAATTGTGGAAGTCAGAACTATCAAACCTAAGAAATATTAATTCCAGGGTAGACAAACATGTGGATTAAATGATTTTTTAAAAATGCTTGGACTAAATGGCCAAAGATATATAGCACTCTGTGTAAGACTGGCCCATTCTCTACCCAAAAACTGTTTCACCAGAAAAGCAAAGCTCTAAAGCACTTCTCTGCAAATTTTGTTTTAGACTAGATCTTCAGCCTGAAGAAAGCAACACAGGATAAGGATGCAGGGATTTCAAGCTAGTTTGTAAACTCTGCCAATGTCACTGGAGATATTTGTTCAAAGGCCTCCTCAAGGATGTTTAAAACCTGTTTTGGAGGGGACTAGCCCTGATCGGGAACAGAGGCAACCAGGCAATAGGGATTGCCAATGGGGACAGACTAGGCCATGCAGGGATAGCTTTAATAATGGGTGGATGGCAGTTCAGCTCAGCTCAGTTCAGAAAAGTTTCTAAGTAGACCTCAAAACCACTTGAGAGAGTCATCAGGCTGTTCTGTGGAAGCCTCCAAGGCCCATGTTGATAGTTCGATCACAGCTTCCCTTATTTTGGTGGTGGAGATGGTTTTTCTTTCCTTTCTTTCTCCCTATTTCCTGTTATGTTGAGTCTTTTTATACCATAAGCCCAAGAATAAGGACTGTTTTGAAGTTATCTGGGGATATATACACATATACGTACGCGCACACACACCATTTTACATGCCCCACATAGGTTTTTCTTCCTGGCTCAAATTGATGTGTTACCCATTTAGATGACAAAAGGCAGATATACCAGTCTCCCTTATGAAAATTGTACTTGCTTATCCTCAGATATAATGGTTGAAACTGTATCATGTGGATGATTAAAATGCCCACTTTATACACAATGGCAAATGGACCTTATACTACCTATTGTTAGAAAGATGGTGCCTTTTGTGTCCATGAGGTGACCATTCTCCTTCTTTGCAACCATTTTTCAGATACCTCCAAGAAGGTTGCAACATTTTTATCAATAGCTATGGTTTATGGAAGCTGCTTGATGCCCTCTTCGTTTTATTAATTGTTTCAGGCCTGTCTTATACTGTTTTTTTTTAAATGTAAGTATGTGTTTCATTAAAACAGCCAGTTTGGTGTAGTGGTTAAGGCACCAGGCTAGAAACTGGGAGACTGAGAGTTCTAGTCCCGCCTGAGGGACGAAGCCAGCTGGGTGAACTTGGGCCAGTCCCTCTCTCTCAGCCCTAGGAAGGAGGCAATGGCAAGCCACTTCTGAAACCTTGCCAAGAAAACTTCAGGGACTAGTCTAGGCAGTTGCCAAGAGTCAACAATGACTCAAAGGCACAAATATGTATATGTATAAGTATATGTATATGTTTCATCTGCTGTATTTGATGTATTAATGATTGGTCTTGGACTATAAAAAAAACTTCAAACAAACCTGGGGAGCCTTTCCAACAGAAAAGCAAGGGATTAATATTTTAAAGAAAGAAGTCATCAAGGTGTGATTCTCTTTCATTCCTTAGCTTTACTCACAAGCAGAGTTAGCCCCAGTATAACAGTAAGAACAGGCCAAAATGTCCAGCATCTAGTCAAAGGGACAAACAACTTTTAAAAAAAGAAAGAAAAGCTGGGCTGCTTTGCAAATCCGTATTCCCAATCTACAACGAAGTCAATAGAACGGATTCTGAGAATGAAGCAACCTGTGAGGTCTGGCACTGACATCAAACGGGTACATCCTGTCCCTGGAGGCTAGATTTGACAAGAAAAGGGAGAACAAGCAGAGATCAGCAATAACTGCCAACAGCTGAAGGCAGGTGCTACCTCTGCACTTGCAAGACTGTTTTGGAGAGGAATAATTGGTGCATCACACACACACACACACACACACACACACACACTTGCTTGTATATATATTCCAGGAAAGAAACACAAAATGCACAAGCTGCTGCTGCTGTTAGAGCAAGGAAAAATAAATCCAACACCTACATAACCTTTAAAGCTTTCCAAAGCTGTCAGTGCAGGTTCATTCTTCCCTTGATGCCTGCAATCTCAGGCAATAGCATTTATTGAGACACTTGGCTCACTGAGCCCTAAAGATGCTCATCACAGCTTGGATATGATCCCTAAAGCCAAGACATAGCATAAAAGGAAAAATAAAAGGGGTGAGGGCATAGGTGTCCATACTTAACTATGATGGTGTCAGAATGACAAAACGTGCATGGTGACATCATGATCATGTTCTTTGAACTTCCACAGAGATGACACACCCAACTATATAAGGGGCAGAGTCTGTACCACAATGCACGTACAACCTTTAGTATCTGCCAGCTCCATTACAGTATCTATCACTATTGGCTATGCTGTCTGGGGCTACTGGGAATTGAAGTCTGGCAACAACTGAAGGACAAAATCTGTATTCATGGTTCTAAAGTATTGGTCTAGGACAGGGGACACTGAGCCTTCAGCCATGATAAATTGGAGGGTAACATTGGGCCAGTTCACCCTCTTAATCCAACCGATTTCTCAGTGTGGTTGATCTTGGGATAACATGAAGATCTCCCTGGAAGCTTCTTTGAGCTCCTGCAGCCCTAAATCATCATCATTTGATCACTAACAATTTTCCAATTTTCAAACCATCTGCTACCTAACCTTTGAAGCAGTGATGCAGGGATTTGACCTAAGACCCTTGAGTTGCATGTGTCATACAAATGTGTTGTGGTCCCTCCCAACATTTGATTGCAAGGTATTGTAGTAACCCACCCCACTACTAAGAGATATATGTTCATACTTTTTGGATTGCATATCTGGATTGCTGTAATTGCCCTCCTATGGAAAGCCAAGCTAGCAAAAAGAAAAAAAAAACCTAACATTTTTAAATGGAATTAGGTATACAACCTGTGCAGTGAAATAGCACGGGCACTTATGCATCACTCCCCACACCTTTATTCAGTTTCTCTGATGGCTGATGAAGGAAAAAATAGGGCTGATTTTTGTTTGTTTGTTTGTTTGCTATAGTTCAAGGTGGCAGCAATGGGTAGATCTGGAGGACCAGTATGGAGAACAGAATGTCCTGGAGAAACTCTATGTGGTCACCAAGAGTCAAAACCAGCTTGTTGGTGCATTAATAACAACAACATCTGCCTATCCCAGGTCCTTGGGAAGGACTCGATAGGTGGACAAAAATGCCAAATCCAGTCTAAACATCTGGCTGGCTGTGCGATCAACCAAAATAATAGAGTGTCTGCAAAAACAGCATTCAATAATGGGACTAATCGAAGAGAATATGTGTAGCTCAGGGTTGAACTGTGGAGTCCTTGGTGCTCTCTGAGCCTTGTTGTTTTCTTGCAGACGTTTCATTGCCAGGCTAGGCAACATCTTCAGTGCAAAAAAAAATCTGAAAAAAAAGTCTTCGCGCTGAAGATTGTTGCCTAGCCTGGCAATGAAACGTCTGCAAGAAAACAACAAGGCTCAGAGAGCACCAAGGACTCCACAATAATGGGACTGCCTAACAGTATAGAAAACAAACCAACCTATTTTTGAAAGATCTGTGGCTGTGCTACCTTCTTCCCCTTCTGTTGCTTTTTGGATTTTCCCAAAGCTGCTTGCAATAAAGCAGAGAAATACTTTTACCTTTTCACTCTTGTTTCTTGTTATTTTTTTCCACTGTATTTCATTGTAATAGCTTCAGCCCAGTGGACAGCTGTGCGTGTTTCTTGGTTGTTTAGTACTGTTGAAAGACCTTTATGTACTGATGGGGTATGTGAATAACAATACTGAGAATTATAATACGTTGTGTAATTGTTTTGTTTATTTTGGACTATTAAATTTCAAAATAAAACAGGATTAAGGCATATAGAAGCCTATCATCATCAGGGGAGTTTGTAGGGTGTGATAAAAAAAGATGGATACACATAAAAACAGGGAGAGATGTGGCAGATGCCACCTTGACTGATCATGAGGATGATGATGATGATGATGATTCCTAAGTGATGCTGAATGAGATAACTGTTCTAATAGATGAGGAAACACTGCCACCTTGTGGTCATATCTACTGTCTGTGGAGCTTTTGTATAAGAAGTCAAAGTGGTCCATCTAGTGGTTCGTATTAGGAAGAATGCTTTTTTCCCCCCAAGAGAAATTGTTTCTGTTCTACATCTACTTACATATGACCGTCTCCCACCCGGAAACCTATGCCCTCATTGTGGGAGGTTGTGCGGATCCAGAATTGGCCTTTACAGCCACTTACAGATCCACTGTTAAAATTTTACCCTTGGAAGACAATCTTACTCGGCTACGAGTGATCGCCAATGACTACATGACATTTGACTCCCTGCAAACATCTTTAGGTCAACCCTATAAGACATAGAAGATGCATCTCTGAAGCTGGCTTGATTTCTTTTGGAAAGGTCTCACTTTGGACATTCAAAACATCAACTGATGTGGAACATGAGCCTTGTACATTTTTAAAGGCACAATTCCTTTCAGAAATAGGAATGTCTTCTGATTACTTGTTCACTGGAAGAGGGAAGATTTGTTTTTCTTTGTAGATATTATTTACTATTTAAAAAGAGGGGTTTTTCCCTTCTCCCATATTCTGCTTAGTTTATTTGGTATCAGGTATTGCTCAACAGAATAGCAGTCTGAGAAATCAAGTAATCTTTCTCTCTACGGTTGATTTCAACTTTATTGTCTTGCTTCACTTGCAAGTTTGATTATTTTTCTAAAATCCCCCCTTACCACATCTTTTAAAATACTTTAGAATAAAGTTAGCTTTGCCTTTCTAAAGGGCCAGGATCTATGATCAGTCACTGGGGATTATCTCATGATGCTAAAACAATTTTTAAGCATTGTTTGTTGACTAAAATACAATTGGTGGGATTCATGTATCACGCTAAGCCATTAACATGGTTTATAAACCTCAAGGATTTTATACAACATACTAAGCTAATCCATCAAGAGATTGTTTTGATTTTAAGTATTATGTGTGAACACATAATTATGTAAACCATGACTTTGCCCTTAGATTCACTGTCTCCCTTTCTTTCATCCTTCCACATGACTTTTTTTAGTCTCCTTTTTGCTCATCTTGGTCCAGTGAAATTACTAAAATGTTCATCCAATTGAAAAATAGTCTTACAACACATTTCCTAGGATTAAACAAATAAATCCTGAAATCAACATGGCCAAAGTTGTGAAAGAGTTTAAGAATAGCTTTACAACCATCTCATATCAGTATGTATGTGTGTGTGTGTGTATTCCTTATAATTGTGTGTGTGTGTGGGTATGGTTTGGCCAGCTGGTAATAACACTTTGTTCATCTTTCAACCATGAAAGCGTATGCCAGAATAAATCAGATCATCTTTAAGATGGCACAAAATTGAGTAAGATAATTAATCCTCTGGCATCTGATGAAAAAAAAAGCCCAAATAATTGAGCACAAATTGCTCATACAGGATTTTAAATCAAAAGGCCCTTTTTGATATCCCTTTGAGATGAAAACAGTAATGTCATACCATCCAAATGTGCGGATCACTTGTTCCTATCAGCCCCTGCCAGCATGGCTAAGGAAAAAATAAAGCCCTGTAGAACATAGCATCTGCAACAAGGAAACAGACAATATTAAACCTTTAGTAGGCTTGATTTACCCTAAATAACTATCAAGTTTTACTACTTTAGCTTAAGAATAGCAGTTACCTTTTCCCCCCTATTGTAAATCATGGTAAACCACATTTATATTTTCCAATAGTCTGAGAAACATACCACAGAAAATTGCTTTTTGGGTGCATCTAAGTCGGTGGCTCAGCGGGTAAGACGCCAGGCTTGTCGATCGGAAGATCACAAGTTCGGAGGTTCAAATCCCTAGCCCTGCGTGTGAAGTGAGCTCCTGCACTCGCCCCAGCTCTTGCCAACCTAGCAATTTGAAAGCATACAAATGCAAGTAGATGAATAGGTACCACTTCAGTGGGTAGGTAACAGCATTCCGCACGTGTCATGCGGCCACATGACCGTGGAAGCGTCTTCGGACAACGCTGGCTCTTCGGCTAAGAAATGGAGATGAGTACCGGCCCCTAGAGTCGGACACAACTGCACAAATGTGCGGGGGGAACCTTTACCTTTTTTTTTAAGTCATCAGAAGGGAGCCAGTTTGGTGTAGTGGTTAAGGCACTGGGCTAGAAACCGGGAGACCATGAGTTCTGAGTTCTAGTTCCGCCTTGGGCACAAAGCCAGCTGGGTGACCTTGGGCCAGTCACTCTCTTTCAGCCCTAGGAAGGAGGCAACGGCAAGCCACTTCCAAAAACCCTTGGCAAGAAAACTGTAGAGACTTGTCCAGTCAGTCTCTGAGAATCGGACATGATTGAATGGATTAAAAAAAAAGTCATCAGAAAAAAAGAAAAAGAAAAAATATATATAGAGAGATAGGCAATCTTGTGTTGCCCAAACATTTTAAACACACAACACTGCTCTATCATGCTTCACATTATTGGTCCATTTAACACAGTACTGTCTGCATGGTAAGTAGAATCCTTCTGAGATTTCAAGCAGTAAACTTTCTGAGAGCTAATTGGGGTGATAAGTTGAGCAGTATTCAAGTAATAGAGAACTCTAGTTTCTACCTTTGATCTAAAGTTTCTATGCTGGAAAGAGTTGACTGTTAAGGAATGGTGCTATTCTTTTGGAGAACTTTAGTTAAGTCCCAAGCAAGATACTTCATGCACTTCTGAGTCAGCTCCAAATCTTGCAATAAGACCCAATAACGTTTTACTGCTTAAAATGCTGGAGAAGCCCCAGCTACCTTGTGGAGATCACAAGCATCATGTTTAAGCTGTGCAAAGATTTGAGTCAGAGATTTAATTCAATGCCGTTTCATCAAATCCCTTACTGGACTGGACCAACACTTCAGATTCAGAACAGGAGCATTCAAATTGGTTGGACTAGCCAAAAGTCTTTTGTGCAAAAGCCATCCTTTTCCAAATCCATCTGGATAGTCAAATCAACGTCAGGACATTGAATCTCTGTTCCAGATCAGTTTGACTCAGATTGAAGCGATGATCCACATCAAAATGATGATTCAGATGAGGTGAGAGCTCACTCCATACCATGCTAATAAATGAGCACAATTAAATATCATGGCAGTCTTGGGAGACCTTGTCAGTGCTTGAAACTAAGCAGGATTGGGTCTGACTAGTTCTTGAATGAGAGAGTCCAAAGCTGTAGGCTAGACTGGAAAGTTGAAAAACACATCCCAGAAGAAGGGAAGGACAAACCACTTCCATATTGCTGCCAAGAAAACCTCATGGACTTTATCATGAAGTCATCAGGAATCAGGCTTGACTTAAAGGAGACTTCCCTTTCTATTTCCCACAAAATTGACATTTCTAATCCCCCTTTGCTGCTTTCTCTTTTTACACACCATTAACTAAGGCCTTTCCCCACCAAGTGGGGTCTCCCCCCCCCACAATCCCTCCAGGCTTTGCTCTCCCTCCCATTTCAGGATTAGAATTAAAGACATAATATTGGGCCTTTTAACTAGAGGAGGGGAACAATGGAAACAAGGACAACAGAGAGAGGCCCTGTTCCAGCCCAAACTTCATCCACCTCTTCCTGTGGAGAATCAGGAGGCCCTTGTACCCCAGCAACCAGAAGGTGCAAGCTGGTTATGTGTTTTCTAGGTAGGCCGTAGCGACTTACGGTGACATTTTGTATTTCAGATTAGACAGTGAGCCTCAAAACACATTAAAGACTTAGGCTCGGTGGTTGCTGGGGAGACAGGTACTTCATCCAGCCACAGGGTTGAAAGCAACCTGCTGTATCTATGAAAACAGTCCCTCAGTGGGGCTTTAATGGTTGGTTTCCCCCCCCAGATTAAGGTTATTAAGGAGACTCCCCTACTATCTCTATAATATCCCCGTTTTCTCACACAGGACCCCAGACCTGACAGAGACTGAAGTCTACCACTTCGATTATCTCTACTGGAGAGGGAACTCCTAGCTGGCTTTTGTGCTTGGTTTATTTTTCATTATAAATATCCCCCCTCATAATGTGAACGTGTGAATGGGTAGAAAGGGGTGGGGGTGACTGAAGCCCACACAGCGAGGGAGATGAGCCTTGTGGGTTGTCAAAATCAATCATTGCAAGACCTCAGTTTCTATGGCTGACGTACCGAAAAGGTGCACATCCCTTTGGCCATCTTCTGCTTTGTCCTCACCTTGATATTCTGGAAATCAGTGGAAAGGGAGCCTCATCTGATGAATCATAGGTTAGGAAGCAGTCAATCATGCAAAGAACAAGTACGAAGTGAAAGGCCACTTGGAAGCAACTTTAAAGGGTTTCAACTGATCATGTGAACTTCCTTGGCAGTGTTTGAATATCAAAATAAGGCATAATTCTAAAGCGTTCTGGCTTACCATGAGCATAATCACTCCCACTTGGTCATCTAGTGAATGAATCCACAAATTTTGGAAGTTTCTCCCATTATATGATTTGCATCACGTGGAACCCAAGATTCTTTGTCTCTCCCAAATAAATCAAGGATTGGAAGCCAAAGCAAGCTCTGACTTGTAGCTGTAGCACACATTCCGACCTTTAAAATAGCTGCAAATATAGCTAAACTTCCTGCTCCTATTAATTTTTTTAAAAATTCAGATCTGAATAAGGATTTCATCAGAGTGGACAAATGATTTTTCCCAGCACAAAATTCTCATACGTATTGTGATTTGAGCCATTCTCCCCTGATGTTCTAAGGACAAAATATGGTATTTACCAGGCCAGATAGCTACAGTACAGCGTGTAGACCAATGCAGAGCAGTTCTTTAACTTTAACCATTACTCCTGATAGCCATCTTCTGTGTAAGTAGGCCACATGGCTAAGCACACAGCTCTTTCTTTCTCTTCTCTCTTTTCTATGGCATGAGTAACTGGGCTGTGAGTCAGTTCTTTCAGTTGTGAATGCTTTTTAAGCTCTCCGTTCCCATCTAAAATCTGCTTTCATTCTGAGAAGATATCTGTTTTCCTTGTGTTTTGGGAAATATGTTTCAGAGGCCCCGGCTGATGCTGGAACGTGGTTTCTGGAAATGAAAATGAAATTCTGCACCATCAGTGTACTAGCAGAGAGAGAGGCACGTAAGCTTGTAAATATTAAACTTGAAGGCAAGTTCACCAGCCAGGAGTTTTGAATAAAGAAAGAATCAATCACCTACCCTCGGAAAGTGATTCTGCAAAGTGATGAGGTAGAGAACAGCTGAGAAAAGACACACCCTCATACCGACCACCCTTAACACTGAAAATCCAATACTGTAGCAGTTCTCCCCGAACCGGTACCACCAGATGTGTCAGATTGTGAAGCATCAGGCATTTTGTGAGACTAGGAATATGTAAGAGAAAAGCTAGAAATATGTACCATCTTCTACATCTACAGACAGACAGACTCTGATGGAGGAAAGTTCTCCAGGAGTTTCCCACAAGGTATAGAAAGTTGGCCTTCCCAAAAGATCAACATTCCAGATTTCTAATTTCATCAGCTGTTAAGCTAGAAGTTTACTTGAAACATTTAAAGTGAGAGCCAGTTTGATCTAGTGGTTAAGGTGCTGGGCTAGAAACCAGGAGTCTGTGACTTCTAGTCCTGCCTTAGGCATGAAAGCCAATTGGGTGACCTTGGGCCAGTCCCTGTCTCTCAGCCCTAGGAAGGAGCCAATGGCAAACCAGGAGACTGAGAGTTCTAGTCCCGCCTTAGGCATGAAAACTGACTGGGTGACCTTGGGCCAGTCCCTGTCTCTCAGTCCTAGGAAGGAGCCAATGGCAAACCAGGAGACTGAGAGTTCTAGTCCCGCCTTAGGCATGAAAGCCGGCTGGGTGACCTTGGGCCAGTCACTCCCTCTCAGCCCAACTCACCTCACAGGGTTGCTGCTGTGGGGAAAATAGGAGGAGGAAGGAGTATTGGGTATGTTCGCCACCTTGAGTTATTTATAGAAATAATAAAGGCGGGATAGAAATTAATTAAATAAATAAAATAAATAAATTTACCCTGGATCCTACAGTAGCACACAGTCATCAACCGGTAAATACTTGTCATATCCAGTTCCTGTGTTTGGGGGTACAGCTATCAGGCTCCTCTACTATGACTCCCAGTCTTCTCCGTCCCCTAATACTGTCTTGTTCATTTGTGCAGAGCTCTTAACAGCTGTAGACATAAGAATTGCATTACGAGGGTTTCCAACAATTATTCTGTGCACCTTCTGAGAAAAAAAGCTCACATGGCTGTTAACTAACAACCACAACAAAAAGCAGAAGCGGAGATATTAGATGTTTCTGGCTACAAAACTCTCTGACAAAAGGTCAGGGCCGGAACAGGTATAGCAGACTTCAGTGGCAGTGCAAGGGATTAAATACACCTTGTTCCCAGGTCTAAACAAATAAAAGCAAAAACAAGTAAATTTGGGATAGTGTGAATAGAGAATTTTAAAATGTTCCAAAATAAAGGAATATTGAATTGTGAGAGCATGCTAACTTGCACTGAAGACGGTGTTGCACAGAAAAAAATGGCTCAGAAAGCAATGACTTTTCTTTTCCTTTTTTTGCCACACACACACACACACACACACACACACTTCTGCAATCTTTGGTTAAGATAAATGTACCTCCCGGGCTCACTAAAGGTCCAGGAGGTACTTCCAGCACTTGAAAAAAATATGTGGATTCTTCACGAAGTCTTTGTTTTGCAAAGGATCTTGAAGATCTTAAAGTTGAAGGTCTTTGATCCCCATCACTTCCGAATTCTTCAAAATTAGTCATTGAGTACACCTCTTGACCGTTTGATCCACAAGTATCTTGGGAACAGGAAGGAAAACCCATTTGGTCAAGTGATACTTAACTACATTTTTTTTAAACTTGGCTTTGAAAAGGAGAGAGAAAAACAAAGGAACTTCTTTGAGGCCTCTCTTGTTCTAGTAATACTCAGCTTCAGTTGCAGAAGTATATGAATGTCAAGGCTCGAGGTGGTGGCTGGGTTTGCACATTATGAGAAACCCTAGTTTCTTTTAAACCATAATGGCTGGGCTCACCTATTAACGCTAAACCATTATCCATAGTTTTAAAAATGACAATATTTGGGCTCATACATCATGTTATCATGTTCAGGGGCGTGGTGGCTCAGCGGGTAAGACACCAGGCTTGTCGATCGGAAGATCACAAGTTCGGAGGTTCGAATCCCTAGCCCTGCGTGCGGAGTGAGCTCCCGCACTCGCCCCAGCTCTTGCCAACCTAGCAATTCGAAAGCATGCAAATGCAAGTAGATGAATAGGTACCACTTCGGTGGGAAGGTAACAGCGTTCCGTGTGCATCATGCAGCCACATGACCGCGGAAGCATCTTCGGACAACGCTGGCTCTTCGGCTAACAAACAGAGATGAGCACCAGCCCCTAGAGTCGGACACGACTGTACAAATGTGCGGGGGGTACCTTTACCTTTACCTACATCATGTTAACTCAAAAATGGAAGGAACTATATTTTGGTTTCATATGATGTGTGAACAAACAACATAGGGATTGTATGTATGGGCATTATAATCCTGCTCAATCTGTTTTTACTAGTAGGGATGTTTTTTCCCCAATTTAGCTGCCAAATATGTTATTCCACTGCTTCATTCCAATTCTAACTTCCACCCAAATGAGATGCTGTGATTGGAGGATGCCACCTTTAATTCCATGAAGGCGGGGCCAATAAAACATGGGCACACATATCATCTCCACATGGAGAGGTGGATGCAATCCTGTTCATCCACTCTAACCGTCTTCTGGAGAGCTACGTCCCTCAACACCTCTCATTCTTGTCCATGTCCCATCCTGAGACCAAACTTCCAGTGCCATTAAAAGACTGACAAAAGACAATAAACAGAAGCAGGAGATACATAATGAAGGGACTATTCATATTATTAAGGATAATTGAAACGAGGGAGTGGAGATGCTGGGAAATCACATTAAAACCACAGCTCCATAATCCTTAAACTGGAGCAAAGGTGTCTACACAGCTGTTCAGTGCAAAGTTCCCCATTTGACCTGATGCTGATTACTCTGCATAGGATTACTTCACAATCCTGGAGAGAGTAAGTGCTTAATTGCAGAACTGTTGACACAGGAAATGGCTCAGTCTAGCCTGCGGTGGATATTAGGGAAAGGGACAGCTTTTGCTGCTTTCCTCCCATCATGCTTTATGCAAATGTTCCCTTTAAGTGTAGGTAATGGATTTTCAATGGCATCTGGGATCTTTCTCTGGCATGTTTAATCTGGAGTTATATATGACCCAAGCGTTTTTCAGTGTAGGATTTCCTCTCATTTTAAAATAAAGTGAGTTGGTTTTTCCCCCCTTAAATTGTGGCTAGGACATTTTAGTACACCAGATAAACTCCTTCTTTGCTTATAGTACTGGCCTGATCCTGCCTCTTTTTCATTGACTGGAACCTGGACCCAGTTTCCCTATGGAAATGTATACTATAAATATAACACATTGCAATTGTTAATTGATAAGGTACTTGTAATTTGTAATGTGCATCTGTATAACCAACCTCCCCCCACCTCCTCCCAATCAGTCTAGCTATTCTATGCATCTGATGAAGTGAGCTACAGCTCATCAAAGCTTATGGCTTTTAACATTTGTTAATCAGAAAAGGTACTTTTTTTTTGGGTGCCTTTGAGTCAGTGATGACTCCTGGTAATTTCCTGGACAAGTCCCTGCAGTTTTCTTGACAAGGTTTTTCAGAAGTGGCTTGCCATTGCCTCCTTCCTAGGGCTGAGAGACTGGGACGGGCCCAAGGTCACCCAGCCGGCTTTCATGCCTAAGGCGGGACTAGAACTCTTGGTCTCCTGGTTTGCCATTGGCTCCTTCCTAGGGCTGAGAGAGAGTGACTGGCCCAAGGTCACCCAGCTGGCTTTCATGCCTAAGGCGGGACTAGAACTCTCAGTCTCCTGGTTTGCCATTGGCTCCTTCCTAGGGCTGAGAGAGAATGATGGCCCAAGGTCACCCAGCCGGCTTTCATGCCTAAGGCGGGACTAGAACGCTCTGTCTCCTGGTTTGCCATTGGCTCCTTCCTAGGGCTGAGAGAGAATGATGGCCCAAGGTCACCCAGCCGGCTTTCATGCCTAAGGCGGGACTAGAACTCTCAGTCTCCTGGTTTGCCATTGGCTCCTTCCTAGGGCTGAGAGTGAGTGACTGGCCCAAGGTCACCCAGCTGGCTTTCATGCCTAAGGAGGGACTAGAACTCTGTCTCCTGGTTTGCCATTGGCTCCTTCCTAGGGCTGAGAGAGAATGATGGCCCAAGGTCACCCAGCCGGCTTTCATGCCTAAGGCGGGACTAGAACGCTCTGTCTCCTGGTTTGCCATTGGCTCCTTCCTAGGGCTGAGAGAGAATGATGGCCCAAGGTCACCCAGCCGGCTTTCATGCCTAAGGCGGGACTAGAACTCTCAGTCTCCTGGTTTGCCATTGGCTCCTTCCTAGGGCTGAGAGAGAATGATGGCCCAAGGTCACCCAGCTGGCTTTGTGCCTAAGGCAGGACTAGAACTCCTGGTTTCTAGGCTGATGCTTTTAACCATTAAAACCAAATTGGTTCTTATACTACCAGACCTTCTAATAATAGGTTATAATAGGTAATTTACCGGTAGAGCCTTGAAGGGCAAATCAGAAGCTTCAGAACACTAACTTTGGCTGCTGAAGTTCAGAACTTCTGGAAGACAGCAGGTTGTGCTGGAAGTATTACCTTTGCAATTCATTATTGTGCAAACTGATTTTAACCCATAGACTGAAATTGTGGAGGTCTTGATTTTCACCTGGATCTTGACTGGGAAGGAGGAAAAGGCTACAGCTGAGGGCACAGTTAGGACCATTGTACTATTATTTATGTTAAGAAGGGAGTCTCAGTCCAATACTAAGACTATTTGTAAGCAACCAATAAGGATAGCAGTGGGGACCAAAGGTTTAAAGCCATCCAATCTGACTCCAGCATGTAATTACACTTATAGCACATATGCAAATAGTATCTGCTATCAGTGTATCTAAATAACAGCTACCATATTAAGGAAGAGTGTACATCAGCTAATTCTTTTCTTGTAAAAGAATGACAGTTCCTGAGTGTGATAGTTTATAAACTGTTTTTGGATGCTGTATGGAGAATAAAAAAGGAGAAATTCTGAAAAACTCGTTTCCTACCGTGGTGGTGACCCATTTAGACAGAGAGATGAGGAATAGACTTGCAGTTATTGGAGTCAGAAAAGCAAAAGCTGAACACCAAGGAGAAGGGAGTTTGATTCAGTGTATTCACTCCTGCCTTTAAGCCCCCAGGAACATGGTTTAAAAAAAAACAGACTCTTTCAAAGTTTGTCATTCAAACTATTCACTATTCAAGCTATTCACTCAAATTATAATATCGAACTAAGGAGGTAAGCCATCTTAGCAGAGCCAGGTTATATGCAGTGATTCTTGTTCTTCCCCTAAAAGACATGTTAGGTTTGCCAGCATCAGCTGATGGGATTTAGGCAGCCCTTCCCTTTTACAGTATCCAGCCCCCTTTCCTCCCCCCCTGGTATTTTAGCTTGAGGGAATAGCTCAGTTCTCTGCCTGGGCAGTGAGTTGCTTAAGGCCAAGCTGTAGTGAAGGGTGGGAGAGCTTTGAGGAGGCTCAATAGAGAAATCCAGCATCAACTTTCTTTTAGCTTTCTCATCTGCCCTCATCTGATGTCCACCATCACCCATGTCCTTCTTCCTCATCAATGCGGCCTTTAAACTCAGCAGGCACTGAGTCTGAAAATACTTATTATCTGAGGCTTACTCTCAAGGAGGCAGGTGTTTCCCCTATATTGGGTAATCTTTGGCCCTTTCCAAACATGTCAACAGACAACTCACACAAGATGTAGACAAACACCAACTTTAATGTTGACATGTATTCAATTCCGGGAATCCCTCCACTGCAAATACACTTGAATCTAGGATGACAAATAAAGACAACAGGAAGCACTCCACACTTAACAATCCATGGACACTTCTTCCACACTGGATTGGATGCATCTATATATGACTAATCCAGACTCATCCAACTTGGTTTGGCATTTGCAGCAATCCATCATCAAAGAAGGCAAACCATCCCAAATAACTAAATGAGTAATAGCATCACAGATGATTAAAAAAATACCAATATTCTTGTTCAAAGCCAGTCGGTGAGCTACAAATTGATTGAGTTGGGTTCTGTTTGTATGGTAATTCTGAGCTTCCAGAGACACTACAAGTCTCAAGGACAAATACACAATACACAATACAAAAAGCAAAAAAAGGGATTGATTGCTGTTTGCTGCTCACTGCAACCGTTTTGTAGGGAAGAAAAAACAGAGAGAGGTCATACCATGGAATGCCCATATAAATACAGGTAACATTGGGGGCACCAAAACCTCCTGTAATTTTTTTTTAAAAAATGCAGAAAGTAAAATTACATCTATCCAGGAACGTACATAAAGTCGTATCCTATTCTTCAGATTATTCACCTTTACAAGAAGAGGTTATTTCTTCTTATTCAGAACTGGTTTGCAATTCCTCCAGGTTGTGGAACGGATACTATTTTATGGTGCAGCTAAACAGCTCTGGAACATTCATGGTAGAGTCACTGGTCTCTACCGGAGTCCCATTTATTGGTCCTTCTTCAACAGGTCCAGGATCAGTCCAATGGCAATGCATCATCTGAGATCACGCCTACAGGTTCTTTTTGCATTCCCAGTATGAATCAGCGTGTTGAGGTACTAGCTCTTTCAGCTGCTACATAGTCTGGAGTCATTATTGGAGTTGCTTGGGCTGCCTCCATTGGGAAATCAGGGATCAAAAATTCCAACAGGATGTCTGTGAGGCAGTAAACCATGTGCCTGAAAAGAAGGAAGGATTTTTAGGCAAGGTGACAGCAGATTCCTAGCATGAATTATCCAAGTAGATGAAAACTCTAGTGTTAGAAATGGCTTAACAGTGTGGTTTGTTGAATAATAAGGTCAAGATACCCTCACTTATGCTGACTACATGGATAAACCCATGTAGTTTTCTTGGCAACAGTATGGAGGCTGCCACTGCCTTTTTCCATGACATTTTTCTTCTTTCTGAGGTGGTCTCCTATACAAGGACGAAATAGAGCTCAACCAGCTTTGCTTTTCAAGACCAGCCAAAGCCTGCTAGATACTGCTGACTGTTTATATTAGCCCCGCTAATCTCATGCTCCAAGAGATGTTAGGGCTTTAACGCATCGTATTAACAGCCAGTATCAAGCTGGGGAATGGCATTTTACAGTGTCACTTTATTTAGATTGAGCAGAACCATTAGGGAGAAAGAACTTATTGGTGGGAAAAAAAAATGGAATGGCTACCCTATTAAACCTAGCACCCATTTTATCTCTGAAGAGCCTGTGCTATTTTATTCAATGGCCCTGCCCATTGTAGATATTGACCCATTTACCTGTACTGATACCACATGGCCAAAGTTACCTGTTGATGGTCGGATGCTGTATGGATTCCAGGACAAGGCTCCAGCTCTGTTGACATTTACTGGTACCTAGGAATTCTTGGAGTGACTCTGGGAATCAGAGACTAGTATGAATTCACAAGGAAAAAAATTGCTAACAGTATAATACAACACAGGGCATATTTAGGGAAATATCACTATTTTGAGTTTGACATTGATGATTAATTCTGCTTTCTCCAGAACAGAGCCCATGTTACGGAACAAGTTGTCCCTTGCTTATTTAGGGTTTTAGGAGGAGATTCAAAGCATAATTTTTCACCAGTCCTTTTAATGTTTTGGAACATTGATGTTTTATATTTGTTTCTTATTTTTTTTGTGTTATTTATTTGTCAAATTTATACAACTTACAACCACAATAAGGACCGGAAAATTTGTTGTTAAGCGGTGTGGTCATTAAGCGAGGCATCACGTGACTGCACCTGATTTCACGACATTTTTTGCAGTGGTCTTTAAGTGAATCATGTGGTCATTAAGTGAATCACGTGGTTCCCCATTGATTTTACTTGTCGGAAGCTGGCTGGTAAGGCTGCAAATGGCGATCACGTGACCCTGGCACACTGCAATTGTCATAAATACATGCTGGTGGCCAATTGCCCGAATTTTGATCACGTGACTGCTGGGATGCCACGACAGTTGTAAGCGTGAGGACCAGTCGCAGGTCACTTTTCCCAGGGCCATCGCAACTTCAAATGGTCACTAAATGAATGGTCGTAAGTCGAGGACTACCTGTATGGCCTAAGGGAATGTGTGGCACGTACAGTATGTCTTTTCAACATACAAATAAATAAAATGTTTTTTAAAACGTTTAGAGCTGAAGAAATTGACAAGACCCCTTCTGTATGGAAATATATATTTTTCAAGCCAAGAGCCCCATTAGCTTTTGATGGGCATGCTTATGGTTTATTATTATGAGCATGCTGGATTCCCAAAAAATTGGTGGGGACAAAATGTGGCCAAGAAAGATGCCCGTTTGGGACCAATTTTGCATTCTCATGGGTGACAGGTCTCCTATCACTTTGTTCAGCTCTTGTTGCTCTTGCATGGTAAGTGGTGTTAGCTCTTCGAGGTTGTCTAGATCAGGAAACAGATTCCAGAAGACTAGAACTAAGCTTTATTGAGATAGCTCTATTAACAGAATCTTGCAAGTCTGATTATGTTTTTCTTCCCCTCCCCAATGAGTCAGGGAGGAGCCAGACTGAGTCTCTTCCAAATACTACCTCCTTTCGCAGAAGGGATCAAGGAATGCTTCTGCCCTTTTTGTTTTTGTTATGGCTTTAGGATTTTCCCTCAAGGCCATCTCCATGGCTCTCTACAAGGAGGGAACCCCTTAAATCTGGGCTTCACCCACCAGGCAGTATTCCCATTAGAATCCGCATGGCCTGGTTCTTAGTTGCCGCCTTCTGCTCCTCCGTCCTGAGTGGTTTGGGCACTCCGGGCAAGACTCCGCCAGGCCAAATGGATTCCTGGAGCAGCCGAAGATATTGCACCCAGTGCTGTGTGCAGGTCAAGTTGTCCACTTTGACTTCCACCCACCTGTAGGGGAAAAAATACGAGTAAGGGAAGGGAATTGCATTAACAAGTGGATGCTTTGAGGTACAAGAGTCCAAAGCTGTAGGACAATTGCCTTTGGCATTACTGCTGCTTGAACACCCCTCCCCTTGGCAGCTTTTCTCAACAGGTCTCTTACCCACCCCTGATGCATTAGCCTAGAACAGTTGCCTCTGTGCTTGATAACAGGCGCATCGCAGACAGTAAACAAACTCAAAAGAAGAACACGGATGACCCAGACGTAGGGGGACGGACTTTAGAGGTGCTTGATAAAGTATTTTCAGAGCAACGAGGCAAGCAAAAAATACACCGATTGTGCCTATAAAAAGAAAAACAAGCCCCCATCGAGCCCTGTCTCCTCCTTCAAAAGAGAACATGACCACACTGGATCTGAGCAATTTTGAACCAGACGGCATTTAAATAAAAACAAATAGCAGAAAATAGAGCTCTTGGACTTCTGATTCCATGCCATCAATCAATCAATCAATTTCTATACACTAAATCTACCAAAAATGTATGGCGTGGTGACAACTGCTCATTAAAGCATTCATAATACAAATAGTTAAAACATGGGCAGTAAGTAAACAAATTATTTTTATTTGTCACATTTATATCCCGCCCATCTCCCCACAAGGAGGGACCCTGGGCGGTTAAAATAAGCAATTAAAGTAAGCAATCCTAAGTATAATGACATCAACAAGGCAAAAGCCCTAACAATGAAATAACAATGATGGCCAAGTTAGTCCCCAAAGGAACTCCAGAAAGTCATTAGAAGCAGAACCAATCATAATTGTAAGGGGACTCAATTCCATTAAACTGGGCCATGAGTGAGAAGCAGCATCTCCTAGCCTCGCTTCTCCCTCCCAACCATATCACAGAAGTAGAGAACAACTACTCTGCAGTGAGCAGAGTAATAAAACTCAGCCGAACAAGTTGCTAAGTAGTGCGCAAGGGAGACAAATACAACCACCTCCGAAATTAAGCTGCCTATAAATCTGCACATATGAAGCATGCTGAACGTTTCAAGACAGCTAGCCAAGGCTTGAAGAGAACTGCCCAATCTTTTACGTGAAATGTTCCTTTCTTCGGCCCTGTAAAAGTTTACAGTGGTATAAACCATGAACAATGTGTCCTGTACCCCTGGCAGACCCTCAACCTTTTCTGACCCCAAGGGTTGGGAGAGAAATGTATTAAGTTTCTGATGGCTTTGCCTGCTTACATCTGGAAGGAGGAATACAAGTCTTAAGCCTGACCCTGCTTTTCCCTTAGGTTAATAAAGAGTCCCCAGTGCCACAGGCAATTTACCCCAATGTGCCGATGGGACCTTCATGCCCTGCTGGAGGCATTCAGAGGGCATTTTTGCAAAACTGGATGATGGCATAGCTGCAGAGCTGTGGAACCCTGTAAGGATGGAAAACCCAGGAGCAATGGTTAATTGCACCTGGATGCTCCAACCTTACACAGGGTAATAAAAAGAATGAGAAGAGAGAGGGGAGGAGACACAAGCCTACAAGAAAACAAACAGCAAGCAGCACCTATCGGCACCAGCTGATAGGAAGCTGGAAGAGAGCAACCAACACGAAATGAAACTGAATCAAAGAAGAAAAGAAAATGAAAGGGGAGGGACAGAACTAAAATCCAAATGCTTAAAAGAAGGGATAGGGAACAAAGGAAGCCATTCGCAACTTTAACGAGGCACGATGCTAGTCTAATAAAAGAATTGCACATATCCCCCGTGGCTTGTGTTGCTGATTTCTAGAATTGGACTATAAAGATCATGAGCCTCACAAACCCCAGGCCCTCCAGATATTTTGAGATTCATCAGCCACAGCTAGAATTGGCAATAGCTTGGTATGATAGGTGGTCAATAATATGAGGGGGTTCCTTATCTTAGATCATCTTTGATTCATGGGTCTCTTATGGAGCAAGCCCACAACTGACAGTAAACTATTTGCACCTAAACTTGGCTTCCGTTAAGAAGAATTGACCTCCTGGCTTCATTGTCAATTTGCAGCCCCTCATTTTCTGCAAAGCTCCCTCTAACAACACTGCCCAATTTTGGAAGCATGTATAGGGGAAAACTGAGGGGCATGGTGGCTCAGCGGGTAAGACGCCAGGCTTGTCGATCGGAAGATCGCAAGTTCGGATGTTCGAATCCCTAGCCCTGCGTGCGGAGTGAGCTCCCGTACTAGCCCCAGCTCTTGCCAACCTAGCAATTCGAAAGCATGCAAATGCAAGTAGATGAATAGGTGCCACTTTGGTGGGTAGGTAACAGCGTTCCGCGTGCGTCATGCCGGCCACATGACCGTGGAAGCGTCTTCGGACAACGCTGGCTCTTCGGCTAACAAATGGAGATGAGCACCGGCCCCTAGAGTCGGACACGACTGCACAAATGTGCAGGGGGAACCTTTACCTTTTTATGAGGAAAACTGCTATCATTGTTTCCTGTCATTTTGTCACAGGAGATGCATGAGAATTGTGGGTTTGAGTTTACAATCGTATGATTCAAACTGGAGAAGAAAACCCCCCAGCTCTTCTATCAAAATGCATGTGCTTGGTCTTTTCTGCTTCACCATTTGATCCACTGTGACTTTCTCCACCACCCCCAGCCCTCCCAGCTTTGTTTGCAACAGTTCAGCATGACACAAACACCATAACAACGAATCAAATTTATAATAAGCAAACTTAAAAACAAGAGTCCAAGGCAGATGGACAATTTCTGCTCATTTAGGAAGCTATGAGCGTATATGAGGCCAAGGAAACAAAGTAGTACCTTTTTAGCCATGACCCCATCATCCCATGAAGACTCTTAGAAGTTTACATTGTTTTGAAAGTTATGCATAAGTCACTTAGGAAGGCTTTTAGATTCCTTGGCTTATGTTTATGAGCAGGACATTCCTTAATCTCCTATTTGACTGATTCTGAAACTCATGTTTTATTTAAACTGAGAGGCAACCTACATTTAATAGCATTTTTTAATTGCATGCATGTGTATATCTTAAAGACTTTTTCATGAGTCTGACCAACAAGAAGGGACATTTTATCATGTTTGCTGGACGTGTAAAAAAGCTAGAAAATTCTGGATTCAAATACATACACTGGTTTCAAAGGATTTTAAAGATACAATTGAAACCAGAGGTTTTTCTTTTGGGATTGATGGACAAACAGTTGGGAAAAAGTCACAGAACTTTGTTTTTATACATCATAACTGCAGCGAGATTATTGTATGCACAAAGATTTGGCACTAGCCACAATGGAGGAATGGTCGGTGAAGATGATGGAACTTGCCGAGATGGCTAAACTGACTTCTTTGATCAGAGAAAAGACAATACCTACGTTTATTGCTGACTGGAAACCCCTTATAGACTTTTTGCGTGAAACAGAAAAAAATGATTTATGGTTTTGATGATGAGACAGAACAGATTATAGAAAGAAGAGAGCTATGTTGTAACCATAGAATAAGAGGTAAATTTATAATTGTACTGATAACTGCTGTAAAGAAGATCGGAAGCTACTTCTTTGTGTCTTTTTTCTTTCTTTTCTATTTTTTAAACGTTTTTTTCTTTTCTTGCACTTTTAGCTTTCTCTTCAATTTCTTTCTTCTTCTTTTCTTTTTCTCACTTAATATAAGTTTGTATTAGTTTTTATCTTCTTTTTAAAAAAATCTTATAGATACAGACAGACTTCTTTCATGAGCCAAGGGGTGCTTCCAGTAAACTAAAGGACCACTCACTAAAGAACCAACTTGTTCTAACCCTAGCTAGCCAGAAAGGTGAACAGTGACTCTGGTTTTTCCTTTAAGTAAGTTAACAAGAAGATCTCACAGATGATTGTGAATTCATTCCTCCCTACCAGTGGTCAATTAACTTTACAGACTAGTTCACCCCAAAGAAGAGGTTTTCCTTTTGTAGCATCAGATTCCTGTATTAGAGGAACTGATAACTCTGCTAGCTGCACCTGGGAAATCAAATGTTGCAGAACTTTGCACAAGAAGCCCACTGCTTTTGAAACGCTGTTTTAAAATCCTAGATTAATCCTCAATTAACTTAAATGATGCATTTAAAATAACAATGAAAGAAAAGCCTGCAATGAACGCTTGACAAGCAACGTATGAATACTCTTCTAGCTGTGTTTATTTTATACTTAACTGTTTGATTTATGAACGAATTGTTTAATTTATAAACATATACTTTATCTGTTATGAAAAGGAGCATAACGCAAATAGCTGCAGTTGGGATTTTAAGAAATCCAATCTTGCTTGATGGATTTCCCCCTTTTCCCCCCCACTACGATCACAGACAGCACACCCATAATCCAGGTCTCTTGCATCTGGGCTAAACAAGGGAAGAGCCAACTGGCCTGTTTTGGAAAGTGAGATATGTTTGGTTTTGGAACTCCATGCTGCCAACTCCCTAAAGAAATGATTTAAGGGAAAGCAAGCAGATAAAGCTCAACCCGGCTGTTTACATGCGCGGCTACTCATCTGTCTTAAATAAAACTCTTCCTTTTTACTATGGTTTCACAACCCACCCCGTTTGTGGCAAGCAGGAACACCTCTGGCTATTGCTTGCGGTGCACCTGCCAATCTGACGCAAGCTGACCATAATACCACGTAACTAGAAGTCGGGGAGCCAAGGCAGCTGTTCTTGTGCACAATGCAGAGAATCCCTCCTTGCCCAGAACATTAGACCTTCTGGAATAAAGGCAAAAAGTATTTGGCTGGGACAGTGGACAGGTTACATCTGGCACTGCGCAGGAGGCAGGCTGACCCAAATGAGCTTGAGCACTGACGTCCTTGGCTTGTGGTCCCTGGAAGATGCAGCTGGAGGTGCCAACAGCTGTAGGAACTTGAACACAAGGTTTCCAAAGTTCAGATTTCAAGATGTTTCACCTCCTTTCACCTTCCCTTAATCCCAAGCAGAGGATGATGCTCAGAAGAAGAGAACAAAGGCCCTGCTCCATGCAATCCAGGCTTTCGGGAAGATGTTCTGTGAAAGCTCCAGTTCAGAACAGGATTGCAAACGAGGATCAGTAGTGATAGCTTATGGAGTTTCCTCAAACTACAGCTTGCCACTTTAGACCTGTTGATAAACAGGCTTTTGATCTAACCACAAAAGAGGCCATTAAACTGAGCGCACAATGATAGAAGACATGGCTTAAATGATGGAGAATGCTGGATGATCTCTGTATTTCATTTACATCAATTTGGGCAATCTGCATCTCCCTAAGTCCTTTTTTTTTTTTTTTTGCATCCTCAGAGCTTGCTTCGTTACTAAATTTACAGGTTAAGCTTTGTGACCATGTCCCTTGCTTTGGTTAAATCATGTTCTTCATAGGTTCCAGCCTCTAGGGCAGGATTTCTCAACCAGGGTTCCGTGGCACCCTAGGGTTCCGCGAGAGGTCACTAGGGGTTCCTTGGGAGATCAGGATTTATTTAAGAAATTACTTCAAATTTGGGCAACTTCACATTAAAGAGGCAAATTTCAGTCTTCATATTTAGTTTAAGAACACTGTTAATGCATATACACAGGCCTACACATGAAACAAATATAATAATTTTGTCACTTCTGGCCTGTATTTGAGCCTGAATGTGCAGGGGTTCCCCGAGGCCTGAAAAATATTTCAAGGGTTCCTCCAGGGTCAGAAGGTTGAGAAAGGCTGCTCTAGGGAGACCTGGACAAAAATTAAGTAATAAATACAATACCTGGAAAGAGCACAAGCACTCTCTGCACCTTGCATGCTTGGTATGGTTTGAGAAGTGAGAGTGAAGGGGGAGATGAAGAGTGGGAACACCCAGGTGTTTTCCAATCCTTCCACTCAGGGTCTTGCCAACCAGAAAAGGGGCCTCCATCAGGAGCCAGAATGGTGCCATTGATCTGAATGAGTCCAACCTCACTGCCTCAGGCATCTGTGTGACAGGAGCCCCAAGAAAAGTCTGGGGATGGCCCAGATGTACTGGCAGGGGATGCTTTGTCAAAACCTGGCCAGTGTCTTGGATGATGTCAAAGTCTGTTGTTGTTGTTTTTTGGCACAAGGCCACAAGCTGCTTTTGGAACTGCAGAGGCATTGTCTGCTTCAGAGTGGGGCTCTTCAGCCTTTCCCACCCACTTTCTTCCCCAGAGCAAACAGGAAGAAGGTAGACAACTCAGCCACTCTGGTACATATCTGGAGAAATACCTGGGCCAGAGATGCTCCCTTTGGGATGTCTGTAGCTTGAATCATGTCAACTGGATTTCTATTTTCTCAGTGGAAACGTTTCGCTCCTTATCCAAGGAGCTTCTTCAGTCTGAGCAAAGTTGGTAAGGGAATCCTAAATATTATAAATATTATAAATATTGAAATATTATGTTATTTAGGATTCCCTTACCAACTTTGCTCAGACTGAAGAAGCTCCTTGGATAAGGAGCGAAACGTTTCCACTGAGAAAATAGAAATCCAGTTGACATGATTCAAGCTACAGACAATTCCACCTGGATGACTGAGAACCTTCATAGACATATCCCTCTGGGATGGTTGCTCACACATCAGAGCATCAGTTCATTCCTCTCCATGGTTTCCATATTATAAACTACTATCAGATCCCTTTCCTTTACAGCAGGGGTGTACAGGGTTTTTTTTTGTGGGGGGGGAAGAAGAGGGCCACATTTAGTCATTGAATGAGCACTGCAGTCTGTGATCTCACCCAAATCTCCCAAGTAGCCTATCAATCCCATTTCCAGATTTCATTCTTTTCAGAATGATGCCACTCACAGCTCATCACAGAATCCCATTTTCATTTCAAAATACATGTGGATTTAGTAAAAAAAAAAAGCACATTCACAAGCACGTAACTATAATTTATATTCACTTCTAGTGCCAATGCAACTGATTTGCAAACCCACGTGAAGTTGACACCGACAGACTAGCCATTACTGCAAGGCTTATTCCTTAGCCAGCCTGCTTAGGGTTACACATGCAAACGTGGCTGTACTGATGATCCACATAATGGAATTAGGATACAGTACAGCTTAATTTTACTCTTCTTGATTAATTCCCCTCACAGTCTGTTTTAAGAAGGCTACACCTCTATTTCTGGAGACTTAGAACCGAATCACTGAAAGCAACAGCCAGACATAAGATCCCTTCAATGTTTGCAAGCTAACCTTGATTCTGCCAGAAGGCACAATCCAAACCTAGACAGACCAATATGGTGGCCAGCCGGACACCCTAGTGGAGTATATCAAGAACAGAAATAGTTGTTTACGGAACTCGTGTATCTTTCCCTTTGCTTCGCAGGCTGCAATCCTACTTACCAGGACATAAAACTTCTTGAAAACAGTGGGACTTGCTCCAGAGTAAATGCGCAGAAGATCACACTGTTCAGCATGGAGACACCGCCTCCCCTCCCCTCTGGTTTCGGTGCGAAAAGCTTCCTGCTCATATTCTCATTCAACAAGTATCAGCAGGCTACCGACCCTGCTTTCCTCAGCACCGAGTTCCTGGGTTGAGAGCTAATTAAACTGGCCACCCAACTTGGCTTAACCAGCCCCACCAGTCCTTTCCCCCTCCAAACAATCTGAGACTCGGCAAGGAGTTGGGGTGTGCAATTGGACAGGGTGGCGCAGCAGCCATGGCGATGTAATAGTTGTCGTGGTAACTGGGAGCCCAATTGTCCTCAGTGACTTTACCTCAGTGGGAAATGACCTCCATTGTAGCAAGGCCAAAGAACGGATTATAGAGGTGCTGGGAATGAACAGCTGCAAAGGAAAGAGCTTGAATGGAGTAGCTGGGGAGGGGTAGAAGTTGGGGTGGAGGGGTGCCCAACATCTTAGGACTGATGAACTTACTGGATAACACAAGCCTGGCCTAACCATGAGAAATTGGTCTGAACATCTTGTGTAGAAAATGAGATAAACATGGATGGCCAATACATTTGAGAGACATTGCCCCAATTGAGCAAGTTTCACCTGAGCACAGGGGAGATCAGCAACATTACGCAAAGCGGAGACACGGGCAAGGTTACCTCGGTTAACATGCATGTGCAATTTCAACCCTACACTCTTGCACTGATAGCTGCACTATGTAAACAGTGCAAAACAAGTGGATAAAAGCTAGGAACAACAACTGCAACTTTCCTCGCTTAAACAACCTGGTGTCACAACTGTCCATGGCCAAAAATAGACAGATGGCCCATTGCATTTTTGGGGGAGGGAGAAAGATTTTCAAGAATATGAATCTGAAGTTCCCTGTAAAGACTGCTTTTGATATACAGCAGTCTCTGGAATTCTTTCATAATGGCTTCTGAACTTTTCTACAATAAATTATGTATCAGAGGTTCTTGAATTCTGGTGTGCCTATTTGATTGGTTTTAGCCCAGCCTTCCTGAGGAGAAGCCTGACGGAGAAAAAGTGGTGGTAAAAAAAAGAAAGTAAAAGAGTTAAGAGAATGAAAAAGCGTAGTTCTCCCCATTCCTCCCCGCCCCCACTACTCTTTATGTAGCCTCCATTGAGTTTTCTAGTTAATGAGAAGTCCTTAATAGGAAAATAAAATCACTGCTAGGACTAAACATTTGTCCTGGTATTAATAAGCTTTCAATGAATTATACCCACAGAGCTAAGTGCAAGTGCCATTTGTAGAACATCAACTGTAATCTTGCCCAGGGACCAAACTACAACAGAGGGAATACATCCAATATGGCAGACAGTTGGCTTTTGCTAGCTGTCTTAGAAAGCAGTTGTTCAGTTCCCTTTGCTACATTTTTGGGATGTAGTTGGAATTATAGGAGAGACTACGGCATCACCTATGTCAAAACTGAAACAGGTAACTATACACAATTTGAGAACTCAGGTTCATATGCAGCAGCCAACAACATTACAATGAGTTCCCAGACAATTCCAGAAATTGGAATGTGTGAAAAGGGGGGATATTACAGAAATCACTATTCTGTGACTACAGAATAGTCATAGTAACTATATTGAAGTTGAATTCAACATACATGTATTGAAATCTAATTTGGCAATAGACCTGGCCTCTTCCACAACTTCTGGAGTACACCTCTGGCATGCCACCCAAGGACCATGAGTGGCCCCCAGCCCAGAAACAGCTGTGCTCCTCTCTTTCCCACTGCCTAAATCCACGGCCTAGTCATCCCTGAACCCTCTTCTTTCCTTCCTTCCGGAGAGTCCCAGCACTCTGCTTTAGAATATCTGCCTTAGCATCAGCAGCAGTCTTGAACAAATGGTTCTCGGTTTCCTGCCAATTATCTGCAGAATGTGTGCCTATAATCTAATAAAAATTACCCTCTAAAATTACAGTGTAACTTGACACACTTCCCCTCTAGCAATCCACTTAATTATTAGGAGCAAGTAAATTGGACTGATTTATTAGGCTATGTTCAATCTGAATACTACCGTATGGTTTGGATCAATCGACATAACACTTTCCACCTGCAAGAAGCATTCGAGCCAAGTCCAGGGATTTAAAGTTTCTTCTTGAAAGTAGCAGGGCTCCTTGGGAACCATCAGTTTTGGCTCATCGACTTTGGGTTTCTGCGTCAGATATAATGTTCCCTTTCACGTTTGTCTAGCAGAGTTGCAACACTGGAACTATTTTATTCCCTGTGCCACTCATTTTCTCATTCCCTGCTGAACTCTGTGCTCTGATGATCGAATCGAGAGTCAATCCCTGTCTGTCACACCTTGTATCAGGACACCTTTTGTGATGGAATGTGAGGGTGACCTTGGAAGGGGGGGGGGAGAGATGCCGCCTAGGGAACAATCAGATAAAAGAGGGAGGAGCCCACAACAGAGCAACGGCCAGAGAGAGAAACCTAGGAAGGACCTGCCCTAACTACTCAGGTGGTAAACAGGGAGGGCGGGAGATTTGTACTTTCAGACTTGCAAGATTCTGTTAATGTAGCCTTACAGTAAAGGAGAATTAGCTCATCTAGTTCTGTTTCCTGTCTGGTTTACCTGGGATGTCTGACATCTTTCACCAATCCAATGCTCTTGGAAGGTGCTGAAACACATCTGCATGTACAACCAACCTACAACAGTTGCTTAAGCATCACTATAACAGCATGAGATCAGTAATCTTTTCTAACAACCCAATCTGCCTCTGAATTATATACCTAATCTACCTTTCATTTTTTTCAGCAAGACTCTGAGAGCAATCCTCTATATGCTTCTCGAGACACAAAGCCAATGTTCAAATGGCCCTCTCTCCCGCACTGCCTCCGCCCCTAGCTTCCTATTCCATTAACCTGCAATGCAATGTAACAAAAAATTCTACCCTTTATATATCCCATAGGGCAGTGTTTCCCCAACCTTGGCAACTTTAAGACGTGTGGGCTTCAACTCCCAGAATTCCCCAGCTAGCAGGAAGTCCACACACCTTAAAATTGCCAAGGTTGGGAAATAGTGCAGTAGGAAATCAAGCAACTTCTTCTATTTTTCCATGGATCCTTCCCATCCCCTCTAAGTGAGACATTATAGTCCACTGCAAGTTTCTGTGATGAAAACAAGTTTGGGCCAAAAAAAAAAAAAAAGAAACATTTTTTTTTCCTTCCTGGAGGTGGCTGATGGAATATACCAGCAGCTCACTTTGAAGGCTACATTTGTGCTTAAGGTTCTCCGGTCTGAATTGCATTGCTAGGTACATATGCCAACTTGTTCTGATTTAGGACAAGCTGCGCCCCCTCGTGCCTGCAAGCAGAAATTTCTACCCCAGTGGAAAACAAAGGGCTAAAACCATTTTCGCTTCTTCCCCATAAACCTGGGCCCTTTTCTTAATTTCTTTTATGAACCGTGGAGATCTAAAACAGCGAATTCTACCTCCTGAAGCATGAAGCTCTAAAATGGCAAATGCTGTCTGCTGACTTGGAAATAACACCTTCATAATTCCCTAAAATGCAGGAGCAGTTAAATTCAGGTATTGCACTCAGTCGCCTTAATTTTATTTGGGGCGGTGGTCACATTTCTTTTGTGGCCTACGGGTACGACGTTATGAACCCTGGCTCATACGCTGCTCTTTGAAAGATGTCAGTGATGATGTACGGCTCCATAAAACGAAAGGTTGGGAACAGTTGCTGGAAACTTTCTCCCTGGTACATTAGTTCTGTGCACTGAGATAGATCTTGGGGATATAGAAGCATTAAAACCAAATTGAGCTTTTATTGGCAATCTGAAGTAGAATTGTTGGTGGGGAGGGTTATTTTCTAAACTTACTTGCCCACTGGAAGAACCAGCTTCATTGCAAGATGATTCTGCTTTTTTCCCCACTGATTGGAATCAGATTTAAAGGTGAAAATGATCATTTCTACAAGCCGATCTATAAGGAGATGATGTGGTCATGGATGGTTGTGGGGAGGGACCAGACTATGTAATACCCAGATTTGTTTTATTGCTGTCTGGGAGGGCAGGGGGTGGGGGTGGCTGGGCACTGTTTGTAAGCCAACAATGACAACTTCGTCTGCAAAACTACATATCCATGTCACATCAAATGGTCTGGGAGAACGCAAGACCAATTCAGCCACCGGATCAAGTGGTGCTCAGCTTCCTATCTCAAGTTAAGGATGTTTCTGGTTTATTTTAAATCCTGTTTGGAAATGGACACTGACCCTTTAAAACACACCCTTCAAAGCTCCCATTCCTGACCCCTCCCTGCCAAAGAGGGTTCTCTGCTTGAACCCTGCTCAGATTTCCAAGTGCAGACAGCTAGGATGTGACCAGACATACTCTCTTTATCTCTGGATTAACAGTTTGCATAGTTCCGGGATCTCAGATGTCACTTGGGAAGACTAGGGAAGGGGACAGGCAAAGGGCTGTTGTGTATTAAAAAGTGGAGCCCAGATTGGAATAGCTCAGACCTGGATCCAACAGTCTTCCCCACACTGGCACCATCCAGATATCCTGGACTACAGTCCCCATCATTCCCAGTCAACATGACTCCAGGCTGGGGGAGGCTGATGTAGCCTGCTTAAGCAGGAGAGGCTGTGTTTCCCCCTTTATTTGTTGTATGTGCTTTATTAATTTATTTATTTGACTCGGTTTCAGACAGCGACTAGTATCAATGCCACTCACGTTAATGTAATCGTTACACGCAGGCATGTCAATGTCCTGGTTTGCAAGCAGAAACGAAAGCTAATAACCCAAAAGAAATTGGCAAAAGGAGAAGAACAGAATGACTCCAGACATCTGCAAGGCGGGAGAAAGAATTTGGAATGTCCACTTTTACTTCTGGAAGCCATCAAAGCATTTCTGGAATGTTCTGCTCTGGAGGGAAGCAGAACGTTCTGGGGTTCTCTAAATGTTCTCTTCCAAGATCAACATATTTCGTATATTCCTAAAACACATTGAAGGTAGATAGTACCATAATGGACACCGAATGATGATAGAGCCCCAAGACCTTTGTGGCCATAACTACATCTATTTGTTCTTTTCCATCCTGGAACTGGCAATGGAGATATTCCTGTCTGTCATTCCTGTCTGGCTACACAGAAAAAGTTAAGGGGAAAGATGAAAAAACTGAAGACGGTTGGCCTACATCATCGATTTTCAAACCTTTCATTTATTTTCATACTCTCATACGTAATGCCACCCTCTCCCGCTCCTGCTCAGTTCTCAATCATCAATGAGACTGTGAGCAAAGTCTCCAAAAATGGGATTAATTCTAGCTGGGCTGGAATTCTTTTGCTTCCAGGAAGTCTATTTTAAGGGACGAGTTCTCAGCAGCAGTGGCCTCCTAAGACTGAGAAGGTACCCAGCCAAGGGATGGAGATGCCTTTCTTCTTGCAGAAGAAGTCAAAGGCTGTGATTCTCAGCTCCCAACCCTGCTTCCCGCCATCAAACGAGCAGTGCCCTGTTTCTCACAGGCTTACACACTCTCTGGTCCTGCACCTCTTCCTTCCAAATCAGATCTCGCCATTCTGTCAGATGAAACCTTTTAGCTGCTCCTCGAAATCCATCAGGGAGGAACTTGGGGAGCCTGGAACCCGCAGATCTGGTTCCGTTGGTGTTAGAATTGGAAGCTGCCCTGCTGTGCTAAGGAGCAGAATCCTAGAACATTCTTCTCTCCTTGGACAGACACCAATCGATGCATTGCTATTATCTCCTGGAAACATGGGGTTGGACGGTACCACAAGGGTCATCTAGCCCAGCCCTCTGCAATGTGCAGGAAAACCAATTAAGCCTTCCTTGAAAGGTGACTCTCCAGTCTCTTCTCAAAAACCTCCACAAACTGAAAACCCATCTACCTGCCAAAGAGGAGCGTTTTAGGGCAGAACACCGAGAGAAAGGGCAGACGCCTCCTGCTGTGACTGACGGGACCCTATATTTTTATCTCACAGCTGACTCCCAGGCTTATAGAGAGTGGCCGAGATGGCTGGGATGCTTGCCGCTTGCTCACCTGATGGGGTCCAAATGCCATTAATAGCCAGGAAATGCTTTGGCTTGTCTTTCGCAGACAAGTATTTTATTTATTTATTTATGTTTGTGAGATATTTTGTATAGTTTTTAAATTTTATTTATTGTAACCCACCCAGAGTCCCTTGCATGGGAGATGGGCGGGGAATAAATCTGAAAAATAAATAAAAATAAATAAATAAAAAGTATCGAAAGATCTGCCTGATATGCCTTCCCCGAAGGCCTAGATTTTTCACCAACTTTCTCCAAGCGGAGAGAGTTCTGTAAGATGACAGTGATGGGCAGAGATCTTAATCTATGTACAGACAGACATTCATTCCCTACATTCCATCAAACTGCAGCGTGACCCAGAAAAGAGACCCCGGGGTGACGCTGTGCAGATGCAAGAGATGGGAGGATCTTGCCTTGGTTTTTAACAGCTGCAAAGATCTCCCACAGGCTTGGCGCATACCTCCATAGTGCCCCCTACAACAGCTACTTTCATGCTAAAATGTGCAGAGGTACAGCAAAAGTTCCAAGGGGAGGAAGGGCTGTACCCTCTTTTTCCACCACTCCTCTTCTAAAGACAGGCATTTTGCTAGCAATCATAGCAGAATGTCGAGATTGGACCAAACGGGATTGTTTACAGATCGAGCAGAGAGCCCACCCAAGCTGAAAATCTTTTCTTAGCTGCAGATGATCTCATTTCTTGGCTGGCTGCTCAAACCACCTCTTTACCATCGTTAGCCACCAAAAAAAGGATCGCTCTGTGTTACGTAAGGGGACAGGCCCGCCTTTTCAGAGAAGGGGACACGCCTGCCTTCCTGAACAAGACCTTTTTCGGTCATCTGCTTTTTCTCTCCTGGACGTTGCCACCGAATCAAATCATGGGGAGGGATTCAGAACAGTCTCAATTAGCCAGTTGGTTTTCCCAGCCATGGGAATGAGGCTTAAGGCCGCCATGTCGCCGGCAGGGCGATTTTAAGGTGAAGGACACCCTCTGTTGCTAGATGTTGAAGGAAGGGCCATCGGTGCAGAACAAGGGCTACCTTTTGAGGTGGACTTTCAAAAGCAAAGGGGTTTTTATACTCAGATATAAAGAACTGGTTCTTTATAAACTCCTCCTTGCTAGGAGTTTCTGCATGAAGCTGTTCCAAACCCTGTCATCCTGTCTGGAGCACAAGCCTATTGTAACTTGGCTATGAATCTATTTCCTCATATTCTTCTGCAGTCTTTGAGTGTAAAGATCCAGGACAGCACTTGCTTTCTTAAAATCTGACATTATTGCCAGGACCTTGAATTCAAGGCAAGTTATAAGTAATAGCAATAAAGAAGAGTAACAGCAATAATTACTGCTACTAGAACATGGCCAAATAACCAAAGCCAAGATGCTTGATTCTTGTTGAGTTATAACTCCTCCCAGGGATAAGAGATGCTTCAGTTAAAGTCTAGCCACACACTATGGAACTCACTGTGCAAAAAGGAAAGTTGAGTTCAATTCCTGGTAACACCATAGCCAGAGTGTTTTCTTGGAAGAAGCACAGAAGTGCTTTACCACTGCCTTCTTCCAAGATGTTCTTTTGCCTTACCAGTCTAGCCTTCACACCTTGCTCAGTTGAGATCAGCTGAGATCAACCAGAATCTCTATCAACTCAGACAGAGGGGAAGAACAGAATTAGCCAAAAAAGAATGATCAAGTCTAAGCCAAAATGCCACATGCCTACTTACACATGATTGGGGGGGGGGGAGTAATTTCTCAGTTGTTGTCAGAAATCAAGCTGGTCTAGTAGCTTGCTCACTGATGCTCTCTGTGGCCATTTCTCCTCCCATATTGTCTATCAAGGCCATGTTGGCCCAACAGAGTGAAAAAAGTAGAATGCAGTACGGTTGACCAAAGTCTTCCCTTATCACCTACTGGGGTCTAGTAAATGACATACATATCCCTCTTGAATCCCCGATTTATTTCCAACTGTGCTGGATTGTGCCTAACCATGGCTAAACCTGGATGGGAGAATTTGCTCAAAAGACCAGAAAGATGTGGGGTCCTGATTACCCTACTTTTTGTCTGAGTCCAGAGAGACTTGTCCCATAGTAAATCTGGATCAGCCCCCTCCACGCCATATCAGCTGAGCCTGTTTTAAACTCATCCTTTCCATTTAAATAGTCTAATTCAGAGCTTTCCAAACTGTGTGTTGCGACACAAAAGTGTGTCGCCACACACAGTCTGGTGTGTCGCCACACAACCCGGAAGCGCTGATCATCATCAGCGCTTCCGGGTTTTCCCGCGGCAACACACCAACAGTGGCACGCAAAAACCCGAAAGCGGCAGCAGTGCTTCCGGGTTTTTGCGCGCTGCCGCAACGGCGGCACTTCCGGGTTTTCCGGCGGCAACACACCAACGGTGGTTGGTGTGTCGCCGCGGGAAAACTTTGGAAAGCCCTGGTCTAATTCATAAGACAGATCAACAGGAAGCAGCAACCAAGATTCCATCATTTCCTGAAAGTTCATACTATAGACTAGTGTTTCTCAACCTTGGTGACTTTAAGTTGTGTGGACTTCAACTCCCTGAATTCCCCAGTTGAAGTCCACACATCTTAAAGTTGCCAAGGTTGAGAAACACTGCCACAGACGCTTTGAAGGCCCAGTGAACACAATCCAAAATTTTGCAAACTGCCATGAATCAGTAGCGCAAGAGATTAAGTTTACTTCAGAGAGCCAACGCTGGCAGAGAATTAATGCTTCCCCATTGCTTTCTGCCCTACAACCATCTTGCCCTACTGGGATTCTAGGTGCACTTTTGCCACATGGCCAAGCAAAAGAAGCAAGGGGAAAGAGACAAAACATACTGAGAGGGGACATTAAGCCCCTCCATTTCGCAGGCTACTTTTCCTAGCCTTGTGATCTATAGTACAACAGCTGACCCCTGACCAAAACCGGCTGCCCAAAACACCATTCTTGTCTAAGCTGCAACGTTGTATGGGGAATGTGTGCAAGCAAGCTCTGTTGGAGCTCACTTTCACGTCATCCTCCTCTCTTCAAAGAAGCACACATCTCTATCAGCGCTGCCCCAGGCTGCTGACAGTCCAGCGTTTGAGCAGGCCATGACATTCCACTGAACGTCCTCGTGCCTCTAAGCATCCTTAACTCAAGGGTATCAGCTTCCAGCTTGTTCACTCCATTTTTAAAAGCTCCTTTCAGAGATGCAGCTCACTCTTCCTGACCTGGTTATCTTTAAAAAGAAAATCAGCAGGGTTGTACCTATTAGCATCCCCTTGACCTCAACGTTTTTTGGCAACCTTTGCCTCGGATAGCTCAAATAAGCCAGACTGCAAATATGATGTCCTTCGTATCCCGGACAGCTGTCCTTTGGGGCTGCCTGTTATAGGAAAGGAGGGGGAAGCAGCAGCAGAGCACCAGCAAAAATCCAACATCCACGTTCTCACTGAACTGGTAAGTTAATAAATGCAAGTTTCTGTTGGTAAATCTGTGAGCGCATTTCAGTGGATGATGTTTATTTTGGACAGTATTTTTAGCCCTGGTATGCAACTTCTTTTAGGAGTGAAACAGAATTAGGAGATCATTGAAAGATATCTTTGGAAAGCCTCCATGCACTTATTATCTGAGAAGGCAGGTGATAATTGAAGAAAATAACCATTCCTGTTGAGGCCCCCCATTTTTGGAGTCAACTCAAAACCATGGTTTGCTTGACACCTACATCAAGAGCAAGCCGCCTCTCTAGAGTTCCAACTGTGTTCCTCCGGTTGCACACTAAAACCTTACCGTTGGATCAATGTCCCAAAGAGCAGATGTAGGATCTTCTGCATATTCTCTGACCACAGCCAACTCCAATGGTCTACCATGATCAGACAAAGAAGGTCCAGAACGACATCTGCCAGCAAAGTCTCTGATCCTGCAAACATAAGAAGCTTTTAAACCAGGTCTACTACTTCACTATTGCCCATTCCCATAAGAGTATCGCTGAAGTTTCCCATCTTTTCCTAATTTTGCCTTTGTAAGTTGAGATACTAGAGATCACATCATCCTGAAAAGTATGCAGTCAACCATTAAGCTTTTGTCCCTCCCTAAAGGAAAAGATGGTCTTGCGTGCCAACTCTTTTTGGCTTCTTCCAGATTAGCCACAAGATTTCTATGGGATTACTGTGCCTTCTTAAAGGCAATCCAGTCAGCAAGGGAGGAATTGTTGATCAAGGAGACATTTGGGCAGAAGAAAGAAAACATTAAAGAAAATCAGGACAGTAGGCCTCAACTCAGCCTACAGACTTAGATTCACTGCATTTTTCAGGATGTGCAGGTATTATATGCTGCCACTGCCAGTGTGAGAAGCCACAGGCATTCAGCAGAAGCTGCAAAGATGTCAAAACACTGCTGCTTCCCACAAATGTCCATACAGGGAGTAGGCATGTACCTGCATTACAAGCTGTAAGAAAGAGGAATGACAAAGCCAAGGAATGGAGTGAGATTCTCAAGCTTCACCTCATGGTCAGGACTGGAGCCATTCGGCAAGCTCATAAGAAATCCAAGAACTTCTGATAAGTAGTATTTAAAGAAAGCTATTATCAAAGATTATCAGCAACTGCTGTGATCCACAAGCAAAACAGACAGACAGACAGATATAAGCATGCATCCATACAATGTCCAAACCTTATTGTTTCTTTTTCCATCCTGCCCTATATCACAGACTCCTTAGCTCCCTCTGTTGTGGAAGCTGACCAGGCTTTATCTGTCACTTGATAGTCTAATGTCAGACTTGTTATGTTTTTCACTGGCTGTGAGAATCAACTCCCATAGAAATGGGTGGAATAGGACAATGACTTTTGTGGGGGAGATGGAAAGAGGGAGATTTGGAATAGACCACAAAAATTGGTATGAAAAAACTGGCACAGTGTAATGGTTAAGAAGATGAGTTGAAGACCAGGAAGTGTCCAGTTTGATTCCCATGTCTGCTGTAAAGAGATGTCCATTCCTGGAAAAGACCAAGGGAATAAGAATGGAGGGGCTTCATTTCTTTCCAAGCTTTCTCATCTCTAGAGGTGAAGTTCCAAGCTAGTCCTTACACAACCTGTCTAATCTCAGCCTCCATACCTCTTTACCTTTCCACAGCCCTTAAATGCACTATGCATTAAAGGTAAAGGTTCCCCCCGCACATTTGTGCAGTCGTGTCCGACTCTAGGCATTGCAGGCAATCTTTTGCTTGCAGAACTACATCTCCTAGAATTTGGTGGGAAGGAAAAGCCTTTGATTATTGTAGTTCAGTCCTTAATTCACTACTGCTTCCTATCCCTGTATATGCTGCTTTATTTCAAATTCATGCTGTTCTGCTGCCACCTTGTGGTAGAGTCTAGATTTGGCAATGGAGACCATTTCTATTTCGAAAGCTCTATCTATCACTGGTCAACATTGAAGACACCTCATCACAGAAAAGGCAGAAAGGCATCCTTTAATGAGCTTTCAACCAATCTATATAGGTCAGTGCTGTCTACATCAGAGAATTCCAATTATTTTGAGTTGATGGACCCATCTGGAACTGTGTGTGTGTGTGTTTTGTGCACTTTCACAAAATGGCTGCCACAAAGGTTTGTCCTGCCCAGTCACAAAATGTTTGCCACAGTGGGGTTCAGTTGGTTCCCCAACTGAGTGTTTTTCGGATCTGCAGGACAGCATTTCCCAACCTTCTTGAACCTGTGCGTCTAATACACAGGACGTTAATGGTGGAGCCGAGGCTTACAATCTCTAACCTTTAGAGGGTTGAGAAAGGTAGAAGGCGTACACACCCTATTAAAAAAACACAACAGTACATGAAGCAAAGAGGAGCAGAAGGAAGCAAATTTTGGAACTGGAGAGAACATACCAGAATTTGCGTCTTCCTCTGCTCTTTGCTGCAGCACCTCTATGGGCTCTGGGTCCAAATCTGAGGAATGTTCTTCACCTCTCTCTCTCTCTGGACCTTCACTGGACATGGTCTCCAGCAACCTCTCCTGGTTCTGAATGAAGGACTCCATCCTTGCCAGGGACAGGAATTCGGAGACCTAGGAGAAGAGGAGAGTGGAACCAAATGAAAAAAGGTTCAAAGCTCCCTTTCTGCTAACAATTGTAAGTATTCCTCCAACACTTCTCAGCCTTGAACCAGACTTACGTTAGTGCCTTCCCTGAAAGAATATACAATCTTCTCCTGTGTTCCGGCCACATTCAGAATTTTACCGGATGTGAATTTCAGCCTAGGCCTGTGAAAAGAGAGGCAAGAAAATACAGTATTCATTCATCTAATCTAGCTTTTCTCTGAGGAGCGAGATCACTCCCATGTATGTGTTGCTTCCAACTATTGGCCACTCAACAAGAATTCTGTTATCAGCAGCTGCAAAAATATCAATAGTGTAACATTGTAAACAAGTGAGAGAAAGCACCCATTGTGCGGCTTCTCAAATTCTTTCCATCCCCTTTACCTTACAGCAGTGGCTATAGGAGGCATCTGTATTTTCTTCTGTGCAATTAAGCAACATATTGCATCTTTTTGTTTGTGTTTGTTTCTCCTCTGCCCTCATGTTGTGCTTGTGTGTGCAATGGGAAGCACAGATGGGTTGCATATGGTCTACTCTGGGTCATGTGGCTGGGAGGGAGTAGAGGGGCTTAGAATGGAGATGTTGGCAGCATTTGAGGCTGTTACCCAATGCCTCTCCTATCAAGATGCATTGGGGGATTTTTTTCCTAGAGTGTTTTACCTGAAGCCTTTAGCCAGATCATGCCATATTGGAACTTGCTCTTTATTTTGCTGGTTTCTCCAACTACACCAAATTTGGCCCCATTCTGTTCTGGTTTTGAAGAATTACCCTGCTCATGGACAGATAGACAGAGTCCCAAGTCCTTTACATAATTTATTTCCAACATTCTGTTGGTTTGGAAAGGATAAAAAAGGAGGAGATATATGGTCGGGTTCCCAAAACGTAGACAGCTACTTCATGCTCCATGAAGATTCCTTCTGCAGCTCCATAGTCTTTCCAACCACAGCGTACCCTGTTGAGTTAGGAAATTATGAAAACTGTCTTTACATCCCCAAATGGACTTAAAGTATTTTTTTAAAAAAAAGGAAAACCAGATACACAATCCAGGAAAAAATGGAAAAACTTAGGTGTGCCTACATGCATGTCACAGTTCACCCATTTTGAGAACAGTCTCACTGGTACAACCCTGATCTTCACAAGAAAAGTATTTGTTAACACTGCAGTTAATTCGTAGAGATATCATCTGACTCCATAACTTTTTTGGTCTATAACTATAGAGCAAATGAATGAATGAATCAATCAATCAAACAATAACATGGGACGCGGTGGCTCAGCGGGTTAAACCGCTGAAGCTGTAGACTGCCGATCGGAAGGTCGGCAGTTTGAATCCCCGCGCAACGAGGTGAGCTCTCATTGCTAGTCCCAGCTCCTGTCGACCCAGCAGTTCGAAAGCTCGCAAGTAGATAAATTGGGTACCACCTTAAGTGGGAGAATTTGCTGACGTTCTGTCGGGGGTCGGCTTCCACCGAACTGAAGATCCCTTGAATGGCGGCAGTCACGACAGATCCCGAAGCAACAACAACAGGATGTCAGCAACCAGCTCCGACGCAAGGCATCGTGGGACGATAGTCCAGAAGCCAGAGAAGAGTCGGTTCCCTTACCCCTTTCCTTGGCACGCGGTTTAAATGAGTTAATGTATAACGATGAATAAAGATGTATGTAAGCCGCCTAGAGTAAGCCGTTAGGGAGGGGATAGGCGGGGTATAAATACAATAATAAAATAAATAAAATAAATAAATAACATGCATCAACCTTTCCCAACTTAGAAGCCTCTAGATGTGTTGAGACTCCTCCTCCCAGAATCCCAAGCTTTATGGGAGAAGAATGATGTGTTAAAATAGGCATCTACCTATTTTATTATATATATTATCCACCCAGTCATGTTGGTGGAAGGAAAAGCAGCTAAAAAAGATTGGAAGCAGAAATATTAGCAGAACTATATTACTGTTCAGTATTGTAGCCTATGCCTAAGCTTTCCATATATGTAGAATATTTTTCACTGGTTCACTTAATGTTATAAGCAGAGTTCTCTTGGAAAAGACTAAGAATCTATCTAGGACAACATTCTACTTTCTACTATGGCCAACTCGAATACTACTGTATACAAACATGACATGAGGGCAACAAACTTTTCTTGTGATTTGTTTTCTAGTAAATATTCAGAACTATACTACCTCTGAATATGGTTAATAGCTATCAATAGTCCTTATTTCTTTCTTTCTCTCTCTCTCTCTCTCTCTCTCCTCTCTCCTCTCTCCTCTCTCTCTCTCTCTCTCATCTTTTAAAACAATTTAAGCTACTGTTTCCCCAAAGAGCAGAAGGAATAACCTCGAGGAACAGGAGGAAGAGCCATAAGCAAGACAATGGTCCGATAAAAGAAATCTGAGTCCGGGCCAGAATTGTAACCTGAGAAAGCGACTCAGACAAGACCCTCCCTAGTTCTCATGAAGATGGAGGGAGGGAGGGGGAAGCACATTCAGACCTGTAAGACTGTTACTATAACTTCATAATAAAAGTAGTATTAACCTGCATGACTTTGGTTTCCTAGTCTGGTCTACCTTGAAAGGCTGTAAAAGGTAAAGGTAAAGGTTCCCCCCGCACATTTGTGCAGTCGTGTCCGACTCTAGGAGCCGGTGCTCATCTCCGTTTGTTAGCCGAAGAGCCAGCGTTGTCCGAAGAGGCTTCCACGGTCATGTGGCTGCATGATGCACGTGCAACGCTGTTACCTACCCACCGAAGTGGTACCTATTCATCTACTTGCATTTGCATGCTTTCAAATTGCTAAGTTGGCAAGAGCTGGAGCTAGTGCGGGAGCTCACTCCGCACGCAGGGCTAGGGATTCGAACCTCCGAACTTGCGACCTTCCGATCGACAAGCCTGCCGTCTTACCCGCTGAGCCACCACGCCCCAAGGCTGACACACACACAAAATCAGGGTTTCTTTATATTTTCTACATATAGTACCTGGTTTTTTTCCAAAACCTATGTAGTTACTATTAGCAAACAGACCCCAACAGCTAACTACAGTACTTTGCAACCACTTAAACAGTTTGCTGGCCCATTTCTGTTCCTTTTCCAACTGTACCTGATCCTTTTGGGAACGGGCCAAAAATACCCTTCCAATGGACCATTTTAAAGTGAATGTGAACAACTCACTGAGTAGGAAGCAAGCTGAAGTGAGTGCAGTGGGAGTTCCTTCCGAACAAACATGTACACAGAATCAGGGTGGAAACGTGATTGTGAAAGTCCTCTCTTAAATGTTCTAATGGACTTCCTAGACAAAGCAGGGAGTCTGTTTATTGCTTTGGAATGTAATGTCCAGCCAAGATTTTGAAAACATAATTATCTTTTCCCCCCCATTTGATCACTTTACTGAAATAAGATCTATTTCCAGAAAAAAAAATAGAGATATGAATATGAGCATTACAGCTCCCAGAGTTCCAGCAAAGGTTCAGTAGTCAACGGATTCAGCCACCTTTAGCAATAACCACTACTAAAGATCAAGGATAATTAATCAGCTATTCCTGCAGAACAGCATGTAGTCTCTTTGCTGTTTCCTGTACTTGATAATTTCTGAAGAACACCTGCAGGACTGGACCCCTGTCTATGACTCAAAACATGATCCTGCAGGGATTGATTTTTGCAATCACTGACAGTTTATTCCGCTTAGTCAAGTCAAGCAATAAAGGTATTCATGGACTGTATGACTTCAGGCTGCAGAAAGGAGTTGATACTATGGATTTGCACAATTGACCTTAACAGGAAGACACTTACTTATTGGCTTTCTTTCCATCTGTCTGCTGCTTTCCATCCACTTCTGCCTCACTGAGTTCCTCTGTAGGGCTCTGTGGTTCAGATCGTGGAAATGCCGTTTTTAATGTATCCACAATGGCATTCATTACAATCTGCAATAAAAAGAGACTTCACTGACATAAAAGATGCTGCTGCTGGAGAACAGTGTTCAGAGTATCTTGGACAGCAAGAAGAACAAATTATTCAACACTTGACGGAGCAAAACAAGGTAGCACATTGGAAGCATTAATAATGAAAGGCAAGTTTAAATATTTGGAATACATAATATAGCAAGAGAGTCTTTGGAGAAGGCCCTGTTGCTTGGAAAATTCGAACACAATGAAAGAAGCTATCAGAAGCCCAGGTGACCGGATACTATAACTGATATTATGAACAAGAGCTTACAAGAACATAAAGAAACAATTACTGACAGGCAATCTGCTGTCCATCAGGTCATAAGGAGTGAGATGTACCTAAGAACCGTCAAATACTAGGATGACCATATTTCCTTGAGACAAAAACGGGACAAGAGGAACCAAAAGCCAGAAGTAGCTGGAGCGGCGCAAAAGAGCCAGAGCAGCTGATTGGAGGGAACCCTGGAAGAGGAATTGCCTCTGCCTATCAGCGCATGGCAAAGGAGGTGGGAGTTGGAGGGAACCCGGAAGAGGAATCGCCTCCACCTATCGCGCTGCTCGGCCTGCCTCTCCCACCTCCTTTGCCACGTGCTGATAGATGGAGGCGATTCCTCTTCCTGGTTCCCTCCAATCAGCTGCTCTGGCTCTTTCGCGCCGCTCCAGCTACTTCCGGCTCTCGGTTCCGGCTGGCGGCAGGGACAGGCTAGTTCCTGACAGTTTTTTTTAAAAACGGGACAAAATTGACTTTTATATTAAAACAACGGGACGGTCCGGAAATGTTAAAAAAACAGGACTGTCCCGTTCAAAACGGGACGTATGGTCAGCTTATCAAATACCCACCAGATACCAAGAGCTTTTTGGGGAATTGGCTTGAAGCTAGATTACTTGCCCATTTGTTTGTTTTAATCATGTATACGAATGTTTTTGACAACATGAAACACATTACCTTATCAATCCTGGAGACCACAAATGGTTTTTTGACAAAGGCAATCCTGGCATCTGTGTTCAAGGCAAGGAATTCCTGCATTTCCTCACTATTGGCAATCTCAGGAATTGTACACAGTTGCTGCAACAGGCAAACAGGGAAGCAGTGAAGCAACATTCCCACCAGAAGCTTAGGACAGGGGTGGGTCACAATTTTGAGCTGGGGGCTGCATGTAACATGTTGAGGGGAGGGGAACACTGAAGTAGACATGACAATAAGGCAAAAGAGAGAGGGTCACATCAGGGGTGTTAGCAGGGCTGTAGCTTTTTCATTTTGGGGGGGGAGCACGTGGGGAAGTATCTTAGATTCCTACCTCTCGACTGGGCTAGACTTATTTTGGGGCTCACAATAGAGTTTTCATGTGTTCCTCATTTGAAAATGGCCATGTCATTAATGGTAAGTGATCATGGTCAGAAGAAGCAACAGGAATGCAGGTGCATGCATCTCGGTTTGGGCATCATTGTGGCTTGCAACAGAAGCCTGAAGCAAGAGACTTCCCTTGCAGAGATTTTGCATTGATCAGCCCTAACAGCATGGACAGTGGCAAGGAACCATGGGAATGGTAGTCCAAAATATCCGCAGTGACCAGATTTCCTAGTTCTGCTTTTGGCTGCTATTCCTTTTATTTATTTATTTATTTTAAAAATGAGCTATTATGTTTCTTTATATGAGTTTTTCAAAGTAATAAAAAGCTAGACCAGATCTAAATGAGTAGCAGGAAGAAAGGAGGAATCCTTACCTTCAAGAATGATTCCAAAAGACTTTTTCTGGCTTCAACTTTCTCTGTATCCATGTTACCAAAGGGAAGATCCGGAAACAGTTTTTTTGGACCTTTTATGTCTGCCATTTTGTTTTTTAAAAAAAGAGTAATTTTACTGCAATGTTAATCATACTGGTTTGTCATTTCCAAGTTGTTTGCAACAAACAAGAAATGCATCTTTCGAAGACTGAATTTTACATCACAATAGTCCAGAGCTTTCCAAACCGTGTGTCGGGACACGTTAGTGTGTCGGCTGCAGTGTCTGGGTGTGTCCCGGCTGATGCTGCCTCCGAGCCCTGCCAGGATTCCACGCAGGTCCCAGGGCCTGCCTTGTGCCCTGCTGTGAGAGTGTGTCGCGAAATGATGCATGTCTAAAAAGTGTGTCACCAACATGAAAAGTTTGGAAAGCTCTGCAATAGGCCATAATATGTCGATGAAGGTTCTCAGTCATCCAGGTGGAACGGTCTGTGGCTTGAATCATGTCAACTGGATTTCCATTTTCTCAGTGGAAACGTTTCGCTCCTTATCCAAGGAGCTTCTTCAGACTGAAGAAGCTCCTTGGATAAGGAGTGAAACGTTTCTACTGAGAAAATAGAAATCCAGTTGACATGATTCAAGCCACAGCCATAATATGATTTGTTGTTTCCGCTGACTGCATTCCATAAATTTGACCAATGTGAGTTGCAAAATGTCTAGAGGGTTGTGAGAACCTGGCCAATTAGGGCTTATTTCAGAAATATGGTTGTATGTCATGGCTTAGCATGCTATGTGAACAAGGTCAACATTATTGGACTAAGCGCCACAGAAAACTATACTTCGAAATAAAACAGAGCAGGTGAGGAGAGATTATGGGTTAGGTATAGCGCTAGCCTAACTTTGCCTTTGTATGCTTTTATTCCACTTTTCTGGAAATAAGTTTATTCCCTGGAGGCACCTATGCCATGGACAATATAGCCAGAGATCTTGCAAATGGTTCACTTAAACCTGTTTCCCCACACTTGGCATCAACCATAATTGCCAATGGGTAGAAAAGGGGGAGGATGGGGGAGAGAAAAGAAAAACAAGACATTCTACATTTACTTACTTGATTAAGCCCCACTGTGCCCATAACAAGATTCCACAGAAAAGAGAATTCAGGACTAACTTTTTATGAACTTCCGTAGATCTGGTTTCTCCTCCAGCCTGGTTTGTAGGTTCAAGAACTCGCGGTATCTTCTGTTCACCGTATGGTATGCCACTTGTTGGAGGCTGTTAGCATTCTCACTGTCCAAAGTTGTCTCATACTATGGGAAGAAGAAAAATGCCACTATCAGTGAAGAAGAACCTGACTATTTGCCAAACTAAACCATGTCTAATGGCCTAAAGCTGACTTGACTTCAAGGGATGGGCAGCGACATCTCAATATTCTTAGCTGGAGCTATGTGGATGGACAAAAATAAGGAGTTCAGAGGGAAGAACACGATTTCATCTGATTAACCACAGTCCCCTGCCATTGAAACTAGAAACTGAAGCCCCCAAATAGCTGGTGGAAATATGGTTGGAGAAAGGCATTTTAGAGTTCATACCTTCCAACTGTTGATGACCTACAGCAAGCTAATGACAAAGCGGTGGCGGTGGCTACATTTCGGCAGAGTAAAGTTTGATCTGGACACGAAATACTAAAAAAAATAACAGTTCTATCTATCTATATCTATCTTTCTTTCTTACTGACATATCAATGGACTAGATGTTATTTACGTCCTACCCACTCACAACATAGAGATATGTGGCTGGTCCACCTGTCTCTGCTCACCCCACCAGGAGCAACAGGGACAACAAGCATTCTATTAGGTCCTTCTATTAGGCATTGTCATCTTGTGGGACACAGAAGTTATGCCTTCTCTGTCCCAGTGCCCGAGATGGCCCCGACCCTGTTGGCGTCTCAGAAGGGTTTTCTCAGGCATTTGGGCTGGGATGACAAGTAACGTTGTTGGTTGGTTGTTCAGCTCTTGTCTTTTGTTGACTGAAAAACAGAATTTTTTAAACCTCATGCATGTGTTACATTGATTCTTTGGTGGCGTTTATAGGAGGAAGGAAGGAAGGAAGGAAGGAAGGAAGGAAGGAAGGAAGGAAGGAAGGAAGGAAGGAAGGAGAGAAGAGAGAACCAGGATTACCTTCACAGTGTACAAGGTGTAAGGATGGAATCCTGTTCCACTGTGCTCTCGAGCAGTGATTGTTCCAGTGATACGCAGGTTTTGGATGATGACAGGGCCATCAGGGCTGATGAGCGGCTCAAAGCTGAAGGTGCCCATAGGGGCAGTGGGGGAGGAAGAAAGCAGACTTGGCAACTGGGCTAGATCTTGAGAGCTGTGTGCCAGGCTTTCAGGGGGCACCAACTCTTTCACCAAGTAGGATGGCCGTCTCAAGAAGGTCTTTTCTGGATCCTCCAAAAGAGCAGTCAAGGAAGCTAAGGTTTCTTCAGCAACTGGCTCTACCTGGATGTCAGGACATGGACTGAGGCAGGCAGCCTGGAGGCTGGCTTCAGGTGTGAAACCCTCAGCATTATCCTCTACACACCTGTCTTTCTCTCCCAAACTGTCCTCTTGGTCCACACCATCAGGCCCTTCCAAATCAAGAAGGGCACTAGTGAAGAGTTCCTCAGCAGACACAACAATCAGGGAGCCAGAGTCTTTTCCTATGTCAGACATAGGGGACTCAACTTCTGAGTCTCCACTGGGGAAGAAAGACCCAAGGGTATAAGGGTGAAGAAGGGGTGCAGTCATGCTATCATGATCTTTCTCATTCATGGGAGTGTTCAGCTCTCTGTCAACTGGCTCCTTTGCCTCTACCAAGAGGTCCTCCAAACTATCTACTGCATTCCTGTTGAGAGGCTCAGAATCCCTTGGTAGGGCCTTACTGCCCTCAGTAGCCATTTCTGGCTGAAGGACCGGGGGCAATAAATTGGGCACCATGGGCTGGCTTGGGGAACGGGGCAATACTTCTGGGGAGGTCTCCACCATCTCTGTTGCTCTGGTGGCCTTCCTGGAGAGCAGGTCGATCAACAGCTGGTTGAGCCAGTCGGGGTCTGCCAGTTTGTTAATCACAGGCATCAGCACATTGCAAGTCACAAGCTCCACCACCACAAAGCGTCCAGTCCTGCTTTCCAGGTGGGGCTCAGGCACCAAGACACGCAGCAGCAAGTCCACCATGCACCGGGCATACTCCACCTGATGTGCAGGGCTTTGAACAGCCAAATGAGGGGCTGAGAACTCACAGTATGCTTGCCACAGCCCACTGGCCTTCTCAGCAGTCTCTCCAAGGTTTTCTGCTTCCTTCCATTTCTCCTGGACCTTCTTGTAGGCCTGCAGGTGGCAACCTGCGAGGAGCAGCACCTTCTGGGTCAAAGCCTTCTTGTCCACCAGAAGCATCCTCCTTTTCAGCTCCGAAGCCAACCCCATCATTGCTTTTTCAACCTCCTCCTCAAAGTTGTGCTCGTGGCTTACAGCCCGGTACCAGGAAGATACAAAATCCCGAATGATCTTTTGGATAATATTCCTGATCTCCTCATCCAGCTGCCTGTCTGCATCAGGATCTGGAGGGCAGCCATCCAGGGGAAGAAACCTCTCCAAGTGAATTTTGTGGTTGGTGCCCACAACTTGGGAACCCAACCATCCACCCAGTAAGGCCAACAACCCGGAAAGGATGCAGAGCAACCACACATTGACCAGTAAGTGGACCACCAGCAACCAGCCCAGCACAGCCCCGAAGGCTATCAGCTTCCTACTCCCCACCACATCGCCCAGCCCTCCACCGTGTTCTCTGATCCTTAGCATCTTCTGTCCTTAACCCTAATTATGCTCTATTTTTTTTAAAAAAACCTTCTCATTGCTCCCAAGTGGATTTTGCATTCATGGTTAGGGATGCACTCACAAACACACCCACCCTCCCTCTTGGTTTACAGGGCCCTACAGTCGTGCTATTTCCACACTGGGTTCAATCCCCCGCCATTACAGCAGGCTCTCTGCCGTTTGATAGGGCGGCGGGCCAAACCAAAGCGAATAAACCGGAAAAGCAAGCCGGGCGCTTAGCGTCGGCAGTGCCTGGGAGTCCTCCCCTGTTTTCCAAGAGGCGAGTCAGCGGGGCGATGCAACAGACCATCCGCCTCCCACAGCAGCGGCGGAAGAAAAAGCAAAAGCGGAATCCACCGCAGCTTTTCGCAAGAAACTAAACTAGGCGACGCTATACGGAGCGTCCCATTTGCAAACCGAGGAGGGAGGGCAACGCGGCGATGCCTCCCTGGCCCCTCTTGCAGCAGGCCCCTCCTCCCCCGCGCACGGACGGCGCTCCCCCGCCGCGCTGCGTCACGGAGGCCAAATCCCAGGCTTGCGCGGCGCCTTCCGCCTCGCGGGGTGGGCAATCTTGCAATCCGGTCGAAAGAGCTCCGAGTCTGCCAAAAAGCCGCAGACTCGCTTTGCAACCCTCCCGGGCGAGAGCGTTTATTGCGAAGCAGCCGTCAGCTGGAGCCTGCACGCCAGTCTCGCCAGCCCGTCCCCGGCCGCTAAAGAGCCGTCAAGAGGGAAACGCGCCCGGCGCGTCGGGGATCGCAGTGCCACCTGGCGATCGAGGCCCTGCGCCGCCCAAGCGGCGGACGGGCGGCGCGTGGACCTTGCTCACCGCGTTTGGTCGTCTGCCTTCAGGAGTCTCCATTGAACTGGGGTCCTGGCTGGAAGTTAAAACATATTGCTCAAGGGGTGGTTGCAATGACTGGCTGTATCCCGTAATAACAGCAGGCCAGAAGTAGGGAAGATTCGCCGGGCGACTGCTTAGACTAGTCCCTGCAGTCTTTCTGGCAAGGTGTTTCAGAAGTTTGAATGATATGGATATATTTAGCTTGTAGAAGAGACAACTGAGTATTAAAGTATCTGAAGGATTGACATGCAGAAGAGGGAATAGACTTACCCCAGAGGGGAGGACCAGAACTGGTCGGTTCAAACTGCAAGGAAGGAGGTTTAGTCTAGACATCAGAAGGAATTTCCTGACTGTACATAGGGTCCACCAATGGAACAGGGTGCCACATGATGGCATGGTGAGTTCTCCTTTGCTAGAGCTCTCCCGATGGTCACCTGTCAGAGATGGTCTAGTGCAGTGTTTCTCAACCTTGGCTACTTTAAGATGTGTGGACTTCAACTCCCAGAATTCCCCAGCCAATATGGCTGGCAGTATGGCTGGCTGAGGAATTCTGGGAGGTGAAGTCCACACATCTTAAAGTTGTCAAGGTTGAGAAACACTGGTCTAGTGGATCCTCCACTGAGCAGAGGGCTAGGCTAGATGACTGTTATAGTCCCTTCCAACTATGAGTTTAGGACTTTGGACCAGCCACTGTCTCTCAACCCAACCCACAGGTTGTGGTAGACAAAGCTGGGGAAGGGAATGCTATGTATGTTTCCATGGGTTCCTGGAGGAAAAGCAGGATATCAATCCAAAATAGAAATAAAGAAAGAAATTCGGACCGATTCAGTCAATCCACATGTTTCTTTATAGGCCACGTTCCTATAACTGTGGCATACTCCCATAAATCCTGATTACACAATCTGTGTTTGCACAATAGATTGAACCATAAACTGCTCAAATGGTCTGGTTCGGAACAATATGTTACATCACAGAGTCAAGTCTAACCTGTGCATCTGCTACATCTTTAGCTAATCTGGGTGTGTGGTATGGTTACAGTCTGAAATTGATTCCTGACTTAGCCTATTTTCCTGGGTTTGGGCACTATATGGAATGATCAATTAAACCAATGAGCACCCCTCAAAGCTAAGCCACAAAATAACCTAGATGAAAAGTAAGCTAGTTTAGCTTGTCTTGTGAAGACAGTCGCTGAGTCTTTAACTGGTCTGGCTAAAAGTGTCGTGATAAAACAACTGGAAAATCCTTGGGAATTTTGTCCAGAAATTACCAGCCTGGGACTAGATTATAACTCTCATAATATCTGTTTTCATTAGTTTGCTGCCTGCATCTGTGGAAAGTGGGATCCTATATATATAAATTGATTGATTGATTGATTGAATGAATATATATATATATATATATATATATATACTCATATATATATATATATATATATTCATATATATATATATTCATATATATATATATATATATTATATTATATAATAATATAATATATATATATATGAATATATATGTATATATATGAATATATATATACATTCATTCATTCAATCAATTTATGTGACCGCCCATCTCCCCCAACGGGGAACTCTGGGAAATACCTGGGAAATATCTGGGAAACACCAAATTGCCTGCCTCTGCTCTGGTCCAATTACGGTATGTCCCTGGTGGATTTCTACTCATCCTCTGCTTAATACCTCCACCAAAGGGTGTCCATCACCTCATCTCCTGAGGCAGATCCTTCCACTACTGAACTGTTGTTAACATTCAAGAAGTTCCTCCTAATGTGCTGAAATTCGTTTCTCAGCAGTTCAACTCTAGCCAAAATCTCCCAGTTGTGAGCAGGACATTTGGGGGAATCCCAGGTTTTACAGAAATGCAGAAGAACTTTGAAATCCACCCCCATTTGACCATCAATTTAAAAAAACCCTCAAATCTGGACTGAATTTACTCACAGCTAGCAAACGGTTATTAGGGGAAAGATGAAAGAGATGGGGGTGGCAGCTAGAGCTCTGAACATGAATAGTTCACGCTGTAACCTTTTTTGTTTGCTCTGGGTTCGACTTTTACAATCTACCTAGTTTTGTTGACGGGGGATCTCCATGTGTTATACCAGGGTTTCTCAGCCAGGGTTCCGTGAGAGGTCACTAGGGGTTCCCTGGGAGATCATGATTTACAAAATTACTTCAAATTTAGGCAACTTCACATTAAAGAGGTAAGTTTCATTCTTTATTTTTAGTTTAAGAACACCGTTGATGCATATATACAGGCCTACCCATGAAACAAATATAATAATTTTGTAACTTCTGGCCTATATTTGAGCCTGAATGTGCAGGGGTTCCCTGAGGCCTGAAAAATATTTTAAGGGTTCCTCCCAGGTCAGAAGGTTGAGAAAGGCTGTGTTATACTATCATCTCTCCCTCCCAGCTTCCAAAAGACAGCTCCCATTCTTTTTCTCCACTTTTTGCTTTGAGAAATATTAACATAAACGCTAACCATCTGCCAAGCTCAACCCCCCCCCCCCCCCAATTTTGGCTCTTTAAAATCTCTCCAAAATACAAAGTTCATGTTTTTAAAGTAAAAATGCACTGATCCCCTACTGTCCTCTCTACTAAATGCCCTTTATGTTTGTTTTTTCATTGCCAAGACTCATGCATGCTGCATATTAGTAAATCCACATGGAGCATGTGCAGAGAGTCTACATGACTATATTTAAATCCTCTGTCTTCCTGTGATTCAGCGACAGAGCTTACGGATCAGCAGGTATCGAAAGTGGGATTCTCCCAATGCTAAGCTAAAAGTGATGGGTTTCATTTCAGCTTAGCATGTTGCATCAACCCAGCCAATTGTGGATTATTCGGGAAACCATGTTTAAGAAAACCATGGCTTGTCACAATGAGTGAACTCAATTGAAGTCTTCCAGGCAGTGGCACAGGTAGCTAATTTTAGGGCTAATTATATGGGCTCTCCTCTTTAGAGGGCAAATGGCTATTTTAAAAAAAAGTTAAAAAGGTAAAGCGTCCTGGGGACTTCAAGCATTTGGATATCTCCATTCCTATTCAAGCTAAAGAAAAAAAAAGTGTCACTGTTCACATCAGAACTTAAGCTGATAATCTCCCTTAAGGACCTCCAGTACAATGTCCAACTGGGGACTTCTGCAATGACACCTCCAGTTCTAGAGACCTTATTAAGAGCATATACTTTTTTTTTCTTTTTAGATTTAGTAGCAGCAATAGAGCACATTATGCAGTCTTATATGGAAATTCCCTTGAGTTTTATTTCCAACAGGTGAAGGTTAAGCTGAGCAAATTCTCCAAAAAAGAAAAAGAAATCTCCATTCCCATAAGGGAGGTTACCCTTAAATAATAAACACACTCCTGTAGGAAAATGATCTGTGTATTTGGGAGTGAAAGCTGAGATGCTGCAGGAAGAGAAATGAAGGGGCTTTTCTTTGCCGGTTGATAAAAGATTTTCCAGGTGTTTTCTTTTTCTTTTCTTTTTTTAGAATTGGTTGACGTATATTAAGACTCAAGGTTTCTAAACTGTTACATACAGGACAAGGGAAAGATGCTGAAAAGCAAAGAACCACCTGCCCAGGAAAAGACACAAAACTGGTAACTGAAGGACAGAGGTTTGTGCAGCTTTGCCTTGAAAAAAGTGCCGCCTGAGTCTGTTTCTATATAACATGAAGCCATCATGTAGTTTGATTTTGGCTTCGCATGTTGTGTGAAGGGTAAGCTAAAGGGTATGGATTGCATAATGTGTGAACCTAGCCCAGGGTTTCTCAACCAGGGCTCCGCGAGAGGTCACTAGGGGTTCCCTGGGAGATCACAATTTATCTAAAATTATTTCAAATTCGGGCAACTTCACGTTAAAGAGGTAAGTTTCATTCTTTTTAGTTTAAGAACACTGTTAGTGCATCTATACATGCCAACACCTGAAACGAATATAATCATTTTGTAACTTGTGGCTTATAGTTGAGCCTGAATGTGCAGGGGTTCCCCAAGGCCTGGAAAATATTTCAAGGGTTCCTCCAGGGTCAAAAGGTTGAGCAAGGCTGACCTAGCCAATTGTATTTTAGGCATAAAATACATAGCATAAAAAAGGTAAAGGTTCCCCCCCGCACATTTGTGCAGTCGTGTCCGACTCTCGGGGCCGGTGCTCATCTCCGTTTGTTAGCCGAAGAGCCAGCGTTGTCCGAAGATGCTTCCACGGTCATGTGACCAGCATGACACACGCGGAACGCTGTTACCTACCCACCGAATTGGTACCTATTCATCTACTTGCATTTGCATGCTTTCGAATTGCTAGGTCGGCAAGAGCTGGGGCGAGTGCAGGAGCTCACTCTGTCACGCGGGGCTAGGGATTCGAACCTCCGAACTTGCGATCTTCCGATCGACAAGCCTGGCGTCTTACCCGCTGAGCCACCACGCCCCTGTAAATCATAGCATAGCCCAGTGCAGATTGGCAGTTTTGAATGCTCAGAGAGTTGAAGTGGGTACACCAGGGATTGAACAGACTTTTGCAAACGTGATATGGTTACAAGCTAGCTGCAGATTTGGTAGGTACCTGCACTGTCATCTCTTTGCTTCCCTATCCCTGCCTTCCAGTGAAGAATTAGGACCCATTTCATTTTCCTTCCCTGATTGGTAGAAGGGCAATTCTAGTGTCTTGTAATGATCTCCTTACCTCTTCAGTTGCCAACCTTGGTTGTGTTTTAACAGCAGCGTCATAAGAAGCCCGGCTGTTTCTGTTGTCAAGGTCCAGTTCTCTTTCCAGATAGTGTTAATGCTACTCATGTTGGGAGTTTGAAATAACACTAACTCCTCTCCCAGTAGCATTTACTCTTACTGAAAGATAGCCACTACAGTATCCAGCCCTCTGAGCAGGAATAATTTGGAGAAGCTGCATTCAGTAAGTATAAAATAGGAGGTTGGGTTCCCCTGTTGTTTTCTGCATTTCCATGCCGTAAAGACTGTAATGTATTTTTTTTAGATACACATTTTAATCAGATCTTTTCCCAAACCACAATCACTTCGCTAGGATATTTGTTAACATTGTAAGCCTTTCACCTGATATGATTTTATACTTATCTCTGTCTTTAAGTTGATTGCTAGCCTGCCTTTCTGCTAAAACTTCCAAGCAATTTCTTGTTCATCAAACTGAGTGAGAATGATCCAACCAACCAACCAACCTCAGAATATTTCTGGGAGGGTACTGCACTGTAATAAGTAGAGTGATCTTTATGTTTAAGACTCTGTGAAATCAGGAGCATGTTTTAAAATGTTTTTGGAGTTTCTACAGGACTGTAATTACTTCAGTGATTATGAAACGGAGGAAGACATACATCTTGGAGAAAGTATCTGACACCTTTGGAAGCTCTCAGAGTTGAGCCTCATTAGGAATCCTGGATGGATAAATTGGGAGTCATTTAATTTTTTTTAAAAAAAAACCAACAGTCTTTCGAGAAGAGGTAAGCTTGTATCTGTCTCTCTCTTTAATACATTGTCTGAGCAACCATTTCTTATGTTAAAAGTGATTTCAGCCTGAGACCACAGAAGGATGTGGAAACAAATGACAAGGTATCTGAAATGTCATTTTGAGGTTGACACCTGAAGTGACAAATGACTTCATTTTGCACTCAGGAGGACGGCTGGGTGTTTTAAATTGCACAGCGCAAGGGAAGACAAAATTGTTGGAGAAGACGATGGTGGCTTAGTTAATGGAACGGGGGATTTTCCTACCAGGATGAATTGGGGATCCTGTTGCGAGCTATTGATTGTACACTGCCTGGAAAGTAGACCAATTAAAAAGAGATTAATTTGAAACTGTTACAAGCTGTGAATTTGGCAGTCCATTATGAATGCAGCAACAGGCAGCATTTTTGTACCGAGGGCATGAAGTTGGAACGACAGGTTGATGGGAGTGGGTGACAATGTGGAAGGGTAAGTGGCTTGTGAGATATACTTTGTTTTTCATTAAAATCCAGATATCCACCACCCAGAGTCACTGGCAATAGTGTAGTTCAGGAAGGCCAAAATAGAAATGCAGAATAAACTGTTTTTTTTTTTTAAGTACCAGAAGTGGAGCTGAAATACAGATCAACTACTGTTTCCTTGCATATTTAAGAAATGGAGAATGGGAAAGCCCTTTTTCTTTTGGATGCAACTGTCCAGGAATTGACCATCAGCATTCCCTGTTGGTTTGCTGCAAAGCATTTAGAGATCTACTAGTAAATCCCAACAGACATTCTTCCCTACTCCTGAAACTATGTTCAGGGGCAAAATGTAGCAACAGAACATCAGCAAAGGAGAAGCAGAGGGAAGGAAGCCCTCTTATTTTTGTGACTACAGTATATGGCAAAGGTTGAAGAAGAGCAGGGATAGACAACTTGTGAACTTACATTCATATCAGTTCAAAACGATGTGACCTATGATGAAAAGTGCTGGAAGTTGGATTCCAATCTATTTGAAGGACACTAGGTTGACTTCCTTGACTGAAAGACTTAAATGTAATTAATTAAATGCCATTGATACAGTTTTTTCCCTGTGCATTTAATATATTTCGTCTTCTGACACATTAACAATTCCAATTCAGAAGCAACTTGTGAAGGGGCCTCTGGTCTCACCCAAGGCTTTCAGGGCCTACGTGTGGTTCTGGGCCTCTAATAATAGAATTCTGCTCTAATTTATGCACAAGATGGTTCTCAAAGGCCCTTTAACTTCTACCTTTAAAACATATAAGACCCAGGCTAAGAAGTCTAGGTGGGAAGTCTGGGGGCAAGAGGAGATGATTCTGCAATAGAGATTTTCTCCGGTCTTCCTAAACCCTCATATGTAGAGTGGCTTGTTGCAACCTGTTCTTATCCCAGATAGTCTTCAAATGAGCACTGATTGATTCCCCAAAGTTGGCTCATCAAGCAACAGTGACAGGCTGTTGCCAAAGCCGCAGGCTCCAGGCTGACAAATCACTCTCACCCGAGATAGGGCGATGATTAAAAAGAATAATGAGGATGTGGTGAGTTTGGGTATTAATGAAAAGAGAGACTTCTTATGGAACACTGGGGAAACTGGTGAAGAAGCAAGTGGGAATGGGAGCTAAAATAACAGCAACTTGCTTCAAGATGAAAAGCAAATCAACAAATCCCAGGCATGCTTAATAGTAAATGGGAATGGAAACTGGCAATCAATTTTGGATGCAGAATTAATGGGTATTTAAATATTTACACCCTTAGTTAAGCGTAACAAAAACTGTCAGGCTACAGAATGGAGTTGGGCAAAACAAAACAGGAGAACTTTCTAGGACGTTTGCTGGGCTGCAGATAGACACCAAACTTTTGTAACCATGCTCATTTTCAGTTAAGAATTTTACATTGCCTTTGAAGACATCTCTGAAGTTTCATTATGCTGGTGCTCCAGGCCCTGGACTGGCTTCCTATTAGCACCTTCTGCGTGCTACTTAACCTAAAAAGCCCCATCTGGCTTGGCTTCAGGGTAGCTGAATAACTGCATTCTCCAACAAGGATTGACTTCATTGGTCTGCACATTACAGGAGAAACTACTTGTGGGACCACTTTGTTGTGAAGTTGGGGGGGAGGGGCTGAGGGTTCAGACATACACGTGCTGTTTTTTGAGGGCTGGGCCTTTGTTATGGGGCAGCCTCACAGTGGACATCAGACTGGCTTCCACATTTTTGGCCTTCATGATGGCCTTCTAATTGTTATTTATTTATTTATTTGTTGAATTTCTATAACCACCCATCTCCCCCTCAAGGAGGGACTCTGGGCGGTTCACAGTATAATATCAACAAAATACAATAAAAACAGTAATAAAAATGCAAATACAATAAATTACAATAAAAATACAATAAAATCCAAGTGGCAGGTGGTTCTTAAGTGACGTTGAATATTTTAAAAATATTTTAGATATTTAAGGTGGTTCTAGGGAATCAGCCATCCCCAGGCTTGACCGCTTTCCTTTTTGCCCCAGGTGAGATCACAGAGCCAGGTTTTTAATTTTTTTCTGAAATCCAGGAGTGAGGGGGCCTGTCTTATTCCTGGTGGGAGGATGTTCCATAGGGCAGGTGCTGCTGCAGAGAAGACTCGTCTCCGGGACCCCGCTAGGTGGGATTCTTTCATAGAAGGGGTCCGCAGCATGCCCTCTCTGCAAGATCGAGTGGGACAGGATGATGTAATGGGGATGAGGCGGTCCCTCAGATAACCTGGTCCCGTGCCATGTAGGGCTTTAAAGGTGATGACCAACACCTTGAATTGGACCCAGAAGCAAACTGGTACCCAATGCAGCTCACGGAGCAGAGGTGTTATATGTAACGATCTTGATGCACCTAAAACTGTCCGCGCAGCCGCATTCTGCACCAGCTGTAGCCTCCGGATATTCTTCAAGGGTAGCCCCATGTAGAGTGTGTTGCAGTAGTCTATATGGGAGACAACCAGAGTATGAATGACCGTTCGAAGGGCCTCTCGGTCTAGGAAAGGGTGTAACTGGCGCACAACACAAAGTTGAGCAAAGGTCCTCCTGGCCACGACTGCCACCTGCTCTTCGAACAGGAGTCGTGAGTCCAAGAGGACCCCCAAGTTACGCACCGGGTCTGCCTGGGGAAGTGCAACCCCATCCAGAACTAAAGATGACAAATTCCCAGAAGCCGAGGGGCCATTAATCCACAGCCACTCCGTCTTACCAGGGTTCAGCTGAAGCCTGTTTTTCCCCATCCAGACCCCTACAGCCCCCAGGCACTTGGACAGGGTGGTCACTGCATCACTTACTTCACCCGGGATGGAGATGTATAATTGGGTATCATCGGCATATTGATGATACCTCAGCCCGTGGTGACGGATGATCTCACCCAGCGGTTTCATGTAGATGTTAAAAAGGAGCGGCGAGAGTACTGAGCCCTGCGGGATCCCACAAAGAAGGGCCCGTGGACTGGCTCTCTCGCTCCCTATCAACACTGACTGGGACTGGCCCTGGAGGAAGGAGGTAAACCAGCGCAAAACCACGCCGCCCACCCCCAGCTCCCTGAGCTGTCCCAGAAGGATACCATGGTCGACGGTATTGAACACCGCTGAGAGGTCAAGAAGAGCGAGAATGGATGCACTGCCTCCATCTCGCTCCCGCCAGAGATCATCCATAAGCGCGACCAATGCAGTTTCCATGACCCAGCCTGAAACCTGACTGAAAGGGGTCCAGATAATCCATTTCATCCAGAATCCTCTGGAGCTGCAACGCCACCACCTTCTCAACCACCTTCCCCAAAAAGGGGAGGTGGGAGACTGGACGAAAATTATCCAGTATAGTAGGGTCCAGCGATGGCTTCTTGAGGAGGGGGAGCACCAGCACTTCCTTGAAAGCTGCTGGAAAAAAAACCTCTCTCAAGGATGTATTTACCATCGCTTGGACCCAACCACAAGTCACCCCCCGAGCTGCTTTCACCAGTCAGGAGGGACAAGGATCTAATTGGCAGGTGGTGGCATTTACAAACCGGAGGACTCTGTTATGGAGGTCCTATGGTGACTGAGATGACACTGATGAATGATTGATGTTTCTTTCTGTTTTTCTGAATTGGTATTTGGTTTTATTAGGCATTTCTACTGTATTTCTACTGTGTATGTTGAATTCTATTATTCTTGTGTCCATTGGTGGTGAACTGCTGCGAGCTTGGTGGATTGGGGTGGGTGCAAATGGAATGAACGAATGCTCCTGAAGGCCATAATCTGTTTGGGACTGATTCTCTTCCACACACTTTGTTCTTTAAAGCACAGAAACTTGTACGTGAATTGTGTATCCCAAGTATTAGCATCATTTCTGTTCTCAGGCTGAGTTTCCTCATGATTACATTTATTTATTTATTTATTTTCAAGGATTATTGATAATCCTTGCCAGGAAGGGGATTGCTATTATTTGCAGACAAAGATTTCTAGGCGTTCTGCAGCTGAAACCTGCATGAGCCTACTGTTTTATTCCAAAGAACTCTATTAATCCAGAAAATTATTTCCAGCTTTTTCTCTTTTTTAATCTTTGCTTTTTGACTTAAAAAAAAAGTTTGTCTCTTTTCCCACAAAATCAATAAGTAAAGCTATGCATAATAACAGCAGCTTTGTCTGCGCCATCTTGGCTTCTGGAGTGCTTCTCAGGGCTCTGTTTTGCCAGTAACAAGTCTGTTTGCTATTCATTAGCCAAGTGAATGGAGAATTATGCAGATCATAATAGCAGCAGGGACCTCACCACATTTTGTCAATTGGATCCTCCTTTGCTAATCCTCTCCCATGGAGGGTTTATGGCTTGATAAACTGCATTCCAGCCCTTGGAAAGTGGAGACTTGCTGGGTTAAACAGCAGTTGAGGCACAACAACACTGCAGTGTGGAAAATAGAATCCCCATCAGATTTGGGGTTCAATTTCTTTACATTTTTAAAATGAAGGCGCCCGCTGATTGTTTGCTTTTCTTACAGTTTCATCTTCTCTTGATGAGCGTGCATTCCATGTACAGGGTTTAGAGTGTGTGTGCTGGGGATAAACAATTTATTCTTATGCTTGCTTTTGGAAATGCTGCTGTGCTAGGAAAAGACTTCCACGGGATGCTTCTGATTGTGTGTTTATCTGATGCATAATCTCTAGCTCTACTCTTGGCATGAACCGCCCTGGGAAGATGCTGCATGGATTCCGTCACTGGCCCCTTCCTTCGAAATTGTGGCAGGATGTAGGTTAATAGTTTAAAGTTGCCCTTAATTTCCTGTTCAGACTTAAGCCATGATTGGGCCAGTAGCAGATCACCTTTGCAGCTGCTGTTCCTAGAGTTGCCCAGCCTAAGTGGATAAAAACTTCTTAACACTGCAATTTTATTAAAACCAAGAAAAGGATTGCTCTGGGTGTCCAGATAACTTGCCTAGTCTTGGTATAATGCAGCCTGATATGAAGGGATGAAGTTCTTTATGGTTTATCTAAGTTCAGACAGTAAGTTCTGTAGGCCCTATGAGGGTCCCAAGCTAAAAATGCCAGGGGGACAATACACCTGTTTATTCTAAAAATGTATAACTGTTGTTAAGCTTAAGTAAAAGTAAAGGTTCCCCCCGCACATTTGTGCAGTCGTGTCCGACTCTAGGGGCTGGTGCTCATCTCCATTTGTTAGCCGAAGAGCCAGCGTTGTCCGAAGACGCTTCCATGGTCATGTGGCCGCATGACGCATGTGGAACGCTGTTACCTACCCACCGAAGTGGTACCCATTAATCTACTTGCATTTGCATGCTTTCGAATTGCTAGGTTGGCAAGAGCTGGAGCTAGTGCAGGAGCTCACTCTGCACGCAGGGCTAGGGATTCGAACCTCCGAACTTGTGATCTTCCGATCGACAACCCTGGCGTCTTACCCGCTGAGCCACCACGCTTTAGACCAAATTTCAGTATCATCTATTCTAGCCTTCCCCAACTGATCTGCTCAAGAAATGTTGGAACTACAATTCTCTGACTAATTATGTTGTCTAGACCTTCTGGGAGTCCCAAGGCTTCTGGAGTCCCAAGACCAGCCTAGTCACCTCAACTAATTATTTAAGTTGTGGGTCTTTAGATAGAACTGGACTGCAGTTCCAGTGATCCCTCATTCCTGGCCATCACCACTGGCAGCTGGGATGGGCATTCAACAATAAATGGAGAACCACACCTTGCCCATCTTAAGGAGACATCACAATCACTGAACTTGGAAGCTGTGCCCTGGAAATCAAGGACTTATTCTCTGAGCAGTGATGACCGCTCAGTGACTCTTCTAGAATGGGACCAGCAGAAAGCATCAGATTCCCAAGCACTGTTCACTTCTCCTGTCTTTGCATTGTATTACTGTGTCACATCTTTGCAGATTTCAGTTCTTCGAACATTGCTAATGCCTCATTAGTAAATAAATTTGCTGCATTTGGAGTAATGACGCGTGCGAATTGAATGCGTTCACACCACAGAGGCTCCCTAAACATCCAATGCGCAAAAACTGGAATAGCCACAGTGATGGATGTGTCATGCAAAAATATCCAGGCACTAATTGAAGGTGGTTTCAAGAGAATATTCAATTAATGTTCTCTTTTTATTTGCAGATGCTCCATAGAGCGGCTGCATTGTCTCTTGAGAATCTGTGTTACCATGCATCAAATAGATGAAAATGAGCTGCTTTATGGCCTTCTAATTGAAAATGGATGCACTAATAGTATTAAGATCTTCATGAGGTGGCAGAAATGGTGCTACAGTGAAAGAGGAATGGAAGATTACTATCACCGTCATCTATCCGCATTCATATCATTGAAATGAAATGTTCTTGTGAAGGTTGGTTTGGAAGCTTGCATGCTCTTCCTAGTCTGAGTGAGTTTGGATGAATATCTAGGAGGAGGGAGGGAGGGAGGGAGGGAGGGAGGGAGGGAGGGAGGGAAGAAGGAAGGAAGGAAGGAAGGAAGGAAGGAAGGAAGGAAGGAAGGAAGGAAGGAAGGAAGGAAGGAAGGAAGGAAGATATGTAATTCCAGCTTTGTTGAATGAATCATATACAATTCTAAAATCAGAAAGATGGAGATGCCCTTGCTAGGACTGGCTATACCATAGGCAAAGTGAGACGGTCACCTCAGGCTACAGAGGCTGAGAAAGGGCAGCAGGACAATGAAGGCACAGTTGTATCTTCATTCCAAACCTTACCTCCAGATGTGATAGAACACATTTGCCCTATCTTCATAACTGAAGAAAGATTCCAATGTCACCTTGGGCCACCTCTGGTTTTGGCAGGTCATCTACTCACAACTCCATACTCAGTGCATGGAATATGGTGCTTGAATGCCCCAAGCAGTGACCACCCACTTCTGCTTGCACGTCTTAGAAAGGGAGAGTCCACCAATTTTTTCAGCAAGTGGTTCCATAGCTGAACTAGTCATATCAAGAAGTTTATCAGCACATTCAACCAATATTTACCCCACCTGCAGATCTCATCCTGCCCATTGGGACATCAAAGCAGGCAAACGAGGAACAAAACTAAACCAGGTTTGATCACATGGGTTGGTATCTTCATTCTTTCTGACAACTAGGTCCATATGAAGCTGTAATGGGGTTCACATATTGTCATGGTTTATTGAATCATGGATGAGTTTATGGAACGTGCTAAACCATAAACCCCAGTTTATAAACCTGGCTTTACAATGATGTGCTAAGCCAGGGGTGGGCAACATCAGGCCCGCAGGCCGTATAAGGCCCGCGGGGCTCCCACCTAAGGCCCGCGGGGCTCCCGCCCACAAACCGCGCCCCTTCCACGCGATTGGCTCCCGCCCGCAAACCCCACCCCCCAGTGCTTGTGATTGGCTCCCGCCCGCAAACTCCGGCCCCTGGTCCACGGAAATCCCAGAAACCGCACCCCCCACCCACCCCAGTCCCTGGTTATAAATATCCAAATGGCCCTTGGCAGAAAAAAGGTTCCCCACCCCTGCGCTAAGCAAACAAACCATATGATGCCAAAACACAGCCTTTATCTGTTTCTTCTATGGAGAGAGAAGCAATCTTTTAAATAAGAACATGACTCTCCATCTGTCAAGATCTGGAAAAGACTTTTTCATTCCCTACTCACTTCCCTAATTATATGCTACAACTATATGGCTTCTAATTGTAAGTAAGAAACACTACTGGCTGAAAAGCAGGTTATAAATATAACAAAGAAACAGCTAAAGCCCACCTCTCTGCCGATCACTTAAAAGATGTCAAAGGAATGCTTACAATGATGGCTAAAGTTACTCATTTTATATAAGATAATTTCATAAAGGAAGAGGAATTCTAAATGACAGGATGTATTTTTTAAAACCAGAATTGATTTATAACCTACAGCAGCCTTTCTCAACCTTTTGACCCGGGAGGGAGGAGCCCTTGAAATATTTCTCAGGCCTGGGGGAACCCCCGCACATTCAGGCTCAAATAGAGGCCAGAAGTTACAAAATTATTATATTCGTTTCATGGGTAGGTCTGTATAGATGCATTAACCGTGTTCTTAAAGTAAAAATAGAATGAAACTTCTTTAATGTGAATTTGCCCAAATTTGAAATAATTTTTTAAATAAATCGTGATCTCCCAGGGAACCCCTAGTGTCCTCTTGCGGAACCCTGGTTGAGAAACCCTGACCTACAGGAATAAACCATTTTATTAAAATTACCTCTGAAAAAAATTGACATTTTGAATAGAGTGAAGAAGTATCTTGGTTGATTGAACGTGGTGATTAGTTGTGGTTCTTATTTACTTGATAACAAAAAGCAGAAACTGAATATACTTCGGGTGCTTTCAGACAGGAGCCTTCCAGCAAGAACAATCAAAAGGCATCATTTACTTCTTTCATCTTTGTTTAACAGATTGTCACTGGTAAGAAAAAAGAGAGAAAAATTGTTGAGAAAACACTGGAGGACACTACAATATGTGGAAATGAGTGTGCCCTCCATTGCTCTATTATTTCCAAGGAAATGTTCCAACAAATGAGCAAACACTTTTGCCACATCTTAAAACGAGCATATTTATTATGGCATAAGTTCCAGAGATAACACTGTACAGTTAGCATCACTCAGTAAGAAGTACAAGAATACAGTGGCAATAAAGGAAGGAAATGTAGAAGATTTAGTGATAATTGCGTTAAAAATGGCCATTCAGAAATCCTTGGATGTCACTAACAGTCTTCTTGCCTGCCTCCCTGCTCAAGTCACAAGAAATTGTTTGGATTGTAGCTTGACTGCTTCTTATATATAATATGCTTTTGCAGGTGGTTTGTTGGTTTTGTAGTGGCTGACCTTTTTAAAAAAAAAAGTGCCTTCAAGTCAGTGTTGACTCGTGGGGACTGCCTGGACAAGCCCCTGCAGTTTTCTTGGCAAGGTTTTTTGGAAGTGGTTTGCCATTGCCTGCTTCCTAGGGCTGAGAGAGAGTGACTCGCCCAAGGTCACCCAGCTGGCTTTGTGCCCCAGGTGGGACTAGGACTCACAGTCTCCCAGTTTCTAGCCTGATGCCTTTACCACTCCACCAGACTGGCTCTCCTGTTGACATAGTCTGTCATTTTCTCTATGTCTGTAGTTTTTAAAGGGGGACCAATTGCCTGAATCTCTGTCCATAGCTTGAAATGCTATAGGCCTGACATACAGTAGGTTGAGTAATTCTGTGCAAACTTTGTGTGGAAAATTCCAAATTTGTGTTGCATGGCTTTTTGAGAAATAAAGGAAGTCATCTCTTCCAGCCCATCTTTTGATAAACTGTATTTCCAAAGTGCTTCCTTAGATTGGGCAGGTGGTCTTCCTGCTAAGCCTCTTGTCATTCTTGATTTGCATGGTGACATCTTAGCCCCTTGCTTGCAGGAGCAGCTTGGAGAACAGATGCTGACTGTACCACCCGGTCTGCAAAAATGCACTCTGGTGTGTGCTGAGTCACACAGACTTTCGATCACTTTCGGGAGGGCCAGCTGCCAGTGTGAAGCTAGGAGGAGGTGAGTTGAGGGAGGAAATTTCCAAACCCCTATGGCTTGGTGCTACTGACCACACACACACACACACACACACACACACACACACACACACACACCCAAAGGAATGCTGTGTATTTAAGCTGCAGAATGCCATGGTTAAGAACTGCAACGTTTCTTTCTCTGTCTTCTTGCCATGCTGTTGAAACAAGTTGTAGAAGGCCCTTTGAAACGGCCTCTCCAAATTATACTGTAATTGGGAAAAAGGGCTGTCCGAATGAGCAAGGGGAAGAAAACAAAGGGGCCCAAATGTAGGAAGCCCAGGAAGATGATTGAGTCATTGCTTCTTTAGATCATTTACTAGACATAACATGTGATAAAGAAATGTGAAATAAATAAATAAATAAATAATAAATAAATAAATAACATTGCTTGGGATCACTCAGATTTTGGGGGCAAAGCTGAAAACCAAGCATTAAAATAATATACAGTACATACATACATGCATATATTCTCTCTCCCTCTTGCTGAGTTTACACAATACACTCAGCCTTGGTTGACTTGACAATGGTTTGTTGATTTACACAGTACCCTAAACTTCACGTATTTTATCGTTTAAAGTGTTGTGTGAATCCAACCACTGTCTCCATCTTTGTCTTCGTTACTCATTCCCTATACACACAAATGTCATTGATCTAGTGTTGTGCAAACAAAGTATATATTTTCCCATAGTTCTCATTCAATTTTTCTACAGTTCTCCTTTGATTTGATGAAAGAGTTGATTTGTACTGGTCAGTGACCGTAATAAATTGAACTTGAAATTGAACTTGATTTGAATCTGATCCGATTCAAACAATAGTTCCTTATCATTTACTTGTGATGTGGCCTGCAGATGTGTGTGAAAGTCCTTGTCTTTCATGGTATAATGATCTCTCCTATGGTCTGCAGTTTCCTTGGCTTCCCAGACGTCTGCTATGTCCCAAAGAAAGTGCTCTACTAAGAGTATTTCAGATTGGAAACCAATGTCAACCAAGGAAATTTCAGAGTGATGGAAAGAAGTGAACAAGAATAACACCAGCCATAGTGCCCTGTGTCACTTCCAATAATAAAGTCAGCTAAAAAAATCACTGTAAGAGGAAGTTAAATGAAATTCTCAAGCAACTGGAATAAGGTGGGATAGAGATAGAGATAGAGATAGAGATAGAGATAGAGATAGAGATAGAGATAGAGATAGAGATAGAGATAGAGATAGAGATGATAGAGAGATAGAGAGAGAAAGAGATAGAGATAGAGATAGAGATAGAGATAGAGATAGATAGAGAGATAGAGATGATAGAGAGAGATAGAGATAGAGATAGAGAGGAAGCCTCTTTCAGAAGGGAATGAAACTACTGAAAAATTTGCAAGACAGATTGTTGAAGAGCATTAAATCAGGCAACGAGACATTGCCAGCAAACAGACGTGCTTGGGCTCTGCGTAAAAGTAACTGTTGGGAAGGAGGGAAGTTAGCAGAATTGCATACTAATTCCTCTTCTGCTGCATATTTATGGTATAGGCCCTGTCAGTTCAGTGAAAGCATCAAATCCAGAGGTAGTCCTTATTTATTTATATTTCATAGGAGTGGGGTCAACCCTCAGGCATTGAGCAAGATGCCAAAACTGACCTTGATTTTTTGAAAGTTGACAATCCCTGGAGTCTGCCATTCAAGGAGGTTTCATTCAGATATAGCACAACATAATATCACTTGGCTCCATTCCAGATTTGTTCCAAGTCCTCTCATGCCCTTCAAAAGGCACCAACGCTCTGCATTGCCCATGATGTTAAATACAAACTAATTTCACTTCTGTAGCAGTGGCACAGAGGGGGGAATTTGGCAACTGCTAAGGAGGACAGGCTGGAGGGAGACTGGTGCTAATACTGACATTTGAAGCAAATTAAATGGGACATGACCAATGCAGGTAGACTAAGGAACACCTGGATAGCAGGCAAAACTCTTGGAAAACGGCTGGGTGGATAAAGAATTTTACTTCAACCTCTAGTAAGCATATACAAAACTCTCATTCTGACAGTCAAACCAGGCATTTATCTATATCCTTTCTGCTTTAAATCACACATGAGCCATGCTATTCCCAACTGCAAAGCTGTCTGTTGGCTGTGGTCCAGATGCAAGCAACAGACAGCCCCCCCACCCCCCCACCCAAAAAAGTGAACTGTATGCTATGATGCACCAAATGATATGCCTGTCTTTTTCGATAGCTTGGTTTCTGCAATCCACTTCTCCCAAACAGTGATATGCTGAGCAAGAGACTGGAGTAACCTGCAGTCTGTGTAGGAGCTGAAAGTTATGGGCTTATACTCGGAAATGTGGCTGGTACCACAATTGTCCCCATTTCTACCCATTACATGATTTTCACAGCACACAGAGCCTTACTTTTAAAAAACCGAACAAAATGTAGCATGCAAATACATGTAATATTGCCTTGATAATCCTATCTTCCCGCCCAGATGAAATACACCCAGTGACCCTGCTACTCCTCCATGTTATGTGGTAGCAGCTCTTCCTATTTGCTCCCCTAAGAAATCTACAAACAGGCAACAGCAGTGAGGAACAGAAGAACCAACCAACCAACTCTCACTGTCATCCAAAGAGAACGTGAACAGGTAAGTAAAGGATGCTCAACAACACCTCTGTTCAGATACCCAAGAGGTTGGGTGTAGCAAGCATGGAGAGAAACAACAGCAGTAGTAGACTCTCCTGTGAGAGTAGAACTGATTTCTGATACTAATTATAAGCTTGTCTTTGTACTATTGCCTGGTCAACAAGGCATGAACCTCTGCCTGTGCACTTCAGCTATATGAACCCAGCTGTTTTTGGCTTATTCCACAAACCCAAGATTAAGCAGTGTATGAACCCAGTCTGTCTCAGTGGACCCTTCCCCACTTGTGCCTAACCATGACACAGACATGAGCTGGCAACCTCTCTTCTGCCATGTACCCATGACATTGCCTTCACCTTAGCCCCATGTCTTCCATAAATGAGACAGCGTTGAGTCATTCTTCGCTCTACTCATGTTAAACTAGTCTTTTCCTCCTCATTCTGACAGCACCCAAAGGCAGATATTAGCAAAGGCATGTAATATCTATTAGGGTTTGTTACTTGGGAGAGAAGTCTGACTACACAGTGATTTGAAACAGAGGCAACACTGGCAGGTTAAGGATGGTAATAAGAGCAGCAAATTTCTGCCAAGTGAAAAACTAGGTAGATACAGTAGCTCTTCAACCCAGCAGTAGAGAAAAGGCCCTCAGTTGGCCTTGACTTAAAGGAGTCCTCAATATAGTGTCTACTGCTATCCTCAATTTTTTGCCAGGGAACTATCCTGGTGGATTTACCCAGTGGCCCACAGTAGGCATATGTAATGATGTTACTCCTTCAACTGGAGCAAGGGTGCTTCCCCATTAAAAGGCCTGGTAGACCCTATTTTAATTGCACATGCTGGGCCACAGATTGCTGCCATTTTGATGCTTCTGAACATTTCAGGGAATGTGAATGGTGGCTCATGGATATTCACCACTGAGAATTCAAGGCAGATTTCAGCACCAGTGGACCTAGCAAACGGGTGGTCCTTAGGAACATCCAAGAATACTGAATGCTGTTCAGTGAGGCTAACCAGCCACCTCTAGATATGTCGCCTGATGCTTATTGTTTAGACAAAGAAAGTTGCATCAATTGTGCATTTATATGTTCTGTAAGCCCTTCAGCTAATAGATTAAGTTAGCTGGTTCTTCATTAAAATAATAGTAACAATTACAAGAAGGGCTCAGTTAGGAAACCCGAGGGAGAGTGGAAAAGGAAGAGGGAAGGAAGCACACTTGAGATCCTCAAGAAAATTGTCTGGTGGAGTTGCATGCTCTTGGTCATTACAATTACAACTCTCCTTGTTTCTGCACTGCATTATTTAACATTAAAAGAAAGGGAGGAAGGAAGAAAAATCCTCCCTAATGCTCTGTCATCATTATTTTAATCGTTTTGCAATTGCAGACATAAACCCTGCCCAAAAAAGGTCTGTAAAGTCAAATCAGGTCTGCCTTTATGATGGTCAAAAGAAATTGCATAGTTGGAATGGATTCTAGGGGACAAGGGAAAGACCTTTTATATGCAGAAATTATCATTATAGCATTGCTGGGTTTTTAATTACAGCAGCTTCTAACAGCAGTTTACATAAAGCAGTCAAGATAATGGGGGACGTAATGCAGTAAAATAATGGCCAAGTCCAGGATCGAAAAGCATAAGGCTTGCATTTCTGCCTTCCTCAACCTGTTGCCCTCCTGATGGGTTGGATTATGAATCCTATCATTAGAATGATTGTTAAAGTTATGAATCTATACCATGTACACAAACTGAGGGCCAATAAAACCACAGTTCAACCTTTCCCAGTCTGCTGCCCTCCAGATGGGTTCAGCTACAACACTCATATTTAATTTCAACTTGCATGATAACATTTTACTGCAAAGGTGAATTTATTTTGGCATTAAGTATAGTGTTTACATTTCACGCTATGTTTTCTTGATCTGTTTTACAGTTTCAACCCTCCTTAAATATAATTCCAAAATTCTTGTATTAATACTGAAATTGTTCTCCCCATCTGTCTCCATGGTATAAATCCAGGTTGACACTCCTGAATCAGAGACCATTTTCTATGCGCTGGGGTGGTGTAAGTGGCACCAGAATCAAGCTGTGATGAAATCTCCTTTTCTGCTTAAAACCACCTGTGCCCTGAGATAAAACAGCTGCTATCTTTCAAGACTGAATTGTGACATTCAACCACAGAGGCTTGTATTCTCCTCATTACCTTAGATATTCAATGATTTCTTTTCTCAAATGTCAAAACACACACACACACACTTCTGAACTTTCTTGGCATTCTTATTCAGCTTCAATGCTGTTGTTAAGTTCCCTCGCTTTCCCTCCCTGTATGGCCTAGATAAAATGTGAGTGGTTTATTTACAATATGTGAGTTTATTTATTTATTTATTGGATTTATCACCGCCCAACTCCCCCAAGGGGGACTCTGGGCGGTTTACAACAGAATTAAAATCATTGATATACATTTCTAATAAAAACATATGTAATAAACCATAATTTAAAATATAATGAGTAAAATAGAATCCAAAGGCAGAGTATTCTTAAGTTATAAAAAGGGCCCCTCAGAGCGAATCTAAGGTGCTAGCCATCTCCAAGTATCTCCAATCTCCTTCTGGCCCCAAGCATATTGACAGAACCAGGTTTTGAGTCTTTTTCGGAAGTCCAGGAGTGAGGAGGACTGTCTGATCTCCGGGGGCAGAATGTTCCAAAGGGCAGGGGCAACAGCAGAGAAAGCACGCTTCCGTTTGTTGTTGCATTTCAACACTTTGGAGAGTTTGGCATTAACCCTAGATCCACCTGCCCCTATCTGGACTCTTTCTACTGTGTTGTATTCTACCGCCAGAGTGGTTTTCAAACTCAGTAATGTCAAGGACCCACATTATTTTATTTGCTTGAAAGCTATTGCAGAGTATGCATATCCTAGATCTGAGATCATACAAGGCACTAAAACATCCTGAACTTTCTTGCAGACTATTAATGCAGATGAAGATCTGCCATGCCAATAAAACTGCCTTTGTGGGAATATATTTATCTTTGATTGCCAATCCCTCTTGAGAAAGATTCTGCTGAACTATGGAGGAAACTGTTAGAGGTAAGCTATAGGTGACTAGCAAAGTAACCTCAAGACAAAATAGTATTCTTCAGGTACTTGGGCTAGCTATCCCTTGACAACGTTTCATGCATCTGCAGGCATTCCATGTGATGTGTAATCATTGTTAGTCAGAAGGCAGCTGCTTCTGCATGTGAAGGTATTTTTTTCCACGGGATTCAAAACTTTGGTGAGTCAGGGCTGTGTAATGGGCATATGACTTTAGACCAAGTGAGCCGAGCTATTTCTGTGTTCTCCCTGATCCTTCCATACACTCAAGTCCAACAGATGTTGAATGCTCAGATGCAATCAGTTGTAGAAGAACAAGCCAGAATCAGAAGTGATAGATCTTAGCTTAAACAGGATGCCTTCAGGCCCAAAACACTATGCCAGTTCAAAATGTGGGATCTTATTTCCCCGAGTTAAACCTGGTAGCCACTTACACGTGCAATAGATATCAACAATCATAGAATCCTAGAGCTGGAAGGAGCTATGTCAGCTCTCAAGTCCCACATTCCCATTCAGTGCAGGAATTCAAATTAAAGCATATTTGGCAGATGGCTATCTAGCCTCTGCTTGAACACATTCAGTGCCAGAGAGCCCAGCATCACTAGGTAATCACTATCAAACTGCTCTTAATGTTAGGATGTCTTTCCTGAAGTTCAATCAGAATCTGGTTTCTAGTACTCCTCATTCTTTGTAATCGCCTGTTCAAAGCTTGATAAACATTCAGCAGATGATTGCAGAAACAATAAGGTAAAGGTAAAGGTTCCCCCCGCACATTTGTGCAGTCGTGTCCGACTCTAGGGGCCGGTGCTCATCTCCGTTTGTTAGCCGAAGAGCCAGCGTTGTCCAAAGATGCTTGTGTGGTCATGTGGCTGGCATGACACGCGCGGAACGCTGTTACCATCCCACCGAAGTGGTACCTATTCATCTACTTGCATTTCCATGCTTTCGAATTGCTAGGTTGGCAAGAGCTGGGGTGAGTGCGGGAGCTCACTACGTCACGCGGGGCAAGGGATTCGAACCTCCGAACTTGCAATCTTCCGATCGACAAGCCTGGCGTTTTACTCGCTGAGCCACCACGCTCCTATACCACGCAGAAACAATACAGACCTGCAAATTCTTCAGTTATCTGTGAAGAGAGCAGCCAGCTCACTGGTTCATAGAAAAGCCATTACTAAGAAACTGAAAAGGTCAGTGCTGTGATAAACTGAAAGATAAATTGGATTCCAAATTTAATTTAGTAATCCAGTTGCTGAAATGTCTGTAACCTTATCCCATTTCCTTTCAATAATCTTGTTAAAGAAGACTCTTCCTGTGAATTGAGTTGGTTCCGATGAGCTTCACACTCTTTTTGCCCTTCTCTGAATCTGTTCCAGTTTAGATGACTTCTTCAAGTATAGCATGCTGAACTGGATACAGTATTTAAGGTAGATAATGCAGAATAATGTGGAAATATCCATGATTTGGAAACTTCATTTCTGTTCTTTTCTTTTTTTGCAGTCACATCCCATTGCTGAGAATATTCAGTTTGTAATCAACTACAATTTGGGTGATAATCATTATTGACAAACCAACTATTCCTCCTCCTTTATCAGATACCTCCTTGATATAGAGTGCACAGAAAGCTAATGTAGAGCTAGCCCTACCATTAGGCATGATGAGAATGCTCCATTGGTGATAAGTAATGGAGGTATGTGATTCCCTTCAACCATCCTTATTCTTCCAGCATCAGTGGTGATGCCTACTGTTGCTGTCCTGATTTGGCTGATTGTCTCACACTTGCTTATTTTCAAGGCACTGCAGATGGTGTCCATGGGAAAGTCTGCTGTCTGAAGAAACCAGCAGAGAGCTGGCCAACTCAGGCCATGCTATTCTGCTTGCTACTGCATTGCAGGACTTGCTTTAGCCTATAGCAGGCAGACCCCAGATAAAATGATAACAAATAGCAGCAACGGATGCAGTGCTCATCTGTATAGTTATGCAGGCTCACCTATGTCTTGTAAGCTGGTGGAAGATGCTGACCTAATGTAAGATTCAACTGGAGATGCATATTCTTGTTTTTAGTCTTGGGAGCATCTGGAACATGTTTTGGAAGCTACCACACAGCCACAGAACAACCAATGTCGTACAATCACAAAGTTCAAAGGGGCTTTTAGGCCATCTTTCAACTTGATTCTGTCATGGTGCTCTGCACATTTCTGGATGGAAAAAAGTGCAACTGAAACTGCCTGGGGGCTAATATAAATTAATGATTTCTTCTGCAGCAATCCACCCTGAGCACCTACTGGAAAAACTATGAATGCAGGTCGCAAATAAATAAATGACCTGCCGTATAATGAAACCACAGTCAAGGGGCCATAGATTAATAATAGATTGTCCCAGTCCATTCTTTATTTTGAAATAAACGCCACTGGGATTGCTAGGTATTGTTGCATTACTGAAGAATTAAAGCAGAGCTTTCCAAACTTTTCATGTTGGTGACACAGTTTTTAGACATGCATCATTTCGCGACACACTCTTACAACAGGGCATCATTTCGTGACACACTCTTACAGCAGGGCACAAGGCAGGCACTAGGACCTGCACAGAATCACAGCAGGTTTGGAGGCAGCAAGGCACAAGGCAGGCACTGGGACCTGCGCGGAATCCTGGCAGGGCAGGTTTGGAGGCAGCAAGGCACAAGGCAGGCACTAGGACCTGTGTGGAATCCTGGCAGGGTTCAGAGGCGGCAGCCGCCAGGACACACCCAGACACTGCAGCCGACACACTAACGTGTCGCGACACACAGTTTGGAAAGCTCTGAATTAAAGAATCCTATAGTTAGAGGGGACCATTGAGATCAACAATAAAACAACTCCCTGCTCATTGAAAGAATCCAAAATAAAGCATCCTTGAAAGATGACTGCCTGCCCTCTACTTATACACATCCAATAGTTCATAAAAAGATCATGCTCTGACATCAGGCTTTTGTTGACCTGATGGCCGCACCAAGCTTTCTAAGGATCGTTCTCCAAAAATAAGGAGGACCAGGATTTGACAAGGCTTAAGGTACCACTTTTGCCTTTTAACTCTACCAAAAATTAGGGCAGGGGGAGGTAGAACATTTGGGAACCACCCACTCTGGAAGGCTCTGGAGACTGTAAAATGAGGTTCACAGGCTCCACTTTCTCTATTTATTGCTTGGACCCTGCCATATGTAATGGTGTCATTGGTATACACCCAGACCTGGGAGCCATAGTATTCCCAGGAGCTTTCCCTGACATTATGTTTTGAGAGACTTATTGGCATGATACAAGGGAACTTAGGAAACACTATAGTTAGAGTGGAGGCAGTGGCACAACTATTGGATTATGGATTATAGTTAAATGATGGAATACACTGCCAGAAAATGTGGTGATGACCACCAAGTTAGTTGGCTTTGAAAAGATTGGACTATTTGGTTGGGTGGCTGTTTGCCACTTCTGGAATCACATGGATTGACTCCCAGCTGCTGGGAAAAACTGTGAAGGAGTTACTTTGTCTTCTCTCTATGCTTGTGAGTTTCCCAAGTCATCTAGTTGACCATTATGTGACACTGAATGTTGGACTAGATGGACCATTGCATGATTCACCCACAGGAATGTTCTTATCTTACCGCCTTTTCAAATGGAGATGACCCCTTGACAGCCTCACCATATGCAATCCCCCTTCTAGTCCTTCTGCTGTGTGGGGTTCTAGACTTCTATTATCCTGTCCTGATGGCACACAGGATTCAAATGGAAATGAATCTACTTCAGGATGGACCAAAATGAGCAAATAAACATATAAAACTGACAGTGTAGCCAATTTCCCCTCAAAATCTGATTTCCTTATAAGACTTAAGCTTCTAAGAAATTTATACCTGCCCAGAAAGTATGTCCTTGCATAACTAAACTACATTGGGGGGGGGGGGGGCAAACAAAAATGTTATCTCCAGGAAGATAACCTTATCTGTGATCTCTTAGAAACATAGGGAGCTATTTTCTATAAAGTCAAATAGTTGGCCCATTTTTTATAATAATATCTGCACTAGTTAACAGATGTTCTCCAGGGTTTTGGACCCATTTTTTTCAGTCCTATGGGGTTGGGGACCTAATCTGAAGTCTTCTGTATGTAAAGCAGGTGTTCTTCTGTTGCCCATTGCTAATGTATGCTGTGTTACCCTTTCATAAAGGAAGTTCCACGAGGCTGACTTTATTAGCTAAGGGCGGTATTCCTTGAATATAAACATTATTCCAGAGACAATCCAAAAAGAATTTGAAGAAAAGAAATACAGATGGTAGGAAAGAAAGAAAGAAAGAAAGAAAGAAAGAAAGAAAGAAAGAAAGAAAGAAAGAAAGAAAGAAAGAAAGAAAAGGCAGCTGAGAAAAAGCCCAGCAGAGAGTTTAATTTTATGGGTAGAGCTGTTACTAACAAAAAGGGGGGAAAAGCATTGCTGGAAGCATTCAAGTGTTATGTATCTCAAACATCCAATATAATTAATCATCAGACTTCAGACTTAAAGAGTTAAGAGGCAGAAGTAAATCCAGACTTTTGGATTACAGTCAGGCAAGTAGCAGAAAGATTTTGAGAATAACGTCTAAAGTCAACATGCTAGAAAAGAGTTCAGAAGTGTTGGGTTGATCCTGCTTATTCAACGCCAAAACTATATCACAGAGGAATGCATGGGAACAGTGGGCCCATGGCTCATGATTTAGCAACTTGCTGTAAGATATCCAGGCTGAAACCTGGGTGATACCATGATGGGATCTAATCTAATGCCCACCAGATGTGTTGGACATCAATTTTCTGATCTGAGCAACGTCAGCCCAGTTACTTCATTGCATGCTTTTAGACTATGGGCTGAAGAATTTTTGGAGCTGAAGTCCAACAAACTGTATATGGAAGGCACCCAGTTGGGGAATGATGGTCTATAAAATGAAGCCAAGATCTGAAAGGAAGGGTACATTTTAAAAAATTGGTCTTACTTCTATGGCATTATTTAGGGCCGCCCAATATAAACTTTTCGCATCACCTAATTGCTATTACCTAATGTCCCTGTTCCATACTTACTTAAATGTGTGTGTGTGTGTGTGTATACATGCACACCTGATCAACCTGAACACATATAGAAATCTTTTATATATCATGGGATGTATCACACATTAAGCCATTGCTGTAAGCCATTAGGGTTTTTTTTATTATTATAGCTTAATTCTAATGTCTTTCTGGTTTGTAAATCAGGGCTTATATGATTTAGTTGTATGTATGAACATAGCCAACTATTCCACATATAATTACTGAAGGAAGCCATAGTTTAGAATGATGTGTGAACTTAGCCAATATTTCAACAAAGGTAGCTAATTGACTCAATGTAGGGGCGTGGTGGCTCAGCGGGTAAGATGCCAGGCTTGTCGATCAGAAGATCACAAGTTCGGAGGTTCGAATCCCTAGCCCTGCGTGCGGAGTGAGCTCCCGCACTAGCTCCAGCTCTTGCCAACCTAGCAATTCGAAAGCATGCAAATGCAAGTAGATTAATTGGTACCACTTCGGTGGGTAGGTAACAGCGTTCCACGTGCGTCATGTGGCCACATGACCGTGGAAGCGTCTTCGGACAACACTGGCTCTTCGGCTAACAAACGGAGATGAGCACCGGCCCCTAGAGTCGGACACGACTGCACAAATGTGCAGGAGGGACCTTTACCTTTACCTTTTTAGGGGTAAATTAATGCAAGTTTTGTTTCCTATGACTAGGCTCACATATCAGAATAAAACATAAAGAGGCTTGTCTGGCTTAGCATGGTGTGAGAATATTTTATAAACCATGTTTTGTACCTTACGCCTAGCTGAACACATTTGCCGTCTATTACCAATCCTTTACCTGTGTGAACTGGCACATGGATGCTACTAAAAGAGGTCATTGTGGATCACTGGGAAATTATTGGCGTATGTTCCATAGAGTGCACTGTCATGCAAAGGAGAAGAAATCTCCTTAATTTTAAATACAGTAGGTGGGTCAGAGGGGTTTTTTCATAGGTTCCCCTTGCCTGGGGAGAATGAGAAATGTACTCCTTGCTGAGAGTCATTTTTCTCCACATCTGGAGGTCACTCTAGATCTTGGTGAGCTGCATTAAAATGACACCTTTTGTGGCTTTCAAACGTTTGCCAAAGAGCTTATGATGGAACCGGAGGGGATTGGAAATTAAGGCTTGCTTTTCTCCCCACTCCTGCCTCCTTATGGTATTAATTAAAACTCTTAAATGCTGCAGCATCACCAAACACAACTGTTCCAGGAGAAAAGGGCTGGCACCTTGCCAACATTTCCTGCTGACCTGCCTCTTCCCATGTTCTCTCTTCAATTAGCCATAATTAGTTAGGAGCCCAGGGTGGGTTCTTGGGTTTGTACCATATTTACTGTCCAGGGACCATTCTGATCACCGGCCAGCGAGGAATAGAAGATTAATCTTGTTTTGATTGCACAATGCTTTTCTCATTTCAGGAACGTTGCTGGAAGCAGCTTCCCACAAACACCCCTTGTATTGTTCCCTTAGTGTTTTCTGTTTAATGCCAGGTCAGTCACCTTTCTGCTTCTGGGCACGCTAAGGCCACATTCCACCAAGGAATGTTATTTAATTAAGACACTCATCTGTGAGGTTGAACTTGCCTTCCAAACAGTTATTAAGTAAAACATCCCTTGATAACCATGGAACTCAGATCTTCAGACCCTTGTCTTTGCTGATGTCTGTGCTTTGGCTGGTGTCAGATAAGGTCTCCCACTCCCTCATGGAGCCAAGAAACAAGCAGTTCCACAGATTCATAATGTTTGTGTTTACTTCCCAAGGATGAGGAGAAGAAGCAGCAGTCAACAGAACCGCACATCTTGCTGCATTGGTTTTACCCACATCTCAACCAAGGACTTGAAAAGAAATTGAGATAGCCACTAGCCAGATGCCACCTCAAATATCCCAAACCAAAGAGTCACTTCACCCTTCAAATAGCTACTGAATAAAACCACTGTTTTGTACCTGTTTTCTGCATTAAGCCTAAAGAAGGGGTTGTGGAACACGCTGCTAGTGATATATTGAAACACTGAAGGCTTCCTGCAAGATACCACGAATGTTCTAGGAAACTTCAATTTAATTTTGCATTTTCCTAACTTTTCCCACAAAAATTACTAATGTCATTGAAACTCTTCTGGCCTCTCCAGTTTTACATTTGCAGAGGAACTGAACAGGATATGTCTATGAAGGTTCTCAGTCATCCAGGTGGAATTGTCTGTAGCTTGAATCATGTCAACTGGATTTCTATTTTCTCAGTGGAAACGTTCCGCTCCTTATCCAAGGAGCTTCTTCAGTCTGAGCAAAGTTGGTAAGGGAATCCTAAATATGAGTCACACAGCTACCTAGAAACATATTTAGGATTCCCTTACCAACTTTGCTCAGACTGAAGAAGCTCCTTGGCTAAGGAGCGAAACGTTTCCACTGAGAAAATAGAAATCCAGTTGACAAGATTCAAGCTACAAACTGAACAGGATGTTTTCAAACTTCTCTTGAAGCAACAGTTGCAACAGAGTTGCCAGTTAATGTGGAGAATAGCATTGCATGCAAGATATTTACAGGTTGGCATTACGTTTGGCATTAAGTTCATTACGTTCTGGGCTGCTGCTGCTGTTACTGATCACATATGTACTTCAGTACACGTATTTGAATATGATATGGTTTATGCATATGTAGAAATGATTTGTGAACACCATGAATATGATTTGTTCAATGCACCTTAGCCTCCACTTGCAATTACAGCATAATTTGCATCCAGAAACATTTAGGGGCTGAGCAGAGCGTTGTGTCAGGGGCATGGTGGCTCAGCAGGGGCGTGGTGGCTCAGCGGGTAAGACGCCAGGCTTGTCGATCAGAAGATCGCGAGTTCGGAGGTTCGAATCCCTAGCCCTGCGTGCGGAGTGAGCTCCCGCACTAGCTCCAGCTCTTGCCAACCTAGTAATTCGAAAGCATGCAAATGCAAGTAGATGAATAGGTACCACTTTGGTGGGTAGGTAACAGCGTTCCGCACGTGTCATGCGGCCACATGACCGTGGAAGCATCTTCGGACAACGCTGGCTCTTCGGCTAACAAACGGAGATGAGCACCGGCCCCTAGAGTCGGACACGACTGCACAAATGTGCGGGGGGGGGGGGGGGACCTTTACCTTTTTTAAGAGCGTTTACAGTTTCAGATGAGAATCAGATGTAAGCCTTTTGCTAGTCCGAAATCGGGTTTAAAACTGAAGAAGGAGCTGTGCATTACAATGTTATACTTCTAAAGTTGAACCAGCTCTACCATTAAGCACAGTGAGGCAATCATTGCAAATGATGACTGCTGGAAACGGGGATGGTGACAAATTACTGTAGGATAGAAGTGTTTGGGGAAGACATCTGTCCTTTGTTTTAAAACCACCTTACTTCCCTAAAGACGGCAGATGTTAAGTTGATAGAAGTAGAGTAAAGGTTCAGCCGGTAGTTTTCTGTGCATGGAGTGGGTAAGTGCATCTTGTCCTACGAGCACACAAATGTGATGGGACGATTCTGGTGTGCTCTTGGAGGACTTCCCCATTCCTGGAGTGAATCTGCAGTGCCGTTTTGCAACCCTTCTTTCCTTCCTGGGTTTTTAGGCCCTGGGGCTTCCAACATCTGAAATAAAGTGAAGCTAATTCTGAGCTGAATCATCCCTTCAATGAGATTCATATTCCTACTGCCACCAAATGGGCTGAGAACCCAAACTCTCATGTCCACCTGAAGGTGCAAAATGGAGTTTGGAGAGGATGGCATGGACAATCATTCCCCAGTTTTCTGTGCCAGTGCTGTTCTTTCTTTCTGCCCATGAGAGATGCCAAGACAAGGGGGAGCTCTTGAAAGTGAAGTTGATTAACCAAGCTATGCAGGCAATGAAGGAAGGAAAGGATACTGACTGGAAGTGCCTCTCTCAGCGTGTGCTTACAAAGCCAAAGCATGCAGGAAAGAAAATGGAAATGGAAAGGAATTGACAGCCCATGGAGAAGTATTTCAGCTCCAACACAAAACATTTGCTGGTAATTATAGAATAACCTTCATTTAAATGCAAATAAGCCAGTAATTAAGATAAGGGCCCTGTCATTTGCCAGCACTTTTCCCCTCCCCCTCCCTCCCTTTGGCAGCTTACAACTTTCCAGACCTTCCCCACAATTATTGATGAGCTGCCAAGATGCTTGGTGAATGCAGGGCCAAAGGAGAAGCATGGGAGGCAGCAATAAAAGAAATTATGACTAGAGAGCTCACAATCCCTTGTCCTTTTCAGTATCCCTCCCTGTAACAACAAACGCGGGTAGCAAGTGCTGACTGGGAAGGATGTACGAACCTGGTTACTAAAAAGCAAGGGAAGAAGTATCAGAAAGAGGAAAGAAACCTTAATGGGGGCAACTCCCTCCCCCAGAGCGTCTCAATGAGGACCAAGCAGGCCCATTGGCCACAGAATGGTGAGATTCATACAAACCACTGAGTCTCAAAACACCAGCCAAGTGTGTTTTGCAGACCTAATCACTGTGGTTGGTTTATGGTTCAGGGTGTTGGAAGTTTGGGTTAATTGATGCAATAAAACAAGATTAAGTTAAGCATGGGGAAGGGTGCTGTACGACACAGCCAGAGTCTTGGGATAGAAAAGGAAATATGGGAGTGGGTGGTGTGGAGTTTCCTGAAAGACTTGAAAAGAAGCCTCTCTTTTACTTTGTTCCAGCTGCTCCTTGTATGGAAAAGAGATGCCAGCTATAGCTTTGCCATAGGTAAAGGTAAAGGTTCTCCCCGCACATTTTGTGCAGTCGTGTCCGACTCTAGGGGCCGGTGCTCATCTCCATTTGTTAGCCAAAGAGCCAGCGTTGTCTGAAGATGCTTCCGCGGTCATGTGGACAGCATGATGCACGCGGAACGCTGTTACCATCCCACCGAAGTGGTACCTCTTTATCTACTTGCATTTGCATGCTTTCGAATTGCAAGGTTGGCAAGAGCTGGGGCTAGTGCGGGAGCTCAGTGCGGGACTAGGGATTCGAACCTCCGAACTTGCAATCTTCTGATCGACAAGCCTGGCGTCTTACCCGCTGAGCCACCACGCCCCTCTATAGCTTTGCCATAGTTAGAGACAAACCAGTCCTGCTTGCGCACACACACTTTCTCAATCTCTCTCTCTCTCTCTCTCTCTCTCTCTCTCTCTCTCTCTCTCTCTCTCTCTCTCTCTCTCTCTCACACACACACACACACACACACACACACACACACACCATTGCTATGTTTCTGTTGCTAGCAGTGATTGCTGCCACCCACCAGCATCTGGAATCAGAATTCCCAGATCTCTGTCAGATCTGGAGGTTATCGGTGGAATGTTAAACTTACAGTACAAGAATTGCCATTAAGAGCATCTAAGCTGTTCCTCATGATTTGCCATAGGTGGGAGAAAATAGCACTGTCCACATCAGATTTTCATCATCATTAGGTTCTTCTGAATCAGGCCTGACCACTGGTAACCATATGCCCATCTATCTATATGCCCATCTATAGACCTATCCCTGGTGGTACTTGGTGTCGCTTCTGAGAACCGTGCCATGATTTCCTAGATCATTGACCTTATCAGTTGTTTTCCCCTTCGATTTCTTACAACCCTGCCAAGAATTCCTTTATTCTAGCCAGCAACTGCTCACATCATATGTGTGAAGTTGTGTTTCCCAACCTCAGCAACTTTCAGATGTGTGACTGGAGAATTCTGGGGAGTTGAAATCTACACATCTGAAAGTTGCTGAGGTGGAGAAACACTGGACTAAAATACGTGAGTTTCTGCTTGCTAACCATCATCTTCATTTGGTCCAGGACAGATTGACTGTTTTTTCTTGCAATCCATACTTTCAGTACCATCACAGGTCCACACAGTTTTCTTGACAATAGTACAAAATTGGTTTTCCACTGCTTTCTTCTGGGAAGTTTTTCAACTTCCCAATCTAGCCTACAACCATGGTATTTCCTGGAGGTCTCCCATCCAAGTCTTAACTTGACCTGACTGTGCTTAGCTTCTGAGCTTAGACAAGGTCACCAGACACTGTCACCTCCTAAGGTAGTGCTCAGAGTAACTGTCTCCAAATTTATGAGAATGAAGACATCTATCTTATTTCTCACATCTTTCTCAATGGCCAGCCTTCACAGCCATACATTGTCCCTGGATTAAATAATATTTCTTTAAGCTGAATGCTTCCTGGTTTCAACACTCATTTTTTTAAGGAAAGCATTTGAATGAGTTCATTGACAATAACCCACAGGCATTGCAAGCCTAGCTTCACTACAAATCCCTCCCTTACCCCTTGCTTCTTCCTGCTAGTGATTATAAGATCCTTGCAGACAATGAAACCTGAGTGCAGGAAACACTTAGAGTGCCTATCTTTGTTTGCTGCTGCCACACACACTATTGGTTCCCAGTGAGAGTTGTGGACAAATTTCAACTGATGGGTTTTACACCAAGAGACATAAGGCATGGAAATCTTTCCCCATGGAAAATATGCAGCATTGCTCTTGTACTTCTGCTGGATTAGAAAAGTTTTGCACACAACACACACACAGTCCTCTCCTTCCAGCTACTTCTGCATCTCTCCTGCTTCTGCAATGTTATCTCCACAATCATCATGATTGCTATGTGCTTAGTTCTGCCCTTTCCTTCCCCCATTGCCAAAAGAGGTAAAAGGAATGAAAACATAAAGCAATTCCTTGAAAAATGCTACATTCTGGAGCAACCTCTGTTTGTTTATTTATTTATTTTTTATCCCACCTTTATTATTTTTACAAATAAGGCGGCGAACATACAGTACCTAATACTCCTTAGTTCTTTATTGTTCTCACCATATAGACAGAATCTTGCCAGACTAAAGCTACTCTAACTAACCTAAGGGTAAATTACCTGGGAAGGCTCTAGGGCGGAGCTACCTTGAACCTCTTAACTTTCCCAGCAACAGTGTCCGGGCTGCAAATCCTCTTATCTGCCTGGAATGCATTCCCTCCTTGGGAACCAGTGGCAGCGCCGGAATCCACCACATCACCCCCTCCTTCAGGAACACATTCCATCACAAAAGGGGAGTTGAGGGATTAATTTGGGAGAACTGAGGTCATTTGATGAATAGACAGTTTTGTGCCTCCTTCTGCCTAAGCTAGGGCTACAATAACCGGGCTGCAGAACTCCAGATGACCACTAGATGAGAGTGAAGATATTTCTAAATAGGCTTAAAAGCATAAAGTATCAAAGTAATAGGATTCTTCCTTGCACCCTCATCATGCATGACCAACTCCACATACTGTACAGCAGGTTTGTTGCTTTTGTAATGTAATAATTTTGCAAAGATATCCCAAGCATAATCCATAGCTAATTTCTTCATATACAGTTATGAAACATAGACACAGTCCTGTCATCCATTAGTTGACATCATGACCTTGTTACAATCACCCTCCTCAGATGAGAAAGAAGACTAGGAGGAGCGTTAAGCCACTAACAATGTCTCAAAGAAACCATGTCATGGCAAGATAGGTGAACCCAGGCACTGAGGTGTTCATGATTTCATCTTGCTCCATCTTGTTGACCCTTGTTGGCAATGGCTGTCCAGGGTCCGATGCAGGAGTTTTTCTAGCCTTACCTACAGCTGCCAGGGATTAAACTTTAGACCATCCCACCACTGAATTGATCTGGGGACATTGTATATAAAGAGATTTACCATCTAATTTGTCCATTATTATCCATGGAAACTCTTATGATAAACTGTGATTTGCTTAGATACCTTCATTTGGCCTCAGTTGCCATCACTGATTTCATCATGTAACTAATGACAAATTTTCCTCCCATGTATGTGTTGTATCAAAACAGGGAACCTGAGAGCCTATAGAGATGGCTGAACTGCAGTTCTCAGCATCTCTCTCTAATAACCATGCCAGTTGGGGCTGCTGAAAGCTGTGGATCAGTAACATCTGAAGGACCATAAAAACCCCACCCTGGGTTCATAATACAGGGGGAAGGAGGTAGGAGACCATAGTACAAGCTTGGATAGAAAGGAATAAAAATGCCTAAAGGTTTATGTTCCTTGTTATTTTTCTTATTGACCACAAGATGGCAAACATTTCCTAGGCAAATGCAGACAAAAGAGAATGTGGCAGTAGGCTGTATTCTGGATTTAACATCCTATTTTATTTCAATTTTCACAGAGTTGTAGGTTTCACAGAGTACTGGGTTTGACTAGGCATCCTGGATCTTCTCAGTGATATTGCTGTTTTCTAGTGGCAAACTGACCAGTGTCTATTTAGGATTTCTTAAATGCATGACTATGTCAAGCCTTTCCTCACCTTGATTTTCACACAATCCCATGTTGGAAGATTCTGCTGGACTATTTTTACAAATGGGACCTTGAGGTCTGAAATAGCTCCATGCATCTGAAGCCATCCAACACTTCCTTGGCCAAATAGAGACTTTGACCCATGTCCCTTTCCAACCAATGAAGCTTCTTGAACATAGCATTGAAGGACTTGCTTGAACCTTGTAAAATGAGGTCCACCAAGCTCATGCCATGCTTTCTTGCAGAGAGTCCCTGTCTCCTAGCTTCATTTGCCTTTGAAAAGTAGGGACGTACTTATGATGCTGAAGGGCACCTAACATTGCTGCTGCAGGCAATCAGCTGCATATGGATAGCTCTGCAGAATCAGATCAAGGCCCACTTAGTGTAGCATTTTGTTTCTTAACATGGACAACCTCTTTTTGGTGGTACACTTGTGGGTGTTTTGGCAAACCTGGCTACTCTAGTGTTAGCCTGTGTTTAGCTTGGTGAATCACCAGTTGCTTCATTTGGTGTCTGGTGAGCTGAGGGCTATGGGCCATTTCTAATGGGAAAGATCATTCAAGAGGCTCCAATAAAAATGCATAGTTGGAAAGATCTTCTGTTTCAAACATAGGTCCATGTAAACTTCTATGCAAACTGCCCAGTGTTTTGGGTTGGGACACTACAGAAATTTGTAAAATACATACATACATACATACATACATACATACATACATACATACATACATACATGGATACATATATAAAATAACAAATCCCACCACTGAAAACCTGGCATTTTGCCATCCTATTCTGAGGGCAAAAATTTCAGGATGTTCATAGATGCAGTATGCACAAACCGTAGACTATGAGTTGGAGACTTTTGAAATTGAGGACTGTCCCCTAAGACATATGGCTACTGTTCTTCTCATTCCCTAGCAAACTCATGATATTTCTTGGGCCCTTAATGGACCATGATGCATGACTATATTCCGCTCAGTAGTTGGATCACAGATTTGCAGGCTTGCTTTAGGTCTACCCTAGTTATTTCAAGTGAAAGACCTGAAGGGTACTTGAAGGCATGCATATAAATAGAATCCAATATTTCTTAGCCCTCGTGTCTCCTCCGTAAAATAAAGTCTTCCATTTTTCAAGACTGCTCTGGCTTGATCTGTTACACCTCTAGGCAGGCCTGAAGCTTTGTTATAAATGAGCAGAGGCAGAAGAAGTTCCCAGGGGAAGGATCACTAGCTGCACACAAGAGCATTTTCACCATCATTAGCTAACTAATTGTGTGCCACGGCACTGTTTGGATGTGTGAATGGCAATGATTTATTGATTACCGCTCCTTTTGTAAAGCTTTGTTTTCCCATTTTTGACAAATTCCAATGACTGGTAGTTGATTTGATTCCCTCTCTTTTGCTTTCTTTTCTTTATTCAATGAAAAATTGCTTTGCACGCTTGCTTGAAATTTCCCGAACGTTAATTTTTTATTTTTTTTACTGGAGCTCAAACACACAAAGCAAATAACTACCTACTCATGCTGCATAAACAAAACACATGTATGAAAAAAAATTACAATTCATGCAGGAATAAGTGGGGCTGGCAGTTTCATTGATCCACTACACTCAAAATGCACAAAACTGGGATCGCGGCAAAGCTATTTCCAATGGAGGTTTTATAGCTTGTGTTCTAGACTGTCCCCAGTTCCTGGGGGAACATCTGTGCCAAATAAATGATTGAGAGAGAGAGAAGAGAGATGAAGGAAGGAAGGAAGGAAGGAAGGAAGGAAGGAAGGAAGGAAGGAAGGAAGGAAGGAAGGAAGGAAGTTATTAGCCAGAGTGATTAATTGACATTCTTTAGTTGGCAGGACTAAGTACGTTAAATGAACAGGATGGAAGCTTTGGGTGAGTGGAATCTTTATTGCTAGCTAAGCTCTGAATTCACCCTCATGTAGAGATCTCAGAAAATGGCCTTTTGAAACATTGCATCTTATGGGCAGAGAATTTGGTAGCAGGGGAGCCATTTTACCTAATTTCTTTGGGAGAACATAGAAATTATGCAAGGGTTCCCATAGTTTTTTCTTCCCTAAGGTTTTTATTTCACCGCAGATGGCAGCAGCATTTATGTTGGCCATATGGCCATTATTTTGTAGAGGTCTTGGAGGAGTTAACTTTGAAAGGCTGTATCCACACCACACACATTTTCTGCCCATACACTGAACTATTAACTAACCAAATGATCAGGGTTCATACAACAACCTAAACCACAAAAACAAAACAAAACAAAACTCCTAACCAAGCCTAGTATGTTGTGTGAATGCAGTTGACCTGGTTAAGTTTTTTTAAGAACATAGAAGAGCCCAATAGGATCAGGTCAGAGGCCCATCAAGTTCCACAAGTTGCATCACACACAATAACCAATTGAAATCATTTGGGAAGCTCAAAGCCTAGACTGAAGAGTCCTAGCTCCTTTTCACTGTTGTTCCCAAGAACAAGACATGCTACCTATGATTCTGGAGGTAGTAAACAGCCATCAATATTAATAGGCTATGATAGACTCATTTTCCACTAATCTGTCCAGTCCCTGTTTAGAACATCTAAATTGACTTTCATGATCAGAACTTCTGGTACCATTTTAATGATACCATTTAATGATGTGATCTTTCTCTTTCTCCTTTTCTTGGCCCTGAAACTCCCTGCCTTAATATGAGTGGATGATCTTAGATTTTAACATTGCGAGAGGGGAGCAAAATGTCACTATTGATGCTATGCCATGCATGATCTTCTATACTTTGTATTTTCATCCCAAACTAAAGAGCTCAATTGTTTTATAGTTATTTCTCATCCCCTTAATGATTTGATTGCTCTTTTTTGGCATGCTTTTGAGCTCTGTAATAGCTTTCTTAGGGAATGGTGACCAAAACTATAAACAGCATGCCAAGGCTTGCTCTCATCATAAATTTGAACAAGAGCATTATTATATCAGTACTTCTATTCTGAATTATCTTCCTAATTATTTCAAACATGCACCTGGCTTTTTTATGATAGTACGTGAACACAGCCAATGTCTGGATGTTCCTGAGTTTAAATCCCATATTTTTGTTTCTGAATTAGAACTGCCAGTTCTTTGTATTGGTAGCAAGAATCTACATACTGTAGCAGACAGTTACAGCCAGCCTTCTCCCTTCTAGCCACAAGAAGGCATATTGAATCTGGCTTGCTTGGGAATTCAGAAATGCGTCTACAACAAAACTTCCCTCCCACCCATCCATCCAGGACCACAAGATGGTGGGTCTGAAACTGTATGTGTTTGCAAGTTCTTGACGTTTTTGGGTTATTTAAGTCTATTCTAATTAAAGCAGTGAACATTGAAGTGCGGCATCTCCGTATTTTGCTCTGAATTTTGGTGACACAATAAGAGGAATTCCAGAGGCCAAAGGGGAAAAAAAGGAGGTGGGTGGTCTTCAGAGGCTGACTACCTCTCTAATCTAGAGTCTGAATTGTACATCCATGCAGATTTGGGGGAGATGGGCGGCCATATAAATTTAAATAATAAAAATAATAAATAAACTCCATTGATTAGTCTGTTGCTTTCTGCATTTCTCCAGATAAATTAGGAATCCAAGCTGTAAATCTTGTGGATTTGTATTTTCAGGATTGTGTAGCAGACTGAAGTGACATAGGAGCAAGGACCTGTGGGAGAAACCAAGAGAAGTGCAATACTCTCCAAGAACACCTTGTTCCTCAAGCAATACCTAATTAAATCAAGGTGATGGTCAGTCTAGAGCAGGGCTTTCCAAAGTTTTCCCGCGGCGACACACCAACCGCCGTTGGTGTGTCGCCACGGGAAAACCCGGAAGTGCCGCCGTTGCAGCAGCGCACAAAAACCTGGAAGCGCTGCTGCTGCTTTCGGGTTTTTGCGTTCCGCCGTTGGTGTGTCGCCGCGGGAAAACCCGGAAGCGCTGATGATGATCAGTGCTTCCGGGTTGTGTGGCGACACACCAGACTGTGTGTGGCGACACACTTTTGTGTCGCGACACACAGTTTGGAAAGCTCTGGTCTAGAGCCTGGAGATATTAAATTGCCCAGGAAGATAAACCTGGAGCTGCTGCAGCATCTGTAAATATTAGAGCTGCAACTATTTTGTAACCATTCCCAGTTTTTGCTACTTTCTTGTTAAAAGAAAATAATTAAAAAGGTATGTGTGGTGCGAACAGCTTACTGACATGTAAAGGTAAAGGTAAAGGTTCCCCTGCACAGTCGTGTCTGACTCTAGGGGGCGGTGCTCATCTCCGTTTGTTAGCCGAAGAGTCAGCACTGTCCGAAGACGCTTCTGCGGTCATGTGGCCGGCATGATGCGTGTGGAATGCTGTTACCATCCCATGGAAGTGGTACCTATTTATCTACTTGCATTTGCATGCTTTCGAATTGCTAGGTTGGCAAGAGCTGGGACGAGTGCAGGAGCTCACTCCGTCACGCGGGGCTAGGGATTCGAACCTCCGAACTTGCGATCTTCCAATCAACAAGCTTGGCGTCTTACCCACTGAGCCATCGCGCTCATGACATGACATGACATGACATGACATGACCTGCTTCTAATTCCATTGTAAAGAGCAAGGCCTCTTCCTGCATAAATAGCAACAGAAGGAGAAGTGCCTTCAGGAATGGATGATGGTGAGTAAGCAGTCATTCAAGCACATCAGAGTGCCCCAACTTTCATGTGTGAAATATTGGAGGGAGGAAATACAGAATGATGTATTTTAAGATAATACAGCTGGAAGTGATAAACAAAGGCTACAAGAGTTCAGGAAAAACCTAGAGATTATTACTGTAAAGGTCACAAGAAAAGACCAATTAGAATTCTGGACAGCATGAATCTTCTGTGAATATCCTCTGTGGAAAGGTCAGGAAAAAGAAGAAGATATGTATATTACCTTTCATTTTTTCCATGGAGATGAATCTTTTTAGTATACAAAGTTCTTGGGTCCATGCTGCCTTCACCATAGCATGGGAGAAAGAGGATAATGTTAGATTATAGCTGGGTCACGATTATATCGATTGGTCAATAGACTCAGCAAATTTGGGGTGACGGTGGAAAGAATTGTGACAGGCAATGAGAGGTTTTGGAAGGGACATTTCAGGAGAAGGAGGGGCCTGCAATGGTGCTGGTTCCATTTCTGGCCCATGTACTTCTTCCCTGGGGCAGGGAGCGATATCATTGGCCAGCTTGGCTTCAGGATGTTACTAGTGAATGCCAAATTTGTACACAATTAAGACTGCATCCATCTACAATGGATAAGCATGTAGGCTGCATCGCATGAACTAGTTGGGTAAGGACAGGGCTGTCACCCTGCCTTAGATTCACCCTCATAGGTAGTAGGTACTGCAACAGCCATGGTGCCGAGTTTGGGGAGAGGATATAGCAGTGATTTTTCATGAGACCTTGGCAGTGATCAAATGCGCTATGCCACAGGTGATCAGGTGTGAGTGCTTCCATGTTAAGTTGGGCCTTAGAGAGAAGCCAGATCTGCTGGTATTGTACCAACCCAATGATGCCCAGTAGCAGCCCGGTCTGTGCGGTTGGATCTCATAATTGTGCTGGGGTAGGAGTTCCTCTGGCTATTATGAATTGTGAGATTTCAACCTCCATGTCCTGGGTGAGTGATTACATGACATTTTTTTAATGGCAAGTTTGTCCCAGCTTATCTCATGCCCAGCTCATATTAGTGGTCACACGTTAGATGTGGTTTTCACCTTGGAGTAGATGAGGCATCATCTGAAGATGGAGGACATTGTTATCAGCCTTTTGCCATGGTCATGGTTCATAAGGATATTGTTGGAACACCTGACTTTGGAACCTAATGGACCCCTTGGATTGTCTGAGAATGCTTGGAGACATTTCCATAAAACCTGCAGGTAGTTCTACCACATACCTTGTCAAGCCCTTGAACGTGGAGATGATAAGGGCATTGGATGAGGTTGCTCCTGAGTAACCCCTCTCTGGTTACGGATCCCAGGAGGCCCCTTGATTTACTGAAGAGCTCTGGGAGAAATGACAGAAGAGAGGCCTAGAGTAGTGGTGGCAATAAAGAAAGAGTGAATATGACTGAACACAATTGCCTACCCATACAGTGACTATAAGAGTGGCAAATCCCAGCAAGCTGGAGAGCTGTTAATAGGTAATTGATCTGGCTGTATTCCAGGTCCAAGGTTAGCTCTGGATGGGGTTGCACTCCCTCTGAAGGAGCAGTTTGTGACTTGGGTATTCTGTATTAACAGCTCATGGTTCCTGCTTAAGCAGCAGGTGAAGGCCATAGCCAGGGGAGCCTTTATCCAGCTTCATCTGCTGCACCAGCTGCAGGCTTTTCTGCACTGGGAAAGTGACTTATGCCTTTATCACCCTGTGATAAGAGCATTGCAATACACTTTACATGAGGCTGCTTTAAAAAGTGCTCAGAAACTCCAGCTGACAGATGGAGTAGTGGGACTAATGGAAGTCGGTAGGCTTAGTAACATAAGATGGTGCTTCAGTCACTGCTTTGGTTACCAATAGATTCCCAGTACAATTCAAAATGCTGATGTTAACCTATAAAACTGCATGTGGCTTGGCAACTGTGTGCTTCAGCACTGCCTCTTCTGAACAGCTCCTATCTGTCCTGTGAATTTATCCTGAGGAGGGATGCTGAAGGTCCCCACCCTACATGAGTTGAAGAGTATGGAGGCCTGGGGTTGATCCTTCTTGTTGGTGGACTTCACATTGTGGAACAGTTTGCTTCCTGGTATCTAGGGGATCTCCAACTGATTGTTTTTTTCAAGGCTGTTAAAACTATCTTGTGCTCTCAGGCTTTTGGATGCTAATTGTGGTTTGGGGCTGCTTTTTTGATTTTTTCCCTTTAGACAACATTTTATTTTAATTTATTTTTTATAGGGGGGTTGACTTCTTGGTGGTTGAGGATTGCTTTCTGTATTATGGGTTTTTTATTGTTCATGTAAACCACCCTTAGTCTTTGGAACCAGGAGCACAGAAATATTTATATAAACAAATAATCAATACATCCTCATTTGACCTAAGAACTGGCATGAACATCAGCTCAAGCTTGAACCTTCTGCCATGATGGTCCTATAGAATAGTTCCAGAAATTCTTGAACATCTGCTGGACAGTCACTGTTCAACCTCTTGACTTCATGTAAAGGCACAACTAATATCACCTTCAGGGTACCTTAGCCTTTGCTACTGTCAGAGATTGAGGAGAAGAACCATGCTGAGAAGGGTTTTCAACTCTAGTTTCTTTATTGCTCTTATCCTATGAACAGAATCTTGCCAGACTGAGGCTACCTACACTAAGCTAAGGGAAAATACTCAAAAGGGCTCTAGGGAGGGGCTGCCTTGAACTTCTTAACCTTCCCAGCAACAGAGTCTGGGCTGTGAAGTCTCTTATCAGTCTGGAATGCTCCCCCCCCCCCCGCCCCGGGAAACAGTATCCGTGCCGGAATGCACCAGATCACCCCCTCCTTCAGGAACACATTCCATCACAGCTACTTTTCTTTTCTATATGTCAAAGCCGCAGGAGTTATATACTCTGGTATAATCTGGCAGATATGGAAAATTCCTTCATGACTCCCAACAGTACCAGCTAATGTCTGTGGTAACTCTAAACATGAGATGAGTGGAGCATTTATGCTGCTTGGCCCAGCCAACTAAGACCAAGAGCCATTACAATGGAAGTAATCCTACACCTGTTATGTTGGCCAGGAGACTTCCATTATATCATTCAGGAAGCATTCCTTACCACTACATGTATCTAGCACCAGAAGCTATATGACCAGGAAAATTCAAAGACAGGTTGGATTTCTTTTTTTAACAACTACCTTTTGCACAAGTACAACCATTCAAGACACCAGTGTAGTTTCTTCTCCTGCTATTTTATTTTCCTGTAGAATAGAATTTATCTTATTTCCATACCCCATCACTTCCACGAACAAAGGTGAAAACAGTGGAAATACGCACCCACTGCTTCAACAACTTCATTTTGCCATTTGAATTTCAAAACATCAAAATTTGCATAGCCATTTCCACTGTGAAAACTTTAGTGAGAAAATTAAAAAGAAGAAAATCAAGGATTTTCAAGATAGGTTGCCATCTTTTCATTCGTTTTGAGAAGTTCAGATATGAAATATATCATACTTAATTGTCAAAATCCTAGCAAATAATAAAATACTACTGCATGTGAACTACTAGATATCATCAGGTACTAAATAACTTTGCATATCAGTGATCAAATACAGTGAAATATTAAACTACATTACTTTTTGGCTATTAAATATTGGCCTATATATCAACTGTCCTATACAAAACATTGAAATAAAATACCGTTACCAGTTGGTTGATTAGATCGAGGTAATAATGTGGCAGTCAGAGAGCCAGAGTGAAAATCTACAATATGTACCCAGTGTTTGTTAAAAGCCAGCCTAGAACAAGCAGCATTTGGAGTAAGATCTGCTATTATATTGTCATGCTTCTTCCAAAGCCACATTTTGTGTGCAGGGGGTGCCTGTTATTACTGTAAAATGTATCAGTCCCTTGAATGTCACACAGTGCCCTGGGCTGGAAAGAAAGGTTTGCAATGCCAGAAGTAGATGATTCTTCATTTGCCCATGTTTCAGACGAGAAGCTAGGGCATTAATAAACAACCTGGATGGTTTGGAGGAGTTGACCATGGGGGGTGGAGAGAGAGGTAGAACAGGATTTAAATAACCTAAGAAAACCCATCTGTATTCTTTAGACATCTCTGTTTGCAGCTTGATCTCTAATGTTGGATGCCTAGAGCAATGCATAGTTGCCATAACAACTAACAAACTAATTAGTCAAAGAGAAAAGGAAATGGGGTCCAAAGAACAAATGGAAACAGAGAGGGGAGAGAAAACAATTTTGATATTTTTCCCCATCAAAAACTGCAATTGGGGAAAATATAGTATAGGCATCATTTTGGATGTTTCTGTGGAATAAAAAAAAGAGATGATTATGATGATTTCAGGAGATTTACTCATAGCTTGGGGCCATCCAGCTGATCTTCTCTTATTGCTGGGCTGAGATTCAAAATTCTACACTAAATTTGTGGGAAGAGAAATTCTCCAACAATTTCTCAAAGGTAGGACTCCCTCTTGGTGCAGATTTTAGCATAGCTAATGAAAAAGCCCCGCTGTGGAGGGGTTTCCTTGGGGTTTAACCGAAATGTGAAAATGCCAGGAAGTGCTGAATATTGGTGATTTTCTGAATGGCCTGCTATTGGCCGTTCAAATGATGGGCTGCCAAATCCCACATGAATTCTGCCAGCCAGTCCAACCAGTGCTTACGCTACTTAATTTGTTTTCTCATGATTATTTCTTGCACCTACATCCCATCTTTTCTCTTCTGCAGGGGACATCACTTATTTGAGAAATGCAGAAGCTTTTTTGGATTGAGAACTGTACTTGGTCTTTAAAAGGGTTTTAAAACCCTTTTAAAGAGGTGAACTGGATCTTGCACTCCCAGAAGTCTCTGGAAGAAGAAGAAAGAGGTAGGCAGAAGGAGCAGAAAGGACCTTTGATTAATTTTAAATTAAATAAGCTACCTTAAACCCAACATATTTAATAATCTTTCTTTTTAATCATATTTAATCTTTCTTTAAACACAGGCAGGACAAGCCAGGGTATATAAACAGACAGCAAGTTCCACTCCCTTTTCGCACTGAAGATGTTGCCTAGCCTGGCAATGAAACGTCTGCATGAAAACAACAAGGCTCAGAGAGCACCAAAGACTCCCCAATAATCTTTCTCTTCCACCATATTCAAAATTACAATTGGTTATTATTCTTGAAAGGATTCTAGCACTGGGCCAAATGTGTGGAGTGGCTCAAGCCATGTGCTCTTGGCATTTCCAATGTCAGCGCCATATTTTAGCACATTGTCCGTGGTGCACAATGAACATGAGGCAGCTTGGTGTCAGAGCTGGCAGTTTGAATTTCTGCAATGCTCTGGAATGAAGCTGTACCACAAGTATTGTGGGGGTGTGAATTACAAAGATGGTAGAATAAGAAAAAAAATGGCAAACTTACTTGGTCTTATCCACATAAAATGGGACAGAGTGACAAATAGGCATTTTGCCAGGCCCTCAACTTCAAAACTTTGGATCTATCTTTCCCTAGGCGCAAACACACTCAGCTACTTACATGTAGCTGCTTTTTTTTTTTTTTGCAAGTCCTGTTTATCTTCAACTTCCTCGTTGTCTCCTGCCTCACAGTGATGGCTTTGTGGGCCAAGACTGTCCTTTGCTGATGAAACTAGCAAATGCCAAGATATACACTGGCAGAAACAACACACAACAACTCAGATCTCTGCTAATACTCCCTACACCTAGATGGCTTCTATGTCTCCAATCCTAGGTTGTGGTGGTTGTTATTATTATTTTAATCATTAATCAAAGAGAATCATTAATGTCACTCATCCAGTCTGTGCTCAAAGGGCCAAGCAGTGTCACTATGCCAGTAGCAATTAATCCTGCACCCTTGTGCAAAAGGATTTATTTTGTGAAGTCAAAGAATGGGTTGCCTTTAGCCTGACACTGAAATCAAGAGGTGGAGAGTTGGTTTTCTGTTGGGCCTCTAATCAGTTCAAAGGGGTGTGCAGGCAAGCAGGCTTAGTTAGCCTCCTAGCCTCAAGGTCGGTGTTATTAACCCCTTTGGGAGATTCAAATAACTGGACTTTCTCCACTGCACAGTTGCTTTTGTCCTATATGTGTCAGTAGAACCTCAATCAACTGTCCTTAACTATATATCTCTATCCCTCCACCTCCACCTCCACCTCCATCATCTCTATCTCTATCTCTATCTCTATCTCTATCTCTATCTCTATCTCTATCTCTATCTCTATCTCTATCTCTATCTCTATCTCCATCTCCATCTCCATCTCCATCTCCATCTCCATCTCCATCTCCATCTCCATCATCTATATCTCAATCTCTATCATCTCTATCTCCATCTCTATCATCTCTATCATCTCTATCATCTCTATCTCCATCTCTATCATCTTTATCTCCATCTCTATCATCTCTATCTCCATCTCTATCATCTCCATCTCCATCTCCATCTCCATCTCCATCTCCATCTCCATCTCCTTCTCCTTCTCCATCTCCATCTCCATCTCCATCTCCATCTCCATCTCCATCTCCATCTCCATCTCCATCTATCTCTATCTCTATCTCTATCTCTATCTCTATCTCTATCTCCATCATCTCCTTCTCCTTCTCCTTCTCCTTCTCCTTCTCCTTCTCCTTCTCCTTCTCCTTCTCCTTCTCTTTCTCTTTCTTCTGGGGAAAATGTGACAGCTTACATGGAACTACATGGAAACACTGAGGTAACAGGAAGGAAGGAGAGCTCAGTGACACAGATCTGGAGAAAGTAGTTATCAGGAAGTTACTTATCACTATAGGGATATTGCTGGAAGGATACAGTATATGTGGGTCTGGTTTCCACAACTCAATAAGCTAACTTAAAATTGGATTGGATAATTTGAGGTCCAGTACTTGGTTGAATCCAGAAAGAGTGAAGCGGCTGGGCCAAAGCCGAAAGGACGCTCAGTTGTGGATGTGTCTGGAAGTGGAAGGAAAGTCCGATGCTGTAAAGAAACTCCGGGAGACAGTGGGGGACAGGAAGGCCTGGCGTGCTATGGTCCATGAGGTCACGAAGAGTCGGACATGACTAAACGACTGAACAACAACAAGAAAAACTTGGATGGGAACCTGGCCTTCCTCTTGTCTTGCCTTACCGTGTTTCAGTTTTTGTTTTTGTTTTACAAAAACAACACTCTGGAAAAGGGATTGTTCTTGTAGTTTGCATATCACAAGGTCTGCTAAATATATTGGTTTATGCCCTTCTACGCCAGGTGTGAAACACATGGGAAAGGGCAGGGTTACAACTTGGCCTCCTGATTTTCTGGTGGGCTGCAGAAAGAAAGAACATATTTTCCCCCTATTTTGGTGTGCTTCCTTTCCCAAGCTAAATAAGAATAAAATAGGAATAGAAAAGAAAAGAAAAGAACAGAATAGAATAGAACAGAACAGAACAACACTTCCAAATTATGCTGCTACTGTAAGTTTTGACACCAAAATAGCTGAATTTCAGCAGTGCAATTTCAAGCCATTTGGGGGCATTTCAGGGTGGTGATTATTGGAAAATAGGAATGGAAATGTTGGTTTCCCAGAAGGATACTGCCTCCATACCCACCCTTAAGTTTGAAAACAAACAAACAAACAAACAAACTCAAATGAAGCTAAATTCAGCCAGTTTGCAGCCAAATGTTAATGGTGGAACCTCAGGGAGCTAGGGATTATGTAAGTGTCAGAAGTAGCCCACTTGTGCTTCACACAATAAAATTGCAAATGGTTCCTTTCATCAGTCTCTGCATAGCTCATTATGTGCATAAGATGCTGCTGGATGGAAGTGCATATTCCATGATTTGCAACTGGCACTCAACGGGAATTGGTTGGGCATTCTGAAAGCATCTGTCTCAACATTTCAGGAGACTGCTAGATCAGGATGGGCTCTCTCCGCCTTGGTGACTGAGATTTTGATTAACGTTTACTCTTGCAAACCTGCCTCAAATTACTCAGAGCTCACAAATAGGGCATCTGCAAAGGCTAAAGCAGAGCTTTCCAAACTGTGTGTCGGGACACGTTAGTGTGTTGGCTGCAGTGTCTGGGTGTGTCCTGGCTGCTGCTGCCTCTGAACCCTGCCAGGAATCTACACAGGTCCTAGTGCCTGCCTTATGCCTTGCTGCCTCCAAACCTGCTGTGATTCCACGCAGGTCCTAGTGCCTGCCTGGTGCCCTGCTGTAAGAGTGTGTCGCGAAATGATGCATGTCTAAAAAGTGTGTCACCAACATGAAAAGTTTGGAAAGCTCTGGGCTAAAGGCTTAGCTTTCTTCCTGGCTTGCAAAAAGAAGAGTAATGGTCAGCGCATCATTGTGAAGGTCAACTCTACCAGGCTGGCAGATGCTGCCAGACAGTGGCCAAGGGGTCAGCAGCGTCCATTCCCTTTTGTTGGAAAATGGAGCTGCCTGGGCAATGTGGCTGTCTTGAGCACACTAAATTGCAGAGGAAGCCATCTAATCACTGGTTGGAGCTCCAACGCTGGTAATTAGATGGCATCTCCCATCTGGTTATTTAGGTAGAATGGGAGGTGGACATTTGCTATGGGAACTACAGAACATGAGGAGGACAACTTTAACCAGATCCTCCCCAGCTGAAAAGCTACTAAAAATAGTCCTGTTAATAGTATACCAGCTGGCATTAACCATGTCTGATGGTAAGATATTTTTGTTCACCATTTTAAAATCACTGGATGTGGGGAGAGGGGAGTGATTTGAGTCAAGCTCCCGTTTGAAGAAGGAAAGGTTCATCTGTCTTTCCCTGTGCATTGCAGTCCTGATGTTAATCACATCACTACAGTTTGGGTTAATGAAAAATAAAAAAAACAAGTCTGTACCTGACCGCCACCTTTGTTATCAATGTAACATGCAGTTAAGCCCTCAAGCTGCAGCCCTACGTATATTTTGGGGAATAGTAAATCCCACTGAACACGTCAAGACTTCTAAATAGGATTGCTCTGCAAATATGACTCCTTCTCCTTCTCCTTCTCCTTCTCCTTCTCCTTCTTCTCCTTCTCCTTCTCCTTCTCCTTCTCCTTCTCCTTCTCCTTCTCCTTCTCCTTCTCCTTCTCCTTCTCCTTCTCCTTCTCCTCCTTCTGGAAACATGTGCAGATGGCCCTTGGACATTCTCCAGCTTATCTATGCATTGGGGAGAACATTTCAGGGACATTTCCCCCCACCTCATCACACGGGCAGAAGTCATTCTTCAGCATTTCCTTGCTGATATGGCTTATTATGAATGCCTCTAAAGCTTATTTTCTTACTCCTAAGAAAATGTTTCTGCTGGCACATTTGGTATCAGCTGAGGAGCCACCAACATTCTGGAGACTTGTGGGTCAGGGAAAAAGGGGATTTTTCCCCTCAGGGGAGAATATTTGTAGAGTATTTTTCCCCCAGGAGGGTAAGAAAGACCAAGGAAAGGACCCCTGATGTTTTCTTGGGAACAAACAAAAACATGAATTTTGAGAAATCTCAGCTTAGCTCTCCTTCCGTCTCTTGTTTCTCACAAAAGATGGAAAAGTCAGGTGGCATTTTTTTCACTGTTCCCTTGCCCCCAGTCTGGGAAAAATGTAAGAAGAAAGAATTGTGCACCTGGTTGGTCAGCTCTGTGAGAGGAGGAGGGGGCGGGAGATAAGTGGATTAAGCTAGCAAGCCATCACCACATCTGACAGACAATACAAAACAATAAAAAAGGGAGAAGAAAGGCTGTTAGAAAGTGCCTCACACAACAGCAAAAGAAGGCCGGTACCCATGTTTGTGCACTGGGCTACAAAGACAGAAAAGAACCTTACAGAAGGAAGGACATGAAAGGAATTCACTGCACACCCACCCAAAATATCTCACAAAAAGATGCACAAATGTGGCATTTCTGAGACTATAGTCAAAGAGCCTTACTATTCCTGGCATGTGTGGTATCCATAAAGTTGGTTCCTGCACAAACCTCACAGTGGGTTGCAAGATCAAAAGTGGTCAAGGAGCATCTTCTGTAACATTAGAGGCAAGCTGCCTTTGAAAGCAGTCATCACCATGGACAACAAAGAATATCCTTAGCTGAATTAGAGGAACAAGTACAGGCCAAGGTACTTATCTGGAAATATTAATAGCTGGGTTTCTACCTTGCATTAAGCCTTGGATGATCATTACTGAGGTTTGTTGAATAAGCAGCGATATCTTGATTTATACATTTCACAATGTTGCAAACAAGAAAGCAATATTGTAGCTTAATACATAGTTTTTTCTTCTCCCTCCAGATTTTCAACTCAAGAACTCTCAGCAATGGCCATACTGTCTGGAGAATTCTTGAAGTCCACACACCTGCCCAGTTGACAAAGACAGCGTAGAACAATCCAGTCGATGTGACATATTTCTCTCCTCTCTCCTCTCTCTTCAGTAGGGCCTTATTATATTCTCCTTTGCCTACTTGTTTTTCAGGATCCGTAACGGGTCCTTGCATTGAGACACAATGGAAGTTCAAATGAATAAATAAATAACTGACATTATAAATCATTTGTACAGTAAGTGTGTTGAGGAAGACAATCCTGGTGTTTCTGAATTTCTCTTTTTTACATTCTTCAGCCAGTTCCCTTTAATTTGTGCATCATTTTGCTTCAAAGTGACCCAGAAGTGGGATGTAGCTAACTGAATATGAGAAAAAATGAGAAACAGGAAGAAATTGAAATTGACATATTCATCCATCCTTAACACATACACACACATTACTTATTATGATAATGAAAACAATAACACACAGCAGCACATATTTTCAGCTTCTAAGAAATATGCCATTCCTATTCCTCTAAATGGCAACTATTTGTCAAAATGTTGAGTAGAGGATGAACATGAATTAGTGATGGGAGGATGATTTTCCTAGTTTTGTTCTTCTCTTTTCTCTCCAAATTGCTGTGCTCCATATCACACACCTTCAGAACTCCAGTTTAACAACTAGAATTACTAAGTAATTCTGGGATCAGAGTATGCATGATTTGCTTCATGCTTCAGATCATTTGCATCATTTGTATTACCAAGAATCATGTGGGCATTGATAAAACCAAAGAAGGGAAAAAATGAATAGAAGTATGCATATGACTTCTTTTCATAGGGCATTTTGCAAACGCACAGGAGCACAAAATGCATGTATCAGTGAAACACCACACTAGAAGAATCTTAATGAAATCCTATCAGTTCTATTTTTCTTTTCTTTTGTGGTCCCCAAATCCAAGAAAACTGCTTGAATTATGAACTGATGCATTGTTAGTGATGTGAAGAAAGGTGAGAAATTTACGCTTAATCCACACAGGGCAAAAGACTTCTCGTAAAGGTTAAAAACAGGAGATGGTGTGGGCACACAGTTAAACCCTGCTCCCCAAACTCCAAATTTTTGTCTACTCAGTCTCTAACGTAGTGATAGAAAAGTATGAAGGAGGCTTCTGGTCAGCTCCAAGTGAAAGCAAGTAGATCTCTACAGACTTTCTTATAAAATACAAGAAGATCAAGGTCTGAATAGATGGGGAAAAAACACTGAGGACAGAGACTACAATTATATCTTGTTCTCTGTCACATTTATACTCTCCCTTGAACAGATTGAAGACCTGCACAACGTTGGAAGTGTCCAGAAAGGACTGGCTAAGAGATGGGATTTAATCTTCTTGTTGGACCTTTACCTGATCCAGTCTCAGGGCTCTTTTTATGGAACAGTTACAACAGCTAATATCTACATAAAATGCTGGTGGTAGCCTATAAAATCCTAACAACATCGGGATTGTCTTCTCTTCTAGGACCTATCCTGAGATGGACATTTTTTTCTAGTCCTATTTGGACATGGCTATGATGATGAAGAGACATTAATGAAAAAATAGATAAACTTTATTCCAGTCATTGACCAATAAAATACATAAAACAGAGTTATCCCCTTAGTATCAGTAACTGTTAACAACCATTTGTGGGCAAAGCTTACACAAAATGTAGCAGAATTTTGCTACTTTCAGAGAGATACATTTATCTTGGTTGTTTAACAGAAAATGTAAGTAAAATTATCAGAGTGACTCGCGAATTTAGACAGGAGGGGGGTAATCAGTTGGTGGCGAATGTCCCTATAAAACTGACAATACAAGAGAACATGGGCCGTGGTCTCTACAGCACCCGTGTCACGGGGGCAAAGATGAAATGAAAAAATGTTGCCTTTTAGATGTTTTTGATCATCGCGTGGTGTGCTTTGGCTTTCTCATCTTCTAATGCAAATTTTGCAGTCCTGGATTTTTCAACTCATGAAGTTCCTTCAGTTCTTTATCATGCGGAAAACCTACAATAGTTCTGCACTACAACATAGGAAACACATATAAGTGTTGTGGCAGTTGACGGCTTGGTTCATAAAATAGCAGGCTAGATTTGAAAGGCCCTGACCCTGAAGTCCTTTAGAAAGACCTTGAAGATCTGGTTCTTCTCCCTGGCATTGAGCCAGGATGATGTGTGCGCCTGCCTTAGCATGGAGTATGTGAGTTATTGTCACTGGTGCTATGTCTCTGTTTTTAAATCATTCTTATACATAGTTTTAATGTTTTCAATCCTCTGTTTGCTGCCCACAATTGCTTGTGAGTGGGCAGACAAATAAATAAACTACTCTTTTGAAATCTTGTTGTTTTACTAGTGGAGTGACAATGTCTCCAGAAGGAGGTCAACTGTGGAGCAATAATGCTTCTTTGTTCTGCAAGTGTTTGCTTGGCAGGTACAAAAGTTGAAAGTGTTTTAGAAAGTTGGATGAACTTGAGTTTCAAGGACACTGAAATAAAAAATCCAAAAGAAATACACGGCAGTCAATTTTTCAGATTTCCCTCCTAGCTTAGAGAAAGCCAGAGATAGCACTTTTTAAACCTATAAATAACCCATTGCTTGGAGAGAGCCAGTTTGGTCTAGTGGTTAAGGTGCTGGGCTAGAAACCAGGAGTCTGTGAGTTCTAGTCCTGCCTTAGGCGTGAAAGCCGGCTGGGTGACCTTGAGCCACTCCCTGTCTCTTAGCCCAACTCACCTCACAGCGTTGCTGTTGTGGGGAAAATAGGAGGAGGAAGGAGTATTAGGTATGTTTGCCGCCTTGAGTTATTTATAAAAAGAATAAAAGAGGGATAAAAATAAAATAAATAAAATAAAATCTTACTGGTTGCTCCAGCATTTCTTGCTACAGCTTCTCTTTAGAGAGGATCAAATGAAGGAGAAAGTGAGAAGCTTACTGATGTGGTCATCTAACATTTATTTTTGTTTGCTTTTGTTTTTATGGGCTGTCACACATACATACCAGAAAAGAAAATCCTCATTCATTAAGCAGAGTAGATTTTCATTAATGTTGATTCACCAAGAGCTGAATCAATCTTCTGTGACCAACAACCTCCGTTCCCAAGGGAGAACAAAGCTGTTTAACAAATTAGCCCAACAGATTGTTGTAGGTATTGTACAGCAATGAGAGGTATGTAGATTAGCAGTGTGTGCATGGGAACAATAGCATTAAGTGGTCCCCATGCAATATGCATCTTGGGTGAAGTAGACCAGCAGGGATGCTAAGACAGATTTGCTTAACTGACACCCACCCTTTCGTTTGTATTTAGTACTCTACTCAAAGCATACTAAGCAGTGTCATTATCTTCACCAATTTTAAAACGGAGACCAAAGAGATTCCATTCCTCAGTAGCAGGAACAGAGTCTTGTAATGCATCTGGAATCTTGCTAAAACATATACTGTAGGTGTGGAAAGTGACTGAGGTCAGGCCATCTAAAATTATTATTGGTCAGAAGATAATTGAGAGTTTACTTCTTGTTGTAGGGAAGTGTATTTTCTTGGTTTTACCTCTCTGCATGAAATTAGCTCACAGCTAAAGGTGCCACTGTCTCTTTGGGGGCTGCACTCAGATGTAGAGAAGATGCTAGTGTACTAAGTCAGAAGGATGGAGAAATGGTCCAGGGAGAAGGCTTGCAATCTCCAAGTCTATAGAATTCCCATGCCTCTTCCAATACAGATATATGGTTGTGAGAGTCCTGAGATATTTTGCATAATTTGTGTGCATAAACAATTTTCATTTGCTAGACTTGGGACAGAGCAGGACCTAGCAACTTTTGCTTGGCCAACTCTTTGCCTTCTGTGGCTTCTCTAGACATTGCATCACACCCATCCCTACACATAAGATACTCTTGAATAGATCTTGAATAGATTTATGATCAGAAGGATTGAAAAGTTGGATATATTTTTATTTCACAAAAGCTGAGGATCCAAGGAATCTGCTACAAGCAGGACAAAGTTTCGCATTCTCGCTGTGTTCCTACAGCACTGAAGCATTGCCATAGCTCTGGCAATAGACTTCCACTGATTTTAGTCTCTCTCTTTTTGTGGTCTGAGTTTGCACCTTCCATGTTCTCCTGGTGCTATCAGCTCCTGCATCCTTCTAGCTGGCCTCAACCTGTCTTCTGCAGCTGTCCCCTCTTACTCCCTTGCAGGAAATGTGCCAGCTCGTCTCATGTGACACAGAGAGACACCAAACTAGCAATGATTTTGCATTGCCTACATGGGCTGAATTTCTGTGTGGCTGGTCTGGAGGTGAAAAGGTCCTGATCCCATTACCAATCCAATTTCTGAGATTCTTATGGGTTAGATAGGAACTGCCAGAGCGGAACAGGCTGAAAGTCCATGAACCTAGTATCTCCTTTGAAACAGCAGCACCATTCGGTTGTTAAATAAAAACTATCCCATTATTGGATTTGTAATTTAATAGCACATTATTATGTACATATTTCACACACAAAAGGAGAAAAAATATTCTCTAAGATGCTGCCATTGCAGCGTACTGCTGATTTTTAGCTAGGATGCAGCAGTCAAGCTAGAGTATGCAGGACTCCATGATCTTGTCATACTATTCATGTCTATTTTAAGTGTTCCAATGCAACCCTTTATCTCAGGGTTGGGGAACCTGTGGCTTTTAAGATGGTGCTGAATTACAATGTCCAGCATTTATCATCATTGGCCAAGCCCTCTGGCACTTCTAGGAACTGTGGCTCAGCAAATATTTGGGGGGCTTTATCTGATTTGTACCCCCAAAAGCTCTGTGAAATAATTCATGTTTGTTTTATATTAAAGGGAGGGAAGGAAGGGCTCTTTCATCCATGCGTGGTCATAACATCATGGTTTCTTCTTTGATCATCCAACCCTGGACAATTCACAGCTGCATGTAGGAATTCTGAAACAAAATGAGGAGGCACATTCATTTTTTTTTAAGAATCGAAGAAGCCAAGGAACAGGATTTTGATCTCAGCCTCAACCCCAATTTTCTTCTTTCAGTATCACATGGCAATGTAATATTTTCTTTCAGTGTTCTGGTCCAGTGAAGACAAAGAAGCAGTAAACAGAAAGGGAGGGGGAGGGGGTACTCGAAGTACTGAAATAATGCTGTGCTTTATATTTTAACTAATTAGTGTTACTGATTTGAATTGAAAGTATTAAAATCTTTCTGATCAGAATGTTGGCTACCTCCATGCAAGAGGCTCAACCTTATCAAAGGGCCTTATTGGATTTATTTTCTCCAATTGATGGTGCAAACAATTATTATTTCAAAGGGATACATTCCTGCATGCAGTTTTGTGCATTGCAGTTGTGAAATGGCAACAATGGGAAAGAAACAACAAAAAAGTCTCTTTTTTTTCTAGAAAAAAGGAGGTGAAAAAAATAGAGCAGAAGCTCTATTCTTGAGAGAGCAATTTATATGGCCATCCATGTTATATTCTTCCTGAGTAAATTGTGTATGTCTGCGCGCACACACATATAAAACAAACCTGCACCAATCAATAGACAAATAATTTTGCAAATTGTGGACATAAATCATTGGAAATCCGCAGAATGTTTGTATATGTTAAAAAAGAAAGGATGGGGGAAAGCAAATCAATTGCCTTTATTGGAACACAATTGCTCCATTTATGACCTCTTTAACAGACGATTGGTGAGGGGAGGACAGAGCAGACTGCAGACAATCGCCTTCTTTTGGCATTGATCATTAAAAAGTTTTTATCCACAGACAGACAGAAATCTGCAAATGGATGAAAGAGAAAAAACTCTTGAAGCTGGGAACCATAAAGTGGAATCTTACAGTTCCTTGATGAATGCAAGTCAAAGTGAAGAAAAAAAAAGGGGGGGGGAAATAATAGTTTTCAATTGTAACAACATTTTGGGTGGTGGTTGTTGTTGTAATTATTTCCCAACATTGCTCTTAAGATTTTTCTGGAAGAGAGAAGCAAAGACGGGGTCTGCTGATGTCAGACAGAATTGGAAAATCGAAGAGGAAATGAAGACAAAAGGCAGCTGAAAATCAAAATATTTCTGGGGGGGGAGCACAGCTCACAAACTGCTCTGCAGCATTAATTAGCAAAGAAGGAAGGAAGGAAGGAAGGAAGGAAGGAAGGAAGGAAGGAAGGAAGGAAGGGAGAGTTACATCTCCAAAGATGAGTACTGGTTTTGGTTTTGCTATGATCATAGACCAGAGCTTTCCAAACTGTGTGTCGCGACACAAAAGTGTGTCGCCACACACAGTCTGGTGTGTCGCCACACAACCCGGAAGCGCTGATCATCATCAGCACTTCCGGGTTTTCCCGCGGCGACACACCAACGCCGGTTGGTGTGTCACCGCGGGAAAAACTTTGGAAAGCCCTGTCATAGACTATGATGACCATAGCAAAATGTTGTCTTATGTACATTATTTCAGATACAACTTCAGGGTAAACTGATAATTTATGCTGCTTAAAACAGTCTTAGGACAGTTTTGCTTACAAGAGGAACCAACAGGCCATTGCCCTGATGGCCCAGGAACTGGAGGGCAAAAAGGCAGGACATTCTGATCTCACGCTCTGGCTAAAAGACTAAGGAAATCTGAGCCCACCCAGGAAGAATATCAAGGACAGTGGAGATCAGATTGGCTCCGTTAACCAGAAATAACTAGAAAGAACATCTTTGAAACAAAATCAAGCTGAGCAATGCAAATTTCCTGCATCTATTTCTATCGGTTTGCTGGAAAAAATATTAATTATAGACATTCTTTCAAAGATGAAATTTCAGCAAAACTCTAATGAGTATGGTCTTACTGTACTTATTTGGTGTTGAGATGGCCAATATCCTACCCTTCATTAAACATTCCTCTCTCCACGGGTCTGCTGGCTTCCCACCCTCCTGTTAAATCTCAAGAGAAGATGTCAGGAGGGAACTCCCATGCCAATTTTTAAGCAGTTAGTGCTACTGTCACCCCTAAGGGACAGATCTGCCATTGAAAAAGTTGTTAAAGAAATTCTCCTCTCCTGGAGGACTTTCAAATATTTTTTCCACCCAATTTCTTTGCCCACAATTTTGGTCGTGAATCTTAAAATGCCATTTATGCCTCACTCTATGGGTCACATGTGGGGCGTGGTGGCTCAGCGGGTAAGACGCCAGGCTTGTTCATTGGAAGATCGCAAGTTCGGAGGTTTGAATCCCTAGCCCCGCGTGAGTGACGGAGTGAGCTCCCACACTCACCCCAGCTCTTGTCAACCTAGCAATTCGAAAGCGTGCAAATGCAAGTAGATGAATAGGTACCACTTTGGTGGGAAGGTAACAGCGTTCTGCATGCGTCATGCTGGCCACATGACCACGGAAGCATCTTCGGACAATGCTGGCTCTTCGGCTAACAAACGGAGATGAGCACCGGCCCCTAGAGTTGGACACGACTGAACAAATGTGCGGGGGGAACCTTTACCTTTACTATGGGTCACATCCACCAGCAGAAAAGAATCTGTTACACCAGTACTTACTTTCCCTTCCTTCCACATTCTTTTCTCCTTTTGTATTATGTCTATTAGATAATAACAATTATAAGGATAGACTGTTTCATATTTCAAAACCTGATTTCCTAGGCTGATTAAGTATTTAATAATAACAGCAAAAACCTATAAGGGAGACAGATGCTCCTCCAGCTGAGAGAAACAGAGGATCAGTTGATTAAGAAAACAAAAACAAAAAAAATAGAGAAACAGACGGATAACTGAATAGGGATTTGAGGACCTTTGTTTAAAATAAAATGACTAGATACATTAATGCAGAGTTGCTGTAGCAATCAGGCCTTATAGCTAAAAAAAGTAGTACTTTTTTCTCCAGAGCCAGCATAACTAAGAGCCTACGATAACTACAGTGGACAGGGGAGGGGTCATGTGTGATGGTTGACCAATTACATTTGAAATGTGACAGGGAACTCAGGACAACATTTTGGGGCAGAAGTTTGAAGCACAGCCCAGCAGAACAAGCAACAGGTCCTGCAAATATGGTGAAGCAGGTTCACCACATTTTTAACTCAGCAAAGTATTGATTCTAAAGCAAGCTACTCTAAATATATATGCTTAGACTTAGGAGGATTGGATCCTTAAGGAATCTTCTTGAAGCAAAGTAATAAAGATGGTATCCAATAACATTTGCTATGGGGGCATAGCAAATGGGATTGTATTTGCCAACCAAACTGGGTAGAATTAGGAATTTAGCTGTAGCACTGCCCCATTGGTTTGCCTTTAAAACCTCACCTGGTTGGGAACTCAAATATCTGAAGGATCATCTGATCTGCATATACCACATTAGGTACCAGTTTCTGAATCTAGCTTGTTCTGAGGAGAGCTAGCCAGAGCCTTTGGTTTGGATGACATGGTAAACAAAGTACAGATGGACTATCCATGGTTTTGTGGGCATGCCTACTAGTGGGAAAAGCTAATGGAATTCTGAGAAATGTTGGCTTATTGTGACATGCAAACCTTGCCAAATTTTGCATTGGTAATGGAGAAGTATGATTGACAGACACAAAGGATAGATCTTTCTTAGAAATAATAAAAAGTCAACTTGTTCTTATTCTGTAACTTCATTACAACATGCTCTGTCCATCTTATCAAGAAATTTGTCTATCTTATCAAGAAGCTTGGCAGACCAATATTCAAAAAAATCCTGTTATAAATTACTGCTCCATTCTTTTCTTTACCCTCTAGCTCCCTCTAGTGTCCAACCTTCAAGGTCCCCTTGTCATATTTCAGACCCAAAACAATCACCATTCCCATGAAAAATTTCTTCTAATTAAGTCAAAGCTGTAATTCCAAATCCATCTGGACCCTGATCCATTGTTAACTTTCTGAAATCCGTACTCTAAGCACCCTTTTGCTGCATAACCCCAAAAAATCATATATTTCAAAACTTTTAAAATCAAATTAACACCATCTTCCTTTAAGGAGAAGGTGTCTCACCCGATGAATACAGTAAAAACTTGCTGATATGAAAGGACTTAATCTCTTCAGTATAATTTAAAAAATAATCCAAAAAGTGATTAAGAAATGAGGCTTGGTCGAGCTTAATATCCATAAAAGGCTGCTTTACAAGTGTGAGCTTGATGGAATCCCAACTCCCAGCCATTCAACTCATAAGCTGACTGCAAAACAGCAGTTCCTGTGGTCTACTCACGAGGAGCGGCTGTATGAAATCACGTAAATAATCTCAATGATTTCTCCTTCCTCCAGAGAGATTTTATCAGCCTGGACCCAACATCCAGCCGCAATTCTCCTCGTAAATGTGGTCCTGCTTCCCGCAGGATGTCAGCTCACCATGGCACTCACAGGAAGTCTTAAAATTAGGTTAGTCCTTTCTGAAAATATATATCTTCAACTGGTCTTGAATTTCTATTTTAAAAAAATGACCTACAGAAAGACTTTCTAAAGAAGAAAACTGCACATTTCAGCTAGGGTTACAATGCTGATTTTTAAAAAATTATTGATATTTTTCTTCCTTTTATATCTTGTGTTTTTAAATGTTTTATGATCACTTATTGCATAAATATGATTCTTTATTTAAATTATAATTATTAATCATATTTACAGGCAGATTGCTGGCCATTTGAATGATTTGTTTTAATGAAATTGTTTCTTGCCTTGAGAACTTGCTCCAGCATAGAGCCAAAAGACAGACCAAATATAACACATTGTACAAGACGTGTTGAAGTTCTGAGCCAATATTAGTAGGCTTCCAAAATGGCCTGGATTCTAGCAACAGCTCCTCATTCTTCTTCTGTGATAGATCTAGAGGTTGCTAGGATTGGGTCTTATAGTTGCCTAGCAACAACAACTCAACCTTTTCCATTCTCGGAAAAAAAAACTGAACAGAGTCAAAAATATGACCAGGGATGTTGTGGTAAGAAAGTATAGGGAAATGTAATGCTTAGCAACTAACCCATGAAGGCTTAATTGCTTTGGACAAATTTCTCCTTTGACCAATGGATAAGGTATTCTTAAGTTTTGGCTCAGCTACTCACAGGTCTTCCAGTAGGTAGACCTACCTGAATGTTATTTGAAGTTTTACTTCCCTTTTTCTATATGTCAAGCTATTCATTCATTCATTCATTCATTCATTCATTCATTCATTCATTCATTCATTCTTGAGGACACCTGATTCCATAGCAACTCTGGGCAGCATACAGATAAAAATTAAAAGAAAACCAAGTATATCAAGAAGTCAACTGACCAGAAACAACCCCCCCAAAAGCCAAACAGCAAAAGGGTCAACCACATCTTAGCCCAGATTCTGGGAAAACAACCGGGTCTTAAGCAGTTTGTGGAAAGTATGATATCTATGACAATTGAATGATGTGGGGTGGAGTGTGGCGAAAATCTAGCCAAAACTTTCAGTAAAAAGAAACCAATAGATTAAAACCTTCTGGCAGTTCTTCCAGATTTCTTTTAGTATTATTTCTCAGTGTATGGAACACACATCACAAAATAGCCTGTTTCTAGGAAAACAGAAAAAGAAAAGAAGAACCACCATTTTTAGCAAAGTATCTTGGTGACTGCATTACAAAACTTGGAACTGGTTTTAAAGGAAATGTAAAACAAACACATCTCAATTTGAACGTTAGGCCTAATCTATCCTACAGAGAAGAATTTGGTTATGTGATTTCCATAAATGAAGCTACAGGATTTTCCTTCCATTTTGAAGTGGGGTTTTGTAAGTAAATGCTTTAAGCCTGATCTAAGATTCAATCTGCAGTTTTATTCCAGTATTTTAAGCCTATTCTAAAAGGTAGGGTTTTTTTCCTTTCTCTTTTCTTCTTTTAAAAGATTTTGAAAGAAAGAAAGAAAGAAAGAAAGAAAGGAAGGAAGGAAGGAAGGAAGGAAGGAAGGAAGGAAGGAAGGAAGGACATGCTGCCACCTTTTGGCAGGAAACTGATGAATTCCAGAAATGCAGTCAAAGGGATCATGGGATCCACATTTTTGGTTTCAGCCTACTGTATGACATGAGAATGGGTGCCATTATTCAGTTTTGGCACAGATATTATTAGTGGAAAGATGGGATTTATCTCTCCTCCAGCTTAATTACCCCATTTAAGGGAATTATTTTATACTTCTCAACCTCTCAACAAACAGGATAACAGCGTCAGTTTAACAGGATTCCTGATTTGTTTTTGTATATATTTTGGCTTTAAACAGTGACAGTGAGCAAACAACCCTTCAGTATGTTAGGGAAAAAAGATTGGGGGTAAATAACTAACCCTGTTCCTCAACTCTTCCTAGACATTAGAAAAAAGCATAGCAGAAAGTACATGTAATGGAAAAGGTCAAGTTTTTAAATCTAAAAAGAAGCTACGTAAAATATTGGATAATTAACTAGATTTCATCACTTTTAAAGTGGATACTGCCAGATGTCACACGGAATATCTCTTCCTATCGGTTAGAGAGAGAAAAAAAATCAAGGCAAGAGGTTCCAGAAGATCTTTAGTTATTTCAGAAATCTTATCTGGAGGAGAAAAGGGGGTGTGAGTAGAACTGATTTAACTAGAGCTGCCACTAAATCCAACTCAAAGACTAAGTTGAAGGCAAATTATTGAGGGAACAATGGATGGTTGAAATAGACAAGTCTGGAATAATAACAAGCAGAGAGAAATCAGAAAGGACAGATTTGTCATTCCTATTTCACACCAACTTGACCTGTGATCCTGCTAGCTTCATTCAGAGAAGCTGAATCCACAAGGGAGATATACCCCATGGGTGTGTGTGTGAGTGTGTTTAAATGTATGGCAGATAATCTCTGTCTTTTTCTCTTCCATGGGTGCCTTTCCACTGGGCCATTATTAATTTTTTAGATCAGTGATTTGCAATGGCATAGTCAAAGCAATCATCTGCAATTGCTGTCCCTTTCTCTCTTCTCTCCCATATCAATATTTCATAAAGTTGCTGGGAATTTCATTATATAAATAAAAGGCAACAATCACGACAGAAAGTGCAAAGTGAAGCACTGTTATGTCCAGTGACTTGACATAACACCGTGTTTTATGGCTGAAACCATCTGTACTGGGCTTATATTTTTACAGGAGAAAAGGGCCTTGGAAATTTTTGTACAAAAGCAATCCAAAAATCAGAGCCTTTAAGGGTGATAAGAATGATCAAAGCCAACAATAAATTGCCAACAACCTCAACACTTTCTTTGTTTTCCTTTCTGGCATAAATCTAGAGGAATCGTATTGAGTCCTTCCTGCAAACATATGTCATTCCTCAGGACCAAGCAAAGGCTGCAGATGTCTCTTTCAAACATATTTCCTCTAGGTACTGTAAAATGTCTACCACTGCAATTGGATTTCCTGGGATCCTTATATAATATGCATCTCCTTTTGGAAAGTTTACATAATTGGTAAATATACAGGAGCTACAGTCTTATGCACAGGAAGTCCAATTAAATGCAACATGATTTGCTTCTGGCTAGTCAGGCATAGCTTATAGTGTAGGAAAACCATTTGGGCAAAAGTATTTACATGTACTCAGCAGAATTCATGCAAAACATGTTGCTGCCTGCCTCTCTTTCCTGTCAAATGGCCTCTCTTTCCTGTCAAAAGACAGGCATAATATCCAAGGATTGTCCAGCTATTTTGGTACTTGGGACTGAACATCTCACAAATACCTGGCAGCAAAGGTACAATGATAAGAAATCATTCATCATCATCATCATCATCCATAATATTCAGCATTGATCATGATGAGAAGTTTCAGCCCTGTTTGAGATTGCACTCTCAGTCTGCCCAATGGCAGATTGGTGTGGTAAGAACTATGGGGAGAATGAAAGCTATTCTGCAACAGTACATACACTCATGGTCTAATTCTGGCTCTGGCTAAAAACTCAAGCCACATATGTAGATCTAACTAGAATTAGATGTTGCTGACCTTTACAATTGCCGAATAATCACCTTCTTTCCTTACTAATATATATATAATCCAGCTTCCGTGTTTATCTGATCAGTGAAATTACTGTCCCTCTATAATTGTCTTTTGGGGAAGTCTAATTACATTTTTTATTATGAAAATCTAGGCTTGTCATTCTTCAGTAATCAGTTTCCCTTGCAGGATCTTCCAGCAGAAAAAGAAAGTTCATCGCTGTTTAATATCGGTGCATTGGTATGTGAATAGTAAAATCACAATGTTATGTATGCTTATTCAGAATTAAATGCCACTATTTTTAATAGTGCTTAAAGATAAAATCACCTTCGAACTGAGCATGGCTTCTGGTGATTCTATGGACATGCCTGTCTTGGCAACAGGACAGAAATACTTTGCTTATTCCTGGATATTTTTTGACTTTCTAGTCTAGTGTCTGCCATCCTCAAGACTTGACCCTGCTTAATTCTGAGCCCAGAAAAGGTCAGCCAAGGGCTGTCATCTGTTGAGATACAAGGTATACTCTTGAGTAAATATGACTAAAACTCACATTTAGCACAATTTCCAAAAATATTTGGGCTATATATTAATGGCTGATAAGATACCATAGGACACTTATGAAATAAAGTTGATTGCATATACTTTTAATCAAGGGAAATATACTGTACTTTCTTGGCTTTTGAACTGCTGGAGGATGAAAGTCAATGAATGAGGCTTCCAGATGGTAGAATAAAACCTTTGGCATCTGTACAGTAAAGGAAGCTTAAGTCATGATCTTTGATTTCAGGTCTCAGATTTTGGGTCCCTATTTCAGTTTGATGAATTCTGAAGGATCGAGTGATATGTAGATAAGCAAAGATATAATATATTGCCCCTAATCTTTTTTGCTTCTCCACCCTACTTCAGTGTTTCTTTTTAATTGGCATATCAACCATAAAGGCTGATGAAACCATGCTTGTCACAAGTTAGCTTTCCAGTTTTAATGAGGGTGTAGCCATGAAGAGGAGGGGTAGAATACACGAGATGGGTGGTGAATAAATATGATGATAGATAGATAGATAGATAGATAGATAGATAGATAGATAGATAATAAAAAATGAAGCTGGGGTTGCTCTCTGCATTTGGGAAAAGCAGCTGCAGCCAGGCAGAAATACTTCCCACCCCCATTTCCCCAAGGCTAAGTTCATGCTTTTTCTGAAAGGGCTGTAAACTTTTACAGCCCCAGAAACTGGAGATGGGCCCATTCATTCATTCATTCATTCATTCATTCATTCATTCATTCCCCCACTCACACAGTTTACCCACAAGATTCCATGCTGGCGTTCCAGCTGTCTGGCTAACTGAGCCCCACTCTGGAATTTTTTAGGAACGTGCTGACATTCATAGGCAGCCTCATCCCACCCAGTCCCTTAGCCTACAAAAGTGTGGGTGCGTAGGGAGAAGATAGCAAGCAGACGAGGAAGCGGGAAGCAATGCCTGGGAATTTACAACTATTACAGGCAAGCAAGAGAGCTGTCAGTCAACTGCCAGGACTACGAGCTCCCGTAAGCAGCCCATGGTGGTGGGATTCCTGCCTGGAGCTTGGCTTGGGAGCTCAGCTGGAGTGCTCAAAAGCAACACACTTAAGAACAGAGCTTGGAGCTTGACCTGGAGCTCAGCAGCAAACAGAAGAAGAGCAATCATGCTGAGGCAGCACCTAATCCCAACAAGTGCAAGAACTCTGGGAGGGAGGGAAAGGTTGTATGCCACTTTACAAACTTTAAGACTGTTATTTGTTATAAGGACTAACCATCAAAGACTTATTTACATGGCTACATCAACTTGCAAAGCCTAGGAGGGTGGAGTTAACCCAGGGCCACAGCCCATTGTTAGGAAAGGTGTGTGCTACAATAAAGTAGTTTGTACCATTATCTTCTACCCTGTGGTGTGTCCAGTCCTTGGAAAACAAAGAACCCTCCCAGCCTTTGACAGAGCAAATGGAAGGGGATGTGTGTCTGTAGTTCCAGCTGTTTCATTCGGCCCACACAAGTGTATCCTGCATGCTTCATTTTATTTTGTTCATTAAAAAGAATACTCTACTCTTTTTCCAAATTTCAAGGCACTAAGAGACTCAATCTCATGAAAGTGTACAAAAAACTCTAGCCTTCTCTAGATCTCCACAGCTGCATTTGACTACCACAGCCATGATTTTCAATAGCTAAAGGAGGCATTCTACATGAAAGTGGAATTGGGCTGTGGTGTCCTATAAATCTGATGATAGTTTATTGTGACCTTACCTGAAGTGTACAGGTGTTTGCAATGAGCCCATTTGCTACAGAGAATGATTTGGTCTCCATTTCCATGTAGAACAAAAGAAGAATGATGGAGAGTTTTGGAGAAGCCAGACTGTGCCAGTTGACAAGATAATGAACTGCCAATGAAAGAAAACAGAGAACATGGGAAACCCATGATGGATCCACCTTTCACATTATGCCAAAAGAGATGGATAAACTCCTGCTTTTTCTCCTTTAGACAGCAAAACATATTTTTCCTATTGCCAGGAACATTGAAGTACAGTACTAGTGGTTTGCTCATTTGTTTTTCCCAATTCCACATTTACATTTCTGTCCCATAAAAATTAAAAACAAAGACAGCAAACATGGGAACTTAAGATCAGTTTCTAGAAAACAAAGCATAGATGGACCACACACACAATATTCCCATATAAAGCACATATGCACCAATGAACTGGCATCCCACATTATCCCAGATATAACTGGTGCAATGGTTAAGCAAACATGTGTTTCTGAGAATGTTCAGCATTCAAACTCTGCATCTTAAAGTCGAAAGAATTCAGTCTGAGATCTGAGATCTTGATTGCTAATTGAACTCAAGATTTTTTTAATCAGGCTCTTTCTGGCTTCCCTAATATCAAGATAACAAATTCATGCTGAATTTCAATGTAGGTGAAATTTGGAGTGGCATACGACTCTATGAAAAGTCCTTACTCTTCTATTCAGACGAGTGTCTGAAGCCTCAGAAGAAACTCCCTAACTTCCATACCTGTTACTTTAGGGGAAAAAAATCTTCTACAGTTTTAATATAGGGGGAAGTGAAGATTTTCTACAGTTGAACTTGCAGAGCCTTTCTTAACTGAAATCTGTATAAAACAATCTTAAAACAAATTTGGAGAAAGCAAAATGACAGAAGTAGTATTGGAGTATATAACTGCTTCCTCTTGGTCCCCATACCAACAGAACATACATTAATTTCTCTCTCACCGATTCTTGCTTAGAAGAGAAAGAATAAGCCACATCTTTAGAACCACCACTGAAAAAGCCCTGGTATTTGTGGAAGCAATTTTTAGTGCCCCAAAAGATATTACCCATTGCTAAGTCCATCTTCTGTTCTAAAATCACTCTTGGAAACAATAGTCAGTGACCCTTGTGTGCTTAAACTTGCATAATATGTTGAGATTGTGAGTGACAGAACTTCCTACCAGCTACACCGATCATTTCCACTCAGACATGTCCTTGTTCCAATTGAAATGTCTGTCTCCTTAGCTTTAACTGAACCACATCCTCCTATTTCCCTCCTTCTCTCCTTAAAACCATGCATTTGTAAGCATTGCTAGTCCCCCCCCACCCAAAACTGAAGCATTCCCACTACCAAACACTCTGTGCCTGGCCATTCAGCTCTTATTGACAATTAATTATGCTCTGGAGATAAAATTTTCATTTCATAGATTGTGGAACAAGCTCCTGCTTTGACATTCATGACAATCAGTAATGCATCAGCAGGGACAAAGGAAATTAACTGCCTTCCCCTAAGTTAAGCTAATATTCCTTGCAGCTCTCTTCACACCTGCTGAGCCAGGGAGCACAGGTAGATTCCTTTGCAGTTTGGGGCAAGAAGGTGGATGATTCCCATGCAGCCTACCTTGGACAGAAGCTTTAAAAACTACCTTAGTTCATGCCCTAGATTCTAGGGCATTCCATCATGGTTATAGTTGAATGGCCAACCCTTGTGCATGTGGAGAGAGAGAAAAAGGGAAGCAGGATTTGCTCAGTGGCATAATTAAATGGACTTCAACATGAATGAAGGTCTACCCAACAATAGGAGAGAAGGATTCAAATTTAAAACTTCTAGATCTGGAAAAGAAAAAGAACTGGAGAGCCAGTTTGGTCTATTGGTTAAGGTGCTGGGCTAGAAACCAGGAGCCTGAGAGTTCTAGTCCCGCCTTAGGCATGAAAGCCGACTGGGTGACCTTGGGCCAGTCCCAAGGTTATACTTTCTGAAGGCTTAAAACCAATAGGGGGAAGAAAAACTGACTTAAGATAGTGGCTCAGTTTGACAGCCCAACAAGGCTTCACTAATGAGTAAACACAGCTAACTTAAATCAGTCCACTTACTTTCATGCTTGGTCATAAAGCCATAAAGTTTGGTCTAGTGGTTAAGGCAACGGGCTAGAATCCAGGAGACTGTGAGTTCTAGTCCCACCTTAGGCATGAAAGCCAGCTGGGTGACCTTGGGCCAATCCCTGTCTCTCAGCCCTAGGAAGGAGCCAATGGCAAACCAGGAGACTGAGTTCTAGTCCCGCCTTAGGCATGAAAGCCGGCTGGGTGACCTTGGGCCAGTCCCTGTCTCTCAGCCCTAGGAAGGAGCCAATGGCAAACCAGGAGACTGAGAGTTCTAGTCCCGCCTTAGGCATGAAAGCCGGCTGGGTGACCTTGGGCCAGTCCCTGTCTCTCAGCCCAACTCACCTCACAGGGTTGTTGTTGTGGGGAAAATAGGAGGAGGAAGGAGCACTGGGTATGTTCGCAGCTTTGAGTTATTTATAAAAACAATAAAGGAGGGATAGAAAATAAATAAATAAAAAAATGAGATTTGCTCAGCATTGTTAGATCCTAATGCCATCTACAGGCCTGCCACTGGCCTGTGGAAAGGCAGAGGCTTGTTTTGTCTACTTAGAAGAGGAGTGGGAACTGTCTGTGGGTGATACTGATTGCTGCATTACACAAGAAAGAGTATGCCAGCTGGTCATTTGCTTTCCTACTTCAGGTCCACTTTTCCCCCAATGTCCACATCTTGGGAAGTGCGGTAGCTGCTGGTTGCTCTCCCATTGCCAGTATATGTGATGGAACCCCTAACAGACCTTGGGAACATAGAAGAGGCAGCAAGGCCATTAAGAGAGGAAACAGGGCTGCTACAGAAGAGATTTTTGAGTCCAGGAGAAGGGAGAAGCATGAGAAAGAGACTCAAAGTAATTTGGCCTTGTTTGTTTGTTTGTTTGTTTGTTTATACCCTGCCATAATCTAAATGCACTCTTGGCCTCTTACAAAAGGACAAGAGAGAATACAGAGACAATATCCCCCCAAACCCAATAACAACAATTAGGTGGCCTCATGCCCCAGATGCTCTCCAGAAGAGAGATGTCTTTAGCTTCTTCTGGAAGGTGGGTAATGATGAAGCTAATCAAACCTCCAATGGGAGGCCATTCCAGAGGGCCAGCCCTACCACAGAAAAGCAACATTTTCAGTGCTTTGGCCTCTTGACCTCCTGAAAATGAAAAATAACCAGCTGCTTCTCCTGGAATTGGTTGGGCTGGCTCTAGTGTTTTGTTGCGTTGGCTCCAGTGGTGGGATGCGGTCCTGCAAGTAACTTGGAGCCAAGCCTTCTAAGGTTTAATCAGCACCTTAAATTGCACACAGGAGTTAATGAGGGGCCAATGCTAGGCCTGCAATATAGGCATAATACACTCCCACCAACAATTGCCATCGAGCATCTCAGCCACTGCATTTTTATTTAATTAGGAAGTTTATAGGGCTGCTTATCCTAAGCAAATAACTCTGGGTAGTTCACAATACAAAACAAGAAAAACTATAAATACAAATACAACAAAGATAATGAATGCAAAAGCCGAGGCAGCTCACACCTAATCCTTAATCACAAATGCACCAATATCAAGCTCTGCTAACAACCCAGTCCTAACACCTGTGAGAAAAGCCAGGTTTTTACAGTGTCCCAGGAAGTCAACATGGTGGGGTCTGTCCGGAGGGAGGCTGCTCCACAGGGCAGGCCCTGCAACAGAGAAGCATGTCTCCTGGGTCCCACAGAATGGCACCCTTTCACTGAGGGGACCTGGAGCATGCCCACCCTGCTGAATCTGGTGGGATGGGCAGAAACAACTGGAGACAAGCAGTCACACAAGTAACTTGGCCCTGTGCCATATAACACCTTAGCCAGTACCTTGAGTTGTACTTGGAAGCCAATGCAGCTCACACAGCAGAGGGCAAATTTCAGTGCACCCAACGCTGCACATGCTGCAGTGCTACATTCTGGACCAGCTGAAACTTTCAAATGCTCTTCAAGGACAGCCCCATGTAGAGCATGCTGCAGTAATCCAGACATGGATGGATGAGAGATCATGGAAAGGTAATGGGAAGACTTGCAAGTATCTTATTTCTTGGTTTACCATAACATGGAAAGGGACCACATATAATTCTGATTCAACCACCACATTGAGCTATGTGCTAAAGCAGAGGTTTCCAAACTGTGTGTCGGGACACATCAGTGTGTCGGCTGCAGTGTCTGGGTGTGTCGCTGCTGCTGCCTCTGAGCCCTGCCAGGATTCCGTGCAGGTCCTAGTGCCTGCCTTGTGCCTTGCTGCCTTCAAACCTGCTGTGATTCCGCACAGGTCCTAGTGCCTGCCTTGTGGCCTGCTGTAAGAGTGTGTCGCGAAATGATGCCCTGCTGTAAGAGTGTGTCATGAAATGATGCATGTCTAAAAAGTGTGTCACCAACATGAAAAGTTTGGAAAGCTCTGCACTAAAGCATTTAAGGCAGCATTGCCTTGCCTTCTGTACAATCTTACAGGAGTGAAGAACCTTATCAGGGGATGCCAGTTCTTTGATAAACTGATGCAATAGTTGCAAATCTCTATTTCTCCTTCTGCTTGGTCAAGGGAGATTAATGTAACTGCAATGTGATCCAGAAGACCCTGTAACCTGCCTGTAAGGCAAACAGCATGGCTACAGCAACCGTAGAATATTTCCCTTCAGTATAGTGCAACACGAGTGAGGGGAGGGAGAAGAAGGAAGGGGTCCTACACTGGCCCTGAAAAAATGGGAGATGAGTGGGAAATGGAGAGCTGAGGTCCCTTCCACCATAATCAGGAAAATTACCAGGACAACAGCTTTGACTTTTGCTGGAAATACAACTGTCTCCTCCTCCTCCTCCTCCTCCTGGGACTTGTTTCAGGGCCATTTCCAATACACTCCCACTTGCATGTTTATTTAGAAATGAAGAAAAGCAGCAAGAAGGGTTGAAATAGCAGCAGCTGTTGCTCAATAGTGCACCTGGTTCTGACAGTCCCTTAATGTTGTTTGGGAAGGAGACACCAGCTGCTTTGAAGACCTGGCAAAGCCACTCCTCCAGTTAGAAGGGCTATGGGAAGATAAACATCACATTGCTGATGATAATGGCAAACCCTTGCCTCTAGGGTTGCCAACTGTTGAGATAAAAAAGCCTGGCTTAGCCTTCCCTTGTGTTGCTAAATGAGGTTGATCTGCAAAAATAAGCAGGTGTAGCTTTCCTTCCTTCGTGGCCTTATTGCTGGTTGTTGTTTTAATGCCTCCAGATCAAGGTGCAGTTAAATGGGGCAGGTTTTTGTCTTTAAGATCAGCTTCAATAGTGACGCAGGTTTGGCTGTCTTGATTCATGAGAAGGGAGATAACATTTTAGGTAGCCAGGCACAATCTCTCTCCATGGCTGGGTCTCTCTTGCCCCGTTTGGGATGTTGAGTTTGGGAAGGAAAAAAAGCAGATGCTATCCAAATTTGGGAAAATAGGTATGGAAGTCAAATACAGGTCTCCATTTTTGGTCAGGGAATGTAATCTAAGATTATTCTGCCTTCAGAGCCTACTTGCTTCCAACATACGGTTTGGTCATGTACAGATGTGGCCCACCTAGCGTAGTACTTAGAAGAGGCATTGACTCATGCGGTGCCGATTAGTGACAGATTTTCTATCAACAGTGCTGTGTCTGATTCCTCTGTAATTTTCTTCCTCTTCAAACAAAAGTCAGCATCAGCTGCTCCTAAGCATTCATTGTAAAAGGGATATTTGCTATAGCAGCTTCTCTCACTGGACTCCTCCTGAAATGTCATGCACGGGATTATTGTACGGTGTGAATAAACTCATTATAGACTTCACAAATGCAACTGGTTCCTGTTTGGTAGCACAGTTCCCCACAGAGTTATCTCCCCACCACCACCACTTTGCAGAATGCTGCTGGAAAGTGTGATGGTTATGATGGTTGGGGAAAACTCTCTGAAATAGATTGGCTGTGCTGATGGATTCCTGAGAATGAAAGCATGGATATAACAAGTTCTATAGTTATTCCTCATATCATCAATGAAGTACAGAAGCATCTATGATCTCCATGTAGATCTTGCAGTTTTGGGTGTGTGACTCTTGGACTTTCTGCAACAGCATTGAAATGCAATCCACACAACTCTATTCTCTTGTTCTTTTGAATGCTCCATTCCAGGTGGAACTGTGCTAACTGCTCTTCCTTCATTTACACTAGACTCAAAATGAATAGCCCTGGCTTTTGCACTGGAACCTGGTGTCACGTTTAGGGTCCGTTATCTTTTAAAGCAGCCCACCCTATCAGTGATTAAGTGCTGAGTTATATTAGCTTGGAGCTAGCAACAGAGCCACATTGCAGCCCCTTGATTGCTGCTGTTTGTTTTACTGTCTCAGCTGCTTCTTTTACATCCCCTAAATATAACTGCAGGACCCTGAATGAGACAGTCATAAATACTGCTAGCACAGGTGTATCTGGGTAAGTGTGGCAGAAATGCCAGCCTTTGCCAACATTTCAGGTCCTTTGTAAGCCTGTATATCACAAGCCAAGTGGTTCAGGGGCTCAAAGATACTAGTGACCAGGGTGACTCCATGCAAAAGGGAGTGAGACTCACCTTTGTTTCAAGTCTAAGAAGGTAGGACTTCATCAAGACAATGGAACATGAGGAGGCATTGCAAAAGGTATGAAGCCAAAGTCTACAGCGAGAAAATATATGTTGCATAATTATTCCAAAAATAGCAATGTTTGTTATTTTATAGAGTAGGCCTGTAGTCTATCCATCTACAGAGTATACTGTATACCAGCTTGAGGAAAACTCTTCTATTGAAAGAAGTTCTATTTTCTTGATGGAGTCCATTACATAGACTGCTATTTACAAATAATTTCTTCAGGGCATTTTCATGCTAGAAGCTTAATCCTGTTTTGTGCATGGCTCAGTTTATATAGCTGGAATCTGATTTTTGTTTCTTTTTAGCATACTGGTCCTCACTGGCAGATGAAGACCAAATCACACATGAGAAACTCAAACACACTTTTTAAGGTGATGTCTGAAAGGGGTTTGTTTGCAAATGGTTAATTTTGATGGCACTGAGGTTGGGGTATATTTTCTGTCAATAATAACAATAATAATTGAAAAGTATAAAATATGTTTCCTATGTACAGTACAAACCCCATATATTCTAAAATATAAAATCTTTACTTCCTCTTACTATTCTAAAATATTTTAAATTATCCCAGATATACAGTCTTTTTATTATGCTCATTTTGATAATGAAAACATCAACATCTCCCTTCTTTTTTAGATACTTACTTTTATTCTTCTTAAAATAGAGAGCCAGTTTGGTCTAGTGGTTAAGGCAATGGGCTAGAAACCAGGAGACTGAGAGTTCTAGTCCTGCCTTAGGCACGAAAGCCAGCTGGGTGACCTTGGGCCAGTCCCTGTCTCTCAGCCCTAGGAAGCAGACAATGGCAAACCAGGAAACTGAGAGTTCTAGTCCCACCTTAGGCATGAAAGCAGGCTGGGTGACCTTGGGCCAGTCACACACACACAGCCCAACTCACCTCACAGGGTTGCTGTTGTGGGGAAAATAGGAGGAGGAAGGAGTATTAGGTATGTTCGCCGCCTTGAGTTATTTATAAAAATAAATAATAAAGGTGGGATAAAAAAATAAAAAATGCATATACTTTCAACACTTCAATAGAGACCAGAGTTAAATTTCCCACAATGCTCTGGTGGGAATTTTTGCTTCCCCCCTCCCCCCCTTATGGAGTTGGCACAATCTGGCAGCCATTAACAAATGATACGCCACTCCAGTTATTTACTTGGAAACCATATGTTTCAAATATCCCAAGGCAACAACTTGGATATATGATTGCACCATACTATAATTTACTCCACTGATCTTCATCATGTAGAAAAGACCTACAATAAATCTGATTGCAAAGGTATAAATGAATCCGGATTAAGAGCCAAGTTCATGCCGTGTGCTTAGAAGACATGAGGTTTATGTAGCAAGCATAAGCTTACATTGAAGATCATGCAAATAGATGTAGCAAAGTACGACATTGGAGAAACCTGCATCATTTTTGTTGGGGCTATGGGAAATTTATGTTAACAACTGCATATGCTAGAAAGGGTACATCCAAAAGCTGTTTGTGAGAGAATATTGCCAAGTAAATCATATGCATATTTGTAATGGATTTAAAAAGAAATCATTATGGAAAAAAGCAGCCTGGACTGATCAAGTACATGGACAGTACACATACCAGACAGATGCTCATTTGCATTTATCTAGTTTGAGCCCAGTGATATCTTGAGTGCCATTGGTTCCCCACCCTAGTTTCAATCCCAGATATTTTCATTTAACAAAAAGGATCTGTTTTAGAAGAGCTGGTGATCCTGCCTGATATATTGATCAGCTTTTGCCAGTTGGTATAACCAATACTGGTCTAAAGGGGACATAAAGTGGCTAAATATGTTTGCTATTTATAATTGAAAATGGGAAACATACTTTGTGAGGCATTGGAAAATGAATTTGGACCAGGATGGAAAGCAAAATCATATATATATAATTTTTATTAAAAGTTTTAAGAACAATAATAAGAACAGCTACAAACTAAATTAGAACAGCTAAAAGTGCAATAAGAAAAGAAAACAGAAGAAAAGAAAAAAGAACAAGATATAAAGAAAGATATAAAGGCATAAAGAACCAATCAAAGAGAATATTTGTAGCTCAGGGTTGAACTGTGGAGTCCTTGGTGCTCTTTGAGCCTTGTTGTTTTCTTGCAGACGTTTCATTGCCAGACTACATAACATCTTCAGCACTGAAGATGTTGCCTAGCCTGGCAATGAAACGTCTGCAAGAAAACAACAAGGCTCAGAGAGCACCAAGGACTCCACAGGCATAAAGAAGTGGCTCCCGATATTCTTCACAGCAGTTTTAAGTACACTTATATTTTAACCTCCCTCTCTGATGGAGATGAAGGTTCTCAGTCATCCAGGTGGAATTGTCTGTAGCTTGAATCATGTCAACTGGATTTCTATTTTCTCAGTGGAAACGTTTCGCTCCTTATCCAAGAAGCTTCTTCAGTCTGAGCAAAGTTAGTAAGGGAATCCTTAAATATGTTTCTAGGGTGGCTGTGTGACCTTGCACCTGGGGCTAGGTCATGGTTATTTGAGATGTTTATTTCGAAGTCCCTTTATCATCCAAAGGAGGATCGTTAAGATTACCTTGCTGTTGTTGAGATTGCGAAATGGTCTTAATCTTCCTAGACACAGAAGACAAAGCAGGAAGGAAAATAGGGGAAAGATTGTGCCTTACTGAAAGAAGTTGCTTACTTGAAAGCAACTTTTTTTCAGATGGTGACTATTTCACCCTACATTGAAAGAAGGGTTTTACCTATGAATTGCACAACTTTCTTTATGTTTTGCTCAACATAAAGTGAACAGCCATCTTGTAGATGAGCTTTGTTGTTGTTCAGTCATTTAGTCGTGTCTGACTCTTTGTGACCTCATGGACGACAGCACACCAGGCCTTCCTGTCCTCCACTGTCTCCCGGAGTTTACTCAAATTCATATTCATTACATTGGCAATGCTATCTAACCATCTCATCCTCTGCCGTCCCCGTCTCCTTTTGCCTTCAGTCTTTCCCAGCATCAGGGTCTTTTCCAGTGAGTAAAGATGAGCTACCCAGATGCAATAGATCAGTGTTTTCCAAACTTGACAACTTTAAGAGGTGTGGACTTCAACTCCCAGCATGCTGGCTTGGGAATTCTGGGAATTGAAGTCCACACCTCTTAAAGTTGCCAAGTTTGGAAAACACTACCCTAGATGATGAGTAATTTCTGGATTGGAAGGAGAAAAGAAAGAAAGTTAGCTCTATTTTAGATTGCTTCATCTGCTAAAAGGAAAGATGAAAATCCACTCTACTTAGAAGAGTATATAGAGTATATAGTGGACGAGCAATGGTAATTTTTAGCAGGAACAGCTTTGTATGTAAGCCTGGAAAAAGTTTCCCTGACTTGCAGCTGATTTACCAGTTGACACTGCTAAGGGCATGTCATCGATCTTAACAAACAACTGGAGTTAGGGAGAGGCATGCTATGCATACATTTCTCAATTCAGTGGAGCAAAGCAGTTCCCTAAGTTTCTGAATGAACCAGAGTAAAAGATATTATTGCTGTTCTTTGGAAATTACAGAATTGGTCCTGAGATTGAATGTAGAAAGAGGCAGAGAAGCAAGCAAATGGAATTCACCCTCCTGCCATGTTTTGCTGTAATCTAACACGACTTTCCCCTCTGTTGGCAAAGGGGCGCACATGATGTTAACACTCATTATCATGTCATATTCAATTGAGTGCCAGAATGTATTATGCTTTCTCCTGTAACACCCTGAATACTGACAAAAACCATTCACTCACACCACAAAGGTCTGTGCCTTTGAATGTTCCGGCATAACAGTGAGGTGGAAGGCCATCAATACAGACATAATGAGTATCAGGAATGGGCAGAAGGCATTCTCTTTCTGCGTCTCATCTGCTATGAAGAAGAGAAGGGGAGGTCGGAAGGAGAGGGAAATGGTTCAGAGGCAGCATTAAAAAAGGTCCATCAGAAATCCCATAATCTACAGGCTAAACTGTTTTGTGGGGTGGAGTGGGAGGCTAAAACATTTATCGGGTGTCTGCAGTCATATTATTTTCTTGTAATTTAATGTTGCATGGTTCTCAGAAAATCTAATTTTAACAAGTATTTTGCTTGCATTATAAAAGTTTCATTCAGCCTTTTGACCATAAAGGCCCCAAGGTGCAAATCAACTATGATTTTTCCCCCCAAAAGAAACAGGGGCTATATCAGCATAAGCAAGAAGAAACTCAGGAATTAAAAACTGATCCCTTAAAGCAATCCCCGCTTGCCTGAGATGGAGAATACAACAAAATTCCAGCAAGTGTTATGACCATTCTCTTTGTAATTCCTGAACAGTTGACCTAAAGAATCACTTCAGGTGACCATCCGCTGCCAGTTGCACATCCAAGTGAAAAGTAGACCTTTTCTGGAAGATAAATTCTTGATATATCAAATAAAATTGACTATCTCCCTAAACCATGGAGGTTACACAGCCCCAATTACTGATTCTTCTCATGGCATTGGGGATTAAAACAATTCTGTTCATTTACAAATATACCTGAATTCTGGACTGATAGTCCATCCATTACAGAGATGAGCCAATGATGGAAATACCTTTTTACCTTATGTGCTTCTGTTTCTAACTGCCGGAATCTGTGCTTCTTAAACCACTAATTGAACCCAGACACAATTCTTGCTCTTCTTTGTTTAGAATTCTTTAACTAGCTTGGACCATTTCCCACTGTTAACATATGTTGTCTCTGCTTCATTCCCTGGCTAGAAGGAAAACATAGCCATCCCTATATCCTTGGGCAAAAACATTATTGCATTTTTTCCTCCTAGTTTTCTCATTTGGTTTGAAGGCAATTTGCTTTCAAAATAGAAGAGAAGTTTGGAGACATTCTTAGAGGCAGGTCATAGTTTTGCTGTACTTCTGTAAGTACAAGGTGTTAAGGATGTCTATGTGTGTTTGAACGTGAATGAAAATGTCCTGTCTTTCATTATATCATCACCTCTCCAGTGGTCTGTAGCTTCCCTAACTTCCCATGGTTCAATTAAATCCCAAGGGAAGACTTCAAGGGGAAGTTTGCCGGATGGGCCTTTCTTAAACTGGGAAGTGGGAGCAGCCGCAGAAGCTTCACAATGATGGACAGAGGTGCACCAACAACAATGGAATCTCCAATAATAAAGTGAATTTTAAAAAGCCACCAGAAAGCACTTCTCAAGCATCCTGAGAATCAAACAGAAGTCTGTCTTGCTGGGGAAGAAATTGCAAAGCAGATTTTGCCACAGTGTTAGTCTTAATGCAAAATATTGAGTTAAGAGTAATGTCCAAAATATTAGCTAGCATTGGCATCCATCACTGATTAATATCTACATTGGCTGAGATACCCCTGATAAATGACCTATACAATTTTAAGAATGATCTTTCTTTTTGACTTTAGTTTCAGGAAATAGAAATTTTTAGAAGCCTCAAAGTTTGGGATGTTGCCTACAAAAATCTGAAAGAAAGCTGTGTAAGAATGCCCTATCAGCCTACTTATTGTCTTTTTTTTTTGTCACTTCAGGTTGACCTTCCCCATTGCTCATTATACATCTATAGTTCAAAAATTTAGTTATGAAAATGATCTTTTTGGTCCCATTCTTGGAAAGGATTTTCTTCTCTTGCATTTTACTTTGGAATGATGAAACTGTTTTGCAGGCAAAAATGTATGAAAGCTAGTTAGAGAGATTATTTGCCAAGACAGAAGTTTTATCATTTCCAGTATATATCATTTTTCTTTCAACAATCAACATTGAATTTTCCTGACTACCTTGTTTGTAAATGCAGTCCATTTAAATATATTCATCACAATCTACTTCTGTCTCCCTCCCTCTCTCTCCTCTCACACACACATAACTAGCCAGCACCATGTTACAGCTCTCACATTGGCATATGCATGTATCTTGTAAAGTAATTATTTTGCTTTCCAGGCAGAAAATTACAATCATGTCCACTAGCTGCAAAAAATGTGTCAGTGCCATTTGCTTCTAAATGAACCCAAATTGGAGGGGGGATACCATTGTTCCAGGAGGACTACAGTACTGCACATGTGAGGAACCCACATTCCAGCCTTTTTTGTTTGTTTGTTTTTTGCAAGGAGCTCTTTCAGCTTCAGGTTTCTGAACATTGATGTTGCTAGGAGCTAAGCATGTGCCAATGTTCTATTTTGATCTGCATCTCATATCCAGTTTAAAGGGAGACAATGTCTCTGGGCTGGAGAGTTTCAAGGCATCTTGTGGCATACTCACAAGATACCCGTTAGATGGTTCCTTGCTACCCCCTTTAGCCACTTTATTACCCCAACTTACTTTGGCCTTTTCTTGACAGGTATGCTAACTTCCAAATAAAGCACTGGGTTGTAGCTCCTCATCACTTTCATTTTTTAAAGATGGTTCCAAACCTACAGGTGTTTACACAGCAGCCAGAAGCGTTTTTGCAAATGAAGAAGATGTTAGAAGGTGGCAGGTCAATTTGTACTATGACAACTTCCCATTAAACAAAATAAATAAAGAGCATTAATCAATTCAAGTGAAGAAGGGAAGCTGACACTCACCCAGGGAAGAGTTGATGGGCACGCTGACAACCCCATAGGCACTCTCTCGCTTATCCCTGACATCGTTTCCTTATTTATTTGGAAAATTTATATGCTGCCCACACTCTTAATGGCTCTGGACAGCTAACAAAAATACAATTAAAAAAATCAATAAAAGCAACACTAAAAGAAATTGAGGACATATACAAAGCAAAAGTAAAACTGTAGCATTAAAAACACGGGCAATATGTTTTGAATTGCCTCCTAAGCAATAACAGGGAGGAAGTATAATTCAACAGGGGCGGTGGGTTTCTTAAGATGGACCCCACTATGGAAAAAGCAATGCTGATAGTTGATGTCAGATGGAGATATAATGGGATCTGCAAGAGTTTGGCTACTGATGAACTAAGTGGGTAAGCTGCTCGACTGTATGAGAGCAGAAGGTCCTATACTGTGTAGTCATGAAAGACTTTAGATACCCTTGTGAGTACCTTCAGTTCGGCAACCAGAGAAGTTGTTTCAACAGTAATTCCCTCACCACCTAGGCTGTTGTATACTGGACAAGCTGCAGTTTATGGCCCATCTTCAAGGGCTGCCCCATGGAGAGCAAGAGGCTTTCAAACAGTAACCCTGTTTAAAACCCTTAAGAGGGCAAACTGAAAACAAACCAAGGTAGAGTGAATATATACAGAGCTCATGTTGACCGTTCTGTGTTTAAAATGGGAGATTGAGTGGATAACATGGCTAGCTAGTTAACAACTTGAACACTTGGGTCAGACTTCTAATAAACCTTAGGGATTTATAGATTTCATTAGGTTTTGAAAAGCCCACTCTTTCTTTTCCAGGGTATGTGCAAATAGATAACCTACTAAATATTCCGGTATCTCTCCAGTTCAATTTAGGGTCTAAGCAGGATAATCAGAGATGTGCTGTCCTCAGCAGAAATAGCCAAACTGTTTTGGACAAACTATTTTCTGATATTTTCCCCAAACCTTGGATTTCAGGGCTGTAGAATGAACCCCACAAGTATTCTGAAATGATCTCTCTCCATCAAAGCTACTTTGAATATATTGGACTTTGTATGATAAGGAATTTAAGTAGAGAGGACTTCTGAATTCATGTACAGATTAAGTAATTCACATGATAATTATAAATATGGGAAAAAGAGAAGTGGCCCTGAATTCATATGTAGCAAAAGCAGGCACTGATTTGAATTTAGGATTGTGTATCCTAATTGTGTTAATCCAATTCAGCATCCCATAGTTTCTTGGCCTTTCAGTGTACTACTCAAGTGTAGTATCTGTTCTTATTCGTTTTACTCAGAATTTTAATAATCCCAACAGCTGGGTTCATACAAAAACCTAAACCCAGGCTTACAAAACACAACTCTTATGTTCATTTAACATGCTGTGCCCAAACAAACCATTTTATAGCTTAATTCAATGCCATGTTTCACACAGTAGGCCATAAATCCCAACACATTTTAGCCTGGTCTAGCATAATGTGTGATATGTGTTCACGCGGCAGATTAAGTCATAATGTAGGTTGTTTGGTTTTTGCTTAATGTGTTGGCTGAATCTAGCTATTCTGGACTGTGACTCTGTCTGTCTTATGGCATAACCTGACATGTGAGCCCAGCCTTTGCAGATTCAACAACCCATGATTTGTGGATACCTTAAGCTTTGAAAAACTGGCACGTTGCCAAACACAGTAGTAGAAAAATGGTCATACTTAAGCATTGGTTTTATTTCCAAGGTTGTTATAGAAAACAAATGCCCAGTAAAACAAATAATAGCTTATCAGGATGTCTGAAGTTGTCAGTGGACAAGTGGAGCCAAATCAGATGGTGAGTGTGGTTTATAACATTACAAAAGAGATGCCTTTGTGTGTGTGTGTGCGTGCACGCATGCATGTGTGCCATACTATACATCCTTTCGTGTATGTGTGTGTGTGCACACGCATGAGCATGCAGATACACACATAAAGCAGAAGACGAGTTCCCAGAGAGGCAGGTTGGAGAGCAAGAATGGACCCACAGTCTCTGGGAAGCTGGAAGTCTGCATACTAATAGTAAACACATTCCCAGAGAGTGTATCTTATGTGCATTGGAAGCTGTTTTCTGTGTCCCCTTAGCAGAATGCCATCTATTCTATTTAACAATGGTTTGTCAGGGGGCCAGGAAGTAGTCATTGACAAACCAGCTACTCAAATTTCTTAACTCAGGAGCAGGAGGCCATTAGCTCTCTAGATGTTGTTGGATGCCCATCACTTCTGGCCATGCTAGCTCAGGCTGATGGAGCTAACTTCATTAACAACCTCTAGGCGGCCTAGGTTCACCCAGGATTGAAACTGGGTCCATATGTCAATGAACTATGTGATCTCCAAGTTAGGAAAGTCAAAGGTAGAACCCAACCACCTTTTCTGGAGATCTGTGGGAAAACTTTGCCTTCCACATCCCCACTCTAAAAAGTCTGAAGATTGAACTTCATGTCCTGCTGTAACCTCTTCTGGGAGTCCCCCGATGCAATGAACACGGAAGGCCTGCCCCAGCAATTCAGATTGTACAGCCATTAATTGCCTTCATGTCTGTGCAAAGCATAAATATCCAATGGCTGGAGAAAAGTCAGATGCTGTTGCAGAGCAGAAAACAGGGTCTTGGAATAAGCTATCCTTTCACAGAAGAGGCAATGGGAGTGTCAAGCTGTTGGGGGGTGAGAGAGGCTGAGAGGACTTCCCTTCATCCCACACTAAAAGGAAAGTTGCTTGCCAAATACTGATGCTGATATAGGCAACATATTAGCTACCTCTAAGATGAAAGCAAAACTGCATAAGTTTGGGAAACCCCAAAATCTGCAGAACTCTACACCAGAGTTAAACTTTACACTTTCAGTTAAACAGTTCTGGGAAGGGGAAAAGAATTAAAATAGTTTTTAATGTACAGGCATAGGAACTGTTTGGTTTAGAGGACCAGCCTATTCTGTGCTTTGTAGGAGAGACTCTTCAAAAGGAGGGGACTAAGTCTTGATGAGAGAATGCAAGACTGAAGAAAGACAACTGAGAGTGGTGAGGATGACATGTTTCACATCTGGATTTATCATCATGTCCTGGGATAATCCAAATGGCCGAAGGATCATCTGCAACCAGAAGTGCAACCTTTTTTCAGAGCTGCATTTCACTGGGCTCTAGGACCATACATTGTGCATCTCTGCTTTAGCAGCAGTTCTTCAGGATTTCAGACATGGGACTTTCCCCAGCCTCACTTTCAGATGCTAGAAATCAAATCTGGGGCCTTCTAGAGAGCATGTACTTCATGACTGCCTTGCAACCCACCCCAGTGGTGTGGGACCTGGAGCTGGCAAGGTCAAGAGCAAAGGGCCTGAGACTGGATGGATCCATTACAATAACAATGCAGAGGTGCCAGCCACTTCTCCCAAGGTCAAATGAGAGGCGGCCAGTCAATTATGCAATAAGGGCAGCAGGAGGAGATGTAGGATCTGCAACTGGGCATTTCGTTTAGCAACCACAATTGGGACTGGCAACTCAGTTGTTAAGCAAAGCGATCGCTAAGTGAAACCACGACTGTGCTTATGGTCTTACTTCAGCTTTCCTTTGCTTTACAGACCTGCAAAGGTCATAAATGCAAGGATCGGTCGTAAAGTTACTTTTTCATCACCGTGGGAACTGCAAATGGTCGCTAAATGAAGATGTTGCTAAATGAGGACTACCTGTACATGTATGACTTGAACCCTAGAGTTCATGGTAACTGGTTTTACTTTGTTATTAAAGCTGTTTCTAGTATCTGCAATACAAATATCTTATCAGAGCTTTGTCCTAGGGTCTCTGCGTGCAAGCCTTCTAGTTTAATACCTGGCTAGTTAAAGCCTAACAAGAATCTGCATGTGTTCAGGCAACATGCATAACCAGGTCCATGTCTGTATTTGCACAACTTACGAATCTCAGTTAGCTTTATCATTAGGGTTAGGTTTGATGTGGCTTGATGTGCAATGTGAGCTCAGTCTGATTGGTTAGTTTATCTATGAATGAACTGAGCAAAACAGAAAATGGGTTAATTCAGTAGCCAGGTTAAGCATATTGTGTGAACAGCCCTATGATGTTTCTGAAAGCCGTCTTCATCTAATCAACCTTCTCATAGGCATCACATACTTATTGGCAATAACTTCCTGAGCCTTTTCCATGATGCTCCCAGGTACAAATCTCGACATCTACTTAGAGAAAAAGGCAGCCAGGCTTTTGGTGTCTCAAGTCAGATATTTCCAAAGAATGCCTCTCTTACCTGGTTCATGTTTGCAATGAAGCAATCTATCAGGATGACTTTTATCCTCATTAAGGCAAATGAAGCCCACGAACCTGGCAAGTGTAGGAGAGGGAGGGAGATGGGCCTTCATGTATTATTTACTTAAAACAGCCACTGGAATAATATTTGAAGGAACGGTGATGAATGTGAAGTCATACTAGTGTCGGAAGCAAGTTCCACATCATCCGTTCCGCTAATTAGATGCTGGGATGGCAAGCCCCACCTGGCGATGGGTCACCCAGCATTGAGTATCCAGAAGCCGCAACTGGTCTATAACCTACGATATATCAGTATGGGAGAAACTCAACGAGAAAGATCAGCTACAAATCTGTTAAATGCGTCTTTTCAAGGAGAAAAAGGATAAAGAGAATATTATTCAGAAAGGAAATACTTGGCCAAGGCTACGTTAAAAATACGCTGGGTTGAAATACACAGCAAAGGGTTTTTTTTTTTGTTTTTTTTTGCTTTTCTTGTTATCGTTTTTACAAAAAAAAGCAGGGCAGGAAATCTGGGACTTGATCTGACAGCATGAGTTGGGAGCTGCATTTTGCACACTATCCGGAACTGCGTGCAATAACATCCCAGGGCTTCGTGAGCTAACAGAAGAACAAAGAGATGCAGCTTTTGGACCTCAGACTGGAAGCAGCATGAAGACTTGGGGGAGGTCAGCACTTGTATAAATTTGTATCGTACTGAAGAACCATCCTGCCAGAGAATTTTCTTTCACAGGAAAAGCTATTTTCAGTAACACGCTCACAAACGGTGTTGTGTTTACTTAGCTAGGAGATCGCCAAGGGTTATATGAGTGATTGTCCTACCTTTTCATGAACCATCTTCTTTCCAGCAGCTTCCTTGGCTTCCCATACTTCATTCCGTTCCCAAGGGAGGGTGTTCATCCAATGGGGCCTTTTCAAATGGGGAAATGTGGACAGCCAGACAGGCTTTGAAATGTTGGAAAGGGTTGGAGCAGAAAACAAAGCCAACAGCAACCCTATCTACCATTTCCAGCACTCAGGTTGAAGAAAACCAACAAATGGAATGTTAAAGAAACTTGTAAACTCCCCAGAGCTAAGACAGAAAAACAGAAGCTTCTTCAGCAAGGGAAGAGAGCCTACTGAGAACCTGATCAGCAGATTTTGGCACCAAATTAGCATAAATACCTGGCTTCTTTTGCCCTTACAAGGTCAACTTAGCCCTCTAGCACAGAAGAGCCAGTTCTGCATTACAAATGTGGCCTCTTTAGCTCAGTCCAACACTACACATGTTTTCCTGAGCATCATTCCTTAGTTTGAAATAAATGATAATTCAATGTCTTATAATGCACATCTTAACAATGAACTGAACATTGCATTCCTTGTTATTGTTTCCCCCCTGGGAGCTAGATAAAAATTCCTCCCTTCTGCCTGTAACAATGCATGTGGAAATTAGGTAGGAGAGTTCCCAGTAAGAAACGTTACTGAAGGTAGCCATGTTGGTCTGTTACTACAAAAAATGCACCATCCAGGTGTGTTAGGCTTTCTGTAAAAGAGCCATGCAATTCTTATTTTTAATTTTTAACCTATGCAATTATATTTAGGGTTCGAATAAGAAGAAACAGCTGGGTTTGCCCATATTTCTGAGCCAGCAAGGGGTTTGTTAGGGTTTGGCTTCATGGATAGTGGCCCTGTGGCTTAGCATTGCATATACGCCAGAAGAATGCAGCTTGTTCCACAAATTGTGATCAAACAAACCATGATTTAGGATGCTGCATGAATTTTACTTAGGACTAGAAAAAGAGACCATCTGCTTTCCTAGATAGGGATGCTGGAATGAGGTGATGGTGGCCCCTTCTGTGTCCCCAGACAGTTGGTTTTGTCTGCTGTGTGTTCCTGGTTATCTTCTTGTCTCAGTGTTTAATAATAAAGCAAACCACTTGACTGTGAAGAGGTGGCCGTGGTGGAAGCCCATGATTATTTTTCAATATAATCTAAACACCATGATTTGCCAATGGGGCAAGATAATTATCCTGTGAAGGAATAAAGTAAGTAGCTTGTTCTTGCTATAAAGCACAATCTCCATGAGACACAAAGCAAAACAATAACTCTCCAGGCTTGGTATAATAACACAGCCAGTAAAATCAATATTGATTATCAGAAGAAGGGGACAGGAAGAAAAGGCACTAAAACTCTCTGCAAGTCAAAAACAAAATCATAACATCATACTTAAATGGTGGCAGATTATGCTCAGAGCCGGTTGGAGGATGAAGTTGCAGAGGTAGGTAGATGCATTCCATTTGCTTTCTCTCCATTATGGCTGAATAGTAAGTTTAGCGCAGTTAAGTGTGTTTGTATGTGGGGGGGGGGGGGGAACACACACAAATTTCTCTCCTTTTCTGAGTACAAAAAAAAAAAAAGGGGGGGGGAGCCATCTTCTGAGCCTGGAGGTCAAGGAGAGTTGCCAACAGCCTAACTGTTCCTATTTCCTTTTTCTGTGAACATTATATTGCATTTAGTGAAAAGATAAATGTGAAATTACTGCTGAAAAAGGGCAACTTAAAATGTTCAAGGGGGTCATGACACCTTCTCCCTGAAGATTGAAGTGGATGGACCTTTTTTGGTTTGGGGAAAAGGTGGCTTTCCTTGAGCACTGTGAGAGCCTCATCACTAAGACCACTACCGCTGGTACCAGACAAAACACAAGGAAACATGAAGGCATGTCATAAACTCTGGATTTGGGGCATCCATAGCCCCTTCCGAAATTCCCTCATTTACTCTCCTTAAAATCAGTCAGTGGAATTCACTGCCACAAATCTAGATTATTTCAAAGTGAGATGTAGTAACATTCAAGTGGAATTTATGAGTAAGAAACCTGGCTTCACCAAACTTCATTGTTCAGAGATCAGCCATATTCGCCTAACCCACTGAACTAGTTGAACCACCTGTTAAGGTAAAGGTTCCCCCCCCACATTTGTGCAGTCGTGTCCAACTCTAGGGTCCGGTGCTCATCTCCGTTTGTTAGCCGAAGAGCCAGCGTTGTCCGAAGACGCTTCCACGGTCATGCGGAACGCTGTTACCTTCCCACCAAAGTGGTACCTATTCATCTACTTGCATTTGCATGCTTTCGAATTGCTAGGTTGGCAAGAGCTGGGGCTACTGCGGGAGCTCACTCCGTCACACGGGGCTAGGGATTCGAACCTCTGAACTTGCGATCTTCTGATCAACAATCCTGGCGTCTTACCCGCTGAGCCACCATGCCCCCTGAACCACCTGTTAACATAGTGTTTTGTGCAAAACTGAGCTTTCTTTGCACAAGAGTCACTGTGTCAAGTGTGCCCTGAAACCTGGCTTCCTTGAGTAAACCATGCTGAAGCTAAGTGAAACATATCTGCATCCAACCCCGTCTTCTCAGGTTAGCTAAGATGATCTCATTGTAAAGGTAAATGAAAAGCAGAGTCTTCCTTTCAGATACAGATGCAGCAAAGACATAGGGATGGATGGTGGCAGGGATTGGAGAAGAAATAGTCACAAAGAGTCTGTAGCTTGAATCATGTCAACTGGATTTCTATTTTCTCAGTGGAAACGTTTCGCTCCTTATCCAAGGAGCTTCTTCAGTCTGAGCAAAGTTGGTAAGGGAATCCCAAATATGTTTCTAGGTAGCTGTGTGACCTTACACCTGGGGCTAGGTCATGGTTATATTGAGATGTTATTTTTAAGTCCTTTTATCATCTAAAGGAGGATCGTTAAGATCACCATGCTGCTGTTGAGCTTGTGAAATGGTCTTAATCTTCCTAGGCACAGAAGACAAAGCAGGGAGGAAGATGGGGGAGAGATTGTGCCTGAGGCCCCCACCTCTATTCAAGGAAGGATTTTCCAAGTTGGCATAAATGGATTCCTTGACCCCTCTCTCAAACCACCTATCTTCTCTGTCTAAAATGTGAACATTAATGTCCTCAAATGAGTGTCCTTTTTCCTTTAGATGAAGATAAACTGCTGACTCTGGTCCTGTGGTGTTACTTCTCCTGTGTTGGGCCATCCTCCTGTACAAAAGTTTCCACTGAGAAAATAGAAATCCAGTTGACATGATTCAAGCTACAGACAATTCCACCTGGATGACTGAGAACCTTCATAGACAGTCACAAAGAGTGTGTGTTAATATTTGCTTCCCTGCTCTGGTACTAACAGAAATTCCTGTACACGGAGAGAGTGGAGAAGAAAACTACCACTAGTTAAGCCAGTTTCCTTTTGTTGTAAATAGCAAGATCAGAAGATCTAGATTATGGAAGGAAAACACGACTATTCCACCTGGTTGGTGCAGGCCCCACGTATCACTTATTTTGACTTTAACACAATTAAAAATGTGTTCAATGAATGGAACATGATGCAGTTGGCACTTTGGAGTCTATGACATAGGTACTTAACAAAACCTCTTGGCATGTTTAAACTCAGGACCCTTTGCTTTTAATCTTAATGGGAGTTGCTTGTGCATAAATGAATTCTTTGATATTCCAATGTGTTGATTTGAATGGATGATAAAACCTCCCACTTCGGCCTTTCAGAAGCAGATTGTCCCCTTGCTTTTAGTAGCCCCTGCTTCTTTCTAGCAATGTGGCAATGGGAACCTCTGTCCTCAGCAACTTAAGACCATATTTTGAATGGTTAATGAATGCTTGGGGAGTGACTGGAAAAGGCTACGATGTCATGGCTGCCAATAGGATTCAGTCTTTGGCAGAACATAGTTGGTAGAGGAAGCAGTCATATTTATTCTGGAACGGAGCTTTCTGCAAGTTGCCGTAGCAACTGTAGGAAATGACAGCTGTTTACAGGTCACCGGAGGCTTCCATCTACAGAGACGCTCATTCACAGACTCTGTGCAAATTACTCCTTAGTCCACAACTTCAGAAGAGAATATACTACATACACTTGCTCAGATAACAAAAATGCAGCTTTAGGAAAGGATTGGCAGTATGTACAGTATTTCTTAATACACTTTATACATGGGGTTATTTCTGAGACAACCTCCCCCCCCTTTCAGAAAAGGGGGGGGGGGCTAAATTAAGAACGGTGGATATGTCTCCTCTTTTTGAAGACAGTCAGTTAGCAAATAAATTAATAGTAACTTAAATGGAAGCAAAGTTTAGGTTTCCATAAACATGAATATAAACCAGATTTACAGTTCCAGAACAATCCAGTTGTATGTGAAACAGAGCATCGGAGGGGAGAACATTTATCAAGCAAGGAGCCAAACAGAATGAGATTGAAAAGGTGCCTTATTTTGTGTTCTGCAATAGGTTGTCCGCTCCACTCTCTCTGTATGTGTTTGTGCATGCACATGGGTATATGTGTTTGTATATATGCATGTGTATATGTTTTTTGTGTACACACACAAAATATATTTGTGTATATATACTGTATTTGTGTACATGTATGTGTATACACATACACACACACACACACACAGAGAGAGAGAGAGAGAGAGAGACATATAATGTTAAGGATGGTACTTTTATTAGATAATGGCTACATTACATGGCTAATTTGATAATAGGTCTTAAGTAACCATAGAGGAAAATCCACTTAGACTGGGGGTGGGGACTGTGCATTTTCTCCCTCATAAATTGATCAGTTCAAGCTGAAAGCCAGCAACAGGCTGATATGAAGTAAGTGTCCTTATTACTTAGTACATCCATTAATGTTTTAGCTAACTAATTCCTTTCACTAAATCACAGTGTGTTTTCCCCAGGTCATTACAGCCATAAGCATACAAGTGAGGGTGTGGGTGCATAAACACTGTACTGTAGGTTACTATCGAGGATCTAAGTTGTAAAGAAGAAAGAATCCATGGAGCTGTTTTCCCTCATCCCACCAACATCTTTATCCTGGGCTCATCCAGCCAGCTTCCTTGCCCAAGCTCTGAGATGACCCAGGGAGCCACCATCACATTGCTAGCTTGCTAGCCTTTTGTAAGGGTGTGCTTTTTTTTCCCTTGAAAAATGAGAGAGAAAACTCCAGTGTGAACAGTGTGCGCAGAGGAGTCATGTTACTTGTTGTGTGGGCAGCAACACTACTGGCTCATTGAGGAGGTGTGGGGAAAGGATCACTGGTTTTCACAATGACATATTTTCCTCCCATCTACCGGATGGGCGGGAAGCATATCAGCAAGTCTGAGTGGATGAGCTGTTTAACTCTGGGCAAACCCCCTCCCCCATTCCAATAATAACGGCAAATGTTTTAAGAACTATTCAGTTTCTAATTCCTTAATTTAAATTAGAGGCCCTTAATGCTCTAAATTCAGAGCACAACTAACTAAAGAGCGCATTCCTAAGTTGTTTGTATTGCAGAGATGACCTCCTTTCTGGAGAAATTCTGGGACTTCCTTATATTGCACTTTAAAAAAAAATAATAATGCCTAGCTATTCCATAAATCTTCCAGAGAATTCGCAGGGGCTGTGTTCCTGTCACTTGTTTACCCACAATAAACTATGTTTTACTGAATATTCTGGGTTCACGTGACATATGGAACTAGCTCAATATAGAGACTATAAACTAGCTCACAAGCCGGGTTTCCTCCACACATCAAAGTGTAAAAGGTGGCCAGGGAGTTTGTAGATCACCCTGTTACATGATGGAGTTTTTCATTATAATGTCATTTTCCCAACTCCATTATATATTAGCTCACAACTATAATAAAGATCACTATTATTATCCTACCCTGTATTGCAAGGTAGAACTAGCTGAGATAGCTCAATGAATAGATTCAGATATAACAGCAAGGGTATCCACAGAGTGTGGTCAAGAAAGTTACAATTGTAGTCACAATGGTGCAATCAAAACTCTGTTTTTATGTGCATCAACTCCAAATAAAAAGGTGTTCCTTGTTCTCATGTTGTCCCTCTCCTCCTTTCACAATCCTGAATTTAATATCTGCATTGTGGTTTCTAGAAACCATTTCCCTCCAATCATTTGTATCAGGAAAATGTGATTGAATTTTATTGATCAGGATATAAATGCCAGAATAAGCAGGATTAAGTTATACTTTCAAGTATGGGTCTAACAGGGAATTTTGGCTTATATAAACCATAGTGTCAGCCGTGAAACCAGGTGAGCAAGGAGAAAAGAGAACATGTAATCTTGATTAAAAACATAAGGACATAAGCAATGCTCTGCTGGATCAGACTTCTGGCCCATATAATACAGCATGCTTGAACTGATAAACCACCTCCTAGAGCAGAGCTTTCCCAACTGTGTGTCGGGACACGTTAGTGTGTCGGCTGCAGTGTCTGGGTGTGTCGCAGTGGCTGCTGCTGCTGCCTCCGAGCCCTGCCAGGATTCCACGCAGGTCCTAATGCCTGCCTTGTGCCTTGCTGCCTCCAAACCTGCCCTGCCAGGATTCCACGCAGGTCTTAGTGCCTGCCTTGTGCCCTGCTGTAAGAGTGTGTCGCGAAATGATGCATGTCTAAAAAGTGTGTCACCAACATGAAAAGTTTGGAAAGCTCTGTCCTAGAGTCTAAAATCATTACTTCTGAGCCAAGCCGCAGACTGGATTTTCATATCACATTAATCCATGGCTTGTTCAATAAGCCTTAATTGTTTAGGTTCATATATATGTTAAGTTTACTCCAGGAAATAAAGCCAGACTGCTCACTTGAGGGAATGATATTAAAGGCAAAACTGAAGTACTTTGGCCACATAATGAGAAGACAGGATACCCTGGAGAAGAAGCTGATGCTAGGGAAAGTGGAAGGCAAAAGGAAGAGGGGCCGACCAAGGGCAAGATGGATGGATGATATTCTGGAGGTGACGGACTCAACCATGGGGGAGCTGGGGATTGTGACGGCCGACAGGAGGCTCTGGCGTGGGCTGGTCCATGAAGTCACGAAGAGTCGGAAGCGACTGAACGAATAAACAACAAAATATGTTAAGTTGCAAACAAGTAAGCAACATTATGACCTGATACATGGCATGAATAAGAGCAATGTGTTTTTAATAAAGAAATCCAAGGATCAAACCAAGGATTACTTAGATCCACTAACCAGTAGTTTAATCATTCTTCTATTGTGACTCTCCCTTAGAAGGGAAAGAAAAACTTCACACTATTCAGAAGACTTTGGTGTTGCTGATATTCTCTAAACACATGGATAGCATGGGCTTATACCAGCACAGGTGGTCCTACTCTCCCATGACACTAGCAAGAACTGCATTTGCATCACATGGTGAACCAGGTCAGTGAAAGACCTAGTTGATCATTCAAATCCTGTAGCTGAATTCTTTCTATGTTAGGGTCATAAAACTAACCTCAGGGTGCCTAAGTTCATCTGCCTTCCAAAAATAGAGGAACACATACTGTAGATACTAGTCTTGCAATCTTGCAAAATCAGATTGATCTAGCAATCCTAGTATCTGTATGTTTTTCGCCCTTTCATCTGCCCGAGATGCAAGTCTATGCACAGGGAAGACAGTAAAGAAGACTCCCCCCACCCAGATCTTACCCAAATCACATTCACACACAGTAGAGGAGATGATATTCAAGATGGGCGCTCCCATTGTTTGGGTGAGAGTAGGTCAGCTGTGTTGCACAAACTTGGTTAATGAAGAAGGCTAATACTGAATTGTTAAAAAGTATTGGCACATGGCCTTAATCATATGGACTTTAATGATTGGTGGGCTGAAGATGGACAGTGATGGCAGCCAGCTTAATCCAGGTTTGTTTTCTTCCTTCCATTTTTTAAGACCACCATTTCAAAAGAAAAAATCTGAGCAATGCAAAACTGGACCCTTTGAACAGTTGCAGTTATTATTAGAAGTTATTTGCCCAGAATCCAAGTGCAAACTGTTCTGCTCCCTGATCGCTCTTTCTGAAAAATACTCCTTGCAGGCCTTTTTCTAGTTACCAATCAAAGAGAATATTTGTAGCTCAGGGCTGAAGTGTGGAGTCCTTGGTGCTCTCTGAGCCTTGTTGTTTTCTTGCAGACGTTTCATTGCCAGGCTAGGCAACATCTTCAGTGTGAAAAGGGAGTGGGACTTGCTCTCTGTTTATATACCCTGGCTTGTCCTGCCTGTGTTGGTGGGGGTGTTGTACTCTCCTTGGTAGTACTTTGACCCAATCAAAGTACTACCAAGGAGAGTACAACACCCCCACCAACACAGGCAGGACAAGCCAGGGTATATAAACAGAGAGCAAGTCCCACTCCCTTTTCGCACTGAAGATGTTGCCTAGCCTGGCAATGAAACGTCTGCAAGAAAACAACAAGGCTCAGAGAGCACCAAGGACTCCACACTTTTTCTAGTTGTTTACTTTGGTTGAATTACTCCATAATATTGTTTGTTTTTACCTTTAAAATGTTTCAGACTGTTTATTTATGAGGAGCTTCAGCATTCAGGAGAAGGTTTCAGCGTAAATCAGAATCAATAACAGTGATCATATTGACAGTAACTTTATAGCCAGGGGATGCCATTATGGTCCTTATTTTAGGATGAATGACTGGGCTGAGAAGGTGGTGGGCAGGTCCCGAGGCTAACATGGGGGGAGGATAAGATGAGGACAGAGAAAAATCAATGACTCTTTCAAAACAATCCTTTTTTTTCTTGTTCTTGTCCTTAATATTTAGGCTTGTTATTGCCTTCAACTGGAAGAAAAAAATGATGCAAGTCTACTTATATATTTTCAGAATAATATTGCAATTTTTGCATGTTCTTTAGCCTGCTATTCCTATGCCTTCTCTAAAGAATTCTTTTCTTAAGGAAGAGATGGGACAGACAAGATGACAGACAATCCAAGGATGGCCAGGAAGATCACAGGCCTTTAGAGGAAGTTGTATTGCATTGATGCACTAGAGGGCCAGTTTGGTCTAGTGGCTAAGGTGCTGGGCTAGAAACCAGGTGCCTGAGAGTTCTAGTCCTGCCTTAGGCATGAAAGCCGGCTGGGTGACCTTGGGCCAGTCCCTGTCTCTCAGCCCTAGGAAGGAGCCAATGGCAAACCAGGAGACTGAGCATTCTAGTCCCGCCTTAGGCAGGACTAGCCCGAAGCCTTATCCACTAGACCAAACTGGCTCTTCACAGTTCACAAACTGGCTTCAGTTTATTGAATAAGCTACAATTGGCTGAATTTGCACAACGAAATAGGCCATTAACTATGGTTTGCAAACCACCATATGAGTGGCTACATTCATAGCACATGCTAAGCCAAAAACAAACTGCATTATAGCTTAGTGCACTAAATGATCTAGGGCATTATTACCCCTAATTTGTGAACATTGCAGATCTGTGCCTTCTTCCTCTTCCTCCATTTTACATCTGGACAGGGGAAGGCAACTTGGCACCCTCCAGATGTTAAACTTGAATTATCCTCAGCGTGGTCAGCATGGCAAATAGCAAGGGATTGTGAGAGTTATTGTCCAAAACATCTGGAGAGCATCAGGCTGCCCATCCATGTGTCAGAAAAAGGAAGTTTCAGTGTTTATGAGAAGAATCTCCTCCATTTATCGGCCTTCAAATAAAAACTCAGCAAACTTCTCTTCTCATTCTGCTGGTAAACAATACTTTTTTTTAAAAAAAATGCAGATATCCATTGCCCATGTCTGACTAAATTTAAGGCAAATAAAATACAGTGCTTAATGCTCAGCTATCAAATCTAGCTGCCCAGGAAGCAACTCCAGATTTGAAACATAACAAAAGTCCAGCAAGAAATTTATGCAGAGGCTGACTGTCAACTGAATGATTATTCTCAGAACCTGCTATCAAGTTGCTAAGAAAATCACTTATTTCTTTGCCTGACAAAGCTTCTGGTCCTTGCTAGGTTGTGTTACCTGCAGGCTGCTTTTTTGGCAGGATCTCTGCCTCCCAATTGACTAAAAGCCATTCACATGATGCATTCGATACCCCTGCCAGCCACGCATCAGGATCCTGGCACTTCTTTCAAAGATGTTGACTCCATGTGCATGCCTCCGTTTATATGTGTGTGTCTGTTTGGCCCCCAAGGATCAGCACTACTGAATGTCAAAAGTTGCTGCTAAGAAGAATAGAGGGAGGAAGAGCAGACCTGTTTTAAATTTGCTGTATTAAAATATTTTTAATACTACTTTTCCAGTACTTTGAAAATGGCTTACATCAAAGAGAAATGCATATGCAGTGCAAAAGCCAATGGTCCCAATATAAAGATGTTCTTGCAGATGCCAAGATCCAATTTTACAATAAAAAAAAACAGATGAAAGGGAAAGGTTTATGCTCTGAGAAGATAACAAAAGTGAGAGTTTTAACTGTTTCAGGAAACGGTTCAGTTTTTGAAGAGCAGGGAACAACACTGAGAAAGCCCAGTTCCAGGCTATTACTACCCAAACCCCACCATTGCATATTTTTTACCCCCAACTGGCATCACAACATCTCATTTAAATTTGAGATCCAATGGATGGTTATAGTTGATCAAAGCATTATTAGTGGTAACATGGAACAGAGCAGGCCCTGTTAGAATTCACTGATCTCAAACAGCTCAATCATCCATCATGTTGCTGAACTACAACTCCAAGCAGCTTGGCCAATGGTGAAAGATGCTAGGAGTTGCAGTTCAGCAACATTTGGTGGCCTTCCTTACTGCTTGCTGCTGCTGCTGCTATCTGTTCAATCGTGTCTGATTCTCAGCGATTCTATGGACCAATTCTCTCCATTTTGTCTGATATTGTATAGCTTCTTTTAGTTGTTTTATGCTCTGGCTGGTGTCGGCTTTGATGGTGTCTAGCCACCGTGTTTTTTGGCAGCCTCGTTTCCTTTTACTGCTGACCATTCCGAGCATAACTGCCTTTTCCAGCGAGTTTGATCGCATGACATGGCCGAAATAAGTAAGGTGGAGTTTTGTGATTTTGCCCACCAGCAATATGTCTGGTTTTATATGCTCCAGTACTTGCTTATTTGTCACCTTTGCTGGCCAAGGAATGCACAGGAACCTTCTCCAACACCACAGGTCGAATGAGTCGATTTTCGTCCTATCTAGTTTTTTCACGGTCCAACTTTCACAACCATAGGTAGATATAGGAAACACAATCGTGTGGACTAATCTGCATTTAGTTGCCAGGATGACTCCTTACCACTTTCTTGATTTAGGTAGAACCAGTGAGTATGACCATTCATGGAGTAATGAGGCTGCAGACCATGTATGACTTTTCAATATGCAACTCAGCAATTTGAAGCAAATAGGCATCCACAATCTCTGGTGAAGGGTGGGCTGAAAATGAACGTCCCTTCTTTAGTAGAAGTATAGTAGCATCCAGGGTGATATTTCTTACACAGAAAGGTCATAGACAAACTTGGCAGTTACAGAAACTATGGTAGAGAGCAAGAACACATGTCTAAAAGAGAGAGAGAGGATCTTCTTCCTAATTTGTTTATTTAAATTGATTTATATGGCCACCCATCTCACAAATGTGAGCTGGCTGGGGAGTTCTGGGTGTTGAAGTCCACGTATTTTAAAGTTGCCCAGGTTGAGAAACACTGCCATATACCAACTGTTGGGCCTGAATGTATCGTTCATTCCTGAGTATCATGCCCAGGAGTCAAAGATGGAAGAAGGCATTCCTAGCAATTCAGTCTGGTCCTCAAGCACCACGACTTGAGTTCAGGATAATGATGGGGGTGTAAAGTGGAAATCTTTTCTTGGTCACTGTCATAAACTTGCAAATTACTCCATTCTACAAGGGTTTCCAGTGAATCATGAAAAAGAGTAAGCCTTGGAACACGGCAATTGCTGTAGTACAGACCATAAATTTCTTTAATATGCTGTTTTTATGCAACTCTTCACAAGATGCCATTTTTTCTATGCGACTGTGTTCTAAAATATTATTTTTTAAAAAAGAAAACACATTCCTCAGATATTCCCTGTAGCTTTCCTGACTCTGAGCTGACTTGCACAAACTTTTCTAACCAAGAACAATGGGCAGTAGTAGCATCTGTTAATACTGTCTGCTTTGGCAGATCATCTGTGATGGATTTCCTTAACATTCCTTATCCAAGGATCTGCCAGGTGTTTTACCTGATCAGAGAAGCTCTCCATAAGCCCATCTGCCAAATGGGCTTCTATCTGCCAGAGCATAGCCATTCACTTCTAGCATTACTCTTGCTTTATCTATTTTGTTCTTCTTGATGATATGGAGTTGGCTTAAAGGCTGGCTATGTAGCCATCAGAAAGTGGTTTAGCAAACATATTTTTTGGAAGGATTCCCCTGATAGGTAGTAATTCCAGTCATCGAAACCCCATGAAATTCCTTATTACCTCACTTCATTATCTTCTATCTGTTTGCTCTTAACCAGCCCTGCATTTCCCATTGTCTGTCTTTTTTTACTCCCACCCACCCCTTTTTTCCCCTTCTTCATTACACTTCTGTAAAGAAGACAACCTATTTGCAGGCAGGATACATAATTTTTAAAGGAAGGTTGAAAGAACATGGCAGTGACATAGTGAGGTCTCCAGTAGGGATGGTTGGAAACTTTGGACCTTCATTTCTTTATTTTTATTTGGGGAAGTTTTCACTGTATGTAAAAAATCAATATGTTAAATCTATTGGAATGCTTGCTTAAAAAAGAAAAGAAACACACTGTGCTTTTGAAAGATGGTTATTTGCCATCAATCTTGAGAGGAAACAGAGAGGGGGTCTCTATTCATGCTACAGCCAGAAAATTGCCCCTCTTCTTCCATTGCCCTGAAAACTCATCTCTGTCAGAGGCTCTGTACCAATAAATGTTAATAATAAAGAGTGGATAAGAAACATCCCTATGCCACTGCATGTACAAGATCTTTATAAAATCTCAAATTGCAAATCAGTCCATGAAGATGGGAACAAATCTCATTTTAAATTGGCACGCTTAGAAAAAGAGAAGCTTGCTGATGTCACTCTGGACCTAACATCTTATTTATAAATAGGTTTTCACTTGTTTTCACTAAACTAAATAATGTGTCAAGAGCTCTCCAAATTATTATTATTTTTAAAGTTAATTTTTCAAAGGCATGCAGAAGTTTGATGAGACAGCTGGACTTCCTCTCTTTGATTCTTTCAAACTCAATGGAATGTTGGAAAGAAAATATGGAAAGGGGCTCTGCACTCTGTCTGTCTGTCTGTCTGTCTGTCTGTCTCTCAGCAGGATCACTCCCTGAAAACAGAACAGACTGGGACCAATTTTTGTATTGTGGGAGAAGCCAAGAAAAGAAAGATTGAGTAAAAAAAAAACTGGGTGGATCAGATCAGGGGCTGTGGAGAAAAACATTCTAGAAAAAAGAATCCCCTAGGGAAGAGATTTATTTAGAGCCCCCCTCCATCTGTCCTTCCATGACCCAGAATGGAGCATATGCAGAAACACACTGTCAGGTTTTTCAGAGAGACACCATAGGAAATACCACAACTCTGCTTTATTGATATAGGGTATAATAAGGGAATCTTGAAAGCCTGACAGTGTTTCTATCTCCCTCTTATACCCAACAGAGTAAGACAAGGCAATCTTGAGTTTCTTCCTCATCCCATCCTTTCTTTCCAAGCTAAGTTCATTTTTTTCTAATGGCTGCCACATACAGTATTTCTTTAAGGCTATCTCCATATTCCTTTACAAGTATATATGCACTCACCTTAGTAGATATATACATCTGCAGAGAGACAGAAAGAGGGAGAGAAGGAGAAACAATACATCCACTCTGAAATTAGACTCTCTCTCTGTTGTGGACACATCACAAATACATACAGACAACATTGATTGATTGATTGATTGATTGATTGATTGATCGATCCATCCATCCATCCATCCATCCATCCATCCATCCATCCATCCATCCATCCATCCATCTGAAAGGTTGATATGGCCAAGAAGGGATTTTGGGAGGTAACAATCAATGCCATCCCCTTCATGGATCACTGCCTTGCCATGGGGAAGGGGCTTGCATAACTCAATGAAGTCAGGTCAAGACGGACAGGTCATGATGGAGAGTTCTGACAAAACGTGGTCCACTGGAGGAGGAAATGGCAACCCACTCCAGTATCCTTGCCAAGAAAACCCCATGGACAATTTGAGTAAACTCCGGGAGACAGTGGAGGACAGGAAGGCCTGGCATGCTATGGTCCATGAGGTCACGAAGAGTCGGACACGACTAAACGACTGAACAACAACAAAAAATCAATGCCATAATTGTCTAGTAATGTTTAAAAATAATTAAACAAACAAACGAACAACTACATGCACACGAAGCAAAACCCCACAGGAAACAATCATCACCACAAAACAGACTCAGCCAAACCCTGGATCCAGTGCTCAGAGGAAGAGCCAGGTCTTCAATGCATTACAGAAAGCTGGCCAGGTTGGGACTACCTGAATCTCAGAGAGGATGGTGTTCTCTAAGGCAGCTGCCACGGCAGAGAAGGCTTCCAGGCCCCATTAGATGGCGTTGTTCAATAGATGGGACCTAGAGCATGGCAACTATGTCAAACCTCATGGGACACATGCTGTGATTAGTCCCTAGGAAGAAAGTTGAGAGAGAGAGAGAGAGAGAGAGAGAGAGGGAGGGAGGGAGGGAGGGAGGGAGGGAGGGAGAGAGGAGAGAGAGAGAGAGAGAGAGAGAGAGAGAGAGGGAGGGAGGGAGGGAGGGAGGGGAGGGAGGGAGAGAGGAGAGAGAGAGAGAGAGAGAGAGAGAGAGAGAGAGGGAGGGAGGGAGGGAGGGAGGGGAGGGAGGGAGAGAGGAGAGAGAGAGAGAGAGAGAGAGAGAGAGAACATATTATTTTATTCTACAGGAGAAAATACAGATGCTATAGATGCCTCTGATGGCTACTGCTGGTAGAGAGGTTAGAAAAAAATTATAGAAATCAGGCAGGCTCTGCATGCTGTCTCTACCTTATTTGCTTGTTTGTTGAATTTATATGCCTTTTTATTTTTTAATTTAATATCTTTATTTTTGTAACAAAACTATCATCTTAAGAAAGAAAATTAAAAAAAATAAAAGTACAAACTAAAAATACAAACTAATAAGGGGAAAAATCTGTCTTATATTCAACATTACATTAACATCTTTAACATTTAAAGGTTTTCCCATCAATCTACAAATCTACATTAATAAAAAAAGGTAAAGGTTCCCCCCGCACAGTTGTGCAGTCGTGTCCGACTAGAGGGGCCGGTGCTCATCTCCATTTGTTAGCTAAAGAGCCAGCGTTGTCCGAAGACGCTTCCACGGTCATGTGGCCGGCATGACACACGCGGAACGCTGTTACCTTCCCACCGAAGTGGTACCTATTCATCTACTTGCATTTGCATGCTTTCAAATTGCTAGGTTGGCAAGAGCTGGGGCGAGTGCGGGAGCTCACTCCGCACGCAGGGCTAGGGATTCGAACCTCCGAACTTGCGACCTTCCGATCGACAAGCCTGGCGTCTTAACTGCTGAGCCATCGCCCCCCCCCCACATTAATACATTATCCTAAAAAGATACTAAACCATAACATATGGATCAGTGAGCCCTTAAATTTCTTACGCTTCCAGCATAAAAAATCTGATGTCCATCCTTTCGAATTCATTCTTTGGGGAGTCCAATGTACCCTAAATACAATTTTTTGATTAATCAACCTTAATCTCAAATTTGTAGATACCATTTTAACATTTTAAGGACCTTACCTTACCCCAAATATGGCACAATAGATCAACATCTAGAAAAGAACAACCTAAAAGGAAGAATAGAAATGCATCAAATGACATATATACTTCATGTACACTGAGGGTGTTGGGTAAAAAAAATAGCTGAACTACTTTATGTTGTCTGGGATTCCAAGGCTTAAATCAAAGATTTCAGAATGGCCACCAAGTGTAAGGAGCTACTAAAGATCATGTGTCTTCAAACTAGGTCAGAATTCTCCAAGGAGAAGAATTGGGATTGGTCTGGTCTGGGATTGGGATTTGAACTGAGGACAGATCTGAAATTTCCAATGGATTTAACTAATGCTTAAACTGGACCACAGCTCTTTGGGGGATTTTGCAGTTTTCTGAATGATGTTAATTATATATATATAAAGAGAGAGAGAGAGACTGACTAAATGCATGTTTTCATGCTTTTTTTTTTAAATTCACAGGAAACAGGATGGAACAGACTTATGCTTGAAGACAATGGAATGTGGGAAGCAAAATTTGGCAGGAGTTGGAAATGGACAGATTGCATTTTCTTGGCACCATATTATTTGTAGCATAGGGCACTTCTGTGTAGTTTTATTTTTTATAATGATAGCCCCCACCAGACTGTACAAAATGTCTGTTTTCTTTATGCATGTTGTGTTTATATTCTGACGTTTCTCCAGGAACCTTAATTAAGAGAGCCAGTTTGGTCTAGTGGTTAAGGTGCTGGGCTAGAAACCAGGAGTCTGTGAGTTCTAGTTCCGCCTTAGGCATGAAAGCCGGCTGGGTGACCTTGGGCCAGTCCCTGTCTCTCAGCCCTAGGAAGGAGCCAATGGCAAACCAGGAGACTGAGAGTTCTAGTCCCACCTTAGGCATGAAAGCCTCCTGGGTGACCTTGGGCCAGTCACACACACACAGCCCAACTCACCTCACAGGGTTGTTCTTGTGGGGAAAATAGGAGGGGGAAGGAGTATTGGGTATGTTCACTGCCTTGAGTTATTTTTAAAAATAATAAAGGGATAAAAATTAAATAATTAATTAAACCAACCAACCAACCAACCAACCAACCAACCAACCAACCTACCTACCTCAGAACAATGTACAATACAGAAAAAATGCAGGAAACATTTATAGAAAATATATAATTTACATGGCTATACTGTATTTAAAGTTTGTCACTTACAAACTCTTTCATGTTTATTGTCTCTAGAGATACATCAAGCTGCTTGCTCTTAATTTGTTTGCCTGTTATCTTGTTAATGTGAATTTGGAAGACATTTGTGAAATCCTTTTTTTTATTTTTAAGAACTTGTGTGCTGGTCTTTTGTGGATTTTTTAAGTCACACACTAGCAGCCCAAGAGCTTGCATTTCTAGGTCTAGCATCTTGTTATAGCTACCAGCTCTTTTTGCAGCATGCTTTGGGAGAGGTATAAGGCCCATCTGCACAAACTAAAATTCAGATAAGAATGAAAAATGCCACTATATTGCTGTGGTCATACATGCTAAAAAACACGATCGTTTAACCATGGTTTATAGGATAAACTACAAGTGGCTGAGTTTCCAGTACATAATGGTTGGGTTCTGATGCCTTTAGCCAAAATGAAACAAACCCCATTAAGGTTTAGTGCATTGTGTGAATCAGGCTTATGAAATATTTGAATTTTACCTCTTTCCCTATGGCAAGTCTCCTTGTAACACAGCTGCCTTGATTCATCCTATTTTCATTATGTCAAGGAATTCCAGAATTTCTCTCCCAACACCATTTTCTGGGAATAGCAATTCTTCCTTTGGCGCAGAGATGCTGTAGCTATCCAGGGCACCTGGAATTAACCCTGCATGTTTTAAAGATATGATTTCAGTTATCCTCCTGCATTGCATTGTCAGGAGACATTACTTTGGACCACTTTGTACAAGTGGCTAATTATTTGAGCAAAAAACAGTGAGGGGATCCAAACTGGCGATAGAATGAGCAGTGCTGATTTTTCTTTCTTTTTAATTAATAGTCCAAGCCAAAAGGAACTTACATCCTGAGCAAAGGGAAAGAAGTGGGAAATGTCTTTGTAGCAAAGGCCAGGAAGGAGAGGACATCAACATCCTTGCTCATGCTAAGCTTGCCAATTTACATGAAAAGATGGCATTAAGGGGAGCTTCCTTGGCAGAAATCCTCAGGTGAAGCTTTTATAGCCTTGTCTCTTGCTAATGTCTGCAGAGGAAGGCGTTGTCTGCACAGAAAGGTGTCAAGTTGGCAATGCTAGCCCAGGCTTCTTCGATAATACTGACTCCTTTTGTGTGAAAGAAGAATGTATAAAAAGCCTTGCAATGAAGTTAGCGTTGTGGCATTTGGGAGAACTGTTAACTATCATTCCCCTCCCTACTAGCCTTGGAATGTGGGCTTGGCTTGTGGGAAGATACTTTGTAGGACTGTCCCTGGTTAGAAGGAGGGAGAAGCTTGATCTCCCTTTGTCCCTTTGATAGCAAACTGTTGTGCCAAAATCAACGGGTAATGATTTTTACAGCATGGTGATAAATATTCCTTATAGTCTGATGGACTGGGACTACTAAATTTGTCATGGTCCACAGAACAGAGTTCTCCTAACATGTTTATTTAACAATGATAAATATAACTCCCTGCTAGGTCTCCAAAATAGTCGTGTGCATTAAGGCTCTTCCTAAAGTTGATGGAGGATGACGTTATCGGAACAGAATGCAATCAATTCGCTATCCTTGGATGCAACCCAGCAATCAGCTGCAATCATTGGGATACACATAAATCGACAACACCCAACTGCTGGGGTGTCTCTATGACCTAGATAACACATCACAGTGAGCCAGTCTTCTTTATCCATGGTGTATTGAATCCATAGTTACCAGGGTTCGTACAACATACTAAGCTGCAAATAAGCAAACCACATTTGGGGCTTACTGGGATGTATTAAGGTAGTCCTTAAGAAATCCATTCTCACTAACCTGTCCAACTTCTTCAGCTGCACATTCCTATCTGTCTTGTGAGACTCTTTGGCAGTCAGCTGTTCTTCCTTAATCTGTTCTTATCTCTGGTTCTCCCCTGCCCTCCCTCCCATCTTAGTCTTCTATTTTAGCAGAAGTAGTTTAGGCCAACTCCACTGACTTCACATATCTTTGGGCAATTAGGTAGTACTGGGGCTTGGGTGATCTGTTACTTTCAGGCAGTACAATTGAGGAAGCAGGAGAAAAGTGTTGAGAAACAAATTAGCTGTCCAGTTATTTTAGACTATACCAACCTTTGGGTCTTTTCCCTCACCTAGGTCTTCCAAATGTGCTCCTTCTTAAGCACCAAAATGCCCAGATGATTGGCTTCTTTGGGCTTAGCATGTTGCATCAGCCCTGTCAATGTGGTTTATAAACCATGGTTTATGGGTTAGTATATTGTATAACCTTATTATTATAGTTTCAAGTAATTAGTTTAACCATGGCTATTCTAACCAATAATCTGTTCTATTCATACCCTCCCTGGCGTTGAACTTGTTGAATTTAACTTGCCCCCTTCATCTGTCTTTAGACCTCTCTGTTTGCTCATTGGTTGGGTTCATATGTTGAGCTAAGGGACTGGGAGTGGGTCTGTCCTGGGACTTGGGTCTTGACAGGCACCTGATCAAGTCAACCCAAAGGGACAATAGGGACCATGATCTTCTGGGATGAAGTGGAAAAAAATACAGACCATCCCACATAAATAGAGAAGGGATGTTATGATGTTTAAAGGTATAGTATATTCTTTTCTAGGGGCACAATGGCTCAGTGGTTAAGATGCCAGGCTTGTCAATCGGAAGGTCGGCGGTTCGAGACCCGAGCGCCGTGTGATGGAGTGAGCTCCCGCACTCGCCCCAGCTCTTGCCAACCTAGCAATTCGAAAGCATGCAAATGCAAGTAGATAAATGGGTACCACTTCGGTGGGATGGTAACAGCGTTCTGTGTGTGTCATGCCAGCCACATGACCGCGGAAGCGTCTTCAGACAGCACTGGCTCTTCGGCTAAGAAACGGAGATGAGCACCGGCCCCTAGAGTCGGACACGACTGTGCAGGGGAAAACCTTTACCTTATATTCTTTTCTGTTTTCACTCTGCCCACACCACTTTTCTTTTCATAGCTATTGATCTACCTTCATGAACATTTCTAAACTGAACTGCAACAAGATTCACTGGGAACACTGAGGCTCTCTGAAGAGTAAAATAAGCATAGCAATGGCTATTCTACTTATGAAAGGGTCAAAACAGCTGTACAAGGTCTCAAGGCCAAGGGTCCTTATTAGATCATGGGTGTATCTTTATATTTAAGAGTGGCCCTTAATCTCTGCCTCATTAGGTACTTCATGGGACTGCTCTGAAGGCCAGTCTATTAAAGCCTGTGTGCTACTGAGTTACTATGGTGATGGGGGACATATAAGAAAAACTGTTAAGAACTAATTTTGTATTCAGTGCTGAGTTAGTAAATAATCAAATCTACCTTGGTTTAGAACTTGTTGGGTACAGCTTCAATCTGTTGTTTTGTCTGACACTTTTTGGTTGAATCTCCTAGTTTAAGAATCCTCTCAAGGTCCCGGTGCTAATCCTGAACATGGGTTGTTTGGTTTTTAGTATGTTAGGGAAACCCAGTTATGGTGTTTTATAAAATGTGATTTATGGCTGAGCATTCTGCATGATCCAGGCCAGCATAGTTTCAGCAAACAATGATTAAAACAAACTACACTTTGATGTGATGTGTGAGCCAGACACTAATTAGCCTTTCATTCATATACTGGCTAAGCTTCTACTGCTACAACTGTGTTGGATGGCATCTTCTAGTGCTGTGGAAAAGCCCCATGATGCTTTGTTTCTGTGGAATGGAAGCCTTCACCAGAATAAGATGAGTATGGCTGGAGGAGAATAAATGTCCTTGCCTTTCAGACATTCCATCTTTTGCAAGAATGTGTGGGGCAAGCTAAGGAATAATTACTGAGAGGGTGGAGGTCACCTGTAAGCTATTTCATCATAAAATGCCAATGATGTGGAAATACAAAATCATATGAGTAGCAATTCATATGTCATCGCATGGCAGAACAAAAATCTGTGCTGGAGAATTAAAGGTATAAATATTGGAGGAGAAAGGGAAGAGGAGGAGGAAGTAGGGAAAGAAACATCTAACTAGGATGCTCTTGACATCTGGAATGACAACATGCTGGAACTTATCTGGCATAAAAGCACTTGTGCCATTAAGGCGTGCAAAAGCAAAGGATAGAAGTAAAGTGTTTTTCTTTTTTTAATGACTAGGTAGATGATGAAATCCCAAATATCTTTTGCTGTTAATGCCAGCAAATTTCCCTTTAAAACTGGGTTAAAAAGATGAAAGAAGTTAATTGTCAGAGCCATTTAGTGAGCTCTTTTTCTCCCTTGGGGCAACATGCTGCTAGTAGATATTCTGTGCTTGATCTCCCACCTGGATGATGCTTCCAAACTTCTGCTGCTATGATATTATTTTAATGCTTTCCAGGTCACACAAATAGTTCTGATTTGCTGCAGCAGTGAAGACGGGGTGCAGACCTTAATTTACGAAGTAGAATTTAGTGGTAGACACAGCTGTGCTGGACATGTCAGAATGTTGTCTTTTGAGAGACAGAGTGAGAATGTGAATTACTCTGGTTTTTGTCTCCTTTGCCTTGAGTTACCTCTGAGCATTTCTATAACTTTGGGGATGTTTTCATGTGGATCAAAGTCAAAAGTTCATCCAGAAATTATGTTGGCTGTATTTCTAGAATCCAGGATCCTGAATGGGTTTCTCTAATTCATTCATGAGAGTTAAAGGCCCAACTAATATGTCTGGAGCCATGGAGATGACTTTGGGGAAAATATTCAGCAGCCGTTACAAAAACAAAAAGTGCAGAAGCATGCCTTGAGCCCTGCGGAAGGAGAAAGTATTGGGAAAAGACTCAGGCTAGCTCCTCCTTGACTCTCTGAAATATAAGAAGCAAAAACACAATCAGATTTGCAAGATTCCATTAACATAGCTTATGGCAAAAAAGCATACATAATTCTAGTCTTCTTGTGGAATCCGTTTCCTGATCTGGACAATCTCAGAGGGCTGACATAGTAAAAAAAAAAGCTACAAGTAGATAAACCTAAGTTTCAGATAATATAAAACTTCCACAGGCCTGGCCCTATCATTAATGAAGCAACTCTCAAAGACAGCCCTGGAAGGCGTGACGTTAGTATGCATCTCTCAGGTGTAGTGGAAGAACGAGCTTTGTTACCTATGCGGAAGCTAGATTCAACTGTTAGCATAGTCACTTTGGTGCTAAAGATTAGTAGGTTATATATCTAAGGGCATGCTAATTTGTGAAGTATAGTCAAATTTCAAACAAAATCCCAATTGATCAGTTTCTGAGTATAGAGCATCAGTGTGCCTTTCCTTGTTTGTTTGTTTGGTTAAACTTTGTACTTCCAAGAAGAGTGTCAACCTGCTTATGCTGAGTCCCAAGGACTAATCCCTCTTCATCAGGCTCTACAAAGCCTTAGCTTTCCTGCCTACTCCTTATTTTGCAGGCCTTTCTGTTCTGTAGATATTTTTCCTCATCCCATTTGATAAGTTGCTCTGGAAATTCTGTTGGAAGAGAAGAAAATTTTAGAGAAAGGCTCATGGGTGGAGGAAGGTGGTCAAGGGGTATGGAAGGATGTTCTGTCTTTTATTGTCCAATCCTCTCTCCACGGGAAGCTTTAGGGTAATGAAAAGACATGGCACAGATGAGTGGCACCACCACCAACGTCATTTTGGTGCTGATATGTTCAGGAAAATTACCAAGAGAAAATAAAAAAAATTGTCAAGCCCCCTGAGAGTGAGATACATAAATCAGCAAGCTCCTTTGCAGGAAACTAGAACCTTTGAGAAACTGCAAAAAAGTTAAAATGGTTACAGCATTGTGTTTGCTGCCTTGATCTCAAAGTGAAGCTCAAGGGTTCACAGTGAAATACATAAACCGAATGGATTTCTGTCACCCTGGGCCCAGTTCAAGAAGGGAAAAGATATCACTCATATTTCAAGCGTGTGACCAGAGTTGGTGAGCTCTAGCAGTTCAAAGTGACAAGTATCCTCGATGCAAACCCAGAAGCTTAAACTCTGACAGTCTAGCCTTCCTCCTTCTGATCAATGTGGCAGTATCACATTTGGACCTGAGATTGTCTCCTGCTTATCTTGGCTGCAAGACCCTATTAAAAAAAAAAGAGCAGCAAGATATCCCTCATGCTGAGTGATGTTCTTTGAGGCTTGCAGGACCCATCTCTGTCTCCAGAAGTGACTGTTCATTGTTTACAGCCTTTTCTGCGGTACCTGCAGTCTCCTTGGTTCTCCTTGAGTGATGCTGCCAGTTCACAGCAGAGTGGGTGGAAGACTGGTACAGGAAACAGAAGCTCTTTACAACAGTTGGCTCCTGGCTGTGCTCAAACCCAACCTGGCAATGCTCCCTTGGGTAAAGAGGAACAGCTCTTACAAACCCAAATAGGCTCACCTGGACAGAGAACTTATGATCTGCTACTAGTGTTTGTATATTTGGCCTGGAACACAACAGGAAGAGGAAAACATATCTGCCTGTCTGCCCGTTGTCCTTCTGAAAAAGAGGTGTGAATGCAGATCAATACGCAAACAGGATTATATGAGAACAGATTTAAGGCACTATTAGTAGAAATCCCATTTTGAATTACTCCCAGATACTGAAAGCCAGGACAGATAAAGAGGAGTTGGAGTACTGTGATCAGCAAAATCAGCTCTACGTATCATTCTGGCGGAGCTGCAGTTAGCGAATCTCAATGTGCATAGAGCATGTGTGAAAGTGGACCTGACATGTCATATTCAGTGAAAAGTGCAGGAGGTAGCACTCAAGCTGAAGCTATGGAAATGTACTTACAGCCATAGTCATATCTTGGATATCTAGAAGCAAAACAGAATCCAGAGCTCCTTCCAAGCTAAAGGTCTGCATGTTTAGGAGGTGTGCATGGATAATAGGACATATTCATTTTATTTTTTAATTTTTATCCCGCCTTTTATTATTTTTATAAATAACTCAAGGTGACGAACAAACCTAATACTCGTTCCTCCTCCTATTTCCCCCACAACAGCAACCCTGTGAGGTGAGTTGGGCTGAGAGAGAGTGACTGGCCCAGGGTCACCCAACCGGCTTTCATGCCTAAGGCGGGACTAGAACTCTCATTCTCCTGGTTTGCCATTGGCTCCTTCCTAGGGCTGAGAGACAGGGACTGGCCCAAGGTCACCCAGCCGGCTTTCATGCCTAAGGTGGGACTAGAACTCACAGACTCCTGGTTTCTAGCCCAGCACCTTAACCACTAGACCAAACTGGCTCTATCCCACTAATATCTCACTATTGGTTTGACTCTCACATTTTGCAACAACTTTGTCATGCATGGATTAAGTATCAGTTTCCTTGGTTATATTACACCCTGAGCTACTGGTTCAGAAATTCTGTTACATCCTCAGCTATATATGATTAAAGAGACAGAACTAGATATAAATCCATATATTAATGACATCCCTGTCTCAGATTTCCAAATACTTTCATGGGAATATTAAACAGAAAAATGAACAAGATGGAACTATCACAAATCACATAAGCCAAAGGGTTTGAAATCAGTTCTCTAGTACCACCTTCTAAATTCCACCAATCAGACCTACCCTTAATTTCAAATGGACAACTTCAGAAGATTCCATGCTTTGTGCTTTTGAAGTCTAATGAGAGCTGCAACAGAAATGGAAAGGAATGCTCCTCTTTCTGTCTAGCTTCCCATGGATCATCTATGAGGGCTACCAATGTAGTCTCAGTTCTAAAACCAGGTTTGAAACTAGTATGAAAAAAATTCAAAGTAACCAATTTCATCCAAGAAAGCTTGGATAGGTTTATCTATCCTGCCAGAAAAGCTTCAGCATTCCACTGAAATCTGAATACTGTTTGGCAGAGTCAAACTAGAAGCTTTCTCTCTAGTCATAACTAGTCTATTGAACTTCCTTCTGAGGGTGACCTGTCCCTCTCTGATGGCCTTACCCTCCTTCACAAAGCCATTTATTCTTCAACAAGCCTCTGACCTGTAAAAGATTTATATGTTCAACTCTTGATATTTTTTATCTTCTGATCTTCCTCTTCAAATTATACACCACCTTGAATATTCCTTATTCTAATTACCTTGAAAGCCACCTTATGTGTTTTAGTGGAAAGGGGAGACTTCTATATGTTTTAAATGAATGAGTGAGTGGGTGAAATAAGATCCTAGGCACTGCTTGGAATGGATGCTTTGCTTCAGTTAAAGCACCCCCTCGGAACTCTGTGCAGATCTGTGAACAGCAGTAAGATGTTGGGCCTTGTGAAGTGTGATAGCTAAGCTAGTATGCTGCTTTCAACAATGATGTCTCCCTTGAGTTACCTTTTTTTTTTTACTCTCCTAACTGTAGTTTAGCATATATACAAGAAGGAGGGTGCACGTGCTTGAGGGGAAGTTTATGGGTGTACTAAAAGGTAAAGGTAAAGGTTCCCCCCGCACATTTGTGCAGTCGTGTCCGACTCTAAGGGGCGGTGCTCATCTCCATTTGTTAGCCGAAGAGCCAGCGTTGTCTGAAGATGCTTCCACGGTCATGTGGCCAGCATGACGCACGCAGAACGCTGTTACCTACCCACCGAAGGGGTTCCTATTCATCTACTTGCATTTGCATGCTTTCGAATTGCTAGGTCGGCAAGAGCTGGGGCTAGTGCGGGAGCTCACTCCGCACGCAGGGCTAGGGATTCGAACCTCCGAACTTGCGATCTTCCGATCGACAAGCCTGGCGTCTTACCCGCTGAGCCACCACGCCCCTATGCGTGTACTACCATGGATAAACTCACCTGCAAATGCCAGCTCCACAGTTGGAGGCACTTCGTTTATAATAGCTGAAATACTGTGACAACAGCTATGATGGAAGGAGCAAGCGTCATTAGTGACTTTGTCTTATTTAATGTTGACATCCTGAGGTCAACCCATTCATCTCCTGGGAATGTTCCAAGATATTAGTTAAAGAGAGACTCTCCTGCCTTATAGTTCTGTGGTATGATTTATAAGTGAGAGAAGTAAAAAGAAAATGTTTGTGTGATAGTGGTTGTGTGGAAGTGGGCATATATTTCTTCTCCTTGGCTCCCTAATCTTTATTAGTTTGTTGCATGTGGAGGTTTGTATTCATTTCTTTTATTTATACCCTGCCTTATGATATGGAGTCAAGGTAGCTTACAGCAGCTTCATCAAACTCTGTCTCAATGCCAAACTGCTCCTCATGATCAAAGACTTCAGTTTTGACAGTCAATGTGGTGCATTCCTGTGGGCAACTGACTTAGGAGAGCCCTAGGTGGTTGAACTATGGGAATATAAGTTATCCTATAGAAAACTCAAGAAGGCAGGGTGCATGTAGGATACATGTAGGTCACTAGGAAGGATGGCTGAAGGGAATGGAGATAGGCAGAAATAAATATTTGAGAAATTACCTGAAGTTAGGAAGGAACTCAGATCTTGCCTGAGAAGAGAGACCAGAAGATTCATAGAATCATTTGTTGTTGTTGTTCAGTCGTTTAGTCGTGTCCGACTCTTCGTGACCTCATGGACCATAGCATGCCAGGCCTTCCTGTCCTCTACTGTCTCTCGGAGTTTACTCAAATTCATGTTCATTACATCGGTGATGCTATCTAACCATCTCATCCTCTGCCATCCCCTTCTCCTTTTGCCTTCAGAATCATAGACTGTAACAGTTGGAAGGTACCTTGGAGATACAGTAGTCTAGTCCAACCCAGTGCCCAGTGCAGGAATCTACTGCTATAGCATCCCTGTCATATGGCCATCCAGTCTTTCTTTAAACATTTGTGGTGAAGGAAGTCCGTCACCTCCTGGGCAATCTGTTCCATTACAGAACAGCTCTTACCATTAGAAAATTGTCTTGATATCCAACCAAAATCTACTTCCATGTCATTTTAACACATTGTTTCTTGTCCAGACTTCAAGAACAATTCTGAACAATTCTGCCCCATCTTCAGATACATGACAGTTCTTCAGGTACTTCAAGAAAGCTGTCTTGTCTTCTTGCAACATTCTCATCTCCAGGCTAAACATACCCAACACCTCCAGACATTCCTAATTTTTCCTTCAGGCCAAAGAGTAGCTGAACTTGGTGAGGTGGTTCATGTACTTGCTAATAGGAAATGCTGGGGGTGGGTTGGGTTGGTTAGAAACTGGTGGGAAAAGATGGTTTAGTAAGGCTGTGGTTGCTGGTGGCCTCATCACTGCAGCCCTTGCTCATACTGAGCACAGTTAGGCAGCCTGCTACTCCCTGCTTACATATTGCTCTTTTCCTACTGCTATTGCTTCTTCTCATTGATTTCTCAATTGCCCCAAACAGCAGGTGGCAGTTTTTACTGGAGAGACACTTCATGAATGACTAGTGTTTCCTTTGCTTCATGATTGCTTAAAGCAAAAGCAAGGTTTTTCAGCAACGGGGTGGGGGGAAGGTCATAAAGTAGATACAATTGCCAGACATGAGGAAATGCAAATTATTACAGCAGAGAAAATTATTGCCATATGTCAACCTCTTCCTCCCCATCTTGCTTTGTTTCTCTAAGAATACAGCAATTATAGAATCACTCAGAGCTGGCCCCAGTATTAGACAAGCTGGTGCAGATGCTCCAGGCAGGAGTTACTAATTGATGGCAGCAAGGCAAGTGCATCTGGGATTCATCCATCAATAAGTGGAATTCATCCATCCATACAACTTGCTGGGATATTTTTTTAGGTCATCAACCAGCAGATGAGCTACTGTGGACCCCTTGATCCTCACAAGCTTACTATTACTAATTTTTGCTGCCACTATGTCTCTAAGTGAGCTGACAACACTATGGAGGAGAGGAAGCAGTGGGTTTGTTTGATCACACTTCTGGCTGGCTGCAAATTGGGCTCAGAAGGGGAGGGCAATTGAAGGGCAGTGAAGAATAGGGGGCTCCTTAGGAATAGGATAGGAACATAGAAGGCATTTCCCCCCAAATAAGGAGACATCAGTAGTTCTAATGGTTGTTGTGAAAAAAGGGGGAACCTCTTGGTGGCAATCTCCCCTGCTAACCATTACTTAATGTATTAATATATAAAAAGCATCAGACAAGGCTTCAAAATAGAACTGAATAATAATAACCTGCTCTATTGTAAAAAATAAAACACCCGATTTCCTGCAGCCATGAAGCACATTTATAGTGCCTATACTGCCTGATCATTCATCTTTCGTTATCTCTGCTGCTGCTGAGCGTACAACAGTACAATTGCCATCTTAAACTGTTGGCAATCTCTTTGGTAAATGCTTTAGACTTTTCATTACCTCCAATAGAATACTTTTCCATGAGAGTAGTTCACAGGCATTAGGCTACATCTGTTGAGCATGAAACATTCCATGTTGAGGTGACATTGTCAGGACCCAGCTTCCACAGACAAAGATTTTACAGACTTCTGAATTGGTCCAAAGTTTAAGGAATAATGTATTGGTGAGATGGTGTAGGTCTTACTGAATTAGCTCAAAAGTTCTCCAGAGAGAAGAAAAGAGAGAAGTTGATGCAAGGAAAGAGGGAAGGCATGGAGACTGGCTGGAGATTTTTGGGAACACTGATGGAGATCAAATCCAGTAATAGGTCTCCAGATCAGATTTTAATCCAAATCAGAACATTTCTCCAGTACATTAAAAGCTTTTGTAATCCCTGATCTAACATAGCAGGTAGTCCTGAGTTCAATACCTGCTTCTTCTAGAGATTTCCCAAGCACTACCCCTTTTAGTCCTCAGTTTCAACAAGACTGTTGCCAAATCTTCCATCCAACTGGATATCTGCAAGAAATGGAAAAAAGGCTTAATCTGTTATTTCATTCTCCCACTAGTCAGTCCTGTGCACCTTGTTGGGACAGGAAGAAGCATCCAGATGCATATATGTGTAAATGTGTCTGTTGTCACAGTGCCGGGCATTGTGAGAGGCGTGGTATGAAACTCAATGAGATGACTTGCAGGTAAGGCTTTCTTCTCTCTCATATCTCTTGCCCTCCTTCTGTAGTGATTTCTCTCACTCTGTAATGGCTTGCTGATTTTTTGCCCCTTCCTCACAACTGACTTTCTAAAGGAAATCCTTATTCACTGAAGAACATCTGTGTCATAAAAGATTCTGGGACGGGTACTGTGGCACATAGGGGCTAATTCCAAAGCACCTATGATTATGTAATTACTTTGGGGCTAGGCGATTGAACAATATACCTGGAGCTTGTTTTGTAAGGCATGAGTGCCTGATTCCAGATCAGTATCTGTCTCTTCAAATTCCTCCTCGCTGATCTCAAGGGTTAGGATGGCAGTTCCATTTCCTCTAAGTATTTAAACTGGGAGCTATCCAAGGTGCTGCATAGCCTTGGCTAACAGCAATTTTAAAACTTAAGACAAATGACTTCTTTCAGATTTTGCTTAGCTCATGGATGACCAGTACTGCTAGGGGAAAGGTAAGATGATATCAGCAAATTGCTTGTATTACCTATTCACATATGCAGGTCATTACTTGAAGATGCAGCTTTCTATGAATTATTTTATATCTGTGAATGAGCTTTAAATCTATCCGATCAAATTGGGAAACTGCAAACCAGCATCTATTTTCTAAGTGTCTAGACTCCTATCTTTCCACGTTCCTAACCATTGCATGATGTAATGGTATGTGGGAACGACCTCTGTCTTCCAAACCCTCCCTAGTTTCTTGGACTGTAAAGGCAAGGGGGGAGAGATGTACTTTCAGACTTGCAAGATTCTGTTAATGTAACCTTACAATAAAGGTAGAGCTAGTACTCTTGGGTATGCTTCTTGTCTAGATTACCTCACAAGGCTGACACATGATGACATTGCTAAGTTTATATCTTTATGGCCATGATAATGCTGAGCAATACAAAAAAATAAATAAAATGTCTGGCATGTTTTCAATCTAAGATAAGTAGATCATGCTTCATTCAGAAGAGTGAACATTTGGAGTGGAGCGGAAAGCTGTTGCATAACTGCAAAGAACTGGAATGATACGAAAGATTTGGTAACATATTTTGCTCCCTTGTGTTCTGATGAGAATGAGAACACTAGGAGAACAGAACGTAGAAGATTGAGAGCTTCTGGAAAAAACCCTCACACTGATACTATAGGGGGAAATGGTGCCAAGTGTTCCGAGCTGTCTTGAAGCCAGGCAGACTTATGAAAAGAGGAGTGGATAGAGAGATCAGGGAGATGGAGACTTCAAAGGGATGAAGACAGGAAAGAATTTTTCAGCCCTGGAAGAAGGAACACCAGGGACAGGGACTTAAAAACCCAAGACAGAGTTGTTATAATCTTTTTGTGAATTCATTTGCCAGCTCCTAAAGCAAAAATAAAGCAGTATCCAGAAACAGAGATTAGCTATTTTGCAGCAATTAGCTGTCAGTGCCTGCTGCTAATGCTGGAGAAGAGCCAGAGGCAGAGCAGAGGAGAACAGAGAGCATCAGTAGCCAGGATCTCTGGATGCAGCCTTTCCAGACCCAGCACACCTGAAGGCTGGTATCGACAAGCTCTCTTTAGTGGGTCATAGCAGTCACTTCTGGCTCTTTAGAAGTCCATTAGCTCCACTGGAATTGTTGGGCTGACCTCCTTTGAAGCACTTGAGTCTTATTTATATGACAGGCAGGAACTGCCTTAATAGAGTCTTTTGAGAATATTGAGCATTTTAGATGCTCCTTTATCTCTCTTAGTATTATCTGCATTTGCAATGTGACAACACCCTTTGGAGGGAGAGCCATGGTCCTGATTGATAACTAACTGAAATTCCTAATGGGTCCATATTTTGCTTAAGAAGAGTAGTCTGGTTCAGTATTCTTTTGGCTAACTACATGCCCACAGGAAACCCATAAGCAGAACATGGCTCCTTCAGAAGCAACATTTTATTCCCCCCACCTTTAGAAAAGGAGATTCCCATTTTCCCTTTGGAATGTTATTTATTTTTTGGATACGTGCATGTGTTTAAAAAATTATGTTACTGTTATTGTTGCTAGGATCATTACTAGGATAATTGAATAGAGAGTCTGCATGTAGAAGTTATTTGCACACCTATTTCTCATGCTTTGTGGCTGTGTTTTTAATTGGGATGAAATATATATCACATGCCATTTCTGCTTAAGAGATATGCAACTTGGGAAAGGGTCTTGTCTCTGTGTTGCTCTCTGTGTGTGCATAGGTGCATGGGTTTTCTCTTTCAAAAAGTAAAAAAATCAATTCTTAACCTTTCAAGGAGTTTATGAAATCCTGGTGTGAGGTTCAATGTGCATTGATTTCTCTGGTTGCGTGGGCTTCCCATGAATGCTCATAAATGACCTAGGTTGTTTTTTCTTTTGGCTATGTTCTGAGCAGACCAAAACAGATGTTACCACTACATTTCAGCAAAGAATAAAAAGTTACAGATTCTTCTCTTTTATGTTTCCCATGGAACTTACATTCCTTGGCTGAAACTCAGGGGACTGGGTGCCAGAATATCCGGTAATATAAAGAAGAATCCACTTCAATATGTTTGTGCCACAATATCAAGAAGACTGAATATCTTCACCATTCAGGTCAGTGGCAAAGATCTAGTGAAGACAAACTCCTGCCATTATTTAGGATCCCATCTGCAGAGTGACGGCAGCATTAATGAGGAAGTGCACGCAAAGGTGAATGCAACATGGTTGCAGTGGAAGGAGATCACTGGAGGGCTGTGCGATAGGCACATGCCAATTCACCTAAAATCAAAACTGCACAGAATGATGGTACTGCATGGTACTGAGTGCTGGCCAACCACCAAAAGTGCTGAGCACCCTTTACAAGCCATGGAGATGTGCATGCTCTGTTGGTCATTAGGTGTCTCCCTTCTTGACCACATCAGCAATGATGCAGTCCGGCGGCAGATGGGTGCTGCACCAGTAACAGAGAAAATGCGGGAAAAATGCCTACAATTGTATGGCCAGTTCTATGAGTAGCACCCCACACCACACCAGTCATTAGCAACTGCTTCTTCAAATCTGCCGATCTCTGACAACTTGCAAAAAAACAAAGAAAAAAGATGGGTTAATGAGTTGTATTAGGGATGCCTTTTTTTAAACATACAAACTAAATCTTCTTGGGTAAAGTAACCAAGCCTTGTGCTGTAAGAGTCTGACATACTTAGGAGGAACTTGGATAAAAAGGCAGTGTAGATTCCCTTTTCCATGAAGCCTCACCTTGAGTCTTCCTTGTGCCTTCTTGAATCCTGAATCCATTTTGGTTTAGGGTGTTGTGCAAATCCAACCATTGATGTTTGGCTTCATGTGATCCGTGAAACCTGCCACTCTGGCTTATTCAACCATCTGTGGTTAAAAGGAACCATGGTTTAGTGTTCTGTGAACCCAGCTGATTCCTTATGTATGGAGAAAGGGTTATGGAGGAAAACTTTATCCTGATCAACTATCTGCTGGTGGAATAGGTTATAAGTAACAGGATTCTCCAACAAACCGCCCAGAGTCCCCTCTACGGGGGGAGATGGGCGGTGATATAAGTTGGATAAATAAATAAATAAATAAATAAACAAACAAACAAACAAACAAACTGAGTAAAAATATAGTACTGATACTTCTGAAGTTATCTAAGCAATCTGTGCTGAATACCTTTTTCCATTAAGCAAATGTTGGTGACCTTACTGGTGACCTCTGTGTACTGCTCTGATAAGAGGTCATTAGCAACTGCTTCTTCTTACTTGCCCTTCATGTTTACTAAAAAACCAAGTTGTGTGAATGGAGCAATGGTCCTTGTAAAATGGACAGCAAACATTTTGTGTCTTGTGGGTGACTTTGGAGAGGGAATGCATGAATGCCTTTGCTTTTCCCCTGAAAGGCAGCCACAGCAATGGCTATAGGGAATGGATTCTTTTCCCCGCTACTGATACAGGGTGATGTATAGCAATGTGCACGTTACAACATATGTATTTTAGGACATGCCCATCTATTATGTTAATGGAAGTAGAGAATGGAGCATTGAGATGCAGATTCAATAAAAAGGTAGAATGGTAACAGCATTTACCCTTGTTGGAAGACAGGTATCAAAGTTCAAGTGAAAGGAAATTATGTTAAATTAAGGCATGACTTTCTCTTTGCAAGAGGTGGCAACTAAGCTAACCTAAGATAATCTTGAAAAGGCTAAGTGGGATTGGACCTGGTTAGTAATTAGAGGGATACAACCAGGAAATCCCAGGGCTGTAAACTAAACTGGAAAAAAAAAACACAATGGGCAACCCCTTCTGGATTGTCAAGAGAACAACAGTCACCAAGAGTTGAGCTCAACTCAAGGAAGACTTTACCTTTTGTCTCTCTTCAATGTGAGTTTATTAAGGAGGTCTCCGAGCTGATACATTGAGAGCCAGTTTGGTCTAGTGGTTAAGGTAATGGGCTAGAAACCAGGAGAGTTGAGTTCTAGTCCCACCTTAGGCATGAAAGCTGGCTGGGTGACCTTGGGCCAGTCCCTGTCTCTTAGCCCTAGGAAGGAGCCAATGGCAAACCAGGAGACTGAGAGTTCTAGTCCCGCCTCAGGCATGAAAGCCGGCTGGGTGACCTTGGGCCAGTCCCTGTCTCTCAGCCCTAGGAAGGAGCCAATAGCAAACCAGGAGACAGGTTTCTAGTCCCGCCTTAGGCATGAAAGCCGGCTGGGTGACCTTGGGCCAGTCACACACTCTCAGCCCAACTCACCTCACAGGGTTGTTGTTGTGGGGAAAACAGGAGGAGGAAGGAGTATTAGGTATGTTCGCTGCCTTGAGTTATTTATAAAAATAATAAAGGCAGGATAGATAATAAATTAAAAAATAAATACATGAAAAGCATGTTAGTAAGTTACTGAGATACCCATCAACAAGTTAGACATTGTTGGAGCTCCTTGTTGGTTATACCCAGATAAATTAGATGAAACAAAGCATGCATGGAAACACATTTGCCACATTTGTCGTTCAAAATTGTGTTTCCTGTACAAATTTTTTTCTAGAATGACATTGACTTACCAAGTTAATAGAGTTCCTGATAAACCATTCTTTGTAGCTGACCCCAATATCAGACAGACCCCTACTTTGGCAGTCTTTTGCAAAGCCATTGAGATGTGGTTGTTTCAATGAGCCTTCAGGAGCCTTCAGGAGCCATATTAATCTCTCCTGAATTATGGTTGTATTATGGTTGTTCCTTGGCACTTGGGCATTTATGATATTGGTACATAGTTATAATTATGTTGTTAAATATTTAATATTATTACTTTTCCATTCAGTGTCAGACATGATTGTAGCAGCATATAAACCTAGCAAGCAAGCAAGATAGATCATGGTGTTCCAAAACTGGACAAAGTAAGGGCAGAACCATTTGGGTCTCAGCAGACATGGGTGCAGTACTTCATTTACATACAGTATATTTGTAAATATTCTCCAAAGCAGAAAGAGTTTTCACTGATAGTCACTGGGCAGATGAAAGGCACCAGAGAAAACATGGAGACAGAAGGTTCCAAGTCTCCTCCAACTGTTCATAACTTGGAGAAAGGGGGAATGACAAAAAACATTGCACACATGTCTCCGAGTGAAAGCAGACCATCACGTGGATTGCAAAGCTCTAGCTTTGCTTCTTTATGTTATACCAATTTCTCATTTTGTCATTTTTTCCCCTTTTCTGCCAGGATTTTTTTCTTCCACACTACGATAACTATATTTTCCATTGAGCACACCTGTCTATCTACAAAGCTGATTTTGAAGCTGACCTTTGCAAGGAAGCTTTTGGTTTAATGTCTTTGTCCCTCCTCCAGTTGCAGATTCATTTGCTTATATTCATCTTTGGTTACCATGGTTGCTCTTGTAACTCCTTGGAGCCCTGTAGGATCAGACTAAAACACTTTCTATTCCAGCATCTTACAGTTCTCCATCTCTCTGGGAGCCATCTACTTTCAGAAAGCTTATTAGCAAAATATGAAACAAATAGCCTTCTTGTGTACTTCCTAGGAGGGGCATGGTGGCTCAGTGGGTAAGACGCCAGGCTTGTCGATCGGAAGATCACAAGTTCGGAGGTTCGAATCCCTAGCCCCGCGTGATGGAGTGAGCTCCTGCACTAGCCCCCAGCTCTTGCCAACCTAGCAATTTGAAAGCATGCAAATGCAAGTAGATGAATAGGTACCACTTCGGTGGGTAGGTAACAGCGTTCCGCATGCGCCATGCCGGCCACATGACCACGGAAGCGTCTTTGGACAACGCTGGCTCTTCAGCTAACAAACGGAGATGAGCACCGGCCCCTAGAGTCAGACACGACTGCACAAATGTGCGGGGAGAACCTTTACCTTTTTTTTGGTACTTCCTAGGAACTGTGATTCCTGCCCCTGAACATGCCACTGAAAGACATGTTTTCTTCCATGTGTATGTCTAATATCCTTTAGATCAGGGATTCTCAACCAGGGTTCCATAGAACCCCAGGGTTCTGTGAGAGGTCACTAGGGGTTCCCTGGGACATCATGATTTATTTAAAAAAATATTTCAAATTTGGGCAGCTTCATATTAAAGAGGTAAGTTTCATTCTTTATTTTTAGTTTAAGAACACTGTTAATGCATATATACAGGCCTACCCATGAAACGAATATAAAAATTTTGTAATATCTGGCCTCTCTTTGAATGTGCAGGGGTTCCCCGAGGCCTGGAAAATATTTCAAGGGTTCCTCCAGGGTCAAAAGTTTGAGAAAGGATGCTTTAGATGTTGGCCATTACTATATCCCATGAGAGTAAATTCCCTAGCTCAGCCTTCCCCAGTTGGGTGTTGTGCAGTTGTGTTGAGAAGGCAGCTCCCAAAATTGCCAGTCCAGCTCCCAAAATTGCCAGTCCAGTCACTAGTCATTGTAAGCACTGCATCCCAACCCATCTGGAGGTCATCAACTTGGGAAAGGCTGCTATAGCTCATGCTTCTGCTTGTCAATGTGCCTGACATTCTTCCTGGTCTTGCACCATTCCCACAGTGTACCAGATCATTCTGTACTATTTTGCCATAAAGGTCTGGCCAAATCAAACAACACAATGGTTTTCATAGACTTATGTCTCTGATTAAGGGGCTACACTCTGTTTGTTGTGGTGGTGCTTAAATATTCAAGCATGACATAGCCATGCTATTGTCTTGTTCCTCTCTTTGGTAGGCATGTGCTAAATGGGCACTGATCAACAGAAAATTCTCAAGCACCAGGAATATGAGTCATGCTCTGCAGGCTGGGTGGAGATTGCAGACAATTGGTTTAGAAGAATGACAAGAAAAAGAGAGGGAGAGCTGGAAGAAGCCATATCAGTTTAGATCTGGCTGGGAAAGAAACAGCATTTGGGGGACTTGAAAAAGGTAGCACTGAATTGAGACCAGAAACTTACTGCTGCAAATCTGGCATGGATTTCTGTACTTAATTTCAGCAGCTCTGTAATGCTCTTATGACATTGGAAACCAATGATTCTGAGAAGTTTCATGGACCTGAGATGGGGACATTCAAAACACCCACTCGGCTGATGAATTAAGGAGCAGGGCTGAGTCACCCAAAAATGAGGGCTCTGATTAGATTGCCTAACTATATCCTGGGATAAAATTGACCATTTGTGAACCATTTCAAGTTGTGAGGTGCCTATTTAAATTTTGAGATCAGCAAGTCAAGACTAATTCTTCAGTCACAGTTGGGCAACTCACTAATTGGTACCAATCACTTGTTTGTCCTCTGTTGTTGCTAGCTCTAACTATCGTCGTCTGTCTGTCTGTCTGTCTGTCAATCAATCAATCAATCAATCAATCAATCAATCATCTCTCCCTCCCTCCTCTAGATTATGGAGCTGTGTGGGAAGCACTGCACTGGATAGCAAAAAGCATACAGTAGGTAGAAAATCTCATTCTCTCCAGATGTGGTTGCACTAAACTTCCACCAGGCCAAACTGATGGTAATTGGTGATGGGAAGTGTAGTATAACATCTAGAGGGTACTACATTGCCTACCTCAGGATAAAGGGTTTTGTAATACAAAACTTGCAGCCTCCCCAGATGTTATAAGCCACTCTCAGTGCAATGCCAACCTCATCCTCTGCCTTTTCATTTAATCTGACAATTTAGCCTCCCTCGCCTACTGTCTTCCCTAATTCATTCACATTTGTTTGATCTCTTACAACCCTTTTTTTCTCTGAGCTTCTGATGAAATAATAAATTGAAGCCCTTGGAAAGGGTGGGGAAGAAAATGGAAAGGCTCTGCAGAAGGGTATAAATGGGAGGGGAATAGAAGTGTTTTAAGCAGAAATAATTTCCTAAATGTGACATTGCTTCTTTGAAGGATAATCGCTGATGGACTGATTGTTTACTTCCTTGTTCCTTCTCTTCCTTCTTGAAATGCAAGAAGCTCAGAGTTCTGTGAGTTTTCCATCTATGTAAATTATGTTCTATTTTCCCAAAGAAACATTTTCAGATCAGATGGAGGTGAAATGTTGATTTATTCCTAGGAAACATAAATGACAGTTCTCCACAGATAGTTACTCACATATCATGTAATAATTTTAAGATTGCATATACTTGAATAAGAGAGGACAAATGCTTTGGACATTTATTTTGGCATGTATTTTTTTTCTTTCCAACTGCCTGTTGCAAACAATCTCTCTAAGTACCTGCCTGGTAAATAATAGGTTAGAGATCACTTTCCTGTCATCACTGCAAGCAGTGAGAAGTTGTGTTAGCAAACATTTTGGCCCTTTCATTTCAGAAGGATCCTGTAATAACCAGTAATGAAACAGAAATATATATGCAGGAACACCCTGTGGATTTGGGTCTCCAATTCCTTCACCCGCCTCTGAAGGACAAAAATAAAAAGAGAGGGATTTTTTTCCTTTTTCCTGCAGACAATTCTCGCCTTAATGTATCCAGAACCAATAAGGACATTTGGGGTGTGCATTTGAATAAAGTAAGATTTAATCTGCAAATAAAATCTGCTTCTATTCTGCAGAGATTACAGGAAGGATGGTCATTATAACTATTTGGAAGGACTGATGAATGCTGTTCCATAATAAATGGACAATGGGATTCCTGCTTTGTACACTGTGAGGAAATGGCAGCTATAGATTGGGCAATGGCCCAGGGTCTAATGTTTGAAGGGGCTCCCAGTTTTGACCCCATATGAAAAAATAAACCTGGAGGAACCATTGAAAGGCCCCCTGCCTTTAGCCATGCAGCCAGTTGCATCAGTATATTTTCCTGATGGTATCTGCCCATCCCACATGCATAAGGAAGAAATGCTCTGGATCCCTTCTTTGGAACAATGTCATGTTGTGGGACCCAGGAGATGTCCTTTCTTGTTGGAGGTTCCTGCCTTGAGGAACAAGGTCCTCCCCGATAGATGGTTGACTCAACCCTGCAGGCTTTAGAAAGGCATTCAAAACCTTGCTCTTTCTCTGGGCTCATGGATCAGGATAAGCAGAGTTCCCTTTTGGTGGGACACAACAAATGTCAGTGTCTGCTTGCCATTTAATTGTTTTATTTTGTTTTAGTGGCATGTGTTGATTTCTTTTGTGTTTTGCTTAGTGATTTTTGCACACTGCCTAGAGGCTTGTTATTTGAATTGGGCAGCCATATAAATGCTCTAAATAAATAAACTGAATAAATATTTGTATGATGACACTGATGCAGCCTATTTTTAGTAGGCAAATTGTCTCTATTTCTCTCTTTTTTTCAGAACATCAAGAAAGCATCATGTCATTATCAGTCTAGGGCAGCAAAGGGCATGTAAGGGTAACAAGTAAATCAATCAGATAAATGTCTAAGTGTCTCAGATAAATATATTTTCACTTGTACTCAAAAGAAAAGGGAACCACCATGAGTCCCCAAAACCCTAAGGCCACCATTTGCGGCAAGGTGTTGAATCATATATATAAAATAATATATGGGCCAGTCACTCTCTCTTAGCCCAACTCACCTCACAGGGTGGTTGTTGTGGGGAAAATAGGAGGAGGAAGGAGTATTAGGTATGTTTGCCGCCTTGAGTTATTTATAAAAATAATAAAGGCGGGATAGAAAATATAATTAATTAATTAATTAATTAATTAATTAAATAAATAGTTTTTTTTAAAAAAATAGGCATCCTTTGCAACAGAAGGAAAAAAATGGGATGAACTGCATAGAGTTAAAGACCAGAATTCAGAACTTAGGCTAATCATAGCGCTGGCTGAGTGCTTTGTTTCCAGACTGATCGATTCTCATTTGTCGGTTATCTCCATGGACAATCCCACCCTTCTAGTGTGTACACACAGCTCAGTATGCCTAACAACAGTTCAAGTCAACAGAAAATTAATGTCATTTAAACGAGAGAAGAAAATAAGTTCCCCAAAACTGCAAAAAATACATACATTCTAGAAAAAAAGCAAGCAGATACAGCGCATAACATAATACATCAGGTAAAATTTACACTGCCTGTGGATCAAACACTAGCCTGTGAAAAGTAAAGTAACACCTTTCCCCATTTTCACTTCATTGTAGTAGGTGAATGTTGTTTAAATAGTGGACCTGTTTCAACAGTGTGGGAAGTGCAGGATGAGGCGGGAGATCTTAGTCACCTACTGACTTCATAAAATATAAATCTGGCTTCCTGTAATGCTTGGCGATCCTGTAATGACCACACACCAGAAGCCCTCATTATCTCCTTCCTTTCCAGGAGAATCTAATGGCCAACCTGCATGAGCATGAGAAGATTGTGCCAAGAGCTTGCCACCTATAGAACACTCCAACCACTCCACAGCTTTTGAACCAAAGATGCACAGAATCATCTTATGCAAATCTCTTCATTCTCATATACAGTCATTTCTTCTGCTTTTTTTTTATAACCCTTGCTCTGGAGCTTTCTGTAGGTCATCCTAACACTTGTTGGTAGGTCCTGCTGCTTAAGAATGTTTGATCAATCAATGGCTGATGAAGTTATGACTCTACTTTTCGGTGTAGATCTGCATCTCCCATTCTCTGAAGCTGTCACTTTCCAAAGGCAGAGAGAGATATATTCTGGTGCATTTGGCTTTTTGGCGTTTGCTCTGCTCCCATCCTGTGATTCCACCTATGTATCTCTGTTGGATAACTAAGGCAATTTATTTCTGATTTAATTGCACTGCAAGAAGAGCCATTCCAATGATAGGGCTTAGTGGCATAGGTAACTGTCATGTGAGGGGCTGCCTATCTCCCATGGTTTCTGCCTGTCCTGTAAGATCAGGTGTGTACTTCAGGTGCCCTCAATCAAAAAATGCCATCTAGCAGGACCCAGGAAATGTGTCTTCTCTGTCGTGGGGCCTACCCTCTGGAATATCCCTGTTGATGGGATACCCCACCTTGATGATGTTCTGTTAGGCCTTAAAAAACCTAGATCTCCCAGGCATTGGGTAGGGTCCTTGGGAAGCTGTGTTGCATTCCGGCATGGATACTGTTTCCCAGGGGGAGAGAGCATTCCAGACTGATAAGAGACTTCGAAGCCCGGACTCTGTTGCTGGGAAGGTTAAGAAGTTCAAGGCACCCCTCCCTAGAGCCCTTTGGGGTTATTTCCCTTAGGTTAGTTAGGTAGCTTTAGTCTGGCAAGATTCTGTTAGTAGGGTAAGAGCAATAAAGAAACTAGAGTTGGAAACCCTTCTCAGCGTGGTTCTTGTCCTCGATCCCTTGACAGAAGCCCTGTAGATGTTGTCTTTGTTGGAGGAGATTTGATTTATCCAGAGACATGAGATTTCCTTGCTTTTTCCTTGTTTTTTTAAATTATTCTTACTTTATTTATTTATTTATTATTTGGATTTATCCCCGCCCATCTCTACCGTGGTAGACTCTTGATGCAAGCTGCCCATTTTAGAGTCGGGCAGCCTCTAAATCTCAGAAATAAATAAGTGAATTGTTTTCAAGTAGAAATGCCAGAGTTTACTGGCCTCAGGCTTGCTTGGGTGAGGAGAAAGATCAGATTTCTGATGGTTTGGAGAGTGAAAGCAGTGTGGACTTGCCTTTCTTTGCATGGTATGTAGTATCCTGCTCTTCTACCTAAAGGTTTCCATTACATCTTGATTTAAACTTAACCTTCGGACCCCATCAGCCAGGAAGAATTTAGAGTAAAATTTAGTAATAAATCCAGCCTGCTTCATCGTAACTGAAACTGCCAAATGTCAGACTTAAAACACCATTATGTGTGCAATGTTGACTTCTAAAGCTGCTCTGCATGATGTCACTTTGAACGTCATGGTCATGTCACTCAGGAAAAGTGATTTAAGAAATGCAAATAGTCATAGCAGTGTCTCTTATAAAAGAACGGGGTGATGAATGCCTGTCATAAATGCTATCGTCTTTCCTTCCCCCTTCTGCTTCAGCCGTCAGAAATGGGTTGGGAAAGCTGAGGTAAAGAATAGCCCAAACAGGAAGGAGTGGCAGCTTTCTCCTAGCCATTTCAAATGTCAGCAAACTCCTTGTCCCTCTGCCCATTTCTTTTATTTACCCTTTTTTTTACCCTTTGCTCTGAGTAGCAGTGCCTGATGGAAAAGGGCAGAAGTGTTAACAATTCCTTTATATGTGCTCCGAATAGAAAAGCACATGGCTCCCGGTTACTTCACAAAGATTCCTTTGAAGGCCGGGAGAGGAAGCAACGCCTAATCTCTTCTCTGAGATTTCCAGCTTTCAAAACAAAAATCACCCTCTATTTTATTTATAGAGGCATCAAATAAAATTGTCAGTGGTACAAATGCTTGGATACTGATGAAACTCCTCCAGATTCAGCAGCACATGGGAATTATCTCTTGGGTTTTATTTTTAAAATGTTTATGTTTTTGATTGTTTAAACGAGCATTTATCTCTACTTCTTTGACTGGGAGACTTTAACCACCATGCTAAAAGATCAATTCCAAATTAAATAAAATTGAAACACTGCGTTGTGTGCAGATACATCAACCCTTCCTTTTCTTGGCTCTTTGCACAGGGGTTCCTTTGAGAACTCAGAACCTGGTTGCTTGTCAGAAATATACCATATTTTTGCACAGCAGCTGCAGATATCAATGATCTGGCATCCTTCTTGGAAGAATCTTCAACATCAAAATACAGTTGAATCAGAAGGAGCTGTTTGCAAATATTTTCATTCTCATCAAAAGCTAAACACTTATTTCAACAATGATTTATAGACAGCTATAAAAGACAAGAAAATGCCCTACCATCCTAGGAAACACTGGCTCGAGAAAGCTTTTTTTATTTCAATGCCATCTGTAGTTCCTTGCCTAATCCCTGATTGCTTAGAGTCATCCCTGTGAGGTCAGAAAGTATTTTCTTGTCTTATTTATTTGCCCTCAGTGATGTTAGCACACTGCCAAAGCTGACTAGCAGCGTCGTAATATTTTCAACAGCTGTCTCTTCAAAAGGAGAGAGAGAGGGGAAAAAATAATAACAAGTAGCAAAATGATACCCAACCTTTAGTAGCCCTGGGAAATAAATTCATAAAGCTTTTAAAAAGATGTTCATTTAAGGGTCTTTTCTGGAAAATATTTCCATTGCCTCTAGAAATGCTACTCTAATCCTGAAAATTATCATAAACAAACAGTAAACATCACAGATTAAATTCACAGGGGAACAACATGACTTAAAAGGTTTGATGTGGAGAAATACAGTCAAATACTGATGTAGCCTTGCCACTGAGTAAAGTGTGAATTGGGACAGACTTGGATTTAGAACCTGGGTTTTCTAGATTGCTACCCAGTGGTCATTCCACTGAGATGGAGTCTTTCATTTGACACCAGCCAGCCATTTTCTAGTAAAAACCTTTGAGTTCTCTTGTGTAGCAGCACCTGTTATAATCCAGCTAAATGTCATAGTATGAGGTAGGAATTCTCAGCCAGCCAGTCAAGGCTGTGATTGGCTAAATATCCTTAAGTGATTTTTAAAATGAGGGATGGGGAAAGAAATGTGTCAGGGAAAAAAATTATAATGAAGTTTGTGGTTTGGAATATTAAACAGCATTTTCTGTCTGGGCTGTTTGGTTTCCATAGATTATCTCGCCCCTTCAGAGTGTTTGCCAGCCAATTGGAAGGCTCCCTCAAGCCAAACCATTTTATAATTAAGTGATAATTGTTTTTGCTGGGGAGCGCACAAGAAAGATAAACAGCTTGAGGAATCAATAAGCATCAAGGTCATATGTTGAATTATTTACTGAATCGGCTGATATTTATCTCTCAACTTTTCTGCACAAAGGGGAAGAGTGTCTACTTTTCTCTGAGACGTGGGACTATCTCAGCAAGCACAGAAAAATAAATAAATGAGGACCTGAAAAAAAAAAGGAAGGTGTGCTGGTCAACTTCGAAGAGATATACAGATTGGGTTCACCCTGCATGCTAAACCCTAAAATCCTAAAAATCTAAGTGAATTACGATTTAACCAGATGATCTAGTTCACACCATGTGAGATAATAATATTTGGGTTCCTGCAGTGCATGGGTCCAGAAACAACCCAGTTCCATTTTAGCTTTGTCTAGCCTGTTCTACAACCCCAAACACTTAGATCCTCACTCAAACGGTGCTAGTAAACCCATGTTTTGTAAAAGTAAATGATACTGAGACCTGGAAAGCTATTAAAATGCAAATTCTTCCAGCCAGCAGCTCCTGAGTTTTCCCTTCTTTGTCCACATTTTACTGGCGCGCGCACACACACACCATCCTGTTTTTAAGTCCAAAGCACCTAGTAGGTTTTTTTTAAAATAAAAACGTATCAATCTTATTCTTGTCTGAAAGTTCGCAGCTGTGCATGGACCTCATTGGTAGTGTAGGGGCCAAGCTTTGTTGCATTTCTATATCAACAGTTCAAGCCCTCTTTCTTAGATCTAAAAGGAGATGATGTTGTCTTATCCCTCCCAGGGTAGCATCTGAGCTCCCATGCTGGACCAGACAATTAGCAGGATTCAAAATCAATCTGTCAGCTTGTCTGAGGACACAGATGAGTGTTTTTCCTCTCTTTTTTTGGCCAATCTTGTAACTGCTTGTGGTTTGCCTGATGCTATAATCTTTCCCGATTGCTCTCCCTTCACTGTGTATCTCTCTGTATTGATTAGCTAATGTCACTGCATGTCTTCTTTTTAAGGTACAGTCCGTTTATGAAAAGAAAAGGGATGGGGTTGATTCACGTCTGACTTACTGTGTTATCCTTGCAGACGATGGGCAAGCAGCTTTAAGTGGAGAGCAAGATGATCTCTCCCTTTCTCTTTGCCAGTTCAGAAAGCACGACCAAGGACTTCAGCTTTCACCCAGCCTCTGAAATAGCCAAAGAAAATAGATCTGTGCTGATATCTGTTTTTGCCCCAGGAGAATATAAAAGTTGTTGGAAACCAAGTTCTCATATCTGATGGTGAAATTTGGTTTCTGTCTGTTTTTGTCATGCTTTTTATGAGAGCTCATTGGGTTGGGGATGCTGAGCAAGATTGGCTTTGCAGAACCTGCTGGAACTCAGCTAAAAATGGAAATGTCTAGCCAAACTAGACATCGTGGTGAACCTTATACAGGTCCCTATTTAGCAACTGCCTCGTACAGTGACTGTTTGCAGTTATTACGGTGATGAAAAAGTAACTCTGTGACTTCGCAGGTCTGTAAAGCAAAGGAAAACTGAAGTAAGATTGTAAGCACAGTTGTGGTTTCACTTAGTGACTGCTTCGCTTAACAACTGAGTTGCTTGTCCCAATTGTGGTTGCTAAACGAGGACTACCTGTTATCCTTTTTATGCTGTTATGTTACTAAATGACTGACAGAAGGGGGAAATCTGAAGTAGGACTGTAGAATAGTGCAAGAGGGAAGGACTGTTAGTCCCTATCCTGGTCTGAAACTGGATTGCCCCTCTCCCTGTTGGTAAAAAAATATAAAAAGACCAAGCACACATACCTTATTATTTGAAAAGCCAAGCAGCTTTCCTAAAACTGTATTCTCATATCTACTTTGGCCCTTAAAAGTAAAACTAAAATGTCCAGTTTTTCTAACTCATTTCATGTGTATCCTGTCCTTCTTCCAAGAAGTTGCAATTAATTTTGTTTTAATATCCCACTTGTGGGCATTCAGAGGCATCTGCAATTGGATACCAAGTGATAGACCAGATGTTCTGATCCATAATAGTTATTCTTAGAGTTCTGCAATTTCTACCATTCTCTTTTGAGAGAGCTTTATTTTGAAATATCCTTGTGTTTGGACTTGTACATGATGAACATTAAAAGGAAATCAGGGTATGGCCTTTAAAACTGACACCACTTTAATTTTTTGCCTCTCCAGGATGAATTTTCACAAGAGCATGGCAAGAAGAATTTCACATGGAACAATATTTGCTTGCTGGTTAATTGTGTAAAGCAAACTTATCACTTAAGCTTGAAAAGAAGAGGAGAATAGGTACTGCAAAAGTTTACTATTTTAGATTTGTGTTTTTACCTATGCAGGCAGCATCACACCAAAACAGAGCCAACTATTTCTGGTTTACAACAACCCCTCTGCCAGATACCTGGAAGCAATTTGTACTCACCACAGGCAGTTAGGTGAGGAACAATTTAGAGAAGTTCCACACAGAGAAGGGTCAGATGTCATTCATACTGTGCTTCTGATTCTCAGAAGATGGGGGAAAAAAACAAAGCTTATCTCAAGAATTCTAGAAAACATTCACAATTGTCCTCCATTGGCTTTAAACTTAACAAGATTGTTCTTGAAGTATCTCCTTCCCTCCATGGCCGACCTGTTTCCTTCTGTGCCCCTTAAATGTCCTCAAAGGTGTTCTGTGGGCCTTCAGTAGGCCAGAAAGCCTGACTAAAAACCAACACAAAGGTTTATGATGATCATAGTTTGTTGGGATTTCATTATCTTAAGGTTGAAAAGAAAAAGCAAAGTAACCCACGAGTTAAGCTTAAATTCTAGTTATTTCATGGACATATTCACAAATTTATCTTAGCAACAATATAGAAATAGTTTAACATTGCTTTCTTCTGGGGTATTTTTTCAGTGTAGTCTACAACCATGCTATTTCTTGGAGTTCTCCCATCCAAATCCCAACATGGTCTAGCCCTGCTTAGCTTTTTCAAGATCAGCCAAGATTAGCTACAGGCTTTACCTACTGACACTTATTTAAGAAGATAGCTCAGAACAAATTGCAAGCTGAACCCAAAAAGTATTGTGAACCCTCATCTTAAAAAGTTCATTCTTCCTAAACTCCCCTTCCCCTCTAATTTAAGCACTTTCATACATTTTGAAAGCCAGCAGCATCACAGCTCACAAACCTCACTTTGTAGTTAGGCTTTCTGGGCTACTGAACACCTTCAAGGACATTTAAGGGGCACAGAAGGAAATAAGTTGCTCATGGAGGGAAGGAGATACTCTAGAGCAGGGTTCCTCAACCTCAGCCATTTTAAGTTGTGTGGACTTCAACTCCCAGAATACTCCAGCCAGAATTGCTGGCTGGAGTATTCTGGGAGTTGAAGTCCACACATCTTAAAATGGCTGAGGTTGAGGAACCCTGCTCTAGAGAATTTGATAATCATAACAGTATGTGGGGTCTTTATGGGCCGAACGTAGAGGCGTTTGATATAGCCTGATATGCTATAGTGCAGATGTACCTTTGGACTTTGAGTCTTGTACCAGGGTCTGTATTCCCTAAAACATAGGGTGGGCTAGGACAAAAACAAAATGTAATGCAATTTGCATTTACATGAAAATGCAAATTAAATTTAATTAATTTACTTAATATGATTGTTCATTGCGTAGATAATTCAATCTTAATTATCACTTTGGTAGCTAGTTTGGAAGAGTGGCAACCAAGGCTTCTGACTGAGTGAAAACATGAAAAGGAAGGAAGGAAGAAGAAAGAGCATGCATCTTCCGGAGCCAAAGTCTCTGTGCAATCAACACTAGGTACGTGTTACTCTGTGCATCCCTACATCTTTCACACCAAGTATTAATATCCTTGACAGGCTGTCCTTCCAGTCCCCAAATACTTCCGAAGACTTGGAGAAATCTCCTGGCTCATAAATTTCTCATAAAGGGAGGAAGTGGCTCAAATCTTCAATTACCATCTTCAGGGCTGGAAATGTATTAATCGTTATGAGACCACAGCATGGATTTGCTTTCCCCAAGTTTTCATGGATCAAGTGATCCCCAGAAAGCTAGAGCCAAGCGAAACAGGCAATATTCATTTCCTGTTACGAGACAAAATCAGTCTTGGAGGGAATAAAAAGCAAAATGGGGTTGAAATCTTATTTGGGGTTTATTTTCAATGGTGTCTTCTAAATCTGTCCATTTTCTGGTGTCGTGGTTAGACGAAGAACAATGCTGAGCCTCGGATTCAAGCTCTAGATCTTTGTTGTTCTACCTTACACAGAATCTTGCCAAACTAAGCCACACTTAGCAGTTCTCTGGGAAAAACCCCAGGCACTCTAAGGCGGGTCCGGCCTGACCTTCTTGGATGGGCGCCCAAGGTCTTCGAGGCTGTGAATGCGCTTCTCACCCTGGAAAGCGCCCCCTCCTCCTTCGCCCGCGATCTCCATAACATCACTTTCTCCCTCAGAGACACTTCAATTGAGTTTCAGACCTGGTTATACTACTGAGACAGCATTGATCACACTTGTGGATGATCTCTGGGGGGGATTGGGAGAGGGGCAGTGCATCTATTCTGGCCCTCTTGATCTCTCAGTGGCTTTCGAGGCTATCATCATGGTATCCTTCTGGACTGGCTCAGGAAATTAGGACTGTGGGGTATGGTGTTGCTTCCTTCCTCCAGGGATGGTTCCAGGAGGTATTTATGTGGAGGGAGAGGTCCAGCCCTAAGCCTCTGGTTTGTGAAGTTTCACAGGTCTCTACCCTCTTCCTCTCCTATTTAATATCTACATCAGAGCTTTCCAAACTTTTCATGTTGGTGACACACTTTTTAGACATGCATCATTTCGTGACACACTCTTACAGCAGGGCATCATTTCGCGACACACTCTTACAGCAGGGCACAAGGCAGGCACTAGGACCTGTGCGGAATCACAGCAGGTTTGGAGGCAGCCAGGCACAAGGCAGGCACTAGGACCTGCACGGAATCCTGGCAGGGCTCGGAGGCAGCAGCAGCCGCGACACACCCAGACACTGCAGCCGACACACTAACGTGTCCCGACACACAGTTTGGAAAGCTCTGATCTACATGAAGCCACTGGGGGAGGTCATCTGATGGCATTGGATCATGTGCCATCAGTACACTGATGACTGTCAGTTGTATATTTCGACCTCTGGCCAACCAAGTATGCTGTCAAGGTTCTTTTTTGCCAAGGTTCTTCCTCAATGTCTGGAGGCTGGGGAGGGTGGTGGTGGATGTGGGTAAGCAAACTTAGAGTGAATCCTAGCAAGACTAAGTGGCTATGGGTTTTAGGACCCACAAGATCTGGGGATTTTTCATCATTGGTTCTGGATGGGGTTGCACTGCCCCAGACAGAACTCATGTGCCACTTGGGTGTCCGTCTAGACTCTTGCTCCTGCTCAAAGAATAAATGACTAGCATGACTAGGAGGACTTTACACAAATATATCTTGTGCACCACTGGTATGCCCATGTAACACCATCACTGTGCAAGCTTCACTGGCTCCCGGTAGGTTTTCAGGTGCAATTTAAGGTGCTGGTCATCAACTACAATGTCCTTTATAGTACAGGGATGGGTTTTGTAGGATCCCTTGTCTCCAGTTATTTCTGCCTATCTTACAAGATTTGACAGGGTTGGCATCCTCTAGGTCCCGTTGATTAAACAAGCCACCGGATGGATGGATGGATGGATGGATGGATGGATGGAAGGAAGGAAGGAAGGAAGGAAGGAAGGAAGGAAGGAAGGAAATTTGTATAGCAGAAGGACGACATACATGGTTTATTTTTCCTTAAAATATCAGATGAAGCAGAATGCCATTCATACATACACCCCCCCACACACACATTTGTGTATGCTTGAAACTAAATGAAATTTATGAAACGAAGATGGGATTGTGCAAAACGTAGGCATTTACGTAACTCCAAAGATGACAGGTTCCTGTTATATTTATATAAAAAAAACTCTCCTTCTTATCTCTTTTTATACAGATTTGTACATAGGCTTTTTGCCTTTGGTACATTTTGTTGAGAGAGGAAGCACCACTCTTTAAACATTTATGTTCCTACATCAAGATTAATTCAGATCGGGAAAGTTAATCTTCCGCAAATGCTATCTTTGCTCATGTAAACTCTTTCTATTTATTTGAAAAGGACACTGCCAGAATCTGTCACTCAGCTAACATTATACCTGTACTCAAGATGTTGTGCATGTGGTATCTAAAAAGACAGTGCCTGAGGCCTTGAAGGGGTGGACAGCTGGAAATGGACAGCTGCCATTTCAATATTTTACAAGGATGTTGACATAATGCCATCCCAGAGGATCATGGGAAATTACAACGACAACCCTCCATTTTAATCTCCCACAATGCCAGTGAACAAAGAATGACCAGAATCACGATCCCTTTCCTCCCACCCACCCTGTTCTTTGGACTGGAAGCCATCATTCTTCTTAGAATGGGGAGATCCAGAAGATTCCAGAAACAACAGGCCATGCTGGAAGTGTCTCTGCTCCAGATAGAAACTATATTTCAGGATCAGATATTTTGGGCAGTGGAGTACTTTGGTAAACAAATGGGGAAGTGGGGGTGGCTTTTCAGAATGCACTGCTATGGCTCCTGTTACTTTAACTCTTTTGTTGAGCTTGGGATGGCTGGGGGCTCCTGCTTAGTCTGTTGAATGGGGCTCTTTCCATTTGTCCGGAAGTCCTACCCCTACTGGCACTACTAATATTGGAAGTGAACTGTGCCAGTTCCCTAATTAAAGTTACAGGCCTTCTTTTTCCAGCTGTCATAATGTATCAAAGCACAGCTGGTGCTGTAAATGCTTTTCCTTTTTTTTAAAAAAAAAAAAAAACCCAGCCTCTGTTATCCCTGCTTTTCAGTCAAGGCAAATGCCCTTCTTGTGAACACAGAGAAAAGTCATAAGTAAAGCTATTCTCTCTCCACCACTACTACCCAGTTTCTACTGCACTGATTTTACCATTCCTCTAAAATCCACCCCATGCTGTGAAATACATAAGCTCCCCATGAAAAACTGCCATTTGTAATCGGGGTTGTATAAATAGTCACTTTTTAAAGATTCAAAGGATACTTCAATAGATTTTTTTTATCATCGGTAATGCTTGCCTTGCCAGCAACTGAAGTTTGCAGGGCTGAAATGGAATGAGGAAGAAGAGAGAGAAAAAAAGCAGAAGCCAGCAGATTCCTCCCATTAGAAGGTCTTCTTTATGCTTAGGAATAAGATGGGTTGCCTACCACTTTTCCAAAACGGTTGTGAAGCAGATTTCCCCACCTCACCCACTAACCGCAACACTGAAGATGCTGGGAACCATGATCCATTGCATCCAGAGAGCACCAAGCTAGTAGAAGATGAATATGTACATGAAAATAGGGCTTAGATACCAAAAAGGTGTTATATTACTTGGGTTAAATTTTATTTTAGTGGGTCTGTGAAATTGGAAGTATGACTTCAGTAGCATTGACTCTTCAACATCTCACAACCTACTGAAAACAAGGGGCAGTGGGATGTAGAAAGGAATTTATCCTGTGTCCCATTTGTTGGAATCTGGCAAATCAAGCATGCCTTGATTTGGCATATGGGTGATTGGTCTAGGAGGCAAAATTTGTGCTTCCAGAGGAAGTTGCTTGTTGCCCCTCCCACTTCCTCTTCTCTCTCTGATTCTTCCACTGATGGGGTAGGATACACGTGCCTTAGCTCCTCCATGGAGAGACCATGTGCTAGGCCTCAACTCCAGAGGCTTTGCTCCCTTTCTCCACGCAGCCTCTGGCAGCAAACAGGGCCAGAGGTATACAGTTTAGGGAACAGAAAGAAGAACTGAAACCAATTTTCTACTGAAATTTTTATTTATTTATTTATAAACATATTTATCTCCTGCCCATCTCCCCCGCAAGGAGGGACCCTGCTGTACCTGGACAAAATAAATGTAAGAACACTTTTGTGCTTACTTTTTGTACCCACAATGTCTAAGCATGTGTTTCTTTATGCTTGGGTGGGCTAAAAGTGTAAGAAGAAGAATCTGAATCTCTCTAACGTGCTCATGGGCTGTGTTTTTAAACAATATTCCTTTTTCTGCCCACGAGTTTACACAATGTTAAGCTCTGATCCATTCACTGGTTCTAACAGGCCACTGAATGATCTTCACCATTCGCCCTCTTCCCAGCCTTTGACCTTCACTCTACCTGCTGTTTGTCTACAAGATTCCTAATCTCAGGGTCTTTGTGTAGCCTTTGTTCCCAGGCACCCATGCACAAAGTTCTTGTTCCATGACTCTTCTCCTGATAAGCTGTAGGTACTAGGTGCTAGGCTTCGCTTGTCTTCACATTTTCTTAAATAAATCTTTCTGTTATGAGACCCTATGCTCCCTCTCTCTTAACACTTAGTTTTACTTACCAGCTCAGAAGAATAACTTGACTGGCCAGGTACATGACAGGATGCTAAAGAGCCATGGGTGACACCAAACTCTCACAGAAATGGTGGATACCCTGGCACCAGCAGGCACAGGGTAACAGATCTTTGCAGTATGGAATAAGTGTATGGAATCATACAGTGTGGAATAATAATATTCTCTATGTTGGAGAAGATAAAAGAGATAACTGGTTTTGCTAGGATTACAGGATAGACCAAAAACTCCAGTGCCTGCTTCTCACTAAAAAAACAAGGATCATAGGGTGTATAGATGGTGAAACAAAGTGAATGCAGCCAAATCATGAGTACAGCTAGTGTTACCTTGTTTTTGCAAGAGGTAAAGTGCCTTGTTGTTTGTTTGTTTGCTTTTAAAACCATGTCAAGCCAATTTTAGGCTTCCTCTACCATTTTCACATATTTTCACATATTTCTCAAAAGGTCAGTGAACCACCAGTCACTGCTACAGTGCAGATTTGGAGAGGTCTGGAGATTGCTCCTGGCTCCCAACCTTTTTGCCTCTAAACATGCAGTTGACCCAGCAGGTGAAAGTACCCGAAATGTCAAAAGGTAGCAGAAGCAGTGGCTGCTAATTTGGCAGCCACTGTACAAGTCGAGGTAGACCTACCTTAAGTGGGCTGCAAAAATCCAGTTGAGTTCCAGGTGTCAGCAAATTCTCCTTGCTACCATCTATGGGTCCTTTGGATTTTTGCAGCCCAGAGGGGGTAGCCCTCGTACAGGGGAAATCCTGCAAAAATATGAAATGTGTTTGGTGACAGCATGCATTACTAACTCTTGCAAACCTACCCTTGGGGAGCTAAACGGAAGGTTGGAGGAGATGTCATTTCAATTTCCCAGCAGCTGCAGAGTGGAGCTGGGGTTAGAATTTAAAAACCTGGCAAAGCCTGTTCCCCTTCATTGCTTTCCATTTAATGCCAAACTGGGAAATGCATTCCTAGCCATTCTTGTCTATTGAAACTCTTTTTCCCCTTCTTTTTAAAGGAAGGAGGAAAGGAAGGCAAAAAAAAAAAGCCAGCAAAACTCAGTACCCCTATTCCCAGAGGGCAGGGTGATGGGTGGGGGGAAGAATCCATATTCAGGGTAAAAAATGTACCCAAATCAGCCTCCTCCTTCCTGTTAATTAATCAGAGCACTCATTCCAGGATAAAAAGCACCCACCTTAAATCCCCCGTTGCTTGAGGCAATTTTCTCCTTGCAATCCTTCAGTATCACTGATAGACAGAAACACCATTCGTTCTCTGACAGAAGGCAGCCCGCAAAGCACAGATGGAGCGAAAATAGATTTTTAACACCACTGCTATGCTTGTAAGTATCGAAGGAGAAAACATTCCCCTGGTCGGAAGTCCACCTTTGATGGAAAGGGTTGCTGAGCTTCGGTGTCGGCTTTTGCTGAAGTAGGTAATTGACTTGCCTGGCTAATATTTACGATGTGCAAAGAAACCAATGCGGCATTCAGTTGCTATATGTTACAACTAGACTGTGCAGAAAACTGGACTCTGAAAGGCCCTGTGTTACAATTTCTCTCTCCTTAATGGCAGAAAGGCATCACTGCCCCGGAGCTGTCCATTGGTCATTAGGCTCTGGGAGTCTTTAAATCAACTCTTCTTTGCTCCTCAGTATAGAGGAGAAGGATATTTATCTCATCCAACTTGTAGGACAGGAGAAGAGGAGAACTTCTGTCTTGTTCCCCCTGGATTATTTGCTTGTTTGGTGATGCTGTTCTGAAACCTGCTCTGCAACTTGTCAAAAGTGTTCTTCTTCTGTGAAAGAGACTTCTTTCAACCTTAATCTCAGGGTGCTTGAGAATGTGTTATCGCTTTCTCTTGATGGAGGTTTTGAGGTGATTTTATTACTGGTGGTGGCAGTGGTGCCACCACGATTTTCTAATACACATCTTCCTATCGCTCTGTGGCCACCCTGTCTGCCCACACATCTGAGTCCAAAAATGTTCCATAGGAGGAGGTCTCTCAGGATCTCCTTCCCTGAGATTTAATGGAAATGCAGGAAGCCAGGGAAGCTGTAGACAGCTGGAGAAATGATTATACAATAAAAGACATAGTCAAATATATCCTTTGGTCTTCTCTAATGAAATGAATGCCAGAACACCACACTCTACTGACAAGATTTTAAAGAAATTCTGTTTTTCTTTGAAATAATTTTTTTAATAAGAATTGGAAGCAAACTCTTTTTCATCAAATGGAAGGAAAACAAGTAGGAAAAAAATGCAGGAGAATGTTAAAATGTCTGGGAGACACATTTTAAAGCCACCTGGGAAAAGATGTCGCTGCTTTAAAGAGGCTGGTCCTACATTCACACCTCCACACAATACAAAAGACCTTTTTAGAATAAAGTCTAAAGTGCACCACAGTCCTAATATATTATACACTACCTAAAATGGAATAAAACATATAAAACAAACCAAAATCAAATATATTAGGATACACAAATATATCCTGTTTCCTCATTACTGCTGATTCCACAATTGCTTACCATAAAAACAAAGAAAAAGGAAAATCTAGGTCGTGACATGTGTGAAGAGAGAGAAAGGGAGCAACAAATTCTTCTGTGGTTCAGATTTTGTTTTTTAAAATCCTATCTCACACTTGATGTGGACTTCAAAGTTGTTTGCTGGTATCTCTGAACATTTGAACTGGAAATTAGGCCAGAATCTGAATTTTTGTTGATATGCTATCTTACCAGCATGGGACTGACTATCTCTCCATGTCCATGTCCATGTCCATGTCCATGTCCATGTCCATGTCCATCTCCATCTCCATCATCTCCATCTCCATCATCTCCATCTCCATCTCCATCTCCATCTCCATCTCCATCTCCATCTCCATCCAAACATACATACATATTCCATAGACCAGAATATGGCAAATATTATATAAATAGTATAGAAATAACTTTGGATTTTAAAAGTTTGACTGTGGAAAGGTGTTACATTGTCAAACGTGTCCATCTAGGCAGAGGGACTATGAGTCCTTGCCTATATGATCACAATTGTGATACTGGAGTTGAGTCTCTATTTTCTTTTCTTTTTCTTTTTGAACAGGCTTTGCATCTCGAACTGCTCAGGGCAGCTGCAACATTACCCTCTCCATGCTGGGAAGGGCTGTGTATATTAAATTTTGCCCGTGCAGATAAGTGAGAATTTCATTTTTGTTAATAAGAACTTCCCCCAAACCCACAAATTTCTTTGTAAGTAGGTCAGAAATAGCTTGAAATAGCTTCAGATTGAAAATGTTTTACTGTGGGAGAAAGCAAAACTGACAGGTGCTTCCATCCCTAGCATCTACTTTGTCCCTTAGCACATACAGCATGAAGATGCTGATTTTATTATAAAAGTCAGCCATCCAAGCGCCCGTAGCCTTCAGTAGCTTTCAGCCATGAGTTGCTTCATTGTCAGCATAACACTTCTCAGCACAGGTCAGCTGTTTAGGGGGAAATTCACAATTCACCTTGTAGATAATCATAAGTAGAGGCTGTTATGAAACTCTAATTTCATTTTATCCATGTCCAGAGCAGTTATTTTTAACTGGCCCATTGCTCACCTTACTCTTTATTTGGAGTGTTTAGAAAAGCAAAATTATTCTATTATTTATTTATTGCCCTGTAAACATACCTTTTCAGATTTCCCCGGAATTGGCCAAGCAGGCCAAATTGCAGAGGTTATTGCTATTCAGCAGCTAATTCTTGCCCACCAGACTAATAATTTAACCATGTTAATAATATCAGCCGGTGCCTATGTCAAATCCATTGTTGCACAATGTGACCAAATCCATTACCACACACGCAGAAATCAATTACTGCCCATTAGGGAGCGCTTAACAATTTACCGCAGCTTTTGCTGCAGCACCTTCCATATACAGGGAAAGGGGATGAATCATTATCTGCCATGCTGGAAATAGATTTCTTCTCTCCTTTCTCCTTCTTCTCTTTTATTTCTGAAACAAAAATATGCAGGTGCGTAGCCACACATAGGCAGGCGAGTAATGGCTTGATGTAGGTAAACAGGCCATTTCAGGTGCCAAAAATGTACGACTTACAAGGTAGCAGCCTTCTGAACATGGGAGAAAGATAGCATTGCTATCGAGTAAAATTGTTCTTTTGGTTGGGCTATAAATGTGCTCTCTCTGTCTCTCTCTTCTGGTATCAAAACACAATAGTAGGCCATTATATGGACCTGTGTATATGGAAGTTTTATTTATTTATTTATTTATTTATTTGATTTTTATCCCGCCTTTATTATTTTTATAAATAACTCAAGGCGGCGAACTTACCTAATACTCTTTCCTCCTCCTTTTTTCCCCACAACAGCAACCCTGTGAGGTGGGTTGGGCTGAGTTAATGGAAGTTCAACGCAGAGCATGTGTAAAGACTGGCAATCACAGGACAAACAATAGGGTTAAACAATTTTCCTGTATATTTGCTTGAACAGATGGATATCTGGGCAGCCCCTACCAGTGACCTACTTCAAGATTGGATGGAGTCTATATGGCGGAGGAAACAGAAGGAACCTCGAAGAACTATGGCCAGAGCCCTGAGTCATTTCCAGCAGCTCAGCAAAGGTTTTCAGCTCCCAGGACGGATTGCTAAATTTTAAAAAATGTTATGCTGGCTTGCAGAGACTGGGCCCAATAATGCTATACATATTTAAGTATCTAGACCTAAGCCCTTATATTTTCTGATAACAGGTTTAGCACTGTAGTCTAAATGAATTAAATTTTCATCCCATCAAGATCAATGGCCCTTAAACCATAATTAATGGAAACATATTTCAATTCACTTAATCTGAATCCAATGCAGTTGAATAAATATAAGCATTCTTATTTCCCATCTTGAATTTTGTATTTCCCATCTTGAATTTTGTATTTCCCATCTTGAATCTTGAATCTTGAATCTTGAATCTTGAATCTTGAATCTTGAATCTTGAATCTTGAATCTGTTGTTGTAGTTGTAGTTGTAGTTGTAGTTGTAGTTGTAGTTGTAGTTGTAGTTGTTATAGTTATAGTGAATTGTTTTTAGCAATCTGCCATTTTTATTATTGTAAGCCACCCAGAGTCGTCGTACGTGAGATGGGTGGTAGAGAAATTTAATAAATAAAATAAAATAAATAAATAAACTATACTGCAATAAAGAGTAAGGATCACCCATCTCTAGATTTTAATCTCTTCTTTGCTGGAAAGACAATACAGGAAGGGGATGAGTAGACTTCCCATCTACTCTACTCAAGAAAATTCCTGATCCCTGGAACTGCTAGTTAGAAGGCCCTGCTCTTAGGTTCTTCAACCATCTCCCAAAAATGAAATTTGAAACTTTTCTGAGACTCTGAAACGCTGAAGAACTAAGCTGATTACAGCTTTGAAGGTAAGGATCAGAACTTTAAATGAAACCCAGGTATGAACTGATATCCAGTGCTGATGCTCTTTCATATTTCAGATGCTAAGGGAGCCTTTGGCTGAGTCCACACATCTAATCCAGACATTGCTTTGTCATGCTTTGATGAAATAAACACAATGAGTTCACGTAACACACTAAGGGGTGCACAACTTCTTCTGTGTCAAGAGCCAAGCATGCTGGGGGAAGGGGGGCACACTTTCTAAAGAACTGAGTTGGACAAAAACACAAGTTGATTTCATATTTACGCATATCCATTGGACGTCTCTTCTGTGATTACAGTGGTTTACCAACAGTCAATAAACAAATAAAATTAAAGAGTTATTATGATTACTCCCCCATCAGGCATACAATAATTTTCCAACACCCCACAGGTTTTAGAGGTCTCAGGGACTGTACCTAAGAGTTTTGGAGCAGCATCGGTTGCGTACCGTTCTCCTCAGAGAAATTCAAGCTATCTCCACTTTATGTCTTAGCATATTTGTCTCAAACTTCCTTTTACATTATAGTCAGGCACAGTGAAATGATTGTTCTTGCCTCCTTAAGTACAAACCAGTTTCTGGACTCTTCGCTCCTTCTTTTCTACTTGGCCAAAGAGTTATACCCTGCTGCAGGCTTATCTAAGCCTTCCTGCCATGGCTTTGTTTATAACCTTGTTAATAACCCAATTAAGTTACCACCAACATCTATGCAAACTGAAATTTTATACCCAAAGTTCAATAGATGAGACACTTTCCCTTACTGCCACCTCTCTACAAATACCTACCATATACAGAAAGTTGGAGGCTTCTTTTTTTTTGGGGAAAAAAATCTCATTTCATAATGACTCATGCATAACCCTTTTCCCTGGCTTTATTGCTTTCTGTGAAAGAAACAATTTACCACATTCTTGCACAGACTATTTTCTCTGTGTGATCCGCTTGTGTTGAGGTTTGGGAAATAATTTACAGATATTTCAGGCTCAAAAATAGCTTTGGAAGACAAAGGTTCCTGTTGATATCAAAGGGCAGGCAAGGGGGAGAGAAAGGTAGAAAAGAACCATTTGAAAACAAAACAAAATGTAATAAATTGGGTAACGTTTTAGCTGCACAAACTTGAAATGTTAAGTCGAACGAGGTCTGTCAGGCAGTTCCTGTGTACTCTTGTGGTTAGAACTTTGCCCAGTGAATGTTGCCATTGTCAAACTTTTCATTTGTAATCTTGTGCACCTGAGCTAATTTTGAGGAGTGTTTTGGGATCTTGACGGCCTGACAGTAGGCTAAGGCAGGGTTCCTCAACCTCAGCAACCTCCATTGCTGGAGTATTCTGGGAGTTGAAGTTCACACATCTTAAAATGGCTGAGGTTGAGGAACCCTGGGCTAAGGTACCTATTCAGAACATGTGACAGTTATATCAAATTCACTATTTCCCAGTAGCCTATAATCCCAACTCAGAGTGGTGGTTTGAGCCTGAAGGGCCCAAATAACTTCTAATGATGTGTAGGATTTGGAGGGAGAAGGAGCATTTGAGCTCACATAACTTTCATCCCTTATCAGGGGTGTAATTAGATAATCTGGACAACTCCATGTTCTTTCAGAAATAAAACAATGCTCCAGATTTTTTATTTTATTTTATTTATTTATTATTTATTATTAAATGTATACACCGCCCATCTCACTATAAAAGTGACTCTGGGTGGCTTACAAATAAAAGTTATAAGACCATTATAAAAATAGAAAAATTACAAAAAGTAGAAGATAAAAGAGGGAAACTAAAGGGTGGAGAGAGTCTTAAGCCACCAACCACCCCCAGAGCTGCCTATCACTCTTGGATCCCCAGGCTAGTTGGCAGAGCCAGGTCTTGACGCTCTTCCTGAAGGCCAGAAGAGTGGGGTCCAACCTCACCTCAGTTACCTTTGGCAGGCCTCTCGTTCGCCATGGCAAGCGGGCACCCTGGAGATCTGCCCTGAGAAGGATCAATGCCCAGAATGCCAACCAGGCCTGCAGTTTATTGATTAATAATAATTTTAAAAGACAGTTCCTGTTCCTCAACTTTACAATCCAAAACAGATGCAAGACCAAAGCAAAATGAAACAAGGAGGGTAAATGAAAGCAAACAAATTCAGGCTTTTAAAAAAAGTCTTATTGTTTCCAAGTTTTTCTAATGAGCTATCAGGATGAAAACCAGCCTCACAGTTCACAGTAGACACAAGACTCTAAGTTGGGGGCAGACAAGCTTTTTGACAAGCAGAGGCCACTCTAAGTTGGTTTGGGCAACTAAGACCCACAAGCGTGGTGGAGCAATGATGTCATACAATTGGAGAAGGCCAATATTTCATCTTCTTAAATCTGGGAGGGAGGATTCTAGCTAGTTTCTTCTTTTAGATATGCTAAGCTAAACTGGGTTGCAGTTAAACCTCAAAAAAACCAAGATTATGGCAACCAGCTTGATTGGTAACTGGCAAATAGAGGGAGAAAAAGTGGAGGCAGTGACAGACTTTGTATTTCTAGGCGCAAAGATTACTGCAGGCGCTGACTGCAGCCAGGAAATCAGAAGACGTCTACTTCTTGGGAGGAGAGCAATGGCAAATCTTGATAAAATAGTTAAGAGCAGAGACATCACACTGACAACAAAGGTCCGCATAGTTAAAGCAATGGTATTCCCTGTAGTAACCTATGGCTGCAAGAGCTGGACCAAGTGACAAGGGGAACAAACAGCCGATGTGATGCAGAGATCAAGGTGCTGGCTTAGTACCAGAGATGCAGGTTCAAGGCCACCTTCAGACATGGAAGTTCACCGGGTGATTTGGGGCCATTAGCACTTCTTGGCCCAATTTGCCTCAAAGGATTGTTGTGCTAGAACAAATAGAGGAAGGCATGTGCTGGGTTATGGCTGCGAGAGCTGGACCATAAGGAAGGCTGAGCGAAGGAAGACAGATGCTTTTGAACTGTGGTGTTGGAGGAGAATCCCGAGAGTGCCTTGGACTGCAAGAAGATCAAACCAGCCCATACTCCAGGAAATAAAGCCAGACTGCTCACTTGAGGGAATGATATTAAAGGCAAAACTGAAGTACTTTGGCCACATGATGAGAAGAAAGGATACCCTGGAGAAGATGCTGATGCTAGGGAAAGTGGAAGGCAAGAGGAAGAGGGGACAACCAAGGGCAGGATGGATGGATGATATTCTGGAGGTGACGGACTCGACCTTGGCGGAGCTGGGGGTGGCGACGGCCGACAGGAAGCTCTGGCGTGGGCTGGCCCATGAAGTCACGAAGAGTCGGAAGCGACTGAACGAATAAACAACAAAAAAAGGTGACACAAGCACTTAGCACATCTTGCTTGTTTAGAATCTTCTGAAAATGAAAGAAAAGTATGCTACAGATTGTGTGTCTGTGTTTTTTTGAAAATCTGTGAAATCTGTGACATCATCCAAAGGGATTTGGAGCTGAATACAGCCTATAGGCTGCAAGTTACCCACTTGTGCTCTGAGGAATTGCCTACCTACTGTATCCTTCTTTGGATCTGGTTATCTTATATCTAAACATCCTTCAAATATGCAAGGGAGAGGGGCTTTTTATAGCAAAACTTCAGCATGTTTAACAGCTTGCTGATATTCAAAGTAGAGCTGGGCACATAGGACTTTTGGAAAAGTTCTACCAAAATTGTGGCTAAAAAATTGACTAGGCAGTTTCTCTCAAGCAGTGTTTCTCAACCTTGGCAACTTTCAGATGTGTGGACTTCAACTCCCAGAATTCATGGCTGGCTGGGGAATTCTGGGAGTTGAAGTCCACATGCCTTAAAGTTGCCAAGGTTGAGAAACACTGCTCTAGACTTCTCCAGAGCAAGGAGAAATTACTTCATAGTTTCTCGAGGGCAGGACGCTTCTTCAGCAATTATAGAAGCACTGCTACTGAAAAGGTCCCTCCTGATGTCTTCCACTATGATGGATAGCCGCAGGGGAGGGCTGGGTAGCTGCAGACCAAAGGCGAGAGATTGTCCATTGAAAGAAAAACATTCCCACCCACCCCTCTTGGCCGTCATGTCACTAATGGAAGGTAAGAATGCCGACTTCCCCCTATGGCAATGTCTCTGAAACTCTCTTCTACCTTGATTGAATTTCAGAAGCAATTTCTCTTTCATCAAATTGAAGACAATCTATCGAAAAAAGAAATGGAGAATATTTTTCGTCCCTGAACTGTGGTTCTTCTGCAGGAAGAATCAATGATAGGGAATTTGGATAGAGAAGAGAGCAACTTTGAGAGTTAGATATATTGTTTTCTCCCATTCCAGCTCATGATAGAGCTATCCCCAGCCCTCACTCCTGTGCCAATAGCAAAGTTTCATCTGGCTGCAGAACAAGCCATCCTTGAAAAACAAGAGCAGGCTAAGATGTCCCCGCATCAGCACTCCTCTTGGTCAGTTGAGTAACGCTTAGGCAACTCTAGACTAATGAAAGACCACTTGCATTTGCTTTGGTGAGAGGCAATAATCCTGTTTTGTCTAGAGAGGGTTTTTCTGTATTATACCAGGTGGGAAGATTGATCTCCTCCCTTTCCACTCATTGCAAGGAAAGTAGAAGATGAGTGGGTGCCCACCAGCAATGAAAGTTTGTAAAACTGGTTTGTATCCAAATGCAAGTGTATCTAGGGACAATTATTCCAAGCCAGTCTGGGTTGCTGAGCCTGTTTTTGTCTACTAAGGATTTGTGCCTGTGATAGGTACCAAAAATTGTAAGGTCATCCAGAAGGTGAATGTACACCATTAGCTTGGAGTGGAGAGAGGGAGGGAGGAAGAATCTCAGTCAGAATGAGAAAATATCTCCAGGGATGCCTAAGATCCTTTAGTTGGCGTTGGGCTGGAGAAACAGCCTGGGACGTTTTGGAAAAGCAAGTCAAATAATAAGCCTTGAAAGAGGCTGGAGGCAGGAGAGGGGTTGATGACATCCTCACTTATTTTCTCTGCTTGGCTTGCATTTGATACAGTGGCTGATTAAGTCTCACCGGCCCCACATGCGCAGCTGCTCACAGGACACACGGAGTGAGTGCCTAATGACTCTCTGAGCTGGCACGCTCGCTAAATGAGTGTGGCATGTGGTGGCAACTGTAAAGGACACCGGGACTGATTGTGTGTGAAAACTGGCAGAAAGAGACAGGCAGAGATGCTGAAAAATGGAGGAAGGTGGGCCAAGTAAAAAAGACACTGAAGGCTAACTGGAATAGTGCCCCCCTCCATTTGCTTGTTTGCTCAGAAGAAAGGTCCACTGCATTCATTAGAGTTTACTCCCAGGGAAAAATACCCAGGAATCAATAATATAATTCCTTTTTCTCAATATTCTTAAGGAATTTGAAAGGAAGGCTGTCCATTCTAATAGAAAGCATAGCACAAAATACAAAGGAACAAGGAGGGCAGAGGAAAAAAAGCAAGACTGATTACCAATTTTCACTCAGTAAATAATTTCTTGGCATCTGGTATAGGCCACAGCTTCAAAATCAACCTATGTTCCCAAAGAGGCTAGCAAAATGCAAAGATAAAATAAAAGCTATATCAAAAACTCAAAAGAGTAAAATAAGGCATGCCTACTTCAAAGGTCCACTTAAAAGCATAAGATTTCAACATTGCTGCAAGTTAAAAATACACCTACTAGAAATTAAATTTGCAAAACTGTCAGAACTTTCCTAGGGAGTATATTTGTATATTTATTCAGTATCTCAGCGGCTCACAAAAATAAATATCTCAGCGGCTCACGGCATTGAGCATCAGGCCCCCAAAGACTTTGTCTTCAACGTTTTCTGGAAGGCAGATAATGTTGGAGACAAAGAAATCTCCAATAAGAGGTCATTCCAGAGGGCCAATATTTATTTATTTATTTATTTAATTTATCCCCGCCCATCTCCCCAAATAGGGGACTCTGGGCGGTTATATATATTCAATATATATTCAGACACCAATCATAGATGCATTTTTAGTAGGACATCTACAACAGGCATGATAACTACAACTCCAGCAATGTCTACCCAACATGCCCAAGTTGAGGATGCTTGGAGTCTTCCTACCCTGATTCAAGTTGATCCCAATGACTACCAAGCTGGTCCATTAACCAATGCAATTTTGACTTTTTCAGACCTATCTTGAGACAATATGGATTGAACCTGCAGCCTTTTGCATGCAGAGATCTCTCCTGATGCGAGTGTAACTGTTGATATTTAAATCCAATAATAAAAACAAAGAATATCCTTTACATTGCTACTTATTCTTTGATCCAATGGTCACATAATCATAGAACTTGGAAAGCGCCACTGAAGCCATCAAGCACAGGAAACCAAATTAAAGCATCCCTGAGAGATGGTTGTTCATTTTTCCATTTCTTGTACTCTGCAACAACAAAGAAGATGCTTGATAGAGATAGAGATATATAGATATACTCTACCTCAAAGACTTGAAAAGTGCTATCTTGTCCCCTCAGTCATCTTTTAGGGTTTTTTTCTCAAGGTGAAACATCCCCAGTTCCTTCGGTCTTTGTAAGACATTAATTTCCAATCATTATTTGTTCATGTATTAGATTTGTATCCTGCTTTAATTTCGTGCAACTCAAGGTGGCGTACATAATGCTCCTCCTCCTATTATCCCCACAACAACCCTGCAAGGGGTTGGGCTGAGAGAAAGTGACTGGTCCAAAGACACCCAGCCAGCTTTGATGCCTAAGGGAGGATTAGAACTCATGGTCTCCCAGTTTCTAGTCCAGCACCTTAATCACTACACCAAACTGGCTCTCTTGCTGCTATTTTTTCTCCTTTTTTTGCAGCTGTTCCAGTTTCTACAAACCTCCTTTAAAATGCAGTGCCCAGAGCCGGATACTTTTCTCACGCTGAGATTTAACAATGGAGAATATACAAGAACTTAACCATACAGGTAGTCCTCCACTTATGACCGTTCGTTTAGTGACTGTTTGAAGTTATGCCGGTGCTGAAAAAAGTGACTTACAATTGGTCCTCAAACTTATGACTGTCCCTGCGGTCACATGATCAAAATTCAGGCGCTTGGCAAGCAGCATGTATTTATGACAGTTGCAGTGTCCCAGGGTCATGTGATTGTCATTTGTGACCTTCCCAGGTGGCTTCCAACAAGCAAAGTCAATTTCAGGAACCCAGATTCGCTTAATGACCACACCATTCAATTAACTGTGGTGATTTGCTTAACGACCATGGCAAAAAAGGTCATAAAATCAGGCATGATTCAATGACCACCTTGCTTAGCAATGGAAGTTCCAGTCCCAATTGTGGTTGTAAGTAAAGGACTACCTGTACTTCTGTTGATCGAATTGTATGTACCTTTCTAACAGTCAAGTCACACAGCTGATTCATATTCAGCTGGTGATCAACTACAGTCCTGAGAACCTTTCACAGATGCAATTACTCAGTCATCCTATGCATGTGCATTGGATTTCTTTTTCCAAAACACATTCTTTTGTACTGCTGCTTAGGTAAAATTCTGGCAAGAAAATTGCTTAAAAAATGAACTTCTCTCCCTTAAACTTTGAAGCTTGTCCTCCCAATTAATACTGCCCCCATCAGTAAATCAGCTAGAGCATGAGTTGATTAATCAGCCAATTAAAACTTCCAACCTGGTGCAGAAATTAAGGAAGGGAGGGATAGAACCCATTTTGAAAGCCCAAATGTTCCAAGCTGACACAAACAGTTGGAATAAATATTACTAGTGTGTTTTTGTAGCAATAAAAAATTAATTTGCTATTCCAGAAATGGGATTTTGTTATTGCAAATGAGTAGTATTGTTGCTGTTGTTCACAATGCTGCTCACAGGAACGGATTCTTATTGAGCCCATTCTGTTTTATTGGTTTTTGGTCTTTTTTCTTAGCTATCTGAATTGCAGCATAAAGAACATTGCAATGGCCCAGTCTGCTGGTTGGACATCTCTCAAATGCCACACAGGTGGTCCTTAGGGAGTCCATGTATTATTTTGTATTCCTCCATCCTTTCTTATAAAGGAATTTTATTTGCCTTAAGCAGATCTAAGACATATGTGCATGCACGCTCTCTCCCACACACATACGCACACAGCTGGCAACATTTGAAATATGACTATGTTCAGCCCTACAGACAACAAGCCGTCTTAATAACATTCTTCTTTGCAAAGTGCTTCATGTTAAACATTTATGAGACAATGTGAGAACAGCTTTGCCAACGAACGCAGGAGATCTGTTTCTCCCTGCAGCAGAAACACTGCACTTCTCTGTCCCTTGTGCTCTTGGCTGAGATCTTTCCCTCCCTGGAACATTCCTATGAAGCCATCAAAATGTCATTTCTTCTCTTTTTAAAAAGTCAAAACCAACTAGATTAGTCATTGAAAACAATCCCTAAGTATTTACACAATTAACTTTCCTGAGATGATCTCCAACTTCTCAAAACCCTAAGCCACAGTTTGTCATTATACCACAGTGGCATAGTTCAAACTTTGCTCTAAGTCCTAATGTGACTTATTTTGGCTTTGGCTTGGCATAGTAGAGAAACCTTTGCCCTGTGATTTATAAACCATGGGTTGGCAGCTTAGCAGATTGTGTGAAGTTACACATTATCGCTGTCAATAAGCCATGATGTAAATAACCAATGGCTTTGTGTGACATGTAAACCCAGCTGCATTCTTCAGGGTATGATGCTCTGACATTCTTCGAGGAAGAGGTAGAGAAACAATGTTGCAGCAGGACATTATGTAAATTAATCTGGCTACTCTAGAACATTTCTGGAACTGCTTTGGGTATCTCCATGTGTTTTTCTGTGAGAAGTAAATCAACATCTTGTTTTGCATTAAAAAAAAAAGGAACGAGGGAGGGAAAATTTAAGTGTAACGTACCTGCAAAGTTTCAAATTTGGTACTGTTAGGGGAAAAGGTGAGAAATTGGGTATCTCTAGCTCAGTGTTTCTCAACCTTGGGAATTTGAAGACGTGTGGACTTCAACTCCCAGAATTCCCCAGCCACCCAGGCTGGCTGGGGAATTCTGGGAGTTGAAGTCCACACATCTTCACGTTCCCAAGGTTGAGAAACACTGCTCTAGCTATTGCTGGTCCTTACGCTCAAAATTGCCCATCACTGGTCATGCTTGCTACATTGATAGTTGAAGCTGGATCCCCATTTTAGGACAGATTCAGCTAACCAGGTGGTTACCCACCCCTGCCATTTCTGTCTTTGTGTTTTGTCTGTTTATTCTTGTCCAGTGTATTGATTCAAGAATGGGGTGGGGGGAGAGACATACATAATATTTCTAATAATTTAATAATTTCACAGGCAGCTCGGTAGGTTTCTGAAATGAGCCAGGATCCTTCTTTTTGCTGGCAGACCTCTCCTTGTGGCTTAATTTAACAAAGAGATTCAGGGCAAAACTCTGCTAATTAAAATAATGAATGCTGAAAGGAGGTTTCTCCTGGTGTGGGTCAGCTGCGCCAAGAGACAACAGGCACACACACAGATTCAGAGCTGCTCCAGCATAATAGTTGTCTGCCATCTTCTACTAAAGGAGAGAAGAAGGATATGCAATATCAAGAGCAAGAGAAGGGGGCAATAATTCTGAACAAGAGCTCTCTGGTGTTTTGATTACCATTGTAAATTATACCATGCCTTGTGCCAGCTCAAGATCTTCTGGTCTGGGATATTTCTTAATGCTACACCAAAATCTGCCTTACTGTTTCTCTGGGAAAGAGGCCCCTGTTTTTCTATGCTATTCCTGGGATGCTTAGGAATTTCTTTTGGATTTCTGTGGCTGGTGTCTTAAAGCCGGTTTATTGTGGGTGATTGAGAAGCCTACAGCTCATTGTTTTCAGTTACACAGCGTTCTAGGATTTTCAGATCTCCCTGCTTGAAAAAGCCCAATGGGAACGATATTATTTATTTATTTATGTATATTGTCTATTTTATTCAGTTTATATGGCTGCCCATCTCACACAAATGACTCTGGGTGGCCAACACCATTTAAAAGCTATGTACTGTAACAATAGAGAACATGAAAATAAATATGCAATAAGAATAAAACAGAGAATGGCAGCCAAGGATAACCATCAGCAATAAATTAACAGTATCTCACAGGCTCATCTAATCTTCTGACCCTGATGCCAGAAAAAAAAGCCAGGGGTCTTCCAAAATTTGGTCATCATGAATTTTCTTGGGGTTTTTTGGAAGCCTGGGAAATCAGAGTGGTTGCAGACCATTGAAGAGAAGACTGCACAATGAAAGATGGAATATTCATTCATTGAGTCTTCATAACTAAATATGGTCCAGAACACAACCCATACACAACCCCTTTCACAAAAAAACTCTCTTTACCTTTGAAAAAGGTATTGAAAGCAATAGTCTCTCTTTCAATGGAATGAGAACTGTTAGGGGGTAAAATTTCAGAAGACATTTTCACTCATGCAAACTGTTTTGCTTGCTCAACCACCCAGCTGATCAAAATACTGGGAAAAAATACTTGTAACATGCTGAAGCAAATTCCTTCCATTCCCTAGCATGGTATCCAGAGGCAGACACAGATGGCTCCTGCATACTCTAGTGCAGGGCTTTCCAAAGTTTTCCTGCAGCGACACACCAACCGCCGCGGGAAAACCCGGAAGTGCCGCCGTTGCAGCAGCGCGCAAAAACCCGGAAGCGCTGCTGCTGCTTTCGGTTTTTGCGCGCTGCCGTTGGTGTGTCACCGTGGGAAAACCCGGAAGCGCTGATGGCGTGCCATCAGCGCTTCCGGGTTTTGACGCGACACATCTGGGCCCCGCAGGCGACACATTTTTGTGTCGCGACACACAGTTTGGAAAGCTCTGCTCTAGTGGATTTCATGCAATGGGAATGAACGAGAAGGAGATATGTTGGGTTGCTCACATGGCAAATTGAAATGTCACTCATTATTGCTGTCACCAAACAGTGGATTTAAATAGAAGTGTTGTGTAACCAGTTCCTAACAATAGCTACCTTGCCAAGAGAATCTGCTCAGCTAAGAAGGAGAAGCTTTCCGATAGAATGCAAAGACGTTTGCTTCTCCGACCCCACCATGCAGTTTTTACATACAATCATTGTTTTGTGAAGCATAGCATCACTGCCCTTTGAGGTTATGATCCTGTACTTTGAGCAGTCGAGTAACAGACAGAAACATAATATTTAATGTTTAGGAGGACTCATGCCTATCAATTATCTCTTTTTAAGCTGATATTCTTAAGAGCAGAGAACTTTAAAATGGGAGGGTCATCATGGATTTGCTAAGCATATGGTAATGGAAGCAAATGAGTTTTCCCTGCCTAATCTTCTTTTTGCATTAAATCATCTTACATTCTTAGTTATCCTTTCTCTTAGGAAATATAAATTTATTTCCCCAGGGACTCATGTGGAAGGGGTCAGAAATGTCAAGATACCAGCCGTGACCTTGGGATTGAAGCCCTGCAATACACATAAAAAAGAGGTGGGGCTTTGATCACATGGTCACAGCTGCCATGTTGACTTTTCTGATCCCCCCCCCCCTCCCATGCCCCTGTTTTTTCCCCCTAAAAAATAAAATATCTGTATTTACATTGGTGTAAAACTTTCACGGTAGGTTTTGGGGGAGCCTCTGAATTGAATCAGATATTTTCTGAACTTCCAAATCAGGGTCCGAATTAAAACTTGTGGTCAGTGCAGGTCCCTAATATATAAACAGTGGGACTCTATGAGCTGAGGGCAGCCATATCTTGTCTTCCAGGAGTTTCCATTCCATTTCCTGCCCTTATGGTTTTCCATTATTTTTCTCAAATGCATCAGTTTACATTCCATATCTAGTGAAATTCCAGTGAAAGTATCCAATGTGCACTGAGCTGCTCCTGAGATTTCCTTACCCACAGCCTTTTTAAGACACCTCCAAATCTTTACTTTCCTGGAACCCTGCTGGCACCTCCCTCTTGTAGAAGGATGGTTTCATTTGAGCTGTATAAATACATGCTTATGCCGGAATATTGGAAAGAGAGGAAGATAATGAAGGATAAGATTGGCCACTGGGCAAAAAGAGTCATGTGCAAACCATGAAAACCCATGGCTTTTGTTGATTTATCCAAAACATGGAACAAGCCCACATTTGCCGATGAAAGCTTGGGTTTAATTTTGTGTTCTTGGCCCTATTATTTGCATTTGGAATTTAAAAAAGGCCCTTTTTTTCCTCTGCCTGGAAGAAGTATTTCCATATATTTTCTCTAATTCTCAAATTGGCAGGCAATGCGAAGAGCTTTGATTGGCATCTGCAATCAGTTCCTCATTCAGTCAGCTGCATGAAGGCGATGGATTGCAGCAGTCTCGGCTTTGACCTTCCGAGGCTTTGCTTCATCAGCAGGATAAATATTTTGCTAAAAACAATATTTTAAAAAACCTTCCAGAAGTCAGGGAAGGGTTGGGTTTCTGGCAAAAGTAGCTGCCATTTCTTGAGAACCATTTGCAATCTGTTTCTTGCAAGATTGCCAACTGACCAGGAAGCAACGTAGTCTGGCAGCTCTTGTTTCATTAGCAGCCTCTGATGCACTGGAAAAGTCCTTCCAGGACTTGGGTGGGGAATATGTCCCCAACCTGTTGAGAGACAATCAGCCTTTTGCTTAGCAAAGGTGTCTTTTACTTCAGTCCATTTTCTTTATTGCTTCTTGAAATTACTTTCTGTGACACCTATTCACTTAGGAATCCCTTTCTTAATGCCAGTACTATTCTTTGCAGTCAGGGAACTGAAATCCAGGTTTGCTACAATAGATAGTTTTGGAAACTGCAGTCCCCATTAGATGATCTACAGCAGGGGTGGGGAACCTTTTTTCTGCCAAGGGCCATTTGGATATTTATAACCGGGGACCGGGGCGGTGGGGGACGGGGTTTCTGGGATTTCCGCAGACCGGGGGCCGGAGTTTGCGGGCGGGAGCCAATCACAAGCACTGGGGGGCGGGGTTTGCAGGCGGGAGCCCCGCAGGCCTTAGGCGGGAGCCCCACGGGCCTTATATGGCCCGCGGGCCTGACGTTGCCCACCCCTGATCTACAGCAATCCTCAGGAACCCAGTGAGCTTTCTCTAATTGATGGCTAAGGAAGCCAGTTCTGAGCTCAGCCAATTCCCAGCTGAGCAGAGAAGAATTTGCCTGGTACCGTCTTGAACACACCGAAGTGCTGGGGGAAATTTAAATATGATTGGAATGTTATCTTGTCTTGGTAACTGAGTAACACTGTTATGAAGTATGTAATTTCTTTGTTTGCCAACTGTAATTGACCACTGCTCAATACACTACCGAGCTAAGTGAAAGAAGTGGTTATCTCAGCATGGTGGCATCAAGTTAGTCTTCAAGAATTCTGGACCTGCAAGGACTTATGGAGGCAACCCCATCTGTTCCTCTCCCTTCCTGGCTGCCAGCTGAACCAATGCCAGGCTTACTGCTCATTGTAGGTTGTGCATTCCTCCTCTGGGCTCCAGCTCAGCCTCAGTGCCACCATCTGTGGTGCTGGCAAAGCCCTTCCACTGAGTTATAATGTGGTATCTACTCCTGGGGCCTGTTAGCGTCCTACTGTCTGTAATAGATGTGTTTAATTCTCATGGAAATATTGAGTAAACATCAGGGAAATATATTTTACAGTCTGGAGCCAGCTCTGAGTGTTGCTAACAGTGTTATCGGACATGGTGTGGATGATTTAAACACAGACCTGTGACAAAGATCCACACCTGCCTGTGAAGAAACAGCATCCATTACCTGGGACATTAATTAGCAGGAGGAAAGGTCAGGTGATATGCCGTTGCCAGCTGCCCTGGGAATGAAGAGAGAGAGGAGAGGATACTAATATATTCCCTTCTTGCTTCTTGGCTTACTAGCTTGGTGGCATTTATGCCAGTTGACCTCATGCCAGGTCACACAGGAGCTCATCCCCTTATGTTAGCTATGGCCTGATGTTCTCTGATCTATTTGTAGCTCCAGCAACTAAAAGGGAACTGATAAGGTGGGAAAAGAGGGATCAAAACTATGCTGGAAAATTCCAAGGAGAAGACCGGTTCCTGGAGATGACCAAACATCTGCACCCAATATTGTTGCATCAGTGTTAAGAAAGCAAAGGCAGCTGCCATTAGTATAGCTTATCTGCACAGATTGTGATATCTATGTTACGTTCAGTGTCAACTGGGGCTAAGAGAAAAGGCAGGTATTTTCTCACGAAAACTGACCGTGTTGGTGGGCATCTTGGCTTTCATGGATTTTTGTAAAGAGGGAAAAAAGGTGCTTACAAAATATATTGGTCTGTCTCAGATTCCTTTGCTTTTCACATTTCTGGTCAATTAGGATCAGCAATTGGCTGGAACCAGCCAAAAAAAAAAAACTTATCCTCATTCAGGATCATCTGTGTTTGCTCTTAGAAACACCAACAAGTAGTTGCATTTGATTGGTGATAGAACACTGTGATGTTGCTGAATGTACACTGAATTTACCTTTCAGAAAAGGAAACTTGCAACAAAATACTGTACTGTAGAAATCTGGATGACCGCTAGATGGTAGCAAAGCCATTCAGAAATCTCTAATTCTTTATTGCCATCTAGTGGCTGTCTGGATTTTGCAGTCATACATAAGCATTAGCTTTCATCCCAAAGCATCAGAAATGGAGGGAATGATGAAATACCATTAAGATTGCCAACTGACAAGAAATCCATTCTGTTTTTCCCTTTAATAGCAGCTTCATATGCAGGCATTAGCTGGAGATGATTTTCATGTTGGACGCAAAAGTGATCGCTTGCAAATGTCCACCCTTCAGGCTACTCTCAAAGGCAGAAGTACAATGAAAAGTTGGCAACTCTAAATATGGTGTACTTCCCCTGAATACCCATTCTTGCCAATTCAGCATCTTTGTTTGTAACACTTCTCATTTAATTTCAGCTATCTACTTTCTCGATCTGCTCTGAAAGGAGATTAATGCTTTAATTACCCTTTTTGAGAGCTAAACAGCCTTGGGATGGTATATGGTAGCCAAATTTCTGTTATATCTTGTGGCAGGTTTGTACTCCAAAAACATACTTTCTAGTGGTTATAAATTCCTATACCCCACTACAATAAATCAGGCAAATAATAAATAAATGCAGCAAGGACTTTCTTCTGTGGCTGAGTGCTCTGAACTCATGCAAACCTTCAACAGAGATGTGGGAGCTGTTCTTGCATCTATATCCATCTGCCTCATGTGGTGAATCACTGAAGTGCAGGAGGTGGTTAATGGGGGGAAAAAAAGGATGTGGCTATTGAATCTTCTTTGGCAAAAAGGAATTTAAAAGAGCTTTCTGTTCTACTTTAAGCCTTCGTTGAACAATCAGCCTATCCTAACTGTCTAGTGTGAAATTACTTTAAAATGCAGTGTAAAAAAATCTTTGAAGGTCCCTATTGTCATGATCAAATTTCACTGAAAATGTAATACTGTTATATATTGGCTATCAAATACAAAATGTCTAGAGCAGTGTTTCTTAACCTTGGCACATTTATGGTGTAGATTTCAACTTCCAGAATTCCCCAGCCAGCATGCTGGTTGGGGAATTCTGGGAGTTGAAGTCCATACATCTTAAAGTTGCTGAGGTGGAGAAACACTGCTCTAGAGAATAGTTAAATATGAAACGTATGGTATATCAGACATCAAATACTAATGCAATTACTGATCAACTATAGCATGTTACCAACTATCATATTAATCTCAAATATGAGCTAAGTCAAATGCAGACATTGTACAGTTATATGAGTACTTGGAGAATAATCAATATTAGCATTTACAGAGGAGATTTTCATTTTTATAGTTCTTCTTCATATGTCTTTATGATACTCATTATTCATAGGCTCCGTACATGTTTAAATAGAGAACTATTGCATTTAATTTATTTCTATTTTTTAATTATTTAGAGGGAAAAAAGCACTTAGGGACCCTGAAATAACTTCTGCCACTTTATTTTCTTTAAGTTAAGTATGGGAATTGGAGTAGAAGATCAACTGCTAGTCAAATCCTACAAAGCAAAAAAGAAAAATGTCATGAAATGGTGCTGGCCAATGTTCAGTAGTGCTGCCATTGAATTTTAGTGACATAATTTTGGGGTGCTGGGGAGGTCACCAATGCAGGCTATGGACCATGGATTGCTTTGTTGGTTTCACATTTTGTTGGTTTCACATTTTTCCATGATACAGTAAAAGCTTCTTCATTATGCATACTAATAATTCAACCAATCAGGGAACACACAATTAACATGCTGGATGAGAATGCTGGAAATTGCAGTCCAACCCATCAGGTAGTTATGAAGGCATGCTAAAGTCTTTCTGGCAGTTGGGAAAGGTAGGTGATATAAAAAAATAGTGAAAGCTAAATCTCATGATTCATGGTTGCATCTGATAAGATGGGCCTTTTTCTATTGTCACAATTCTTTGATTAGTCCTTATTATGGCAGAGGATGTCATCAATAATTATGGTGTGATTCTAGGAGGCAAGTATTAAACCAATTCATGCTGATGATCAAAATGCATGGTGTTATGCTTCACATTCTTTCTGCAATCTTCTATTACTAACATGGAATTGTCTTAATAGTGATTCAGTTAATTGGCCCATTGAGCTTGACAATTTTCTGACCAATGCAATTTCCTTTTCTGAACACAAGTGGGAATCTAAGGGGCACAAGACATACTTATAAGCTTAATCAGGTGGCAGGCTGGTCTCTCAAGAGCATGGATAGCACCATATAGGCAAATGATCCTCCCAAACCCCAAAATCTATCCCACAAAACCCATCTGGTGTTTTGATGCCTTTTCCTCCCAAACATCAGAAGACAGAGATAAATGGTAGGATGTGGTACAGACCCTACTGGTTCTAGAAGCTGGAAGTTAGAAGAAATCTCAGGAACATGATTAATCACCTAGGAAGATAAGGGTTCCAGACCTGAGCTGGACAGAGCCTTACCAAGCCCGATGGAATGTAGATGTTTGCAGATCTAAAGCTGTATTGCTTATCTAAACAGTAGGTTTCTTCATGGGAAGGAAGGGGCTTATTCAATCCTACTTTTCAGTTATAATAGCTAGTAGCTAGAATATGGATAGGATCCCGGTGGCTCTCACTTTGTAACCAGCCATTCTGAGCTACCAATGCTGGAAACAAATGTTTGGTTTTCCACATCACACTAACTGACGAAATAAAAATTAGTGACTTCACTCAACAAGCTAAACCCAAACCAAATCATTACAATTTAAGACAAAGTTCAATACCATTCATATATATTGTCCTCTGTAATAGCAGTTGTTATGACTCTTATTGTATGTTGTGATGATTTCTTTTCTGAACTCAAGATAACAAATATATATAGTAGGTTTATGGGAGGCTGCTGAAATTTGCCCAACTTTGGTGCTTTGTGCCACTGAAACAGCACTAAGCCCACTTTTAGGCATTTCACATCATTCTCATGGTTTCCTCTGGTGCAGCCAATAACCAATAGAGACTTTTTGCGTGTGTGAATTGCATGTGTACAGAATCCTCCTCCATCTTCCAGAAGGGATAGGCAGAGCAAAGCAGTGCAGTGCAGTGCAGTGCAGCAGCTTCACTTTTTGTAAGTCCATGTGTGGGGGTGATGTTGCTTTGCAAAGTAACTTCAAAGAGGTGTGTGGCTCAAAGCATCATCACCCTTGGGTGCTTTGCCCAGCCCTTGGCTTAGCCCGAAGTGTTGTCCATAGTCATGCCACTAACAGTTGACCTTAGTGCAGTCCTTAATTACTTGTATTATTGATATTCTGTCTTTTGAATCATGAACTGGACTGTGCTTTGGAACCTGCTTCTGCCTGTGATTCACTACCCTGGTTGAACTCTGTACATTAACCTTGGACTGTGCATCAACCAGACCTGAATGAATTCTAGGTTTTCCCTTTGGTTGTTTTCTCACTGCTGTGAGTTCTTGATTTCCTACCTGGCAAACCTACAGTAGATAAGTTCAAAACAAAACAGGCACACATATTTTCTTTCTTTCTTTCTTTCTTTCTTTCTTTCTTTCTTTCTTTCTTTCTTTCTTTCTTTCTTTCTTTCTTTCTCTCTCTCTCTCTCTCTCTCTCTCTCTCTCTCTCTCTTTCTTTCTTTCTTTCTTTCTTTCTTTCTTTCTTACTTTCTCTTTTTCTTTCTTTCTTTCTTTCTTTCTTTCTTTCTTTCTTTCTTTCTTTCTTTCTTTCTTTCTTTCTTTCTTTCTCTTTCTCTTTCATATTTGAATATCCAGGTTTGTATGTAAAACACCAAGCAACAGATGGCTTGGAAATGCCCAAGAAGATGAGTGGAGTTTTGGAAATGAGTTCAGATATGCCAATGGAAGCCAAACTACAACTTCCAGCCATTTAGCTTCTCCCACCCCTTGCCTTCTCCTTGGATTTCAGCAGCACAGCCACACAAAGGGGCTGAAAGAGCTAGTCAATCACCTTACCCTTCATGCCACGTCTCCTGCCAGCTGGACAGCTGGTCTTTATGGTATATGGGTATTTGTTCAAATGGCAGCAGTTTATATAAGCTGCCATTCAGGCAGGCCTGGCACATGTTTCTGGTCACCACTGACCAGGGACAACTTGGAAGTGGCTGGGGTCTTCATATGCGGACCACCTCTGCCAAGCCAAGTTCCTTTTGATCAGATGGAGCCTTCTCATCCACTGCCAATGTACTGCTTTGGGACCATAATGGTCCATGTTATGCTGTGCAAGTATGTGTTTTAGACAACCCTTCTACCATCTCAAATTCTCTCCTCTCCTCTAAGGGAGATAACAGTGGTGCTGGAGAGAAATAAAACTAACATTAAAGGACATCCTTGATTTATGCCATTAGAGTTGTTTGGTCCAAAACTGTGTGTACCTTCCCCTAGACAGCATTAGGAACATTTGGTGGAATTGAGACAAAATGAATAATGATCTGGAGGAATATTTTGGCAGTGCCAACAAAAAGAGGCAGCTCCTTCCTTTCAGGCATTTTGAGGAGAGGTAATCTAAATATTTGCACAAATAATTGGGAGGTGGGTTGCTTATTAGTTAAACACACTTATAAAACCCCTGCAGGACTTCTGCTCTATGTGCAGAGTTCTACAAGAAGAACCAAGTATGCTTGGATATTGGAGGGAAGTAACATTTGATCCCTTGCCTGTATCACACTTTTAATCATTCGGAGCATGAGCTGAATTAATTTCTACTCAAACGTGATATTAGTAAACCTTTGGCTCAGCTCTTTACAAAAATTGCCTTCCTTGGAAACATCTCAGGCTAGATACCAAGCTGACCTTGGAGGATGTATTTATTCTTATTAACAGCCTTTATCTTCCACATAATAATAATGGTTTCTGGGTGAATTACAACAATAAAGTGTTCCAAAGCAATAATAATAACAAAACAGCCTAGATGCTCCAGCATTAAAATGAAATCAGAGGGTGAGAGTAAAGTAGTATTGAGAAAGAGACATCAAGAGTATTATATAAAATGAATACCTGTTTTGACAACTGATGAGCCATTTAAACAGTGGCAGAAGGATGTATCTAAATTTGTGTGGCAGGGGGAAAAGCCACAAGTTAAATATAAGGTGTTACAAGATGCAAAGGTAAGAGGAGGATTGGGTTTACCTGACTTGAAATTGTATTTTGCAGCTTGCTGTTTGGTTTGGATGAAAGAGTGGGTGTTGCTGAGAAATAGAAGGCTTTTGGAGTTAGAAGGACATGACCCGAGATTTCGGTGGCATGGATATTTGTGGTATGATAAAGTCAAGGTTAATGTGGATTTTAAAATCATTGTGTTAGATGTGCCATATTGAGAATATGGAATAGATACAAACCCAGGTTGTGCCTGAAAACACCTTTGTGGCTCTCAGCACAAAAAGTATTGCATAGACAAGAAATAATAGGCAAACACAAAAGGCTAACTTATCATCAGATACTAGAATTTTTTCAAGGGGAATGTAAAATAAAATCAAGAGAAGAACTGGTGGCAGAGGGATATAATTATCCATGATTCTCCTATTTACAGTTATTATAAAGATTTAAAGTAGACAAAAGAATTTATGAACATTGTGTTTGAAATAGAATTGTGTAGAAATGATGAACATGTAATTGCTAAAATGTATAAACTTTTATTGAAATTTGAAACAGAAGAAGAACAAGTGAAAGAATGTATGATAAAGTGGAGTAAATTTTTTGGTTATAATGTACAGATGGAACAACGGGAAAATATGTGGCTGAAAGGATTGAAATTTATAGTATGTTATAATCTTAAAGAGAATTTTTATAAAATGATGTACCATTGGTATATGTCACCAGATAAATCGTCTAGAATGTTTAAAGGCACTTCAAATTTATGTTGGAAATGTAAACAAAAAAGAAGGGACACTTTATCATGCTTGGCAGACATATAAAAAAGCTAGAAAAATCTGGATTCAAATACATACACTGATTTCAAAGGATTTTAAAGATACAATTGAAACCAGAGGTTTTTCTTTCGGGATTGATGGACAAACAGTTGGAAAAAAGTCATGGAACTTTGTTTTTGTACATGATAACTGCAGCAAGATAATTGTATGGAAAAATTCGTCACTACCAACAATGGAGGAATGGTTGGTGAAGATGTTGGAACTTGCTGAGATGGCTAAACTGACTTCTTTGATCAGAGAAAAGACAATATCTATGTTTATTGCTAACTGGAAATCCCTTATAGACTTTTTGCGTGAAACAGAAAAAAATGAATTTATGATTTATGGTTTTGATGATTAGACAGGATAGATTATAGAAAGAAGAGAATTACATTGTAACATTAGAGTAGGAGGTAAATGTATAATTGTACTTATAACTGCTGTAAAGAAGTTTGGAAGCTACTTCTTTGTATCTATTTTCTTTCTTTTCTATTTTTCTTTTTACTTTTCCCCCCCCCTTTCTTGCACCTTTAGCTTTCTCTTTGATTTCTTTCTTTTCCTTTTCCTTTTTGTTTCCTTACTTTATATTAGTTTGTATTACTTTTTAATCTTCTTTTTATTACTTTTTATTTTTCACCTTTATCTTTTTTATCTTTTACTTTTTATCTATCACTTTTTATCTTTTTTATTATATAGAAAAAAAGAGTATTATATAAAATGAATATAAAGGAATATGAATTTAGGTTTTAACACTGAAAGTTTGGAAGAATGAGGAATAAAAGGTTTTTCTTGGCATCAAGAAGGATACCACGTGAGCATCTCCAAGGGGGATCTTCCCCAATTAAGTTACAACCACTGAAATGGTCCTTTCCCAAGTAACATCCAATCACAACTCACTTAGTGGAGTAGCAAAAGATGGGACTCAGAAGACTGTGGAATTGTCAATGAGTCATACCTGATTCTGATGTCAGTTAGGGAGGTGGAGGGTAGATGAGTAACTGTGATAGTTGCCAGTGCTCTGCAGAATCTGCAGCAGAGAAGGTGGCAGTGTGTGGCACTTAACTAATGGCTTCATTTATCAAAAAATGGTCATTAGTGGCACTCTGTGGATCTTGGCTCCACTCAATATCAAGGAAGAGTCTGATAGCTGAGACTCACTTTTGAACAAAAAGGAAAAGACTATGAATTTCCATTGGAATAATCTGAAGAATGTTCCATGGATGTACCCATCACCAGATGGTGAAATAGGTGGATCCTATTTACCTGACATTGATGTAATTAAGGAAAATACAGCAGCAACCATTTGAAGTCATCCTCTTTCCCCAGCCTTGAAACACATCTTGAAATGTACCCAACACATGGTGAGTTGTGGGGAGGAAAGGAATGGCAGAAGACAGCTCCCTGAGACACAGAACTCTCATTAGAGACCAGCAATCCAGCTGTACGATGTGAGAAACAAAAAAGCCCACCAAAGCTTGGCTAGAACAGAAGCCTCACTTGGACATGGCTTGGGTCATCATTCATCTGCAGATTTGCTGAAAACAATTCACCAAGCATTGACAGGACAGCAGCGGTGGTAGAAACTGTGAAATTAAAATTGGCTACTCATGTTCAGCTTTGTCCTAATTCAGGTTGCCATGTCAAAATGGTGATCCTCCAAAAGTGAGGTAATTTTATTGTGGTAGTCTGCAGTGTTTAGAACCACTGTACATCTTCCTTTGTCAGCAGGTAAAATGGTGATGGTTTCATCTTTGCTGAGGGCTGTCAGGGCTCTCCTCTCTTGGACGGTAAGGTTGGGGGGAGGAGGTTGAGCACTGGACAGAGCTGCAGATATTTTAAGCCGGAGTTGTTCTGCTTCTTCAAAAGGTAGGTGGTTGTTGTGGATGGCAGATTCTGTGGCTGTAATGAGCTCCACAACCGGAACTTGCTTGGGAGTGATGGCAAAATTAATCAACCTCCTCCCCCCAACCTTACCGTCCAAGAGAGGAGAGCCCTGACAGCCCTCAGCAAAGATGAAACCATCACCATTTTACCTGCTGACAAAGGAAGATGTACAGTGGTTCTAAACACTGCAGACTACCACAATAAAATTACCTCACTTTTGGAGGATCACCATACATATGAAAAACTGAAAAGAGACCCCACCAACAATTACAAGAAAAAGGCAATAGACAGTTTGAAACAATTGGAACATGATGGCTCCATCGATAGGATTACCTACCACCGTCTGTATCCTGGAGAAGCCATCCCCTGCATCTACGGACTTCCTAAGATCCACAAGGAAGGAACACCCCTCCGACCCATAGTCAGCAGCATCAATTCGGTAACATACAACATTGCCAAACACCTCTCTACCATACTAGCACCTCTAGTTGGACACTCTGAACACCACATCCATAATTCAGAAGAATTTGTTTCCAAAGCAAAGATCCTGAAACTGGATACAGATGAAACTATGGTCTCCTTTGATGTGTCCTCCCTTTTCACCAGCATCCCCACCACTCATGCTCTATCCGCTGTCAGGAAGAGACTAGAAGAGGACAGCACCCTGGAAAGGAGAAGCCATCTCAACCCAAACCAGATCTGCCATCTTCTGGACCTGTGTCTTAACACCACTTATTTCACATACAGAGGTGACTTTTACAGACAAAAACACGGCTGTGCCATGGGTTCTCCTGTGTCACCCATTGTGGCCAATTTATACATGGAAGAAGTGGAGAAGAAAGCACTCAACACATTCCAGGGAACGGTGCCCACCCACTGGTTTAGGTATGTGGATGACACCTGGGTCAAAATCAAGGCCCAGGAAGTACAGGCCTTCACGGACCATATAAACACTATAGATGCCAACATTAGCTTCACCAGAGAAGACACCAAGGACAACAGACTGGCATTCCTAGACTGTGAAGTCCTCATTGGGACCGGTGGCAAGCTAGAAATAGGGATCTACAGGAAACCCACACACACAGATCAATATCTGATGTTTGACTCCCACCATCCACTGCAGCACAAACTAGGAGTCATCAGGACATTGTCACACAGAGCAGAAACCATCCCCACCTCCATGGATTCCAAAAAGAATGAAAATCAGCACCTGAGAACAGCCCTGAAGGCCTGTGGATATCCAAATTGGGCCTTCACCAAATCTAAATCTACCAGACCTAAAACAGCGACAGATAGGGCTGAGACTCAGAGTAAACGAAAGAACCTGGTCATTCCCTACATGGCTGGCGTGTCTGAAAAGATAAAACGGATATTTGGCAAACACCACATACCTGTATATTTCAAACCCACCAACACACTGAGACAGAGGCTTGTACACCCCAAAGATCAAACTCCAAAACATAAGAAAAGCAATGTAGTTTATGCAATCCAGTGCAGTGAGGAGTGCAGTGAGGAGTGCTCTGAACTCTACATTGGAGAAACCAAACAACCTATGTACAGGAGGATGGCACAACACAGGAGAAATAACACCACAGGACCAGAGTCAGCAGTTTATCTTCATCTAAAAGAAAAAGGACACTCATTTGAGGACATTAATGTTCACATTTTAGACAGAGAAGATAGGTGGTTTGAGAGAGGGGTCAAGGAATCCATTTATGCCAACTTGGAAAATCCTTCCTTGAATAGAGGTGGGGGCCTCAGGCACAAACTCTCCCCCATCTTCCTCCCCGTGTTGTCTTCTGTGCCTAGGAAGATTAAGACCATTTCAGAAGCTCAACAGCAGCATGGTGTTTTTAACGACCCTCCATTAGATGATAAAAGGACTTAAAAATTACATCTCAATATAACCATGACCTAGCCCCAGGTGTAAGGTCACACAGCTACCTAGGAACATATTTAGGATTCCCTTACCAACTTTACTCAGACTGAAGAAGCCCCTTGGATAAGGAGCGAAACGTTTCCATTAAGAAAATAGAAATCCAGTTGACATGATTCAAGCTACAGACAATCAAGCTAAAGCTTTCCACCGCTTTATCTGAAATTGGTCAGGTTCGGTGCCTTCAGGAGGTTCTAACATGTATGCAAATACCATCCTATGACAATACAAAGTAAAAAAGAAAAGAAGAGATTCAGATATTTGTGGCTTTCCTGGGTTAGCCGAAGATAGGCAGGAAGATTCAGGATCCTGATTCTCACTTTAGATTTAGGTTCAAATTGTATCAGGCTACTTTCCAAAACGCCAAATTGGTTTTGAACCAAATCTTGTGGTTGATACATAGCACTCACTTCTCTAACTGCTATATTTTCCCACTTCCAGCATTAGGTCACAGGTGAAATCTAGGATGGGACTGCCCATCTTCCTCTCTCTTCTTTCCTACTCTCTCTTTTGTAGAAGTTTGTAGAAGTTTGTTATCAAAACTGAATTGGGTAGAACTTTGTTTCAGAAACTGTGAAATCCATGGAGCATGATGCCATCTCCAATTGAGAGAGAGAGAGAGAGAGAGAGAGAGAGAGAAGTTAATTAGGACTACTGTAGATATTCTGCAATGTCTGGAGGACCACTAGATAGGAAAAAAGAGTTGGCAATTTTCTGAATCCCTTTGCTGCTATCTAGCAGTCAGCTGGATTTTTTCAGCCCAGATATGGTATGCCTAAATTGATTATTAGAGACAATTTGGTCTAGTGGTTAAAGGCACTGGGGTAGAATGAGTTTTAGTCCTACCTTAGGCATAGAACATGCTGGGTGACTTTCACTCTCTCTCAGCCCTAGGAAGAAGGCAATGGCAAGCCACTTCCAAAAATCTTGCCACGGAAATGGCAAGGACTTGTCTAGATAGATGATTGATAGATAGGTAGATAGGTAGATAGGTAGATAGGTAGATAGATAGGTAGATAGATAGGTAGATAGATAGGTAGATAGATAGGTAGATGATAGATAGATAGACAGACAGACAGACAGACAGACAGACAGACAGACAGACAGACATCCTCTCTTAAAAGACAGTTGGGTAACTTTGGGCCAGTCATACTCTCTCAGCCCTAGGAAGAAGGCAAACCACTTCCAAAATGTTTGCCAAGAAAACTGCTCTTAATTATTATTAATGCAAATAATCTTGACTGTCAGAGGGTACAAATATTTCAACAGTGATATATATGGAGACAAATACATTTAATTTACCCCTTTTGAATTTCAACCAGCCAGCTAGAATGGGTCATGCCATGGTTCAGTCTGCCTCTCTCTGGAAGGTGGGTTGCCAAGCAATCAGTTGATGCATGGTTGCCTACCCCAGTTTGGTGCAATCTCACGGGCATCTCTTTTTCCTCTTCCTGGATACCAAGATGGATCTGGCTATGAAGTGAGGAAAGTGGTACAGCTAGCTAGCAGCCTTTCTAAATTCTGTTCAGGAACAAAAGGAGGAGGAAAGGGAGGGGGAGTATCAGTGCCCAAGCAGGTACCATTTCCAGATCTTGTCGTGTGGTAATTATCTCCATTGGACCTGCCAGTCCACAGTAACAAATTTCATCACTTGGCAGGCAATGAAATCAATAGCTAAAGGGTTGGGGGGAGCGGAGGGGAGCAGGGAAGGGGAGAGAAAGAAAGAGAGAGAGATAAAACAGTAGGAAGGCAACCTTCATTTTTTCCTCTCCGTATATCACACTCCCTTCCAAGAAGCACTGCAGTTTTTCCAGGGCTAACTGCAGAATTGCTCTCGGAGAGTGACCAAATTGATGTTGTTGTTCTTTTTAAAGGGAAGTAGCAAATCCATGTTCCAAAGTGCTATTTTACGATGACACGTACCGGCGCATACGAGATGGAATAGGTAGGATTTTATTGAAAGTTTGTGTCAGAAAGACATCTGTATAATGTGCTAGGATGGGGATCCAGGGGCCCTCCAGATATTTCTGTATCATAACTTCCAGATTTCATCGCCAGAGATGAGAGGTTCCGTGGGCTGTAGTTCAGCAACATCTGGAGAATCTCAGGATCCTCACTGTTAATAAAATACACACTGAATTATTATGTTGTCTTAATTAGGGCTGACCAGATCAATGGTTTTGCATTTTTCCTTACCAATTCTCATTGGATTTAATGAAAGCCATGTTGGTCAAAGGAGAACGTTGATGAAATTCTAATGGGTGGAGTGTGGTGTTCTTGTACTTACTTAACTATAAGAAGATCGAGGGATAGGTGTGAATATTCTTGCTCTAGGGCTGCCAGATCAAGGCTGTAAAACTCTAGATGACTAATAGATGGCAACAAAAAGTTCTAACCGCCTTTAACTCTACCTCATAATCTAGAGTCCCCTATTCGGGGAGATGGGCGGGGATAAATTTAGATAGATAGATAGATAGATAGATAGATAGATAGATAGATAGATGATAGATAGATAGATAGATAGATAGATAGATAGATAGATAGATAGATAGATAGATAGATAGATAGATAGAAGCTGCCTGGATTTCTGTAGCCCAGATTTCATAGCCCCACCAGGTACTCTACTGGTCTGCAGCTTCCCTGGTTTCCATGCTTCCATCCCAAGGGAAGACAACATAAGGCCCCTCTCCCCAAAAGTATTTTTCAGATTGGGAAGTGTGGGCTGGCAGAGAAGCTTCACCTCAATGCAAGGACGGAGAAGAGAGAGTAAAACCAGCAGGAGCTGCAGTTCTCCAACTGTCAAATCAGCTCAACAGGATTGCCTAAGAGAAATTCAAAATAAAGTCTCAAACCCACTGAAAAAGAAAAGCAGAAGCCTGTTAGAAATTGCAAGGCAGAGTTTGGCACATTATGTCCCCTACCAGTAGGTTTCCCAACCTCGGCGACTTCCAGATGTGTGGACCACAACGTGAGAATTTCCCAAAGGCAACTCTGGGAGCTAAAGTCCACGTGGCCAGGAGTTACCAAGGTTGGGAAAGCCTGATATCCTCTCTTTCCTGAGAGTAAGTCCTGAAGAATTCACAGGGACTCACTAGTGGGTAGATGCATACAGCAAATTTAAGTGACAGATGCAAGAAGACGGAGTAGGCCTTTTCTATTTACTAAGCAGGAAGAGAAGCCAACCCAAACTTTAAAACTAAAGAGAAAACGAGATGAAATATTATTGTCCTTTTGCTTGTATTGTGTTTTAATTTAACAGATTTTACAAATCCATTTTCCTTTAAGCAAATGAGTCACCCAGTTGGAATGCTCTCTCTCTCCAGACTGAGCACTGAGACTGAGATTCCACAGCCTAGAAAAGAATGTTTAGGTGTACAATATTTACTATTACAAGTGTTATTGCATCAGGTAAAATCAGCAGCAATTGAGAGAGGAATTCATTGACAACATCAAGACCACTGTTTAGGTTTTAACTGCTGAATTGGCTGGAAGTGTATTCATCTCTCCCCCCCCCCCCCCATAAGCGTCCCCCGCACACACACACACACACACACACACACACGTGTGTGTGTGTGTGTGTGTGTGTGTGTGTGTGAGAGAGAGAGAGAGAGAGAGAGAGAGAGAGAGAGAGAGAGAGAGAGACAGAGACAGAGACAGAGACAGAGACAGAGACAGAGACAGAGACAGAGAGATTGAAACATAAACACACAGTCCCTAAACATTCAGTAGCAAGCTGTGATCAGATCCTGTCTCCCATCAGGAAATGAAATTCTAAGCTTTCAGCTCAGATTTTTTTTAAAGCAACAGTGACCATTTTAATTGCTATCCTGTATCAAAACAGGGCTCAGAAGAATGAAAGGAAGTTGGTTTCTTCCCTCTGACTTCAGTTTATGGCATTCAATGCTGCAAAGATGGTGACGGTGACAGTGACGTCTGTTTCAAAAGGGTTAGACAAAGCCACTATCTAGGTCCATGAAAATCAATAATCTGCCATAAATGAATGGAATTCAAGTATTCTTGAATTTGCCTGTCATTTATCCATCAGAGGGTAGTGGGTTGCCCTTGTGTTCAACTAGCAGTTTCCCAAGTTCCGCCTAAGGGTCCCTATTAGGAACAAGGTGCAGTACCTACTAAGTAAGTACTACCTAGTATCTTCTCCCAGAAACACCAAACATTTAGCACAAGATTGGCAAGTAAGCACATGAGTGACAGGGCAACCCACAGACACCATAAGCACCCCAAATTAAAACAACATCTAAAACTTCAGCAACATCTCATGAGATGGCTGAGACTCTCAAGATTGCAGCCATCTTGCATGGGACTTGGCAATCAAATAAGATTTGGTAATGGGGGAAGCACCAGGAAAGATTGTCCGGTGAACCTGGGTCTTGAAAGGTTGCTGGTTCCTTGATGTAATGATCTGTTAGAAACAGGTAGGTGCTGTTTTTAGTTCCAGGCACATTACAAATTGTTCCTGGGCCTTTCAACCTTTTTACTGAAGAAGGGGCATTTTCCATTCCACTTTGAGAAAGCTAGGACAGAAAGTCTGCTCCAAGCGGACAAGGTAATCCAATATCTAGCTAAGACAATATATAGGACGTGTAAGCCAAAGAGGTGATTATCTCAGTTTCCCTCACTTACAATGCCTTGTAGGTCCTTCACGGAACAGAAGGCTAAGCTTTTGACTGTGAAGATTCTTCACCCCCTTCCTGTTTAAATAGCTCCTTTGAACATACCATTTAGAAGTAACACAGTGAGCTGTTATGAAAAGTTCCTGTATTTTTGGAAGGGGGGGGAGATGAACTCTGTTTTATTATTGCTCTGCTGCATATAAATCACAGATGGCTGTGATTCTTAAGTATTTGTTTATGTAGTATAGTTAATATGTTCTTACCAATCTGGGAAAAATATATTTGAAATTGACCCAGGTGAAATAGTTTGAATTTAGCTTTCAGGGGACTTTTTTTTTAAAAAAAGTATCAAGCGAAGGAAATGCTCACATATGTGTTGGTGTGAGAAATGCCAAACTCTTTTGCATAACTGAGCTCTAGCATATCTTTCTGATATGGGCATATCATACTACTGCTTTGTTTCTGTTAAATATATTCATTTTTTAATATGGTGAAACAAAGATCCATGTGGTTTAACGATGTAATACGCTTCTGAATTATATACCCAAACCTTGAACCTTATCAAGAATAATGGACCTATCCAGTATAGGTGGGCATCAAAAAAGATTATTTTTCAATGTTGGAAAGATAGCGCGATCCCAGAGCTACAATTTTGAATCACCAATATGTGTTTTCCTTCTGTTTCTGAACCGGGGCTCTACTAATGCAGTAGAAAGACTAATCAATATTATTCCAAGCGGTCAAGGTTTAATGATGTATTTAAAAATTAGGCGAATGATTTCCTATATGGAACATAGCATGTTTTTATTGTTTCTTTTTTTCCCTTTGTCATTGTGTTTCCTTGTTTTCCTTTGCTTCCTTTCTGTTAAAGCAATATATCAGAGCTTTCCAAACTGTGTGTCGCGACACAAAAGTGTCGTGCCGCCGCACGCCCCCCGCGCCGCCGCACGCCCCCCCACGCTGCCACCGTGCGTGCGCGCGCCACCATACACCCCCCCGCGCCGTCGCCGTGCGCGCGCATGCCGCCGCTGCCACTGGTGTGTCGCCAGCGGCAGCACTTTGGAAAGCCCTGCAATATATATATATATATACATGCATACTTACCCCATATCTGAGCTGCAAACATCCAGAAAACCACTAGATGACACAGTCTGTGTTTTTGCTGCCATCTAAAGGTCACCAAATAGGGGCGTGGTGGATTAATAGGTACCACTTCGGTGGGTAGGTAACAGCGTTCCGCGCGTGTCATGCGGCCACATGACCGTGGAAGCGTCTTCGGACAACGCTGGCTCTTTGGCTAACAAACGGAGATGAGCACCGGCCCCTAGAGTCGGACACGACTGCACAAATGTGCGGGGGGTACCTTTACCTTTACCTTTAAAGGTCACCAAAATTTTGGCAGCCCAGATATGACACGCCTAGTTTAAATGCAGTTAGTTCCATGGGTGGTGTCTACTGGTCACGGAATCCATCATACTCAGATTTCCTTAATAAATAACTTTTCTGTACAGGAATAAAGGCTGATTCAGATATGCATAAAACATCCCTTAATTTCCCTTGCAAAGCCACAATATACCCAAGGACTAAAAATGGAACCTATGAGTTGGCTCCTTTGAGAAATACCAGCTCTGTTCAGGGACTCTTACCATGAGGAGGACCGGCATAGACAAGTGTACCGTCCCTGCCTCTGTGCATCCTCTCAGTAGAGATTCTCTGTCTGCTTGAGGCAAGCTGCTTCTTCAAAGGAAGCAGATGCTCAAGCAGAGAAGGGCCATCTTCACACCAATACAATCTTCAACTGCTGATTGTAAACTGATGGATTTTCTATAGCCACATACATGCTTATAAATTGGATTCTGACATAGTATGAAGCCATGCTTTTGAACTAAAATGTATTGAATAAGTTGCAATTGATTGGAACCCCATTTAATGCTAAAAGGCAAGCTGTGGTTTACAAACCACAAGAGCTGGATCTGCCATTGGAGTTTAGCTATTATTAAAAGACAGCTGTGTGGGAGAGTTCTGTCTCACACAATCAAAAGAAAACAGCCTGATATGGCCATTACTGAAACAGGGTATAGATGTAAAGTGTCCCTCTGGTCTAGAACAGAGATGCTTCTAGCCCTTTACATACAGTGGGAGGCATAAGTAAGGGAGAGCCAGTTTGGTCTAGTGGTTAAGGCAATGGGCTAGAAACCAGAAGCCTGAGAGTTCTAGTCCTGCCTTAGGCATGAAAGCCAATTGGGTGACCTTGGGCCAGTCCCTGTCTCTCAGCCCTAGGAAGGAGCCAATGGCAAACCAGGAGAGTGAGAGTTCTAGTCCCGCCTTAGGCATGAAAGCCGGCTGGGTGACCTTGGGCCAGTCCCTGCCTCTCAGCCCTAGGAAGGAGCCAATGGCAAACCAGGAGAGTGAGAGTTCTAGTCCCACCTTAGGCATGAAAGCCGGCTGGGTGACCTTGGGCCAGTCACTCTCTCTCAGCCCAACTCACCTCACAGGGTTGTTGTGGGGAAAATAGAAGGAGGAAGGAGTATTAGGTATATTCGCTGCCTTGCGTTATTTATAAAAATAATAAAGGCGGGATAGGAAATAAACAAAATAAAAATAAAAAATAAATAAGAATCTGAACATTGATTGTAGTATAAATGAAGCTCATATATGATACGCCGAAGCCACTGGAATTATTTATAATGGCTTTTTCTTTCTGCAATAAATCAGACGTTTTTGCATGCCTGTTTATGTGTCCCAGTCCAGTTTCCCAGGAGGAAGCCTGACAAAACCACAATTTGGTATAACATGTGAACCCAAGTCTACCATCAAGTTGATACATTACATTCAACCCAAAACCAAATGAGCCACTTAATATGGTCTAAATATGGTGTATGAACACAGTTGTAGGATACTTAGCTTTGCAACTTAGCCCACAGCAGGAAGGTGGGTGGGGCAAGTGGCTCAGAAGAGACCCTCCCTAGTTTCTCGGGCTGTAAAGGAGACGGGGGGGGGGGGAGGATTGTACTTTCAGACTTGCAAGATTCTGTCAATGTAGCTTTACAATAAAGTAGAATGAGCTCATCTGGTTGAGATTCCTATCTGGTTTACCCCACGAGCTGACAATATGTGAACTAAGTCTAAGAACTGAACTGTTCTGAGGCCAAAGAACGGTTTAATTTTCCCCTGAGCTGAGAAGTACTGTATATTAGGAGTAAGCAGGGATTGGAGCTTATTTTTCAAATACTGCCATTAACCCCCCTGGACAGAGGCATTAATCTCAAACATCCTGCATTTGACATCTTTCACAGTTGCTGACTTCATCTGAAATCTGTAATTAAAACAGCAGCAGAAAAGTCAATAAATTGTCATTGCCCCCTTTTCAGCAAACATCTTCTTTCTTCAATTCTGGGTCAGTTTACCTACGTTTCTAGGCAGATTTATTATTTTGTCAAAGTTGCCAAAGGACCCGTGTCCTTAAGGTTCAAAAGAAGCAAAAGATAAAGGATGGCATTCTCCTTTCTTGTCGGCATTGGATGGCATCATCAAAATGCTCATCTTTGTCTTCAAAGACCTTTATCTAAAAATATTATTTTGCATTCCTGTTCAACTGGATGGAAAATACGTTTCTTCCAGTCCTCCCCATGTACTCCTAGGTGGGGTGTGGAATAGGAGGTGATCCAGAGAAAAAGGCTATGGGGAGAAATAGAGGGTTCAGCTAAATGTGATGCTAAAAACACAACATTGGGTCATTTGATGTGGTTATCTGAGAGACCATGTCTCTTTTGGACAGAAGGATGGGTTTTGTTTGAGGATTTTGCTTTTGTTTGTTATTTTGGTATATTAATTTTGTAGTGGAATCTTGTAGATGCTCCTGTTCTTTGGAAGTATATGTTCCAGATTTGAAAATTAAAAGAAGGATAATGGAAATGGATGTTGCACATTTTCATTATAGCAACCCCCTCCAAATAATACAAGACTGAAGTGCCCTCATTCTCTATCCCTTATGCAACAAATACAGTGTGCGTATATTAAAATAGGTGTGTGTGCGTATGTCTATTTACATTTGAACAAGTATTTTTTGCTGGGAATTTTGATTACAGAATTACTGAGAAATTTGGACTGCATATACTAGCTTTTATGCTTAATTTTTTTCTTTATTGCTAAGTAAACTGACTTCAAGAGGGGCGCGATGGCTCAGTGGTTAAGACGCCAGGCTTGTCGATCGGAAGGTCGGCGGTTCGAGACCCAAGCGCCACGTGATGGAGCGAGCTCCCGCACTCGCCCCAGCTCTTGCCAACCTAGAAATTCGAAAGCATGCAAATGCAAGTAGATAAATAGGTACCACTTTGGTGGGATGGTAACAGCGTTCCACGCACGTCATGCCAGCCACATGACTGCGGAAGCGTCTTCGGACAGTGCTGGCTCTTCGGCTAAGAAACGGAGATGAGCACCGCCCCCAAGAGTCGGACATGACTGTACAGGGGAAAACCTTTTTAAACTGACTTCATGTTAATACTTTAATTGTTAAAATTGGCATGAATTCGTATGCATTCTTCTACTGATTAGTACGGAACACAGATACCATAGTATGATTTTATTCCTCCTCTTTCTCTCTCCTTTCCTTTTGTTTTGGCACATATTTTTCTTTAAAAGGTACATATGAGTTCCTGAATTTCATTGCCCAATTTCACTGCAGTCTGATGCTCTTCACTTTCCCTCATTTAATCAAACTCCCCATTTGGTAGGGAGAGCTCACTCCTATTTCTAATCCTGCTCTTATACTTTTGAGATCTTCCTTAAGAAATTCCTAATTTTACATACACCAACCACACAGCTGTTACCTGGTGAAAACAAGTCAGTCAGTCCTTTATTTCAGTCATTAACCAGTAAGAATTACATTCAGTACTAAAACTAAATGTTAACATTATGCCAATGTTTAACCTACATACTATAAAATAACTAGGGTTTAAGGTGCTAGCACAAATGTAAAAGCATAATGCCAATACTATTAAGATTATATATGTAATTAGGATTTCAAAATCAACTATGAATACAACTATATAAATCTATGCAAGAAGTATACTGTTAGATAAAACTATATATAATGCTAAAAATGGCTAAATATGAATAGCTAAGACAGTATATAAAATCACTAAATTGCTAAACTCTCCAGGTATTTCAAACTGAATATTAATGGTGTGACTGTAATGGCATTAGTATTACAGAAAATGGTCAACATCAATGGTTAAAGATGTCCCTACAACAGATACTGAAGCTGAAGCTCAAATACTTTGGCCACCTAATGTGAAGAGAGGACTCTCTGTAAAAGATCATGATGCTGGGAAAGACTGAAGGCAAAAGGAGAAGGGGACAGCAGAGGATGAGATAGCATCACCGATGTAATGAACATGAATTTGAGTAAACTCTGGGAGACAGTGGAGGTCAGGAAGGGCTGGCGTGCTATGGTCCATGAGATCACGAAGAGTCGGACATGACTAAACGACTGAACAACAACAACAACAACAACGAAGAAAACCATCTATATTGCTCCTCTTCTCATGTTTCCCTTATGATTATATCTATCATGGTCACTGATATTTTATAAGTGATTGGAAGTTTTAATGGGATGAGTCAATTCCAATGTGGTTCAATAGAATCTCCCCCTCAAAGCAGATCTGTGAGATAAAACATTTACTTAGTGGGTTGTTGTAGTTGCACTGCTTCCTTTCATTCATTTCTCTGACCCTTCAGTGGTGTTCTGCACATGTGCAGGACATGCCCTGAAGCAATCTCCCATGAAATGAAATTGCTGGTTGAGGTGAATTGGTTCCACCCCAACGCTTCGCAAGATGGATTGTGCCATCCTCATACCCTATGGCAGACCAGATCTCCTCTAATGCTAGAAGCAAGGCACTGAAATGGATAGTGTCCACTTTGCTTTGTTTCTTCTCAGACCACAAATGGAAAGGTGGACACCCGTGGAGGGTTTCTCTTGGAGGACCATGTTTCTGATGGTACTACCCAAATTAGCAGCTTCTGAAGTGCATATTATCCTGCCTGTTGTTATTAATCCATTGTATTAATAATCCCATATGCTGATCTTAAAAAAAAAATTACTTGGTCATCCAACATATATTTCCACCCCTCAACACACTGGGATGGGTGCAATTTTCCTGCAAAAATCAACAAGGAGGGTGCTTTTATATAGAAGACTTCCATATTCTACAGAAGAAGATAAAACTATAAGGGGGAAAAAAACCATGTCACATGACTGGATATGCTATGCACTGAGGTCATATTAATTCCAATATGAGCATCTATGAAAGCCAAAATTTGTCTCCATTGTGGAACCCCCCTCCACCCAGGGTAACTTCCATGAAGAGTAATTAATAGGAGAGAGAGGCTCAGTTGATGGCAGTATCTGGCTGATTCTTGCTGACCTCAGGAGCTATGCAGAGTCAATTCTTCTTAGCACTTGAACGAGGGAGCTCCGGGGATTCTCAGGGTTTGGAGCCTTGGATGGGATGGGATGGGATGCTACCACAGAAGAAAGTAATGGCAAATCTCTTCCTCAACACTGCCAAGAAAATGACATGGTTGTGTCTGAGAAGTCACCAAGCTCAACCTGAAGCAGTTTTTAGTTGAGATGGCAGTACTGAGCTAAGCTTGGCAGATTTCCTAGACTTCTCCTAGACTGGGAAGCCAAAAACCCATCCCAGAGGAAGGAAATAACAATCCACTTCTGTTATACTGCCAAGAAAATTTCATGAATGCACTTAGCAGGAGTCAAGCTTCATGGGAGGACATCTCTGCTTAGCTACAGCTAGGATGTACCTCATGAATTAGGAATGGAGTTAGTATTACTATAAAACCACTCCTCAATTATACTTTTGCTACTCTACCTTGGATTATATATTTTTATTTAAGAACATTGTTTCTATTGTATTTTAATGGCTATTTATTCTGGTTTTATTGTAAACCACCCAGAGTCACTCTTTGAGTGAGACGGGCGGTGACTAAACTTGAAATAAATACTTTTATAAATAAATTTGTAAATAAATAAATACTTTTTTCTGGAAGACTTTCCGGACTTCTGTGCACTGAGCACTGATAGTACAAACAACCATTCAAACACAGATACAATAGTAAACCAACAAACATAAAATCCACTTATACAAAAATTGCCTGGCTAAACAAGAAAAGAAACAGATCATTGCCTGATATTTATCATATTTATATCCTGCTCATTCCCAGTCAAACCAGCCTGGAATGTTTAGTGCCATTGTTGGTGCCAGATAAGGGAGGGGGAATTTTTTTTAAAAAATGAATGGTTGGAATTGTGTGAGAATTGGTCAAACCTGTTTAACAGTCAAACTTCACAATGCATACACTCACAACACAGATGTAGATACATTTAGAAATGTCTATTCACATCTGTCCCATTAAGGTGTGAGTGTGTTCGTATTGCTGTCTTGTCAAGCATTCAATGGGAGACTGTTCTCCATATTTTCTTTCTCCCCTCCCTCCTAATATTTCCTTCTTTTCCCATTTGCCAATGACCCAGCCACAAGGGGGAGAAGAAATGATGTCATATCTCATTCAAACGTTAATAATGTCCAACCAAAAGCCAGAGGGGAAAAATCATTTCCTTGCAGATTCCATGTTCTTGACAAGAACTGCTTTCTCTTTTTTCTCTCTCCTCTCCTCTCCCCTCCCCTCACAACTGCTATTCCCCTTTGTGCAGCCTTCAATTTTCTCTTGACTTCTCAGGCAGATTACTAAACCAATCTCCATTATGCTTTTGAGTTTACACTCTGTATATATAAAAAATGCAAAAGACTAAACACTTGGAGTTGGATGGGAAGGGAAGGGAGTGAAAAGAAGAGAAAACCAAGCTCAATGAATGGGATGACAAAAGGGATACAATTAGTTTGTGATGTGGAGACAATGGAAGGAGAAAATATTGCATAAACCTGTCTGAAGCTTTGCCTCTATTTTTTTCCACTGAGGCTCAGGGTTTCTGATCCCCTCTGATCCTCTTTCAGCAGCTAACATCTGAAGATCGATGATGATGATGATGATGATGACTCAAAGCACAGCAAGGCCATATGTTGCTGCTTCAGCAGAGGTGCTTTGTAAGATAGTACAGCCAACACTTCCTGCAAAGTGCTTGGATGCCTCTGAAATTCATTCTGGATTCACTGGTCATCAGCACATGGGTTCAAGTGCTGAGCTTCAAACTAGCCAGACAAATTTTCATCTGTTGTGTTAGGCAAGACCCAAGCGACAAGTTTAGTTCAGGGTTCTTCAGAAGAAGAGCACCCAGAAGACCTTGGAGAAGAAATGCAGAGACCATTAGCAAAACATGAGCTCAGACCAGGAAGGCAAGAAAGTGTAAGAAAGAAACTTAATAATGTCCCACCTTAACTCTCTTTGATATAAGACAGAGAGGGAAAGGGATACACTGCCAAGTTTTTAAGACTGTTGTTACAGCCTACATTAATAAAGTTCTAGTATTTCTGGTGGTGTCTGTTTCCTGACCTGGCCTACCTTAAAAGGCTCAGATTTGGTGTGCTGTGTGAATCCAGAAAACTGAGTTGATTAAGTAAGCCATGGTTAGTTTAATCATGGATACGTGTGTCACATGAACACAGCTTTTGAAAAGAAAACGGAAATGGGCAGGGGGAGTGGGGGGAGGAGGAGGAAGGGAATGACTATGGCAGGCTGGAATGGAAGTTTTCTACAGTGTGTCTTGTTGCTGGTGTTGGAAATGCAAGGTTCCTTTCTAATGGGAAGAATAAAGTGCTGTAAACTGCAGATCAGCTGTCACTGATCACTGTCACTGACAATAGCTCAGTGACTAAGCCATCACTGCCAGAGGACCCCACCAGCTTTTGGCTCTATGCACCAGGTCTCTTTGTTCAGGGACTGCAGACAAGCAGTGAGCAGTCCCTTTACAGAGACCTTGCCTGTCAGAAATGCTTGTTAATACTGTTTTCTTCTCCACATGTGGTATACAGACAGGACCTCAATCCTCAAGAAAATTCTCAAGCTGTTTTTTAGGGCCCCATATAAGGAAGTCTGTTCTCAGCGGACTAAAAACAGTGCGATTCCCAGGGGCAGACAATGCATTTTCAAATGCCACTGGGTAGCTTTTAATGTCCCAGCAACAAGTTACTAACAGAAATGCTTCCAGATACACACCCCTTCTCTTTAGCAAAGTCCGGTGGTGAAAGAGCTGTCAGGTGGTGAATAAATGGCATTCCTGAGTAGCCAGCAGGGTGGAAATGCTTACTGGGAACAGACCAATGAAAACCCCAAAGTAGTTTTATTTATTGGGCAGTGTTGGGCTTCAGTACAGTATATGGTTTTATTTAATTCATCAACAGTGTTCAGGTTCTTGGTGAAAGTAAACGTTGCTATGGGGATGGTTGGTTATGTATCATTAATAAATACTAAAATAGCAAGGCTTCAACAATCCCAGTGAGCCCTAGATGGCAGCAGAGAGCAACAGAACAATTGAACTCTTCTGCCGCCTATTGGTGAACTGAGATTTTGCAGGCCAAATGTGATAGCCTTACTTTCTATAAAAGTAATCTTCTATAAAGATTAAACTCATTCACAGAGGACAAATTAATCAGCAATGGCTGGGTCATATGCTGGGAAGAGATACTTTTGGTATGAATAGGAGGCATTTTCACTGGTTTGTGATAACTGTCACTTTCATATATTAGGGATAGGTAACCTATGGCATTCCAGCTTTGCTAAACTGCAATTTCCAGTGTTCCTTACCAATGGCCATGTTTCTGAGGGGTGAACCCAGACAGCATGGTTATTTTATAGTTCAGAATGTTATGCAAAACCAGGCAACTGTATTTATAAAGCAAATCATAGTGATGTAAACGACAAGTTGATGTGTTATGCAAATAAAGCCACAGAGATGTTCCTGGACACTTTCCAACTCTGTGAAGATTCTTTCTAAACTACTACACAAAGGGACCTACAGATCAGACCTTCTGAATACTCAGCATTGTAACCTAGGCAAGGACTAGATTACAGAACTATCCAATATACAGCATGGGTTTACCAGTAATTCAAATCTACATTTCTAGTGGACAACTGACTTTCTGAATTAAAAAGGGAGCAAAGTTAAATGCTTAAAAAGGCCAGAAAAGTTAGATGAATATGGAAATTGAGCTACACTGAACTTGTACTGCAATTTATTTGTAACACTAGCGTTCTCTACATGTATGTTTTTCCAGACATCTTGTCAAACATTTTAATTTCTTCCTTGTTGTTCTTGCAACAGTTCCGTGCCCTGCTTTTTTTTAAATGAGAATTTTGCCCTACAGAACAGAACTCCGAAACTAAATGCCATAAAGTTCAAAGGATGCCTTTGATAGGGATTTCCTGCATGATGTATCCCAAAGGATTTAGAAGGTTTTCCTGTAACAGCCATAAGACTGGTAGATGAAGAAGAATGAATTGTAGCAGTGGAGAAATGCTAAATAACTGCTTTCTATCTACTATATCCATTTCTGCAGTATTTCCAAACTTGGTCCTACAATGCGGAATCCATGGTTGTTTTTTTACTGGTTGATTTAGTAGTTGCCCATATGGCATTGCTATCTTCTTTCTCACTTTCTTTGAATATTAGTGTTAACAATGTTGCATCATGGCCTTCCTTGAAATGCAAATCCCTAATGGTGGATCATGACCAACCTATTGCAGCAAACTGGTTTTACATGCTAATGTATTTTTCCCAGTTTCGAGTTTTTGTTTTTGTTTTTACCCTCCAGGAAGTTTATTTTAGTTAAGCTAAATCTTAGTCCAACAAATCTATTGGTTCATGATGCCAAGCCCTCCAACTCACCCTTAATAGAGTGTCAGGAGTAAATTGTGACCTTTTAGTTATTGCTGTTGTTCATCTGGATTTGTAAGACCTACTTAGTATGCAAAGTTGGTTAACTGATCAATGGAAGAGCTGAACTCCAGAAGGAACTCTGCCTAGGTTTATCTCTCTTATTCTAATTGCCAATAAGGGTTGGGAAATCTGAGGAAAGAATCAATACTTTTATAATACATTTGGTAGAACTGATCAGAACAAAAGCATCGTCGTCTTCTTCATCATCCTAAGGTTGTGCTTCCCAAGCTACACCTACCTTGGGCCCAAATTCAAATCCGGAGCCAGTCCTATCACAAGATGCAATGAAGCAGCTGCTTTGGTGGATGACAGGTATGGGCAACAAATTGGGACCAAGCTTCTACTTGACCTCCTGGCCTACCAGGTAGAACAACTGCTTTGTTACATAAAGGGCATTCAGTTTCCTGGGGTAGCTTAGGGCAACATTATGCTTCCAGGCAAGTGATTCAATGGAAACAGCAACAGGTCCTTCTGTTTCAGCTGGGAGGTCACCTTGAGTCACCTCTGACTGATTTAAAATCTGTATTGTTGAATCCTTCAATTTATGGGTGCTGTACACAATGGCTTTCTTCTCCCAGGCATTTGTGCCCAAAGTGTGAACTTCTGCAGGTAGGAAAGGCATTTCACTTGTTCTCATATACATGCTGAAGCTCTCACGTATTCAATAAACCTGAATGCTCTGAACCTTGCTCAGTTATTTGCCTGAATATGTGAGGGCTTTCAGCTGTGTGCTGATGATAATAGAAAGGTGTGGTGGTGGTGGTGGTGGTGGTGGTGGTGGTTTTCCAAATACTGTATGAACAGAGAGAGTAAAGAGGATAACAACATTGTGGCATTCCTGCATCCTATAATCTAAACAATGTGTCGTGGTTAGGCGAAGAACAACACTGAGCCTCGGAAATGAGCTCTAGATCTTTATTGTTCTACCTTACACAGAATCTTGCCAAACTAATTTACATTAAACAGTTCTCTGGGGGAAAACCTCAGGCACTCAAAGGCGGGTCCGGCCTGACCTTCTTGGATGGGGGCCCAAGGTCTTCGAGGCTGTGAATGTGCTTCTCACCCTGGAAGGTGCCCCCTCCTCCTTTGCCCGCGATCTCCATAACATCACCTTCTCCCTCAGAGACACAGTCCATCACACAATGAGACATAAAAATTAAAGAAATAAGAGCAAGGTAAGGAAAAGTGATGGATTAGAAATGGACTCAATTATGATATTTATGTATCCACCCATCATCCATCCAATCCAGTTTTTCCAAGTTTCCCTGATCAGATTAGAGAAATCTTGGGAAAATAGACCTTCTTCTGGTCAAGTATTCAAAAGGCTGGAGCCCTATTCCAATCTGCCTCTGATCCGCCTGCCTTTCTTTATATCTTTATTTCTGTTAAAGCAAGATTTGTTATATGCACTAGGGACAGATTTCAATTTTAAGGAGTATATTGGGTGAAATGCGGCAATAGAATTTGCAGATGAAATACGCTCTCTGTTCTAGGGAAGCCTAAGGGACAAAACCCTTTATGTGCCCCACCTGTGCACTTGCATAATTTCCAGCCCTGCGGTTAGAAGAGCCGACATTCTCCACATCTTCCTTCCTTCTGAGCAACGGAGCATGAGAAAAGATGCCAGTAATCAGAGTCTCTAAGCTCCTTGACTATATCTACACAAATGTAGGCCCACTGGATATCTTCTGCTTATTTGCTCTCTTTGCAGGCTTGTTTTCTTTTGTGTAATCCGTAAGTAAATACATTACAACCACAATTGTTTGGTGAAAAGGAGAGAGCTCACAAAGCTTTGAATAACACAGCAGATATCCTCAGGATTTAACTCCCCAAATTGAATCAATCGTTCCTTCCACTTCATGGCAGGTCAAAAAGGGCTTCTAAGTTGACTCTGAAGTTTGCTATTGGAAAGGCTTAGAACAGGTTCATGTAGGGCAGAAGAGATGGGTGAATCTGCCAATGTTTGGTTCCAGCTCTCATTTTAATATCTTCAGCTCATTTTGATCCTGTTTCCATAGTTTGTTCTCTCTTTCCCTCCAAGACAATATGTTAATTCATAGACATTTTCAGGCAGACTTTTAATCCACACTTTTGTGCATTTTTTGTTCAAGTATGAATCCTTTCATAAGCAAATCCAATCTAGTGTGGCACATACTTTCCTTAATATGTGGGAAGGAGCACTTTCTCCATTCATAGTCCAGAGCCATCTGGCAATGAGAATCATCATGGGACCACTAATTTTTCACTGCATGGGGCACTCACTAGGCTAATCTCTATGAGCGCCACTGGTACTAGTAAATAGAAGCAAAATAGCCAGGGTCATCAGTGGAGAGCTTGCAGAAGGGTGAAATGCCCGAAACCAATCAAAACGTGACTCGTTTAGCTATTCAACTAGTTACACTTGTAATACAGGTGTACAAACACAGGTTGGATTTATTTATTTGTTTGTTTGTTTGTTTGTTTGCATTTATATGGCTGCCCTGACAGAGTAGCGCACATTGTGCCATCCACTGAGTGGTCTAGAAAGAAATCTGCTTGGAGTCTGTAGCTTCAATATTTACAGACTTTACTATACAGATCTATATACAAGCAAATCCTTTACCGTACATAACCAACAATACACAGTAATACTCTCTAGAACAGAGCTTTCCAAACTGTGTATCGGGACACGTTAGTGTGTTGGCTGCAGTGTCTGGGTGTGTCATGGCTGCTGCTGCTGCCTCTGAGCCCTGGCAGGATTCTGCGCAGGTCCTAGTGCCTGTCTTGTGCCTTGCTACCTCCAAACCTGCTGTGATTCCGCGCAGGTCCCAGTGCCTGCCTTGTGCCCTGCTGTAAGAGTGTGTCGCGAAATGATGCATGTCTAAAAAATGTGTCACCAACATGAAAAGTTTGGAAAGCTCTGCTCTAGAAATACTTAATGACACCCAGCAACACCCAGCAAGAATACGTTCATCTCCCATTGCTTATATTTATTTTTTTATTTTTATTTTTATTTTTATTTTTATTTTTATTTTTATTTTTATTTATTTATTTATTTATTTATTTATTTATTTATTTATTCGATTTCTCACTGCCCAACTCCCTCAAGGGACTCTGGGCGGTTTACAAATCAACATTATATACATTGATATGTGCTGAGTCATTTACAGAAACATCCTAGTAACAGTACAGGTGCTAGCAATTAGCTCCCATGGTCCTTCCGAGCTAATTACTCATTATTCTCAGCTGTGTACTTTTGCCTTGTCATTCCCTTATTCACACAGTAAAATTATCTATCCATTTTCTGGGTATACCCTGACATGCCCAACACAGATGACATAACATTGGGTGGTGAACGAAAAAGAAAACACAAAGCAAAAACAAAATCCCACGTATCATTAAAAGCTACACAAACAGTAAAGTGGTGATCAGGCTAAAGTATATTGTAACGCCTCATTGGGAACTCTGCTCATCCTCACCCAAAGACCCAGCAGAAGAACCAGGTCTTCACTACTTTTTCAAAGACCTACAGTCAGGGCCAACTATAGGTCAAGGGGAAGATATTCCAAAGTGCAGGGGCCACTATCAAGAAGGCATGCCTCCTGGGTCCCCCAAGATGACATTGATTCAGGGAAGGGATCCAGAGTGTGATCTCCCTCTTGGGGCATGCAGGACGGGCAGATACCTTGGATGGAGAGCTGTGCAGGGTGAAAACTGCCTGGGACCACTTTTGAAAGGGTTGTGTCCTGCTTCATCATCAGCAACAAGTGTCATTGCAGAGTAATGCATATTGTCCCTACTCTGTACCTAACTGGAGAGGAGCACATCTTCCTTTAGTAGAGGTTCAGGGTTACAGCAGTTCCTTGCAAGACGGCTGGAAAATTAATTAGTATATTTATGGGAATAAGAAGCCATCATCCTTGAGAAGATTGGAGAATGGGCACCTATGTAGAGGAATACCATAGTGATGTAACTGCATCCACCTCTCAATTAAAGTGAAAACCAAAGTGACTTTAGGGAGGACAGGATCAGAATTACTAGTGGAAATTGCAAAGAACCAAGTTTCAGCCAACCTTGCAGAGTTGTTCAGTAGTAGAACAGATTATTTCTGGAGGTTGTGAGCACTTGAGAAGTGTAAGCAGAAGTTGACTATGTCAGGGTTAATATAACTGTACTCTGCATTACAGATCCTGAACAGAGTACCGATTAGGAGATTAAACTTGGTGACCTCCAAGAATCTTTCCATCTCACTGATTATATTATTTCTTCTTCAGGAAAAAGTCTCAGGGATTGCAGCAAAAGAAGCCAAAATAGTTTTGAGAAATCTGATTGATTTTCTCAAAGGGACTTTGTACATCTTTTGGCTACAGCCAAATTTGGAGCAAATGTCTGAGATAAAACATTTAAGGACTTCTGAAGGAAACCAAATCATTTTGAAAAGATGGGAAATTCTTATTTAAGATTATTTATTTATTTATTTAAGCCACCTAGAGTCATTGAGAGACACACAGCATACAACTTTTATTAATAATAATAATAATAATAATAATAATAATAATAATTTCAAATTCAGGCACACAGTCCTTAGTAGGGATGAGCAAAAATTTGATTTAAAAGGCCGAAATTCAGCTGAAGCTCCCATCAGAATCAACTTTCTAAATTAGGTCATTGATTCAGATTGAATTCTCAGGTGAACTGGCTGCCTTCTAATCAGTCTAGTGATTTGATAGACTTCTGCACGTAGGTACAGAAGACATTTTTTAGAAATATCAAATTGATTTTCCACATCATTATCAATGTAATTTTACAATTCAGTTTGAATTGTGAACAATTCTCTGGAGATACAGGCTACCACCAAATGAGACATAGGACAATTAGCAGGTCGGACAAATAGTTATAGCAAACATTTAGATTGAACATGACTTTGGGCTCATGACTATTTCCATCACTTTGTAGAATGTATTCCAAGTAGATTTGAGGGTTCCAGAATGTGGCAGTTTCATCTTGAAGCTGATGGCTACAGAAATTCTTCTTCCTTCTGCCCTCAACTTTGCCTTCCAGTATTTCAGATATCAACAAATCCCTGAGCGCTTAATTTACCATCAGTTAAATTTTAATGGGAAACAATGATACAAGTTCAGCATCAGTTTCTCATTGCTGGGGGCTTTATCTCTCAAGAGCTCCTTACATGGCATTCCTCTGGGATTCCTTCTTTGCAGAACAGGCAATCTTCCAACTTGCATGGAGATTCAATTGTTGTTGTTGTTGTTCAGTCGTTCAGTCGTGTCCGACTCTTCGTGACCTCATGGACCATAGCATGCCAGGCCTTCCTGTCCTCCACTGTCTCTCGGAGTTTACTCAAATTCATGTTCGTTACATTGGTAATGCTATCTAACCATCTCATCCTCTGCCGTCCCCTTCTCCTTTTGCCCTCAGTCTTTCCCAGCATCAGGGTCTTTTCCAGTGAGTCCTCTCTTCTCATTAGGTGGCCAAAGTATTTGAGCTTCAGCTTCAGCATCTGTCCTTCTAATGAGCAGTCAGGGTTGATTTCCTTTAGGATTGACTAGTTTGACCTCCTTGCAGTCCAAGGGACTCTCAAGAGTCTTCTCCAGCACCACAGTTCGAAAGCATCAATTCTTCGGCGCTCAGCCTTCCTTATGGTCCAACTCTCACAGCCATACATTGCTACTGGAAAAACCATAGCTTTAACTATACGGACCTTTGTCGGCATGGTGATGTCTCTGCTTTTTAATATGCTGTCTAGGTTTGCCATAGCTTTCCTTCCAAGGAGCAAGTGTCTTTTAATTTCATGGCTGCAGTCACCGTCTGCGGTGATCTTGGAGCCCAAGAAAATAAAATCTGTTACTGCTTCCATTTCTTCCCCTTCTATTTGCCAGGAAGTGATGAGACCAGATGCCATGATCTGGGTTTTTTTAATGTTGAGTTTCAAGCCAGCTTTTGCACTCTCCTCTTTCACCCTCATCAAGAGGCTCTTTAGTTCCTCTTCACTTTCTGCCATTAGGGTGGTATCGTCTGCATATCTGAGGTTGTTGATATTTCTCCCGGCAATCTTAACTCCGGCTTGTGATTCATCCAGCCCGGCATTTCTCATGATGTACTCTGCATATAAGTTAAATAAGCAGGGTGATAATATACAGCCTTGTCGTACTCCTTTCCCAATTTTGAACCAGTCGGTTGTTCCATGTCCAGTTCTAACTGTTGCTTCTTGACCCACATACAGGTTTCTCAGGAGATTCAATAGCAAACATTAAAGATGGTGAGAGCCATTCCAACAAGCCATCTCCACAGCCAAGGTGAGCAACCCAGCATCCTTTCTTGACATGATGTGACTGTGCTTAATGTGCTCAGCTGTAATCACTCCATAAACAGAAATAAACTTGCTGAGTTCACTTTTGGGAAAGCCCAAACTAGCAAGCAGGAGAATGGTCACACTGCAAATTAGTCAGGATGGAAATCGCTGGGAAAAGGCCACAAGTGGGCTACAAGGTGACCTCATTAAAAATTAAGGGCAAGTGAAATGGGGTCTGCTAATTTTTCTAGGCTGAACCTTATCACTATTGCTTTCTCTAAGAATCAGCAGCTAGAATTTATGCTGGTCTATGACCGTAATAAAGATTTGATTGAGCAACTAGAATTCATCATTGATATCCTTTAATCCACCTTCACAATGATGTCCTGTGATTCTGTAGGATTGGTCTGGATCTCCAACTCTTCCCCACATTTTACCCTGCCTTAAAAAAAAAATCACACTTTTTCAAATGAAGCCATACAAGTGGGATGCCATTTTGAGCCAGCTCAAACAGAACCACCACCACCCACAAACTCAATTTTCAAATTAAATCTCACTTCATCCAGACCAAATCAGGTTTAAGGAACTGCTTGCCTCGTGTATGTGCAAATCTAACATATTGACATGTATAGGTAAAAGGTAAAGGTTTTCCCCTGCACAGTTGTGTCTGACTCTAGGGGGCAGTGCTCATCTCTGTTTCTTAGCTGAAGAGCCAGCGCTGTCCGAAGATGCTTCCGCGGTCATGTGACCAGCATGACGCGTGTGGAACGCTGTTACCATCCCACGGAAGTTGTACCTATTTATCTACTTGCATTTGCATGCTTTCAAATTGCTAGGTTGGCAAGAGCTGGGGCGAGTGTGGGAGCTCACTCCGTCATGTGGCGCTTGGGTCTCGAACCGCCAACCTTACGATTGACAAGCTTGGCATCTTAACCATTGAGCCATCGCACCCACTGACATGTATTCACTTTGTAATTTTCAGCACAGAAAAACATGCTAGAGAATAGAGATCGTATCACCCCCAACATAATTTTGTAAAAACTTGCAAGGTGTCACAAAGCTGCCCAGCTTGAGCCTCTGCCTGAGCCTCCTTCCAAGGAATAGTCACAGGAAAGATACTGAAATTTGAAGATCAGTATAGCGGACCGACTTGGATAGAACTGGGCCATCTACTGTTTCCACTGCCTATCAAAGATTGAGTCAACCCAGAGAAATAAGCGAAGGAAACTAGGTTGTAAAATCATATTAGCTGTATGATTTTACAAACTGAACTTTGTCATCTAGCAGAACAACAATCTCTCCATCTAGCCACAGACTTGACCATCGTGCTCCTAAAGACAGACCTCCCTACTTGAAGAAAGACTGGCACCCACATCTGAAGGTGATTTCCATCTTATCTTTAGCTCACCATTGAAAAGATGTTATCGGCTGCCTCTGCCTGCTTTTCAATTTTTAATAGATTTTACACAAAAAGTCCATAAGGGGTTTCCAGTCAGCAACAAACATAGATATTATCTTTTCTCTAATCAAACTGGTCAATTTGGCCATCTCAGCAAGTTCTATCACCTTCACCAACCACTCCTCGGCTGTAGGTAGTGCCAAAACTTTCCATCTTTGTGCGTACAATCATCTTGCAGCTGCTGCCTATCTCTGAAGAGGAGGAGTCTGAGATGCCCACCCCCCAATGCAAGGGCTCACTGTGTGGAGAAGAGAGGGGAGCAAAGGTAGGCTCCTCGCAAGAAAGTAGCCTTGCCTTTCCAAATGAGAACCACCTATTTAAGAAGAACAGAGAACTTAAGCCTCTCTGTTGACAACAAGTAGTTGACCCAGACTCCATGTGCCTTGACTCCCTTGAAACCTTGTGACTTTGACCCTGGACCTGGACTGGTTGACAAACCTTCTACAACATTTAGACCCTTGGACTTCTCTTGACCACTCTTGTGCCTGCTGTTTTGGACTGGAACTCTCTTAAGGCAAGCTTACTGGACTTTTGGGGACTTGTTTCTCTGGTGTGTGTGATTGTCCTCACATTTCCTTTGATGCTTGTTTATTACTTCACAAACCCATCATTAAAGTTTGCAACCACCTCTCTGTGTGTTTGTGTGTGCTTGGCCTGGAACAGGACAGGAGACACATTCAGTTCTAATAGGAATGTATCCTGTTCTTAAAACGTGCCCTTTTTCATTTAGGTGGAAGTTTTTTGGGCTGGATAAATGAATATACTAGACTGTTTGGTAGCTTCAACCTTTAGCTGGACCCCGGAACCTTGGACAGTCCTCCAGATTCATATTCCGGTAAATTCAGCCTAGGTAAAGGTAAACGTTCCCCCCACAGAGTTGTGCAGTCATGTCCGACTCTAGGGGCCGGTGCTCATCTCCGTTGGTTAGCTGAAGAGCCAGAGTTGTCCGAAGACGCTTCCACGGTCATGTGGCCACCATGACACGCGCAGAACGCTGTTACCTTCCCACCAAAGTGGTACCTATTCATCTCCTTGCATTTGCATGCTTTCAAATTGCTAGGTTGGCAAGAGCTGGGGTGAGTGCAGGAGCTCACTCCGTCACGCGGGACTAGGGATTCGAACCTCCGAACTTGCGATCTTCTGATCAACAAGCCTGGCGTCTTACTCACTGAGCCACCACACCCTTAAAATTCAGCCTACCTGTCATTCAATCTCAAGTGTCACACTTTGTACCTTTGCCTCAGGTGCCAGAGATGTAGTAGCAGGCTCTTCCTCCTCTGGGCACTTGACCATACATCTTATCCTCCTTCTCCAGGAGATAGCATTGGTTGCTTTCAGTTCCCACCCACAGGACAACTGTGGGTTCTGCAGCTATGGAAGTTGCTTTGGTTGGCAATGATGTATTTCCTACCATTACCTGCACTCTTCCCAAAGGAGGGGGGCCCACGGTGGTAGGAGGAGACAGTTGAGTAATATGTTTTGAAGGTGTCTTGCAGGGAAGGCAAAAGAAGACCTACAGTTCGAGCTTATGAATAACTTATAGGCTCCTTCACATCACACAGTCACTCCATTTGGGCTTATCTTTCTGATCGGCAGGAGGTGTAATTAAAAGAACAAAAACTAGCATCTGTGTATAGTGAGAAAGGGGAAGTGGGTGTCAGTGTATGCAAGTGTGTGTGTGGGAAAGAGAAAGAACTGCTATGCATCACTGTACAAGCATATCTCGGAGCATCGGTATCTTTCTTTCACAGCTCATCAACCCCTTTCCCCTTTCCCGTTTTCATTCAACACTGGAGCCGGATTTCGTGTTAGTCCAACAAATCTATTCCTGAAGCGTCTATTTCTCCCTCTTTCCCTCTTTACCCCAGGGGTTGGCAACCTGTGCCTGAGGGCTGCCTGCCTGCCTCCCTCGAGCCTGTTTTGGGTTCCTTCTGGACCACTCTGCAGCCACAATTGCAGAGAACTAGGAGCATAATTTGAGGTAGGAAATAGCCAAGGAGGTGAAACGTTTAACACAAGAAAAGCTGAAACAGAAAAGGGTGGTGCAACTCACATATATGTGGCATGATCTCTCTGTCTCTCTCTCTCTCTCACTATCTTGGATTCTTATGTTGATTAAGGGTGCTGAGACTTCATATCTGTGTAAATTCCATATTCCATCCTATTCTATTCATATAGGGCTGTTGGAATATTATTACTAAACTTCTTCTGTAACCTGCTTCCTTTTATGCACTGTTTTTTGGCCTCTGGCCATAGATTAATAAAGTTAAGTTAACTTGCCTTGCTGAAAAATACTAGACTTTTTATCATATCTTTATTTGGATTTGAAGGCAGGCAGCATTTAATAGCAACTTGCTGCCACAAGCCGGGAGGTGACACGATAAGAGCCCAGCCAGATGATGCTGAAACTGAAGCCGCAATCTTCCCCAGGTGCGAACAGGCAGACGCCTCGTTGCCAGCCGGGCAGGCAGTTGCTTTGATTGAGAATTTCTGTGTCAGGCACTTGCCAGGTTCCACCCGCCTGATTGTTAATTAGAGAAGATGAGCTTTTGCTTCTGCTTGGTTGGAACCTTGTGCCTGGAAAGAGGAGAAGCCCAGCTTGCTTTCGAGAGAGATAGACAGACAGACACAGACAGACAGATTCTTTAAAGGCACCTTATGCTTTAAAGGCACCTTATGCTGGGTGAGATTTTGATCACTGAATTATTTATTTGTATTTGTTGGCAGGCCTTTTTTGTCATAAAATACCATCTTGGTCACAGTCAAACAGGAGAAAACAATTGCCCAATGAAAACCATATTGCATCTTTCTTGAAGCTAAATAGCACTTAAAAACTGGCAGCAAATAGAGGCAGGCTGATCCAAGGATTATCCAGCAGGGTTAAGAAATTATCAGGAAAGATAGCCTCAAAAGAAAGGTCATGAAGCTTCCCCTAGAGTATATCTTGGCTCTCTCCTTATTTTGGGAGCAGAGTTGAAGGCCTTCAACAAAAACACCAAAGAGAAGAAATGGGACAGGGTATGAGGGTGGTGGAAGGGGAAAGAAGTAAGAACATAAGAAGAATCCTCCTGGATCTGATTAATGGCTTATCTAGCTCATTCTTTTGTTCTTACAATGGCTAGCCGGATGAAAGAGACTGTTCATTTTGGTGCCATAAAGGAACTGATCAGAGGTCTTAGGCTTATCCAGAACTTGTGATGCTCCACTAGGGTGACCACAGCCAAAGGCTGCTATAGATGTAGATAAATAAATTTACAGGAAGATGCTATTTAGGCACTGAGGCTTTATTTAGACGCATGGAACCAGATGAGTGGGGCCTTTTTGGCACACTTGCTGTTTTTCCCTACTATAGTTTTGAGTCAGCAGGAGCTGCACACTGGTCCCAAGATCCACAAATTGGAACAGATTTGACCAGAGGCAGATATGGTTTAACTAGTTGTGTAGCTCAGGGATTTCAAATCCAGGTTACATAGAGTATGACAATGACGGAAGCTCTTTGGAAGATGTCAGTTGCTCTAGCGCAGGTGTGAGTGACTTGATTTGGGCCAAGCACACTCTTGGCCTTTAAGTGATGTGATTTGGGCCACCCTGCAAAGATTAATAGGTGGGTGCAAAAAACAAATTAAATTTATTTAAAATTAAAACTGATTAGTATGATGATTGTCAGCCCTTTGACATAGACCAGATCAGGAAACACATTCCACTGGAAGGCCAGAACTATACATTTTGAGATAAGGTATAGTAACAGGATCATGCAAATCTGATTGTGCTTTTCCTCCCCTCCCTCTTAGACCCCAGTGAGTCAGGGAGGAGCCAACCTGAATCTCTTCTTAATTACTATAGCCCTTCCCAGGACATAAGGAATGCTTATGTCCTCTTTATGGGGGTGTGGTGGCTCAGTGGGTAAGATGCCAGGCTTGTCAATTGGAAGATTGCAAGTTCGGAGGTTCGAATCCCTAGCCCCGCATGACGGAGTGAGCTCCCGCACTCGCCCCAGCTCTTGCCAACCTAGCAATTCGAAAGCATGCAAATGCAAGTAGATGAATAGGTACCACTTCGGTGGGAAGGTAACAGCACTCCACATGTGTCATGCTGGCCACATGACCGTGGAAGCGTCTTCAGACAACACTAGCTCTTTGGCTAACAAATGGAGATGAGCACCGGCCCCTAGAGTCGGACACGACTGTGCAGGGGAAAACCTTATGTCCTCTTTCTTTGTGTAATGGTTTCTGAATATTTGCTTCAAGGCCATCTCCCTGGCTCTCTACAAGGTTTCTCCACTTAAGTCTTTACTGTATATTCTGCAGAGAGGTAATAGTTGAACCGATTCTAGGATAGTATCTGTTCTTGTGCCTGCTCCAAACTCATATTAGGCAGGTATATGCGACAATATTTGTTTCAAATGCCTTCTCTCTGGTGTTCCCCCTATCTCTTACATGCAGCTCTCCTATCTGTGCTTTCATATCAGCAAAGGCACACAAGCCAGTATGAGCAAAACAGATATTAAGCATTTATGGTGAGGCATTCCATTGAACACCACCTGCTGTTCAACATGAAAAGTCGATGTTCCACAAAGCTACGAGCAGAAGGCTCCAAAAAGAGCTGTTCCAGACATTGGATGACATTATTCATTTAGAAAAAGCACTGGGTGAATTAACAATCCGTGGCACAAGTCCTTACATAAAGAGGCTATGAGCTGTCAAGGCAGCCGGCCACAACACTAGGGCTACCATATTGGATTACAAAAGATCCAGATGATCAATAGAATGCACCAAAAAGTACAGACTTTGATGCTATCTAGTGGGTATCAAGAATTTTTCAGCCCAGGTACAGTAGCTCTACCAATGCATGCTTTTTTGGGGATAATGGTTGTTTCAGGTAGAAACCTGGACATTGTCTTCCGAGTCTAGTGTGAGCAAGGGAACTTATCTTCTTCATCACATGTCAGTCAATGGATAGGCATTGGCCAAGAAGCTATGGGATGATGGTGATACAACTGTTTCATCACATTGTTTGACAGGTAAGTATTGAAATAAGGAAACCTCCAAACTGAGTCTGATCTTAAGACTATAGAAATACAAGCAATGGGAAGACAGAATCACACTTGCTCAGTTTGTTGTCTTCCCTGGTTGCTTATATTTTCACCTTCCTGGTTGACTCATATGGGTGATCCCACACAATTAGGGATCCCATGCTGAATGTGATGGTGCCACAGTGCATTAATGATTTTGATTGCTGGGAAATTACGTAGCCTTGTGCTATAGCTTCATGGAAAATTTAATAGAAGATAAATGATGTAACCGAGTTTTAAGGCTTTGATGTTAATCATTCTTTTCTGGAAGTCTATCCCACTGAACAGAGTATGACTTACTTCTGGATTAACATGCAACGGATTGTCTAATATCTAATTGTAGAGGAAAGAGGGAACAGCCTTGAGAGACAGGAGGAAGAACTGCTACCAAGACAAGAGTCAGATAAAAGAGGGCTGAATTCTTGGCAGGAATGTAAACATCTCAGACAAGACCCTCCCTAGTTCTCATGAAGATAAAGTGAGGGAGAGGGGAAGCACATTCAGACTTACAAGATTCTGTTACTAACCTTACAATAAAAGTAGTACTGACTTACATGACATTGGATTCTTAGTCTGATCTACCTTGAATGGCTAACACTAACCTTTCACATGCAAGGTAATTTCTCAAATTCCTGGGATTTGACATATAACTCAGTTTGGAGAATTGATAGATAGAAGATTAGAAGGAGCTTGAGGTTACTCAAAAGGAAGCAGACTTAAGAATCTGCTGTTTTGCTTTAGGAAATTTGAAACAGCATTGGCAATTGTGTTGTAATTATCCTACTTCCCTTGCACCTGAAAGAAATACTACAAATCTTACAAAACTTCCATTGGAATCTTCAGGAGGATCTCATCCAAAAGAAATGAAACTGTTCCATTACTCCTGAATTTCTTACCACTTAAGGAATTGGGGAAGCCATAATACTACAGTTAAAATTAATTATGGAATAATATAATATCTTGTAACTTTAGATTATTACTGTACATATTATGCATTCAATTATTCACATTAGTTTGTTGCTGTTGCGTCTTTTACACTTTTTAGGTTGAAGCAGCCGTATAAAATTTAAATAGATCGATAGATAAATGCCAATTAAATCTGGCTATTTAATTATAAGTGTCAGGGCAAATAAGGCTAAGGGACTATTAGTACATCTCTTCCTGGATGTCCCAACCCAATCAAGGAACACACATTGAGGATTATAACTATCCTTGCTTTGAAAATTATTGAGAAGAAGTATCTAAGGACTTGTGTAAATACAACATCTCCCTGTTATTCGTTGAAGTAGCTTCTCTTTTTTCAGGGTTCTGCATGAAGCTGAAAAAAGGTGTGGCTGCTTTAAGAAGTCAATTTATAAATAGGATTTGTAAAGCAGCTGCAGCTTATTTTCAGGCTCATATAGAAGCCTGAAAAAAACAAGAAGATATACTTTATTAGCAGAGATAAGTTGTGTTTATGTGAGCTTTGAAGTACTGTTTTTGAATAATTTTCAAAGGGTACAAAGCTCTACAGAGAATATGCCGATACAGTGCTGCATTCACAATCATCTGGAGAACAAGTGAAGCCAGAGAGGGCAATGCAGATTCACAGAAAGGTATTTTTTTATATAAAGAACAGGGTGCAAGAGTTCATAAAGAAAGGAAATTGTTGTTTTACATTATTGCCTATTTGCATGAAAAAATATGAATAGTTTGATCTCGGTCCTGTTCAAAATAAAATGAGTGACTTCATTACTGTTTGCTACTGATGTGGCCCTGCAAAGTTTATAAACCACTAAGGTTTTTCAGCCTCTGCAGTATCTTTAAAAAAAAAAAAACTTGGGAAGCATTTGCAAATGGAATTCTCACCACCTGCAACTGAAAATGATTCAAGCCAAGAAAAGAAACATTATTGGCTACTGAAAACCATGCTTCTTTATGTAGAATCAGCAGCAAAGGATGCCATGAACTGCATTTGAACTTGAAGTCCAACCTTTCTGAAGGAAATGACAGTATTTTTTACTCTCTAATTAGGCTCCCAGATGGGTGTCATTTATATAATGTTGCAGACAGACAGGAAGGCCTGGAATAAAGCAGTCCACTGTTATCTTGTGCCTTCCACCCATTCACATTCCTGTAGCAATCCTTTGGATTGCCATCTGATACAACAGAAGTGACATGTACTTGTTGGCTGATTTTAGCTTTCCTAGGTGTATTGTTTACTAGATCAGACTTTGTTGGTTTTAAGTCTGCAGATAATGGGAAATTGCTGTTCCCATGGCCCTTGCAACTTGATTGTTGCAATATTTTACAAAGTTGGTAGTGCACTTATTTATTATTTATTAATTGAATTTCTATGATCGCCCATCTCCCCCTCAAGGAAGGACTCTGGGCGGTTAGTGTAAGCTTCTTACACTTAGTGTAAGGAAGAGGAAACTAAGTCAGAGCTATGCTCCAATATGTTCTTGGTCTTCTGCTCATGAATTACACACCAATCATGGGGAAAGTTCCATCAGCATTATTATTTTTTCTCTCATTTTTGTTTAGAATGGGAGCAAGGGAACAGAAGCTTTGACTCTTGTGTCTGCAGTAGCTCCATGCCAGGCAGAAGTTCATGGGTAGCAGCCTGAGCAATTTATTTATTTATTTTATTTATTTATCTATTACATTTATATCCCGCCCATCTCCCCCACAAGGAGGGACCCTGGGCGGTTAGGGTTAGATTAGGTTAGAACAGTTAGATTGTTGCTGATATGGAAAGCAGCATTTGCCTTTTGTAGAGCTCCTGAGATGCATGGATATCATGTCCCTACACCAAAGATGACATCTTTAACATGCAAGATCCTATGCTAACTCTTTGGGAGCACTTGGATGGGACAATGGAAGATGTACTTACTATGTAAATTATATCCTGCTTCAACAATAGATTCTAGGCAGCTTGTAATCAGAATACCCAAACCAATGCAAATAGTTAACCATTCAGTTAAAACAGTAAAAAGTTAAACTAAAAAGCAGCAGCAGCAAATAAAAGATGCTGTAAAAAAGTAGCATCTTTGCTGATTTCCTTAAAGGTAAGAATGTGGGAACTCTCTGGACCTGTGGTGGCAAATATTCCACAAGACTGAGGTAGCTGCAAAGAAGGCCCTCTTCCTGGCTCCAGCCCTTCTACATCTTGAGAAGAAGGGAGCTAGAGCTGGGTTGAACACAGAAGACAGGCAGATATCTCGAGTTATGTCTTGAGTCTCCTAGGTTTGTTAGGAAATTACAAATGAAGTTGCAGTAGGAGTAATTCAGTTCAGGACATTGGTGCCAAGGGAAAATGTGATGGTCAGCTGCCAAATGCAGTGCATTTGGCACTGAGTCCCCTGTGGGGGAGATGGCGTGGTGATAAAAGTCTAATAAATAAATAATAAATATATTTTGTTTTTGAGCAAAGCTGCTTTGTCACCCTGATCTGTAGATAACCATAATTTATAGAACCTCAGAGATTAGCTCTGGAAAGTGGACTGCCCATGGCATCCATGGTGGGGAGGGTATCGATGTTGTGTGTGTTACAACATCACATAAATTATTTGAATTGCATGCTTATGAGTACATGATTTGTGTCCTTTGTTAATGACACATGAAATATCTTGACAATATCATGGCTTCTACTTGGATGCCTATGGAGCTGTTCTTTTGGGATGATTTTGAAGTTTCAACTGGTGCAGGGTACCCTAAATCATTCTTTCCCGGTGGATGGAGAGCAATTTCCTCCAACCATGTTCCCTCCCAATGTGAATTCTAGGAATTGTAGTTCTTACACATCTGAAGGCAATCTAATGTGAAACACGAATGCAAGGCACTGAAAATATGCACAGCCAGTCCAAGTGGGAAGTGCCCTAGTTTGTAGAGAACTTAGGGTAAGAATGATGGATACCATCAGTAGGAGTTGTGGGGGTGGGTGAAATATGATAGGAGTATCTACTTCTCAGGAGATTAAGAGTCCTGTTCAAAATTAAAATTTTACTGGAGTGAAGATCTAGCTCTCTTGAGAGGTCTACAGTGCAGGGAAAGGTGGAAGAAAAGATAAGATGATGACTAGCAGCAAGACAGATGCACTTGATTACAGTGGCCACGAGTGCACTATTGGAAAACCTGAAGAGCCAGGCTGGGGACAGATCATGCTGGAGAAGGTCTGTCTGTGTGGTTGCTAAGAGTTGACACCAACTTGATGACATATAATCAATCACAATTGCAATAAAAGAACAACCGTGTGATTTACAGAGCCAGGAAGTACCTAGTGGAATACTTTAAAGCTGCATTCTCCCTCCTCACCAAAGCCAATGGGATGAAAGAGAAATCATCTCCTCCAATACAAAGATCCATCTGAATACAATACAGTACAAAGATCCATCTGAAGAGCTGGCAGCTGAAATTGATGCTGTTCTAGCGGGAGATCAATAGACTATTATTATTATTATTATTATTATGAAAATAGTGACGGTAAAACTGTTAGCTGGAGGGATTCCACGGGTATTTCAACCCCTGTTCTGAGACACCTATCACCCTGAATTTAGACAGTCCCATGAGGTTGTGGGGATGGAGGGAAACAAGAAAAGAGGCTGTGGAAGGGAAGTGTGTGGTCTCTCTCAAGCCAAGACAAAATGGCAACAGCAGCATCACAATGCCCGGCAAACGCCAAGGGATTTCCATGGCCAATAGCAGCTGGATTGGGCCACCTTCAGACTCATGACCCAGGTGTCCTAGATTGTCTATAGGACAATTTTGGGTTGGGAGAAGAAGGAGAACACCACTTCCATGCCAGTACCATTAGAAGTTCCTCTAGGATGCCTTCCCAGCAGGTTGGGGATGAGATGGAGGCCACCTTAAAGGACAACTGAACGCCATCAAAGGACACCTTAAAATGGTTATTGAGGCCCCTTCACCTTTAAGCCCCAAACGCCAAGCCAAACCCTTCCAGATGGTGTTTGGTGGACTCCCTTCTCAGCCCGCGTGGCCCATCCCGGGGAGCACCAGCCAGAGGGAAACCCGGTCCGTCTCAGCCACCGAGAAGGGCCGGGAAGCTTGCCCGAGTCCGGGATCTCGAGCCCGGGGGATGCGCCGCAAACCCCGCCTCCTCCCGCGGCCGCTTCGCACCTTCTCCGGGCGCGAGGGCGAGCCGGCGAGGTGGCGCGCGGTGGCTTCGTCAATCCCTGGCCGCGAACCAATGAGTGCGCGCGCCGCAGAGGAGGGCTGGCCGCAGTCGCGTATCTCGGAGCGTGTCTCGCTGCCAGACCATGAGACTGGGGAGAATTCCTAAGCAGCGGCAGCAGCAGCAGCGCTGGCTGGCTGGCTCTCGAGCGCGCGTGGCAGAGCTCGCCGGCGTGGGAATCCAGCCTTTCCTTCCAGCGCGGGACCTTTCTCTTGACTGACCCCCCCCGCCCCCATTTCAGCAAGCACAAAGCAGAAGCGCCCCGGACAGAGCGCCTCAGCCCCCCTCCCTCGCCTTCCACCCCACTGCCAGCTGGAGAGCCACGCGCCCGGTCGGGGTAAAGGGAGCGGGGAAGCCCACCCCAAGCTCGCCGCCGCTTCTGTTGCCGCCGCCGCTGCCGCGAGGGAGGCGAGCCCGAAGCGCGACCAGCTTCTCCAGTCTCGAGCATGTCTTGGCTTCTGGCAAAAATTAACCACCTTCTCTTTTGGGCGATCTTGGCCGGGATGGCGTCGGTTTTCCTCTTCCAAGGTACCGGGGTCTGGCCACTGTTGCGTGTTCGGGGAGGGGGGGGCGCCGTCTTTTCCCATCCCCCCCTTTTTTTTATTTTTGGGCGCGGATGAGGATGAGGATGGTTTGGTGCACGGGAGGAATCCCGTTTCTCCGCTCCCTTCCCCGTGGTAACCTTTTGGTTCGCTCCGTGGCTTCGGAAGGGGAGCGCCGGCGGGACGGTTCGCGGTTGCGGCTGGCTAAGCTTGGCGTGGTGTGTCCCCCTGTTCGCGCGGCGCTGAGCCTGTGTGTTTGCCTCCCCCCACCCCAAAGCTCGGTGCAAAAGGCACGCGAGGCAACGGATCCATCGATCTGGCGAAGATTTGGAGATGCGTCTCTTGCCTGGCTTCGGGAGGGTGGGGGGAGAAAACTTCGATATCTAAACTTCTGCAGTTGCTTGGCGAAGGAGGCGGCGGCGGCGGCCGGAGGCGGGTGGGCAGGTGTGGGAGATGGTTGCCTCTTTCTCTCGAGTCTTTTCTTGCATGCTCTGCTCACTCGGCGCCCTCGCCCCCCCAAGCAGAATAACGCGCCCCGTCTTCAGCGAATTGTGGATTTGGGAAAGGAAGGGGGGCTTCAACGGTGATGATGCTGTGCCAGCGTTTTGCGCGCGTGCTTTGAGGGGGGAGTTAAGGGATCAGGCCCATCTTAAGCTTGCTTGGAGGCAGCGCTTCCTCGTCGCGTTGGTCGGCTTGCCAAAAGTAGGGCGAGAGAGAGACGGAGCTAGGAGGGGTAGGGGAACACCCAAGTCTTTTCTGTCTTCTGATGGCGAGTGGGTTTCTTGGGGGAGGGGGGAAACTGGGCAAAGGAGTCTAGCAGTCTCCAGCTGCTGGTGGGTTCCTCCCCCCACCCCCGAAAAATACCCCCCCCCCCTTGTGCACAGCTTTGAGTTCTCTCCAAGATGCGGCGGGGTTGCTGCTGTGCACAAAACATCCCTGGCAGGGAACGCTGTCTGTTTCCGCCTCTGTCCCCACGCACTTGTGAACGTACACACCCACCCACGCAAAACACGGATTGTACACACAGGCATGGCCCCTGCACACATCCCTGCCCTACTGCAGTCCTACAAATTTAAGGAAAGTGTGAAAACTTTCCTTAATGGAAAGAGCCGGGTATGGGGCTCTCCGTAGGTCCATCCTGATTAAATAAGGCCGCCGAGTCTGACTTCTTGACTGGCGGTGGGGGGAGGAACCAAGGATAGACTGGAGAGCTTCGTCTTCGATGATTCTCCCCCAAGTGGCTTTCCATCTTCTACTAGCATGAAGCCTGTCTATAAACTTGATTAAATACTGTCCTTATAATCCTTTCTGACCCCTCCGACTGAGGTCAATAGACTTGATAGAGTCTTAGTTTACTCCCTGGTGGAGCTGCAGAGAAACTGGGGAGAGAAATGGGCAAGGCAATGGATGTGTGTGAATTCAAAGCTGGGGGAAATGCAGGACTGAATCCTTCACCAGTTGGGCAAGCAGCTGGGGGTAGAAGGTAGAAACTGGTGTGTGCCAAATTGGGCTCGCTTGTGGGGCGGCGGCTGGTGGCGGACCCAAATATTGCTACTTCCATGCTGGTGAATGTGTCAGTTTATATTAGCTCTTGCAGGACCATCTGGAGCTGTTGGCATGGGTTCTTTCTAGGAAGTGGGCGCATGGCTCCAGCTTCCCAAAAGACGTGCTGTCAGAGGCTGATGGTTCCACAGCTTTGGTGGCTGCCCTGTAACAGTTGACTTATGTCATTGGAGGGCAGGTACACCTGCTGCCTGCCTGCCTGCCTGAGACTTGTCACCTTCAGCTGCTGTTGAGAGAGGACCCTTATGGCTTGAATGGGGCAATGGACGGTTTATCAAAGCTGTCACCTGTTTTCATATTTCAAGTCCTGTGCTTGTATGCAGATGCATCCTTCCACCAGGCTGTCAAATTTCCCTTACTTTTTCAGTCTAGTCCTCCTCTAGAATGCTTATCTACCTTTCTAGTCCTCCTCTGGAATGCTTATCTAGTCTAGTCCTCCTCTGGAATGCTTATCTACATTTTTATTACAAAGCATGTAGAAGTCTAGCATGTTAAGGAGAAAGAGAAGTACTATGAGACTTCCTCCTTCATGGATGGACTTTCTATGCAGGGAGGAGCTTTCTCCCCATGGTTAAGCAGTCAAGAATGGTGGAGCAATTCCAAAGTCAATAGTCTTGTTTTATGTATCAGTTGTCTGATGCCCTTCTTGGACCCTGACACAGTATCTATAATATTTCATGCTCCATGCCATATAGGCATCCTGGACTCCTCACTTGCTGTGTTTTACTCATTATGACCGTCCTTTAGTGGTGGTTCTTCCTCCTTCCATCCTTTTCAGTGGATTTATAGTGGTAGAAATGCTCATGCTAAAATGGTATGCTGTCATCTGAAGCTACAACTGTGGTAGTCTCCCCTACAAAGTCTGACTTAAGTATCCCCCTGAGGGTCATCTGAATTGGGCCCACCCTCCTCTGTTGCCAAGGATTTAATTCTTTAGCTATCTCCATTGTGGCTGCATGCACTCAAGATCTTTCCAAAGGTTGTAGTACACTGAGTAACTTGCCACTTGTTAGAGATAGACCTTTTGCAACTAATGATGATGTAGTAGTTAAGATGTTAGAGCTTGCTGAACTTACCAGACCTGATTGTCACTCTAACAGTTAAGTTTCCCTTGAGTTGAGCTTACCTCTTTGGATGATACCTGAATATTTTCATATTGTTTTCTTGGCAACAGTACAGAAGTAGCTTGCCATTGCCTTCTGCTAATATATATTATTTTAATTTCCCAATGTAATCAACAGCCATGGAGTTTCCCATCCAAGCACTAATTAGATATAACCTGATTGGCTTTTTTTTTATGAGAAAGCCAAAGTCATAGGTGGAGGTGAGTCTTTGGTGGGGAAAGTCCTATATATATATAGGACACACACACACACACACACACACACATACATATATATATATATATATAATACACACACACACACACACACACACACACACACCCTAAGGAAATTGCCATTGTTGTCCCCAATAAGGTTTGAAGAAATTCTAGATTTTCTGGAAAGGTTGTAGCTAATGTTAAATGTTTGGCTTTGTATGGAAGTTCAATCTCCTGGTAAGCATTAGGAGGAAAAATTATTCTGAGACCCTAGAGAGCCACTGCCAATCAATGTGCATAGTATGGAGCAAGATGGACATGTGGTTAGACCCTGTGCATGACCTCGGTTCTTAACATGTTAAATCCTTTTAGGTTTGGTGCAAGCAAGCTCCATCCTTGGCACCATCCAATGTCACTGCAGCAACTAATAAATTACAATTGATACATGGCGGGTGCAGTAACAGGGTCTATATCGTCTCCCCTTGTGGTATTCCATTTATTAAGCAGTGAAATTGGCTTTTGAGTTTATACCTCATTCACTTGTAAAGTCTGGATTTGTTCTGCATCTCAACTTGGGATGTACCTTTTATATGGAGCTCAATCACAAAAAGAGTGCTGGTGATGCTTAAGCTGTTTTCCTTTTATTAAGGCAGGTGATGGTTCTACATTTTTAAAAAAGAGATGCTTTGGACTCTGACATCTAGACATGGGCCATCTGGAGTATCAGATTATCTAAATATCTAAACTTCTAGGCAAATAGCTGATGAAGCTGCAACTTGCTAGACATCATCCTGCATAGCAACAACACTTTTCTTTTCAAATCTTTGCTTAAAAGCAGCTATAAACTACTTGTTTATACAAATGGCATGTGATGAACTGTTACAAAAGCAGATTGCTATTTACTACATTGTCTGGTTTGTGTCTTAAAATTAAAAAAAAATGGTTTTAGTTTTGGAAATATTTTCTCAGTGCCCAAATTCCTTTTTCTCCCACTCTACTTTAGAGTAATTTGTGGAATGTCTTGTGGAGAAGTGCTGATAAAAAGTATATCCATTCTTTATTTGAAGCGCTGGTTCTATCAGGGAAGAGAAAATGGTCCGGCTTAGATGGGGTTTAAGGAAAAATAAAACTTGATTGCTGACGTGGTAGTGGAGGTGTAAACATTACCATTCCTTGTTCTGTTTACAAATAGCACAGTGCCTCCTTTTTCCCCCCTCAAGGTTTCCTTCCTTGCAAGTTGCCTAGTTTTGTGCTACCATCTGTACGATACACCACACGGTTACTTAGCTTTAGAATCTCTTGAAATAGTATTCTATTTTGATTTATTTTAGCATTTTTATTCTTAATTATTTTTAGATCCTATCATACTTGTTTTTCATATATATATATATATATATATATATATATATATATATATTGTGTATATATATATATATATATAGTGTGTGTGTGTATATATATATATATATATATATATTGTGTGTGTATATATATATATATAAATAATATAATATAATAATATAATATAATATAATATAATATAATATAATATAATATATATATAGTGTATATATATGAATGTAATACTGCTATTACTAGATATTTTGATTGTATCTGGCCTTAGAGCTGTAATAAACTTGATTTGATCTTTTTTTAAAAAAAAAGTTTGGCACTGGCAGTATTTATTTCTTCAATAGCTGCTCTCTATCAGCCCTTCCAGGTAGTCCAGACAAGAACTGGACTGACCACGGATATTAATTTTACCTTTAATGTAAGGTTACAGTAACAGAATCTTGCAAGTCTGAACACACTTCTCCCCATCTTTGCCTTTACTTTCCAGAGACCTAGGGAGGGTCCCTTCTGAGATGCTTCCCACACCCTCATTCCTTCTGTGGGCTGAGAAATCTCTTGTCTGACCATTGGCTAGGCTGCGGCTCCTCCTGCTGCCTCCAAAGGTTATGCTCACAGACCATTACACCTTCACAAAGAAGTAGGTTGCACTTCTAACATGTAGCTACTACACCATCAGGTTTCTTAGAAGTAACACTAGACTGTCCAGAGCTTCGAGCACCAGATGTTCCAACTGATGCAGGTTTCAAGGTCACAGCACTATGTTTCCTCCAAACCATCTGGACCACCTCCATGCGGTATCCTCTGCAGGGGTCCCCAACCTGTGGGCCTGTTAGAAAGTGGGCCGTGGGGCTCCCGCCTGCAAACTCCACCCCCAGTGCACGCGATTGGCTCCCACTTGCAAACCCCACCCCCCGGTGCGCACAATTGGCTCCTGCCTGCAAATCCTGCCCCCCCCCCCCCGGTCCGTGGAAAAATTGTCTTCCACGACCGGTCCCTGGTGCCAAAAAGGTTGGGAACCCCTGTTCTGTGGGAATGTTTATTAGAGCACCAATACAGTGAAGGAACACATGAGTAATATGACCACAGTGGCTGTGGGAAAGGAGATGAAGTCTAGAGGCATCTCTTCTTTCACTCCTTTCCTGGTGATAATATTCATCGTCTGGTTCAGTGGTGAATGATGAAGCTGAAATCAGTTGTGAATTTGGGGAGTCAGAAGATGCTGGTATAAGTAGCTGTTGCTCATCCTCCTGTTTGCTGTGCCTGCCACCTGAACTGAGAAAGCCTCAGCAGATGGGTTCCTACGGAGCTGAGATGTGGGAAACCAGGGAGGCTGCAGACGACTGGAGAGGTGTAAAAGGAAAGAGAGACTATTTAGACTTCTCATTACGGAGCTACATGCCAGAACCTCTTGGGGAGGGGAATCCTTGCATCAGACTGAAGGAGAATGATTTAAAAAAAAAATTTGCATTTGGTATCTCACGATGTAAAAATCCAAACGGATTGCAAATTTGTCAGGGTGGTTTCCCCGAAGAGGGTCGGTCTGCCTCCATAGCGCATCCATTAAGCCCAGTTAGTCTTTGTTGCACTTTGCAATCGCCTGGCCTATTTCCATCTGCCCAGCTGACTTGCTTAGAAAGCAGTCCACGTTCCAAGTCATCGCACCGCCCCCCCCCCGCCCCGACTTTTACTCTTTTCTTTAACTGAGACGGCAATTTCCTGCATTTCCCCTCCCCCACAATTTCCAACAGAAAAGAAGGACTGTTCCAGGAGCAGGTTAGTGTCTCTGTCTTTCTGGAGGTGGGGGAAGACAGAGGGTTTCCTACATGCAGGAAGGGGATGGATAACCCATTAATAGGAAATAGAAGCTGAAAACGACATATTTTGCTCATCTTGCCCCACAGCCCATGGGCTGCTGTTTTTGCTTTCTCTTTCCTGCAACCTCATCACTTCCTCTTAGAAGAATGTCTTCCTTTTAATGCTTCTGATCAGTTGTGTTTGGCTCCAGTCTTTTGTTCCTCTACTTCAGTATTTCTCAACCTCAGCAACTTTAGGATGTGCGGACTTCAACTCCCAGAATTCCCCAGCCAGCATTCTGTTGATGTTGAAGTTGCTGAGGTTGAGAAACACTGCTCTACCTAGTATCTTATTTACTGCTCCTAGTAATCATCTCCTAGCATAAATTTGCCCAGAGGAAAGTATCTGAGAATGGTGTTATCATTGGTGATTTCCATCATGTCTGGACAATTTAGGCTAAATTCAATTTTGTCATTATCTTATCCCTCAAGTGTCCCTCAAGCAAAGATAATGAGAACAGCAAGGTGAGCAAGTTATATTTTTTATAATCCCCCCCCCTCTTCTGCTGCTGTTCCCACCCTTCACAGAAATGACATAACTTTGAACCATGTCAAGACATTGGCAGTTGAGATCATACTATGGACTAAATGGTTAACTCTCATTTACAAGAAAATTAGTTCTGAATAATGGCACACTATTAACACCCTTATGATACTCATAAGGTTTTAACATTGATGTAAATTTACCATGTTTTTTATTTACTATTAGCTTTCTCATTCCGAGCCAATGTCATAAAATTCTTTGATAGTCCAATTACACAGCTTGTTGTTTCTTCTGCCAAGAAGAGATTTCTCTAGGACTGAGAGATTCATGTTCTTCAAAGTGAAGGAATGACCTTAACTGTCAGAGGTTGGTTCTCATTAGAGGTAAAATATGTATCACTTTCTTTTATTATTACATTTTGATTTGCGTGTGCATGTGTGTCACGCACATGCTGGATTCTGTGCTCCGGCCACTTTGCTGAACGAAGTAACTCACAAAATGTTCTATTTCTCTATCAACCTGTGATTTTAATTTGTGAGGTTCAACAAGCTGAGAGATTGTAGGTCTTGTGCAGTGGATGCTTGAGTGAAATTTGAATATAGCCTGCTTGCTCCTAGACAATCACTTTAACCTTTATATCAGGGACGGGCAAACTCAGAAGGTAAGGATGAGGTATAGCTGGCATTTCTCTTCCTGCAGAGAGCATCAAAGGCTAGATCACTGGTACAAATTTGGCAAGACAGGGATAATTGGAAATAAGTGATTCCAATAAAATAAGTGATTTAATTGTAAAATTAAATTTTATTTTACTTCCCCAGTAAAATAAGCGATTTAATTGTTTATTGCTAAATTGGGCGTCCCTGTAGTAACCTATGGCTGTGAGAGCTGGACCATAAGGAAGGCTGAGCGAAGGAAGATAGATGCTTTTGAACTGTGGTGTTGGAGGAAAATTCTGAGAGTGCCTTGGACTGCAAGAAGATCAAACCAGTCCATACTTCAGGAAATAAAGCCAGACTGCTCACTTGAGGGAATGATATGAAAGGCAAAACTGAAGTACTTTGGCCACATAATGAGAAGACAGGATACCCTGGAGAAGAAGCTGATGCTAGGGGAAGTGGAAGGCAAAAGGAAGAGGGGCCGACCAAGGGCAAGATGGATGGATGGTATTCTGGAGGTGACGGACTCAACCATTGGGGAGCTGGGGATGGCGACGGCCGACAGGAAGCTCTGGCGTGGGCTGGTCCATGAAGTCACGAAGAGTCGGAAACGACTGAACGAATAAACAACAACAAATTGGGCGTAAACGATGGGAGTGCTCTGGTGGTTGCAAAATGGCAACTTGGGGGCCACATGTAGCTTGGGAGCTTTGGATTGGCCATCTTTACACTGCAACACACTGTTTCTGCAGTACAGAGAATACGTTTTTGGGGGATGGTCAGCCAGTCCTTTGAGTCAGTCTTGACTCCTGGTGGCTGCCTGGACTAGTCCCTGCAGTTTTTTTTGGCAAGATTTTTAGAAGTGGTTTGCAATTGCCTTCCTCTTAGGGCGGAGAGGGAGGGAGTGGCCCAAAGTCTCCTAGCTGGTTTCATGCCTAAAGCAGGACTAGAACTCACAGTCTTCTGGTTTCTAGCCTGATGGCTTCACCACTACACCAATATATCTGGCTCTCACAGAGTATAACAGTACTGGTTAAAAAAAAAGCCTCTATGGCTTTTTGCGCATGACTAAGGTTAGGGGGCGTGTTGGCTAAACAGGTAAGACGCCAGGCTTGTCGATCAGAAGATCGCAAGTTCAGAGGTTCGAATCCCTAGCCCCGCCTGACGGAGTGAGCTCCTGCACTTACCCCAGCTCTTGCCAACCTAGCATGCAAATGGAAGTAGATAAATAGGTACCACTTCGGTGGGAAGGTAACAGCGTTCCATGCACGTCATGTCGGCCACATGATCGTGGAACTGTCTTCGGACAATGCTGGCTCTTCGGCTAACAAACGGAGATGAGCACCGGGCCCTAGAGTCAGACACAACTGCACAACTGTGCAGGGGGAACCCTTACCTTTAAGGTGAGAGTTGACTAATGACTTGGATCTTCTCAGCTTTACCCAGTCACTCTCTCAGTTATGTTGCTACACTGGCATTTCTCCAGTGTCTTACAAGCTTGCTTATGTAGCAAGCATCAGAAAAAGACACAGGCAGTGTTTTCTAAACAAGCAAAGAAGTTTGTAGATGAACCTTTCCATGTTTTTCAGTATTGCAGAGGAGGAGTTGAATGACACAGGCTTGCCAATTTTTTTTTTCTTTGTAAAAGATTGTTTCAAGCAAGAGATCGCTACAGAAGTTCAGTCTGGTATATTGTGCTAAAGAGAGTGCTCCATCTTTGGCGCTTTTTGATGTGTGGATGATGGTGTCAATTGATGCATATTTAAGTAAATATATTGACCTTTGTTTTGCTAATATCAAGATATATTATCCCTTGAAGAAAATAATAAAAGCCTTGACTTGCTTGGGGTCAATATTTACTACTTGGCTCAATGAAATCATTATTATTTACCTCCGAGCCACCGATCAGTGCCAAATAAATAATAGAAATAACCGATCCTTACAGTCTTAGACATCCCAATTATACAGAAGGCAAACAATATATATTCTGTTTGTTTCAAGAGCATGATTCAGAGGTATATTTGACATGTTGCCTGCATATGATGGGACTTTTTTTCTAACAAGAAAGTAGTTTGAAAAACCGTGGGGATTCCTTTTTGTCTTATAACCTTATATAGACTAATTGAGACCTATATACTGATAGATTAAGGTCTGTATAAAGGGCTTTTTTATATTGTGTATAAATAAATCTATGTGAATTCCTCAGTTTTCGAAAGAAAAATATTGGGAAGAGTTTAAGGCACACAACTGAACTTTCTTGAAAAAGAAGTACAGGTGGTCCTTGACTTACGACCACAATTGGGACCAGAACTTCAGTCACTAAATGATGCAGTCATTAAGTGAGACATCATGTGACTGTGCCCAATTTTATGACCTTTTTTGCCATGGTCGTTAAGTGAATCCAGCTTCTCCCATTGATTTTGCTTGTTGGAAGCCAGCTGGGAAGGTCGCAAGTGGCAATCACATGACCCCAGGATGCTGCAACCGTCATAAATACATGCCGGTTGCCAAGCGCCCAAATTTTGACCTTGTGACTGTGGGGATGCTGCAACGGTGATAAGTGTGAGGATTGGTCATAAGTAACTTTTTTCAGTGCCATCGTAACTTCAAATGGTCGCTAAACAAATGGTTGTAAATCGAGGACTACCTGTAGTGAGATTTCATTCTTTTGGATTTCAAAGATCTGGAATTCAGGGGAGAAATCTGTAGTTAGCCAGCATCTTAAGAGTTGCAAAATTTTCTTCTGAATTCCTGAACTGAAGGTAAATTCCATTTAAAATGACACTCTTCTTACCATGTAATAATAACATCTGCCCACTGGTTGCACATATATGCTGGAGGCTCAAAGCCGCTTGTACTGTCACCTGTAAAAATGGTTCTGTGGTCGTGATTAGGTTCAGCCAGTTTGGGTCAACTGTAGCACCCTCTTCAGAAATGAATCTGTTCCAATCAGTAGTTATGTAATATTCCACGAAGGAGTCGTACTTCATCATACTTCCTTCTTTGTGTTGTTGGACATCTTTAATTTCTCGGCCTTTCTTGCTTCCAGTTTGGCACTCTCAAACCATTTCCTAACTCTTCTGATTCTTGATGAGCCAAATATTCTAAGCAGATGGCTTTGCCTTTGCCCACTTCTCCACCCCTTGGCTGCTTTAGCTTTTGAATTTTTTTTTTAAACTTTGTTCCAGCTTTTATTTTTCAGGGCTGAGAATGACAACTTGACAGATCTAGGCCAAACGGGCTCGCGCTACAGTGTCCCATGTTGACTTGTCTTTAAAAATCAGGAAGTGAAAAGTGCATCAATCTAATTCCCAAGAACTTGTGACCTGAATGCCAGTAGTGGAAGGTTGCCTTCTCTTGCCAGATGAAGGTGGGAAGAAGAAGAGATGATAACTGGAGAGATAATCTTGAGCTCACGCTATCCAGACTTTTACAGAAAGAAAATAGCATGATGGCTTCCATTCATTCCTTCAAGGCACTGAACCAGTCTGCTAGCATAGCAGGGAAGGGCAAAAGAAGGGCCTTGACAAAATAAACAATCTACAGTTGGGTTGTAGCTTTAATTAGTATCAATTAAAATGATAAAAATGGACAAGTTTTCCAGTTCTCTACAACTCTTGATTAGACAAGATGCTACAAAAAGCAGGGAATCCAAGAGAAGCAAGCATGGCCCCAAAGATGTTGCAGCAAGGAGGAATGAAGTTCAATCTCAAGACTGAAGGAAGGACATTGGCATTTGCTAGTGGTAGGAGATCTCTCTCTCTCTCTCCCTCTCTCTCCATTACTGGATATCTACCATTTTTGAGTTTCTGTGGTATGGATATGGGTTAGAACTGGGAAGGTTGACGGCCAGGTCTTCCTTGACCATTAAGTACTGAGTGATCTCTTGCTGGTCCAGATCTCTCTACCTAGTCCTTCCTCCATCCTCCTGCAGCCTCCCTGGCTGCTACAGTGCTTCATCTGAGAAAGTTCTACGAAGGAAGAGTTGTTTCATGATGTCTTCCTTTGGGCTTTATGAGGAACAGGAAATGAATATAAAATGTAAATCAGGATATAGTGTTCTCCCCCTCTCTCTTACAGACTCACACAAATACACACTACGCAACCTTCAGACACTTTATACTAAAATAAGGATGATAATTTATGCATCACCCTGAAAAGTCATCCATTTCTTCTCCTTTTAATATATCACTGTGCATGTAGATATATGTGTGGATGTTAGGAGTATTTTGCCTATCAGTTTGATTGTGAATGGGCAAAAGAGAGAACGCAATGACATTTTCTGCAAAGCTCCACTGGGTCATGTTAAAATTATGCAGAGTTGTAGATGTAACAATAGGGCAAGCAAAGTAGTTTAGTGTTCTCTAAAACTTTTCAAAGTCTATTTCTTCCTCTTAATAATAAATCAGAGGTGATGACTTTGCCAGTCTCATCTCCGGCCAAGAAGCATAGCATGGATTTTTGATCTGCTAACAGATAATGTATCCAACACTGAGAACACTTGTAAATTAATTGGCCTTTTGACCATACAGTATCTCCCCTTCAACTTTTTGCCGATTGCTGGTTTCACACTTGAGCTGATCCTTCATTCTTGGCCTCTTCCCAGGGATGATAGTCCCCTGGTCCTTGAAAATCCATTTCGTTTTACTGTCCACTTTGGAAGCCTGACATTTCCCCCCCCCTCAAGATTTTTAAAAGAGATACTTATGGGGGGGGGGGAACCTAAACCTCCCAAACTGCAAAAGCAGATGGAGATGGATGAGAGATTACACTTCATATATATACACACACACACACACACACACACAACACACACAAGTTGGCCAATGGGGTCTCTTACAGCTTTAACTTTAAACAACCAATATATTTACAGCAGCACTAGAGTCTTCTCCCAAGAGGTCTCTTCTCTTTCCTGATGATTGAAATGTCCATGCAAAGTATCACTGAACAATGGAAATGTGGAGACCTGGGTAAGTCATTGTATGGTATACTGAAGATAGGACCAAGGTTCTGAAAATCCTGGTTTTTCACTGTCTTCCACTGTTTCAGAGATAACTTACGTTGATAATTGCTTTGCTCTATAATCCATGAACTCAACCAGGGTTGTTAAGCATAGCATGCTTGGCCCTTAGTACATGATGGGAATTATTGCTAGATGTGCAGACAGGAGTGAAAGGATGGTAAGCTAGACATGCAGTTAGTTGTGAGTTGTTTGATGTAATGGCAGCCAAAGTCACAAGGCATCATTAACTTGCTAAACTAGAGGGACAGAAGTGGTAGATCCACGATTCAGTTTATGTCATACCAGAGATTATGAAGGTCTGTTTCTACTGAAAGGCACTTCCCCCACTTAGAAATACCAGTCAACATTTGAGATATAGAGACTCATGCATGGTGCATGGAACTGCATGGATTTGTGAGACGTAAGAGGTAACTTACCCAACCACCCTTGACAGACTGATACTTGTTTCACTGTAGAAGGCTTCACATGTGCTTTCATTCCACAGCATGACAATAGCTGTGATGTCAGCGCTGTTACTCCCAGTTATTAGAGCAGTTATGGAATGACCTTGGTATGGTTTGGCATAGAGGCCCCTTGAAGTGACATTGCTTCTAATGAGGTCTGCTTAGGCACAGTGTGGATTGCGAACCTGATTTGTTTGTGTCTGCTGAATCCATTGAGCCACAGCAGCTTGTCAGTGAATCTCACATTAGATATTGTATTATTTATTGTTTACTTTAACACAGCTTTCCTTGCATGTCAACATTTTCCTATTGTACAATTTCAAGTCTTTGAACACTGACGTTGCATTAGCAACCAGTTCAGCCATATTCTTCCACAGTGCATTACCTGTTATTATTCCTTCTGATCCACTTGTGTTTATGTAAATGGAAAAGGAAAAACAGTTTTCAGATTGCTTTCAGGAGCTTAAGGGCTTCATATGGAGCCTATTATTGAGAAATCAAACTGCAAAGCAACTTCCGAGATGTGGAATTAGCTGCTAAATAACATTGAATGTACAAGTCCAATTGTACAGGTTTGGACTGTATTACAGTCTTGGAAACTCTGTAATCAAATCTTGTGCCAACAATTGTCTATTTTGATAGCCACTGTGCAATCAAGGGAGAGGAGTGGTTAATTTAGCTATAATAGCAGAAGGATTCACAAGTGGATCTGTGGAATAGAAGAAAGAAGTAAAGGAGTTACTGGTGGTTGCTGTCAGAGCAAGAGTTATGGGTCTGCAGTTCAGAGTCTACGGTGCTTTGCATTTTCCTTTCTCTTTCCTAGTACAGAAGCAATAGATTTTGAAATGGGTGCAGTTTCTAGGATGGTTTTCCCCATTTTCTCCACCATCCAGGAACATCGAGACACTTCATGCGCTGTCTCAACTACAGTACTTTCCATGTTTTTTTGTAGGTCTACAGCTCACCAGAAGGCTGGTGAAAGAGTGGAATTCCTTTCATCTGCTCTCATGGTTGCTGGCTGGATCTTGCTGAAACCATGTGAAAAAACTGCAGAGGGGATCAATTTGACGTGCTCAGAACACTCAAGGAAAAAATGCTTTGTATTGTCATCATATTAAGCCATGGCTTGATTAATCATGGTCTATTGAATAAATTGCAGTTGGCTAGGCTTTCATACCATACTCAATCATAAATCATGGTTTATTAGGCATGATGGCTAGGTTTACACAGGGCTAAGCCAAAATCAAGTAAACTACATTATGCCTTCATGCAGTGTGTGAATGGAGATTGACTCTTTTTACATCCCTGCCTCACTTTGGAGTGGGTAATAAATAGAAGAGTGTTCTAAGTTAAGATCCAGTAGTATCACTGAACATATATTGTGTGCATATCTTTCTTTCCCTGCTATTCAATCCAGACTTTTTTCCTCTGCTTATTTTTAGCTGTTGAATTCCAGTGCAAACTGGGGTATCTGTGCCCTTCCAGAGGTGGATATTCTTAACCCCCCTCACCTCTACAGCTGCCCCTGCCCATTAGCCTTATCGTGGTTATATCATTTTTCTCCTTTTGTGTCCTCTTTCCCTGTTCTTCGTGATAATTTCCCACCTGAGCATGGAGTACTTTATAAATAGCAAATCTAAAATGAATTTTCTAGCAGCAGTCATTAGTTCCCTCGACATCCATTAAACATCTATGCAAGCAAGAACAAGATGACAAAAAGGGATTGATTTTAATAGTATGGCTAATGGGGGTAGGGAAAGGGAAAGGAAGTGTGTTGACAAGAATTATTTTAAATTCCTAATAATGGAAAGGAATTTGAAAAACCATCAAATGGCTTTGGAGTGTCAATGGGGAGAGAGCCATGCTAAAACCATACTTTGTATCTATCTGTAACTATGCTATTGATGTCATTTGTTTTTGACTTTACTGAACAGTCAAAACAGGCTGCATCTTGGCACCCTTGTGTTCCTCATTTCTCCCTAATGTTCTCATTGCCACTTAACCTCTCTGTCATTTAAAGCCATGGTTGGAATGGTCCAGATTTTTAAACACCTATACCTCTGTAACATGAGATGGAGACAACATCACGTGGAGCACTTTAGCCAATACAGGTAGTCCTCACTTAATGACCACAGTTGGGACCAGAATTTCGGTTGCTAAATGAAGCAGTCATTAAGCGAATCTGACCTGATTTTACGACTTTTTTTTGCAGCAGCTGTTAAGCAATCACTGCGAGCATTAAGCAAACCATGTGGTTGTTAAGCAAATCACATGGTTCCCCACTGATTTTGCTTGCCAGAAGCCAGCTGAGAAGGTTGAAAATGGCGATCATGTGATCACAGGATGCAGCAACGGTCATAAATGCAAACCAGTTGCCAAGCGCCTAAGTTGTGATGATGTGACCGCAGGGACACTGTGACGGTTGTAAGTGTGAGGACCGGTTGCAAGTCAGTTTTCCAGCACCGTCGTAAGTCCAAACCATCACTAAATGAATGGTCATTAAGTGAGGATTACCTGTAAGATGAATTGACAGTGTTGACACATGAAGCCAAAGAGGGGAAATGGACCAAGGACATGTTCCTAAATATCTACAATAGAAAGCAGGCTTATGTTTTCTATTTAAATTATTTAATTTATTAAATTAAATTAATTAAATTAAATTTAAATTTATTAAATTATTTAAATTTATTAAATAATTTATTATTAAATTAAATTATTTATTATTAAATTAAATTATTAAATAATTTATTAAATAATTTAAATTATTATTTAAGTTATGGTCAACATTTGAATACAAAATTAGACAAAATGTTTACACTTGGATCTTTACAAGCAACCCAATTCTTCCTTCCAGTTTTCATCTGCATCTTTCAGATCTTTGTGACTGGTAAACAGAACAAGTTAGTTATCCTGAGCCTAGGATAAATATATTGGAGTTAATGCTTCGGAAGCCATAACATGGAGGAAGAAGGCAAAATATCCAATCTAGTGTGGAGCGTATTGGCAAAATAAATAGTTGGAAAGCTAGTGAACCACAAATGTACCGAGCACTGTAGCTGAAAATATAACTTTGATTTCAATTTTCATATTTGTCAGCTATAATTAGGTTGAAGAAATGTGGTGAGGTGCTTTTGTTTGTTTTTTGGCCACAGTTGTAAAGTACTAATAAATAGGTGCCTTTGTAGTCTGGTTAATGGAGTTGCTCTGCCTTTTTTTTCTACCTAGTAGTCTAGAAAAATCCCATTAAAGGGAAAAGTCATATTATATTATGGCATTTCAATGCACAGTGACTTGGCAGTTGCAATAATAACCATCTTTGGAGATGTTGACCTGGTACTTCATCACTTGTATACTCACTGAAAAGGCTTGGCAGTCTGTGGGTATCATTAGGATCTTGACTTGGACACTTCCATTCCCCCATCTGCTCCTTATAATCTATTTTTCATTTGCTGAATATGGGTGAAAGAATAACAAGGGGGTAGAGGAACATGAACAATGATCATTTTTAGTGCTGGCCTGTGTTTGCAGAGCAGAACCCCAGAATTGCCCTCTTCCGGGATATATTTTTCAACTTCCTGGTCTGGTCTGCAGCCCTGGAAGGCCCTAATGGCCTCCCTTCCAAGGATGAAACAGGCCTGATTCTGTTTTGCTTCAACAAAATAGGAAAGGTCATCCCATTGCTGCCGCTTGTGAGTTTTAAGGGAGCTTCCTATTTTATCAGGTCCGAATTATAAGGTTATGATTATAACCTTTATAGATAATTGGAAATTTCTCATTACTCACTATCTACATTGGTGCAGGAAGTTTTAAGGCTTAATTGCCACCCTCTTAATTATCTGGAATGAGTCTGCATGCCCAGAGCAAGTTTGGTGCTGGGCTAGGAATGGGGAGCCCATGCGTTCTAGAACCCCCTTCGGCATGAAAGCCAGCTGGGTGACTTTGGGCCAGTCATTCCCCCTCAGCCCACCCCACCCCACAGGATGGTTGCTGTTATTGTTGTGGAGAACATAGAAGGAGGGACAATTATGTACATCATTTTGAGCTGTACAAAATAAATATGAGATGTGCATCTAATAGATAAATGCCCTTCTTCCAGCACATCTGTGTTCTCCACCACAAAGGAGAGCGCCATCGTTTACTGCTCACTGACTCATCCTGTGCCAACTTACCCATGGCACAAACCAGGTCTTATTCCAAAACTGCCTTTGAGGAAAGAGAGGGGGGGAGAGGGAGGGAGGGAGGGAGGGAGGAAAGGGTATTAAATTTAACTGTGATCCATTGGGCAATTAGTGGGACTGATTTTTTAAAAATAAAGTTATATCATTTTCTAGCTACTTCAGCCTATTAAGCTCACAAAAGGGATAGCGAAATGAGAAATGTAAATGGCCAACACAAGCTGATTAATCCTGGGATATACAATTCCATTAATAAGCCAGTTTTTTTTCCCCTTAAGATAGCTGCTTTTCGGCACAGACTGGGCCCCAGGAATTGATGTATTCACTGTAATTGTATTGCACCTAATAGGATATGAAGAAAACTGTACTGGAGAAGGGAGTCTTTTCATCCCTATTTTCCAATCAACTGAAATAATGATGTGCTGTGGAAAAAGCCTGGTGATGCAGTGACAGTTAAGAAGAAGAAAACAAATCCGGATCTAGCCCATCCAGATGGTTTTGGCAATCATATCTGATTTTCTATATTGCAGGTAGGAAATCAGGTCAAGTATGGCCAGTATTAGGCATCTCAGATGAACAAGCCAAGTTGCATTGTAGTGTGTGTGTGTGTGTGTGTGTAGCTCAGTGTCTAAGGCAGGACCTGAAGTCACAGTCTCCCGATTTCTAGCTTGGTGCTTTAACCACTTCACCAAAGTGTTCCCTTAGAACATTATCCTCCTTTAAAATGTTTATTTGACATAATTTAAGCAAGTGTATGTGTAGTTAAAGGTTCCTTGGGTAGGTCTGCATCTTCTGGTTGCCGTGGAATTATTGGATACACAAAGAGGAAATCAGCAGGCTTATCAACTTGACTATCCTCTATTGTTGGATGAACTTGTGTCCTATCCATTTTCATGACTCCCTTGGGTATATGTCAGATCTGTTAGCTGAAGAAGAGATGAAAAGATGAGTAGTGCCACCATCTTATTTGGGATTTGCAAAGGAGGGTGGAATAAAAAAAATGAGTGAACCAGTTTTTAAGGTTATTATTAGCTCTTGACAGTTCCCTAGGTTCCCATGGTGCTATTTCTATCCATCTATGGGTCAATAAATCATGGTCAATAGTTGGCCTTTGAAAGTGAAGAGAAGGAAGGATACAATCTGTCTTTGAACTGCACAAACCATCGTGAGAATCATGGGAAGAGCCAATTTAGTTAATCAGAAAGTACTTAATGAGCTAGAAGAACACAATGATTTTATTTTAACATGTATTCATTTATTGATGGGACGTAAAATTTTTAAAGTAGTATTAATTGTGAAGCTGCATGTTTAAGGGTCCTTGAAATTGTTGGGTTAATGCACAGAAGTACTTAATTCTTGGCAAAATACTGATTCACATAACATGAACATATGTTTTATCAAAGATCACTCAACTATATTTGTATTTTGGCTGGGAATCATTTGGAGGATGGTTGTGTAGAATACTCTATGCTATCAGAGTAGACAACGATGAGACTGATACTCATCATTGGTAAATTCTTTGGAGTGTTTGCATAATTCTTGTGAGTTCACTGAATTTGTGAAAAGTTAGTGTATAATTCCTCCTCACAGTTGGGAACCAGTTGTGTATCCAGTTGGTTTCAGGCCTTACTCCTGATTACACGGAAGAACGACCTTGTGCAAAGCTGTTTGTTGGGTGCTCTTGACATAAGATCAGCACATGTAACACCGCTACTCCGTGAGCTGCATTGGGTCCCAGTTTGCTTCCGGATCCAATTCAAGGTGTTGGTTATCACCTTTAAAGCCCTACATGGCATGGGACCAGGTTATCTGAGGGACCGCCTCATCCCCATTACATCATCCCGTCCCACTCGATCTTGCAGAGAGGACATGCTGCGGACCCCTTCTATGAAAGAATTCCACCTAGCGGGGTCCCGGAGATGAGCCTTCTCTGCAGCAGCACCTGCCCTATGGAACATCCTCCCACCAGGAATAAGACAGGCCCCCTCACAGAATGCGGCTGCGCGGGCAGTTTTAGGTGCATCAAGATCGTTACATATAAAACCTCTGCTCCGTGAGCTGCATTGGGTCCCAGTTTGCTTCCGGGTCCAATTCAAGGTGTTGGTTATTACCTTTAAAGCCCTACATGGCATGGGACCAGGGTATCTGAGGGACCGTCTTGTCCCAATTACATCTACCCGATCATGCAGGGAGGGCATGCTCCGGATCCCATCACTAAAAGAATTCCATCTAGCGGGGTCCAGGAGGCGTGCCTTCTCTGCGATAGCACCCACCCTGTGGAATATCTTGCCCCCTGAGGCAAGACGGGCACCCTCGCTCCTGGCCTTCAGGAAGTCATTAAAGACCTGGTTCTGCTGCCTTGCCTGGAACGAAGGACATAATAGTTCCTCCTGGGGGTGGTTAGCGTAATAATATCCTCCTTTTAAGAACATACCATCTTTTTGGATTTTCATTTTTTATTTTTATGGTAGTTTTAAATGTATAAGTTTTTAACTTTTATATTGTGATTGTAAACCGCCCAGAGTCTACCACGGTAGAGATGGGCAGGGATAAATCCAAATAATAAATAAATAATAAATAAATAAATAATGCTGGGGGAGATCCAGCGGTTGTGCATTTTTAAATTTTATTTGATATATTTGATTTGGGTGTGCATGGGGCACTAACAACATGGGGCAATTGAATTGTGAGCCTCAGGAATTGGAGAAGGCAAGACATAAGATTTTGTTAATGGTTGGGGAAACTTAGGACTGCTTTCATTTCCTGTGTAGTTCATTTGTGGATGAAAAGACCAAGACCAGCACAGGATCTACACTGGACCCTCTTTCATATGTGTGAGGCATTGTGATTGCAGTTCTCAAAAACCTAGTTGTTGCTTAGGAGGCATATGGCAAACAGAATAGCATAATATTCACCGTGCTTAGAATGCGAGTATGAGGCACTTATCTGGTATTGCAGGAGTACTAATAAGGCATACTAGAAAGCCTACATAGTTTTATTAATTAAATGCACTGCAGTTGCAGCTTCCAGTTGCCTGTGTGTGTGTTATAAGACCAATCTTCTTTCTAGAAATTTAAACAAATTTGAATCATTCAGGCACAGTTGTTATGGGGTTATTTTTATCTTTTTTCATGCCTGCTAATCCCTAGGGTCAAACAGATGTCGGGTTTACTTCTCCATTCTTTAATTCCTTGGGAATATGTCCTATGTTAGTTGATTCCAGAAGCCAATCTTCATCCCATCGAGCTAGTTTCTTTAGTCAACACCTATTAAAAAAAAAAACACCTTCCCAGTTTGATTTCGCCTGCTAATAGGAGCAGTAATATGTATCTTTCCCAGTATTCCTTTGGATGGCTAAGGGTGAACTTAACACTTTGAAGGGGGCATCACACATGCAAGGAAAGAAGACTGGGTTTGGAATATGTAATTTTGGATAGTTTTTTTTTTAAAGCAGTGATATGCCTACTTGAGGGGCGTGGTGGCTCAGCGGGTAAGACGCCAGGCTTGTCGATCGGAAGATTGCAAGTTCAGAGGTTCGAATCCCTAGCCCTGCATGCGGAGTGAGCTCCCGCACTAGCTCCAGCTCTTGCCAACTTAGCAATTTGAAAGCATGCAAATGCAAGTAGATGAATAGGTACCACTTCGGTGGGTAGGTAACAGCGTTCCACGTGCATCATGCAGCCACATGACCGCGGAAGTGTCTTCGGACAACGCTGGCTCTTCGGCTAAGAAACGGAGATGAGCACCAGCCCCTAGAGTCGGACACGACTGCACAAATGTGCGGGGGGAACCTTTACCTTTTTATGCCTACTTAGGGCTACTGATTCCTATTGGCATGTGTTTTGCATCTCAAAATGGCAGAAATTGGGGCCTTTCGTTTTAAGGAAAAGAGCTCTAAGGGCTCTAAAACTGCAACTTGGGGGCGACATGTAGATCCCAGGCTGCAGATTGTTCGCCCTGGTGTAGCAGCATTTGTAAGATAGTACTAATAGTACTGCAGCATTGAAATTCATTGTTCTCAGCCCTCCAGATGTGCCTCAAAGAAGCATTATCAAACAGTGAGGGAGAAAAATAGATTTTTCAGGGGAAATAGCAATAGGTGGATGCGTTGAAACGTGTCATTTGTTCCAGGTGTGAGACAATGAGAAGTGTTCGAATGTAACAACTGTGGAGATGTGTCCTGCACTTGGAAATGAGTTGGCCACTGGTTTGGCGCTGTATGCATTATGGGCAGATGTGTTCCCCACAAATATTTGGAACTGGAAAAGCAGTATATCCATTAACACACCTTTCTGTAAATGCCCAGAAACTATTTATAGGTTTTCCCATGCTGGATTTTGAAAACCATTTGCTTGGCTTAAATGCTTTCATGCCCCTGTTACTTAGAACCCCAATTCTTTCAGATGGGATAAATAAATAAATTACATGAGGCACGTTTGCTTTCATGAACTGCAGCATTTAATAAACAACCAATTTCCCATGGATCTGTTGTTAAATTGTCAAGGTTTTAAACTGAGCCTAATATATTTGTGGGCAGATGATTTTCTTAAAAAAAGCAAAGCAAAGAATCCCTTGTTCATCCTCTCCGCATCTTTTTGCAGAATTATACAACGGTTATTTGTTTGGGATTAATGGGCAATGCTTCAGCACCCAACTTAATGAGGATTTAGAGGCCAGTCCCAAATTGATGATTTCCAATTAATTATTATGGGGTCTCACTGGTCTTTTTTCCTACTAGAGTAGGTTTTTTTTCTTTCCTCCAAATGTAATGTTTTTTGGGAGATCTTGATTTTTATACTTTCTCTGGCTAGTGGAGAGTGAAGTAGGCAAAACACTCTCATTATCTGTTGTCTTTTAAAAAAATTACATGCTTCCATCTTTTTAGAAGAAAATAAAATGTAATGTGCCAGTTTGGTCTAGTGGTTAAGACAATGGGCTAGAAACCAGGAGTGTTTCTGGGTGACCTTGGGCCAGTCCCTGTCTCTCAGCCCTAGGAAGGAGCCAAAGGCAAACCAGGAGACGGAGAGTTCTAGTCCTGCCTTAGGCATGAAAGCCAGCTAGGTGACCTTGGGCCAGTCCCTGTCTCTCAGCCCTAGGAAGGAGCCAAAGGCAAACCAGGAGATGGAGAGTTCTAGTCCTGCCTTAGGCATGAAAGCCAGCTAGGTGACCTTGGGCCAGTCCCTGTCTCTCAGCCCTAGGAAGGAGCCAAAGGCAAACCAGGAGACGGAGAGTTCTAGTCCCGCCTTAGGCATGAAAGCTGGCTGGGGACCTTGGGCCAGTCCCTGTCTCTCAGCCATAGGAAGGAGCCAATGGCAAACCAGGAGACTGAGAGTTCTAGTCCCGCCTTAGGCATGAAAGCCGGCTGGGTGACCTTGGGCCAGTCCCTCCCTCTCAGCCCAACTCACCTCACAGGGTTGTTGTGGGGAAAAGAGGAGGAAGGAGTATTAGGTATGTTTGTCACCTTGAGTTATTTATAAAAAAATAATAAAGGTGGGATAGAAAATAAATAAATAAAATATGCCCCCATCCCTTTCCTCATTCATTGTGAAAGCTGTCATTACATGTATAGACAAACACTTGGATAAGTTTCTTCAAAGAAACTTATTATTAATTGAACAATTTTTCTTACATGCTTGGTCTATAAATCAGTTATTATTATGGTTGGTTGCACAGTCAGCCAGATGTTTAGACTGGATTTGGCATTTTTATCCACCTGTCGAGTCCTTCCCAAGGACCTAGGATAGGTGGATGTTGCCGTTTGATGGTGGTAAAGGTATCGTCGCAGGATGTAAGCTGTTCTAATTGCCTTTTGCAATTGACTGATGGTGATTTTGTCATTATCATTGTCATTATTATTATTTTATTTAAATTTGTTATAGCTGCTCACTGCAACTGACTCTGGGCGGTTTTTGGGATAAGAGAATATGTTGTACTAAGATTCTTTGGGTGCTCACATTTGCATGGTTAGAATTTGAAACTGAGTAATTTTATGATGTAGTTCTGAGTAGTGTAGTAATTCAGTCTGAAATTTTGAATGGGTATCTTGTGACATCCTGTAAGTTTTCTACATGAAATTACCTCCGTTGGTGAAAGGTGACGTGCAATTATGAATTCTGATTTTGAAGAGATCAATTTTCTCTGCAAAATTGTGATGATGCATTAATTGACTGATTATCAAATGCTTTGGGCGGGAGGCACAGCCTGATTGACATTACCAGCATGACTTCTGTGCAATTGTTTTTATCAATATAAGGATCTTTTGTACTTCCTAAGGCAATCATGACAATATTTGGCAATTAAGTATTAGTTAACAAGCTCTTTAGTGCTGTTCTGTACTCTTATTAATTAAGCCTTGTGACTCCCTATGCTTGACACAGGATGGGTATTTCATCTGCCATGGAAAGCTATGGATGAGCCTCAGTCTCCATCTCCACTGGAGGTATATGAAAAAGAAGCAGGGACCCATCCTGAGGTGGTATAGTGAGCCAGTGATTTAAGAATGGGTAAAACTGTAGTTTTTGCTTTGCTCAGGTTTTCTAACTTTACAGACCGTAAGTATGCTTTGTTTTTATTGATACACGAATTTGCTGAACTTCTGTGTGAAAAGATGCACATGTTTTGAAGCACACTTCTAATACATACAGAAACTGATGTACTTTTCCTAGCTTCCGTAAAACATGATCTAGAGCTGATCTTCTGTAAATGTTCAGTCACCAAAGATTGATGGCACTAAATTCACATGGGGGAAAGGAAGACACAACCCACCTAAAACGATTAACTGAATGTATACATCACAGAACTTCCCAAATCCTTGGTGGCTTCTTCAAAGTGCTAAGCAAGGGCCAGTACCTTTTCGTTGGCCAAGAGTTCAACTTCATTTCTTTTAATGGAGAATGGCAGCTTCAGTAATATAGTTACAGGAGGAGTTGTACTTTGCTTTTTTTTCTTGGATTTCTTGGAGACTTTTCACATGTTTGCAACTTTTGATTTCTCACGGACAACCTTTTTCAGTCACCACATCACCATATTTGGAAGTGCAGTCAGACTCGGGCTGCCAAAAAGAAATTTGGAGGCTGCAGAAGTTCCTCTTTGCCATGGCACAGGAGCAGATTCCTCCCCATTCTAAGAGAATTGAGATAAGTGGTTTCTATGTGATCGCGGTCAGATATTCCTGTTTACTGGACAGTATGGTTGGTTATAGAACAATTGTTTATAAAGGACAATTTAAGTAAATTTCTCCTGGCTCCCCACCCCCTTCTTTTGCCATATGATCAGATGTGAACTCTACTATCAGTTCCCAATAAAAAGAGAAAGAGGTTGGTGCGTATTCCAGGGATGAGAATCACATTTTGATTCCTGGTCCATCTGAGTTCAAGTCTCCATCCTCCCTTGGTGTCAGCTGCTTCCCAGCTCTGACAGCCCAGAGCTTTCACTCACTGTGACTTTGTGAAGGTCAGTATTTGTGTCTGAAGTGAGGCTGATAGGAGCAATGTGTGATGCACAGTGTCAGCCATAAAGGAAACAGTATATAAAAGATAAGAGTTCTCTCTCTTCCCCCTCCTCTTTCCCTCTCTGGGTTTTTTTTTTTTTTTTGGTGTGGTGAAGGAACAAGGCTCAGTGTTCATTTAGTATTCATAAAGTCTTGCTTTGGAAATGCCTTTAAATACTGCAGAGGAATACTTGAAGGAGCATGTCAAGTACTCATCCCTTTGGGCTCTCCATCTGCTCAACAGGGGGTGGGGAGAAAGAAGGCTATGTTCTCCATCTTTTTCTTCTTTCCCTCTAAACATGCTAATCTTCTTCAGCACAGTCAGGTACCCATGGATTAGGATCTCGGCAATTAGTTCAGTTCTGGCATGGGAGGATCCAGTCCCTTGGTGGAAGGAAAGGGAAAGTGCATCCTGCTAATTAGAGGAAGCTTGGCCTGAGGGAAGTAGCATCTTGAGTTGCTTCTGGACTGCCCATCATAGTCCTTGATGTAGATGTAGATATTTAAGGAACTAAGGAAATGTTGTCTGTAGGAAAGATGGTAGTTTTTTGAATTCTGAAATATCTCCCACTGTATTCAGGGAAGAATGGTTCCAGATAAAATGGGCATTTAATTTTGCAGACTGCTGAATGCATCATTGATGGAGGACACCAGTGTAACGGTATCTGTAAGCAGTAGCTTCATTTGAATATACTTTACATGAACATGGCAGGTGCCAAGCTCCAGTTGGTGGCCATGTGCTTATGCTACAATATTTTTATTCTGAAATGTGCAAAACACAAGAGCTCTTTCTTTAAAAAAATACTTGAAATAGTGAGCACTGATGAATAAATACTTGGGCTTCTATTTATTTTGCTTTCACAGCTTTCATGTTTTCCCCAACATATTTCAGTGTGTGTGTGTGTGTGTGTGTGTGTGTATTTCCTTTGGTAGCCATAGGAATGAAAAACCTGAGTTTTTAAATCTTTCTCTCCAAATGCATACCAAATGAAATTCAAAATTCTCAAATTCTCATCTTTTCAGTGGCCTGATAGGGAATGGGGTTTCAGAAGTCCAGATGGTGCAATTTTCTCTTATAAAGAAAGATTTTCTGTTTCAGAGAAGGCACAGCACTGAAGCTTAGGTTGAAAAACGATTTTGTTAAGATCTTCTTCTTGCATTCCTTTTTTTAAAATTGAACAGTTAGTGGGATTTTATTATAAAAGGGTTGTCTAATTTATACAAAACGATGGCTTTTGATTGGCTAAGCTGCATTTAAATCATAGGCAGGCAGGCTAAGACTTGCTAGACTTTGTTAGTTGAGGGAGAGAGATCAGTTGGAGCTGAGAACAAGCAGGAAGAAGTAGCAGGATGTGTTTCAAGCAACAGATCCAGGAAACCGGAGGAGGTAAAAACCAAAACAAAAAAGTTGGCATTGCATGGACAGATTATCAAGCAGAATGGGCTGAGAGAAGTCAAATGGGAAGAGAATGTGGATATGGTTTAAAAATACCAAGGCAAAAAATGTGCATATGGATGAATCAAACAGCCCAACAGAGTTGCTCAAAGCAATTTCTGGCCTTTGGGTCAGGAGATAGAACAAAGAACCGATCTAGAAGAGCTCGGCATAAAAAGGCAATGATTGAAAACTGGCCTGGCTTGTTTTTTCTGACAGCTGGCCATAAGGTTAGAAATAAAGATCAGCCTCTTTACTGATGCTCCAACAACTTGGAAGCCCTCAAATCAAATTTGTTGTAGGTCCTTCCTACCAACAATATACAATTGCTCTCGGTGTGGTGAGCAAATGCCTGGAAGATCTGCGAGACAAGATGTGCTGCTAGACAGATGTCTGTTGAGTAAAACATTATTTGTGGAACTTTGAAAGCTTTCCTGGAACCCCTGACCTCTCTCTCCAGTTAACAAGCTAAAAAGATCAGTGTGAAGAAACAGTTTTGTTGAGCAACAAGATGGTTCCTCTTAAGGTTCCCTCATTTGGAAAAGACAGATGCTTTAGAAAAATGCATCATATTCTCATTAACCAGATTTTTCTTTCAGACTGTACAAACAGTTTCCCTTAATTTCCTTGCCAGCTGGGTACAAGATCAACTGCTTGTGATCATTTCTCTCTATCCTCCCTCCCCACACTTTGAATGACTATTTTGGTGTGCCAACCCTGGCTTCCATCCAACTTGCCCTTCTGACCTTGGATAAGGCTCTCTTCATGAGAAAATGTGGGTTTACAGGTTTCTGTGGGATTTTTTTTTAAATCAATGAATAAAAAAGTGGCATGATCTCAAAAGGATAAATCAAATGATTTTGTACAATTTTCGAGGCTGAGAATGCAAAGACTACACCAGTCAATGTAGTTAACTATCCATTCTGTGTATTACCTTAAACAAGGATCATTGTGAAAACATGAGGTGATGGCTTGATGCCACATGGCCCATTAGATCTTGCAAATTTTATTGTGCATTTGATTTCACTTGCCCTCACTGGCAAATGATGGTAAGAGAGGGCAGTGTAAACAAAGACGTCAACAACCACTGGGAACATAATTTTCTTTTTTTTTAGAATTGCTGAAGGTAAACTGCCAAAGCCCTCCTTTGTGGAGTCCTTGGTACTCTCTGAGCCTTGTTGTTTTCTTGCAGACGTTTCATTGCCAGGCTAGGCAACATCTTCAGTGCGAAAAGGAAAGGGACTTGCTCTCTGTTTATATACCCTGGCTTGTCCTGCCTGTGTTGGTTTGGGTGTTGTACTCTCCTTGGTAGTTCCTTGATTGGGTTGATGTCTATGAAGGTTCTCAGTCATCCAGGTGGAACAGTCTGTGGCTTGAATCATGTCAACTGGATTTCTATTTTCTTAGTGGAAACGTTTCACTCCTTATCCAAGGAGCTTCTTCAGTCTGAGTAAAGTTAGTAAGGGAATCCTTAAATATGTTTCTAGGCTGGCTGTGTGACCTGGCACCTGGGGCTAGGTCATGGTTATTTTTGAGATGTTTGTTTCTAAGTCCCTTTATCATCTAAAGGAGGATCGTTAAGATTACCCTGCTGCTGTTGAGCTTGTGAAATGGTCTTAATCTTCCTAGGCACAGAAGACAAAGCAGGAAGGAAGATAGGGGAAAGGTTATGCCTGAGGCCCCCACCTCTATTCAAGGAAGGATTTTCCAAGTTGGCATGAATGGATTCCTTGACCCCTCTCTCAAACCACCTATCTTCTCTGTCTAAAATGTGAACATTAATGTCCTCAAATGAGTGTCCTTTTTCCTTTAGATGAAGATAAACTGCTGACTCTGGTCCTGTGGTGTTACTTCTCCTGTGTTGGGCCATCCTCCTGTACAAAGGTTGTTTGGTTTCTCCAATGTAGAGTTCAGAGCACTCCTCACTGCACTGGATTGCATACACTACATTGCTTTCCTTGTGTTTTGGAGTTTGATCTTTGGGGTGTACAAGCCTCTGTCTCAGTGTGTTGGTGGGTTTGAAATATACAGGTATGTGGTGTTTGCCAAATATTCGTTTTATCTTTTCAGACACGCCAGCCATGTAAGGAATGACCAGGTTCTTCCGTTTACTCTGAGTCTCAGCCCTATCTGTCGCTGTTTTAGGTCTGGTAGACTTAGATTTGGTGAAGGCCCAATTTGGATATCCACAGGCCTGCAGAGCTGTTCTCAGATGCTGCTTTTCATTCTTTTTGGAATCCATGGAGGTGGGGATGGTTTCTGCTCTGTGTGACAATGTCCTGATGACTCCTAGTTTGTGCTGCAGTGGATGGTGGGAGTCAAACATCAGGTATTGATCTGTGTGTGTGGGTTTCCTGTAGATCCCTATTTCTAGCTTGCCACCGGTCCCAATGAGGACTTCACAGTCTAGGAATGCCAGTCTGTTGTCCTTGGTGTCTTCTCTGGTGAAGCTAATGTTGGCATCTATAGTGTTTATATGGTCCGTGAAGGCCTGTACTTCCTGGGCCTTGATTTTGACCCAGGTGTCATCCACATACCTAAACCAGTGGGTGGGCACCGTTCCCTGGAATGTGTTGAGTGCTTTCTTCTCCACTTCTTCCATGTATAAATTGGCCACAATGGGTGACACAGGAGAACCCATGGCACAGCCGTGTTTTTGTCTGTAAAAGTCACCTCTGTATGTGAAATAAGTGGTGTTAAGACACAGGTCCAGAAGATGGCAGATCTGGTTTGGGTTGAGATGGCTCCTCCTTTCCAGGGTGCTGTCCTCTTCTAGTCTCTTCCTGACAGCGGATAGAGCATGAGTGGTGGGGATGCTGGTGAAAAGGGAGGACACATCAAAGGAGACCATAGTTTCATCTGTATCCAGTTTCAGGATCTTTGCTTTGGAAACAAATTCTTCCGAATTATGGATGTGGTGTTCAGAGTGTCCAACTAGAGGTGCCAGTATGGTAGAGAGGTGTTTGGCAATGTTGTATGTTACCGAATTGATGCTGCTGACTATGGGTCGGAGGGGTGTTCCTTCCTTGTGGATCTTAGGAAGTCCGTAGATGCAGGGGATGGCTTCTCCAGGATACAGACGGTGGTAGGTAATCCTATCGATGGAGCCATCATGTTCCAATTGTTTCAAACTGTCGATTGCCTTTTTCTTGTAATTGTTGGTGGGGTCTCTTTTCAGTTTTTCATATGTATGGTGATCCTCCAAAAGTGAGGTAATTTTATTGTGGTAGTCTGCAGTGTTTAGAACCACTGTACATCTTCCTTTGTCAGCAGGTAAAATGGTGATGGTTTCATCTTTGCTGAGGGCTGTCAGGGCTCTCCTCTCTTGGACGGTAAGGTTGGGGGGAGGAGGTTGAGCACTGGACAGAGCTGCAGATATTTTAAGTCGGAGTTGTTCTGCTTCTTCAAAAGGTAGGTGGTTGTTGTGGATGGCAGATTCTGTGGCTGTAATGAGCTCCACAACCGGAACTTGCTTGGGAGTGATGGCAAAATTAAGACCTTTGGCTAGGACATCTCTCTCTGGTTGGGTAAGTTCTCTGTCTGAGAGATTTTTCACCCACATGTTCTTTTTGTCCTCTGTGGTCCTGTTGTTGTTGTTCCTCCCAGCGGTTTCTCCAGTTCCTTGTTTCTGCTTGCTGCGAGAAAGAAGAATGTCAAATTTCTTAGTTTGCCTCTCCTTTGTCTTGTGATGCTGGGCCAGCTGTACTTTATTGCCAAGCTGAATAACTCTATCCAGGATTGGGTCAGGAAGGGTGGCTGTGAGTTCCTGGTGAAGGTTTTCAAAATTGTATTGCAGGGCATCAATGGTGAAGTGGACTTGCCTTATTCTTTCATTTAGAAGATGTCTTTGTGCCTGCTGCAGGATCTGATCTGCTCTGTGACCCTTAACTGTAGATTGCAGGCGTAGGCTTGTCGGGATGAGTCTCTGTTGTCTGCATCTGAGGTTAAAACGTAGGTGGTTTCTATAGTCTGCCACCTTTCTTGCTGTCTTCTCGAATTTCCTTACCAACTTCAGGGTTTCATCCCCAAAATGTATGGCAATATGTCTATGAAGGTTCTCAGTCATCCAGGTGGAACAGTCTGTGGCTTGAATCATGTCAACTGGATTTCTATTTTCTTAGTGGAAACGTTTCACTCCTTATCCAAGGAGCTTCTTCAGTCTGAGTAAAGTTAGTAAGGGAATCCTTAAATATGTTTCTAGGCTGGCTGTGTGACCTGGCACCTGGGGCTAGGTCATGGTTATTTTTGAGATGTTTGTTTCTAAGTCCCTTTATCATCTAAAGGGGGATGCTGGTGAAAAGGGAGGACACATCAAAGGAATTTTCACCAGCATCCCCACCACTCATGCTCTATCCGCTGTCAGGAAGAGACTAGAAGAGGACAGCACCCTGGAAAGGAGGAGCCATCTCAACCCAAACCAGATCTGCCATCTTCTGGACCTGTGTCTTAACACCACTTATTTCACATACAGAGGTGACTTTTACAGACAAAAACACGGCTGTGCCATGGGTTCTCCTGTGTCACCCATTGTGGCCAATTTATACATGGAAGAAGTGGAGAAGAAAGCACTCAACACATTCCAGGGAACGGTGCCCACCCACTGGTTTAGGTATGTGGATGACACCTGGGTCAAAATCAAGGCCCAGGAAGTACAGGCCTTCACGGACCATATAAACACTATAGATGCCAACATTAGCTTCACCAGAGAAGACACCAAGGACAACAGACTGGCATTCCTAGACTGTGAAGTCCTCATTGGGACCGGTGGCAAGCTAGAAATAGGGATCTACAGGAAACCCACACACACAGATCAATACCTGATGTTTGACTCCCACCATCCACTGCAGCACAAACTAGGAGTCATCAGGACATTGTCACACAGAGCAGAAACCATCCCCACCTCCATGGATTCCAAAAAGAATGAAAAGCAGCATCTGAGAACAGCTCTGCAGGCCTGTGGATATCCAAATTGGGCCTTCACCAAATCTAAGTCTACCAGACCTAAAACAGTGACAGATAGGGCTGAGACTCAGAGTAAACGGAAGAACCTGGTCATTCCTTACATGGCTGGCGTGTCTGAAAAGATAAAACGAATATTTGGCAAACACCACATACCTGTATATTTCAAACCCACCAACACACTGAGACAGAGGCTTGTACACCCCAAAGATCAAACTCCAAAACACAAGGAAAGCAATGTAGTGTATGCAATCCAGTGCAGTGAGGAGTGCTCTGAACTCTACATTGGAGAAACCAAACAACCTTTGTACAGGAGGATGGCCCAACACAGGAGAAGTAACACCACAGGACCAGAGTCAGCAGTTTATCTTCATCTAAAGGAAAAAGGACACTCATTTGAGGACATTAATGTTCACATTTTAGACAGAGAAGATAGGTGGTTTGAGAGAGGGGTCAAGGAATCCATTCATGCCAACTTGGAAAATCCTTCCTTGAATAGAGGTGGGGGCCTCAGGCATAACCTTTCCCCTATCTTCCTTCCTGCTTTGTCTTCTGTGCCTAGGAAGATTAAGACCATTTCACAAGCTCAACAGCAGCAGGGTAATCTTAACGATCCTCCTTTAGATGATAAAGGGACTTAGAAACAAACATCTCAAAAATAACCATGACCTAGCCCCAGGTGCCAGGTCACACAGCCAGCCTAGAAACATATTTAAGGATTCCCTTACTAACTTTACTCAGACTGAAGAAGCTCCTTGGATAAGGAGTGAAACGTTTCCACTAAGAAAATAGAAATCCAGTTGACATGATTCAAGCCACAGACTGTTCCACCTGGATGACTGAGAACCTTCATAGACATATTGCCATACATTTTGGGGATGAAACCCTGAAGTTGGTAAGGAAATTCGAGAAGACAGCAAGAAAGGTGGCAGACTATAGAAACCACCTACGTTTTAACCTCAGATGCAGACAACAGAGACTCATCCCGACAAGCCTACGCCTGCAATCTACAGTTAAGGGTCACAGAGCAGATCAGATCCTGCAGCAGGCACAAAGACATCTTCTAAATGAAAGAATAAGGCAAGTCCACTTCACCATTGATGCCCTGCAATACAATTTTGAAAACCTTCACCAGGAACTCACAGCCACCCTTCCTGACCCAATCCTGGATAGAGTTATTCAGCTTGGCAATAAAGTACAGCTGGCCCAGCATCACAAGACAAAGGAGAGGCAAACTAAGAAATTTGACATTCTTCTTTCTCGCAGCAAGCAGAAACAAGGAACTGGAGAAACCGCTGGGAGGAACAACAACAACAGGACCACAGAGGACAAAAAGAACATGTGGGTGAAAAATCTCTCAGACAGAGAACTTACCCAACCAGAGAGAGATGTCCTAGCCAAAGGTCTTAATTTTGCCATCACTCCCAAGCAAGTTCCGGTTGTGGAGCTCATTACAGCCACAGAATCTGCCATCCACAACAACCACCTACCTTTTGAAGAAGCAGAACAACTCCGACTTAAAATATCTGCAGCTCTGTCCAGTGCTCAACCTCCTCCCCCCAACCTTACCGTCCAAGAGAGGAGAGCCCTGACAGCCCTCAGCAAAGATGAAACCATCACCATTTTACCTGCTGACAAAGGAAGATGTACAGTGGTTCTAAACACTGCAGACTACCACAATAAAATTACCTCACTTTTGGAGGATCACCATACATATGAAAAACTGAAAAGAGACCCCACCAACAATTACAAGAAAAAGGCAATCGACAGTTTGAAACAATTGGAACATGATGGCTCCATCGATAGGATTACCTACCACCGTCTGTATCCTGGAGAAGCCATCCCCTGCATCTACGGACTTCCTAAGATCCACAAGGAAGGAACACCCCTCCGACCCATAGTCAGCAGCATCAATTCGGTAACATACAACATTGCCAAACACCTCTCTACCATACTGGCACCTCTAGTTGGACACTCTGAACACCACATCCATAATTCGGAAGAATTTGTTTCCAAAGCAAAGATCCTGAAACTGGATACAGATGAAACTATGGTCTCCTTTGATGTGTCCTCCCTTTTCACCAGCATCCCCACCACTCATGCTCTATCCGCTGTCAGGAAGAGACTAGAAGAGGACAGCACCCTGGAAAGGAGGAGCCATCTCAACCCAAACCAGATCTGCCATCTTCTGGACCTGTGTCTTAACACCACTTATTTCACATACAGAGGTGACTTTTACAGACAAAAACACGGCTGTGCCATGGGTTCTCCTGTGTCACCCATTGTGGCCAATTTATACATGGAAGAAGTGGAGAAGAAAGCACTCAACACATTCCAGGGAACGGTGCCCACCCACTGGTTTAGGTATGTGGATGACACCTGGGTCAAAATCAAGGCCCAGGAAGTACAGGCCTTCACGGACCATATAAACACTATAGATGCCAACATTAGCTTCACCAGAGAAGACACCAAGGACAACAGACTGGCATTCCTAGACTGTGAAGTCCTCATTGGGACCGGTGGCAAGCTAGAAATAGGGATCTACAGGAAACCCACACACACAGATCAATACCTGATGTTTGACTCCCACCATCCACTGCAGCACAAACTAGGAGTCATCAGGACATTGTCACACAGAGCAGAAACCATCCCCACCTCCATGGATTCCAAAAAGAATGAAAAGCAGCATCTGAGAACAGCTCTGCAGGCCTGTGGATATCCAAATTGGGCCTTCACCAAATCTAAGTCTACCAGACCTAAAACAGCGACAGATAGGGCTGAGACTCAGAGTAAACGGAAGAACCTGGTCATTCCTTACATGGCTGGCGTGTCTGAAAAGATAAAACGAATATTTGGCAAACACCACATACCTGTATATTTCAAACCCACCAACACACTGAGACAGAGGCTTGTACACCCCAAAGATCAAACTCCAAAACACAAGGAAAGCAATGTAGTGTATGCAATCCAGTGCAGTGAGGAGTGCTCTGAACTCTACATTGGAGAAACCAAACAACCTTTGTACAGGAGGATGGCCCAACACAGGAGAAGTAACACCACAGGACCAGAGTCAGCAGTTTATCTTCATCTAAAGGAAAAAGGACACTCATTTGAGGACATTAATGTTCACATTTTAGACAGAGAAGATAGGTGGTTTGAGAGAGGGGTCAAGGAATCCATTCATGCCAACTTGGAAAATCCTTCCTTGAATAGAGGTGGGGGCCTCAGGCATAACCTTTCCCCTATCTTCCTTCCTGCTTTGTCTTCTGTGCCTAGGAAGATTAAGACCATTTCACAAGCTCAACAGCAGCAGGGTAATCTTAACGATCCTCCTTTAGATGATAAAGGGACTTAGAAACAAACATCTCAAAAATAACCATGACCTAGCCCCAGGTGCCAGGTCACACAGCCAGCCTAGAAACATATTTAAGGATTCCCTTACTAACTTTACTCAGACTGAAGAAGCTCCTTGGATAAGGAGTGAAACGTTTCCACTAAGAAAATAGAAATCCAGTTGACATGATTCAAGCCACAGACTGTTCCACCTGGATGACTGAGAACCTTCATAGACATATTGCCATACATTTTGGGGATGAAACCCTGAAGTTGGTAAGGAAATTCGAGAAGACAGCAAGAAAGGTGGCAGACTATAGAAACCACCTACGTTTTAACCTCAGATGCAGACAACAGAGACTCATCCCGACAAGCCTACGCCTGCAATCTACAGTTAAGGGTCACAGAGCAGATCAGATCCTGCAGCAGGCACAAAGACATCTTCTAAATGAAAGAATAAGGCAAGTCCACTTCACCATTGATGCCCTGCAATACAATTTTGAAAACCTTCACCAGGAACTCACAGCCACCCTTCCTGACCCAATCCTGGATAGAGTTATTCAGCTTGGCAATAAAGTACAGCTGGCCCAGCATCACAAGACAAAGGAGAGGCAAACTAAGAAATTTGACATTCTTCTTTCTCGCAGCAAGCAGAAACAAGGAACTGGAGAAACCGCTGGGAGGAACAACAACAACAGGACCACAGAGGACAAAAAGAACATGTGGGTGAAAAATCTCTCAGACAGAGAACTTACCCAACCAGAGAGAGATGTCCTAGCCAAAGGTCTTAATTTTGCCATCACTCCCAAGCAAGTTCCGGTTGTGGAGCTCATTACAGCCACAGAATCTGCCATCCACAACAACCACCTACCTTTTGAAGAAGCAGAACAACTCCGACTTAAAATATCTGCAGCTCTGTCCAGTGCTCAACCTCCTCCCCCCAACCTTACCGTCCAAGAGAGGAGAGCCCTGACAGCCCTCAGCAAAGATGAAACCATCACCATTTTACCTGCTGACAAAGGAAGATGTACAGTGGTTCTAAACACTGCAGACTACCACAATAAAATTACCTCACTTTTGGAGGATCACCATACATATGAAAAACTGAAAAGAGACCCCACCAACAATTACAAGAAAAAGGCAATCGACAGTTTGAAACAATTGGAACATGATGGCTCCATCGATAGGATTACCTACCACCGTCTGTATCCTGGAGAAGCCATCCCCTGCATCTACGGACTTCCTAAGATCCACAAGGAAGGAACACCCCTCCGACCCATAGTCAGCAGCATCAATTCGGTAACATACAACATTGCCAAACACCTCTCTACCATACTGGCACCTCTAGTTGGACACTCTGAACACCACATCCATAATTCGGAAGAATTTGTTTCCAAAGCAAAGATCCTGAAACTGGATACAGATGAAACTATGGTCTCCTTTGATGTGTCCTCCCTTTTCACCAGCATCCCCACCACTCATGCTCTATCCGCTGTCAGGAAGAGACTAGAAGAGGACAGCACCCTGGAAAGGAGGAGCCATCTCAACCCAAACCAGATCTGCCATCTTCTGGACCTGTGTCTTAACACCACTTATTTCACATACAGAGGTGACTTTTACAGACAAAAACACGGCTGTGCCATGGGTTCTCCTGTGTCACCCATTGTGGCCAATTTATACATGGAAGAAGTGGAGAAGAAAGCACTCAACACATTCCAGGGAACGGTGCCCACCCACTGGTTTAGGTATGTGGATGACACCTGGGTCAAAATCAAGGCCCAGGAAGTACAGGCCTTCACGGACCATATAAACACTATAGATGCCAACATTAGCTTCACCAGAGAAGACACCAAGGACAACAGACTGGCATTCCTAGACTGTGAAGTCCTCATTGGGACCGGTGGCAAGCTAGAAATAGGGATCTACAGGAAACCCACACACACAGATCAATACCTGATGTTTGACTCCCACCATCCACTGCAGCACAAACTAGGAGTCATCAGGACATTGTCACACAGAGCAGAAACCATCCCCACCTCCATGGATTCCAAAAAGAATGAAAAGCAGCATCTGAGAACAGCTCTGCAGGCCTGTGGATATCCAAATTGGGCCTTCACCAAATCTAAGTCTACCAGACCTAAAACAGCGACAGATAGGGCTGAGACTCAGAGTAAACGGAAGAACCTGGTCATTCCTTACATGGCTGGCGTGTCTGAAAAGATAAAACGAATATTTGGCAAACACCACATACCTGTATATTTCAAACCCACCAACACACTGAGACAGAGGCTTGTACACCCCAAAGATCAAACTCCAAAACACAAGGAAAGCAATGTAGTGTATGCAATCCAGTGCAGTGAGGAGTGCTCTGAACTCTACATTGGAGAAACCAAACAACCTTTGTACAGGAGGATGGCCCAACACAGGAGAAGTAACACCACAGGACCAGAGTCAGCAGTTTATCTTCATCTAAAGGAAAAAGGACACTCATTTGAGGACATTAATGTTCACATTTTAGACAGAGAAGATAGGTGGTTTGAGAGAGGGGTCAAGGAATCCATTCATGCCAACTTGGAAAATCCTTCCTTGAATAGAGGTGGGGGCCTCAGGCATAACCTTTCCCCTATCTTCCTTCCTGCTTTGTCTTCTGTGCCTAGGAAGATTAAGACCATTTCACAAGCTCAACAGCAGCAGGGTAATCTTAACGATCCTCCTTTAGATGATAAAGGGACTTAGAAACAAACATCTCAAAAATAACCATGACCTAGCCCCAGGTGCCAGGTCACACAGCCAGCCTAGAAACATATTTAAGGATTCCCTTACTAACTTTACTCAGACTGAAGAAGCTCCTTGGATAAGGAGTGAAACGTTTCCACTAAGAAAATAGAAATCCAGTTGACATGATTCAAGCCACAGACTGTTCCACCTGGATGACTGAGAACCTTCATAGACATATTGCCATACATTTTGGGGATGAAACCCTGAAGTTGGTAAGGAAATTCGAGAAGACAGCAAGAAAGGTGGCAGACTATAGAAACCACCTACGTTTTAACCTCAGATGCAGACAACAGAGACTCATCCCGACAAGCCTACGCCTGCAATCTACAGTTAAGGGTCACAGAGCAGATCAGATCCTGCAGCAGGCACAAAGACATCTTCTAAATGAAAGAATAAGGCAAGTCCACTTCACCATTGATGCCCTGCAATACAATTTTGAAAACCTTCACCAGGAACTCACAGCCACCCTTCCTGACCCAATCCTGGATAGAGTTATTCAGCTTGGCAATAAAGTACAGCTGGCCCAGCATCACAAGACAAAGGAGAGGCAAACTAAGAAATTTGACATTCTTCTTTCTCGCAGCAAGCAGAAACAAGGAACTGGAGAAACCGCTGGGAGGAACAACAACAACAGGACCACAGAGGACAAAAAGAACATGTGGGTGAAAAATCTCTCAGACAGAGAACTTACCCAACCAGAGAGAGATGTCCTAGCCAAAGGTCTTAATTTTGCCATCACTCCCAAGCAAGTTCCGGTTGTGGAGCTCATTACAGCCACAGAATCTGCCATCCACAACAACCACCTACCTTTTGAAGAAGCAGAACAACTCCGACTTAAAATATCTGCAGCTCTGTCCAGTGCTCAACCTCCTCCCCCCAACCTTACCGTCCAAGAGAGGAGAGCCCTGACAGCCCTCAGCAAAGATGAAACCATCACCATTTTACCTGCTGACAAAGGAAGATGTACAGTGGTTCTAAACACTGCAGACTACCACAATAAAATTACCTCACTTTTGGAGGATCACCATACATATGAAAAACTGAAAAGAGACCCCACCAACAATTACAAGAAAAAGGCAATCGACAGTTTGAAACAATTGGAACATGATGGCTCCATCGATAGGATTACCTACCACCGTCTGTATCCTGGAGAAGCCATCCCCTGCATCTACGGACTTCCTAAGATCCACAAGGAAGGAACACCCCTCCGACCCATAGTCAGCAGCATCAATTCGGTAACATACAACATTGCCAAACACCTCTCTACCATACTGGCACCTCTAGTTGGACACTCTGAACACCACATCCATAATTCGGAAGAATTTGTTTCCAAAGCAAAGATCCTGAAACTGGATACAGATGAAACTATGGTCTCCTTTGATGTGTCCTCCCTTTTCACCAGCATCCCCACCACTCATGCTCTATCCGCTGTCAGGAAGAGACTAGAAGAGGACAGCACCCTGGAAAGGAGGAGCCATCTCAACCCAAACCAGATCTGCCATCTTCTGGACCTGTGTCTTAACACCACTTATTTCACATACAGAGGTGACTTTTACAGACAAAAACACGGCTGTGCCATGGGTTCTCCTGTGTCACCCATTGTGGCCAATTTATACATGGAAGAAGTGGAGAAGAAAGCACTCAACACATTCCAGGGAACGGTGCCCACCCACTGGTTTAGGTATGTGGATGACACCTGGGTCAAAATCAAGGCCCAGGAAGTACAGGCCTTCACGGACCATATAAACACTATAGATGCCAACATTAGCTTCACCAGAGAAGACACCAAGGACAACAGACTGGCATTCCTAGACTGTGAAGTCCTCATTGGGACCGGTGGCAAGCTAGAAATAGGGATCTACAGGAAACCCACACACACAGATCAATACCTGATGTTTGACTCCCACCATCCACTGCAGCACAAACTAGGAGTCATCAGGACATTGTCACACAGAGCAGAAACCATCCCCACCTCCATGGATTCCAAAAAGAATGAAAAGCAGCATCTGAGAACAGCTCTGCAGGCCTGTGGATATCCAAATTGGGCCTTCACCAAATCTAAGTCTACCAGACCTAAAACAGCGACAGATAGGGCTGAGACTCAGAGTAAACGGAAGAACCTGGTCATTCCTTACATGGCTGGCGTGTCTGAAAAGATAAAACGAATATTTGGCAAACACCACATACCTGTATATTTCAAACCCACCAACACACTGAGACAGAGGCTTGTACACCCCAAAGATCAAACTCCAAAACACAAGGAAAGCAATGTAGTGTATGCAATCCAGTGCAGTGAGGAGTGCTCTGAACTCTACATTGGAGAAACCAAACAACCTTTGTACAGGAGGATGGCCCAACACAGGAGAAGTAACACCACAGGACCAGAGTCAGCAGTTTATCTTCATCTAAAGGAAAAAGGACACTCATTTGAGGACATTAATGTTCACATTTTAGACAGAGAAGATAGGTGGTTTGAGAGAGGGGTCAAGGAATCCATTCATGCCAACTTGGAAAAATCCTTCCTTGAATAGAGGTGGGGGCCTCAGGCATAACCTTTCCCCTATCTTCCTTCCTGCTTTGTCTTCTGTGCCTAGGAAGATTAAGACCATTTCACAAGCTCAACAGCAGCAGGGTAATCTTAACGATCCTCCTTTAGATGATAAAGGGACTTAGAAACAAACATCTCAAAAATAACCATGACCTAGCCCCAGGTGCCAGGTCACACAGCCAGCCTAGAAACATATTTAAGGATTCCCTTACTAACTTTACTCAGATTGATTGGGTTGATGTTTGCTGCTTGGTTGATTGACTGAGTTAATAGTTTCTTGATTAGGGTCTATTGTGCTGTTTGATTGCTCCTCTGGTGCTATTCTTGGTGTTAATCCTTGCCTATCTGGTTGTTGATCGCTGACGAGGTGTTCTGGTCTTCTGGCTTTTCTATTGTCTCTTATGAATGGTATGTAAATGTTGTTTACCTCTATGTGTCTGTTGATGGCTGCTTTGTCTGAGTGCCAAGCTTCCAGGAATTCTCTAGCGTTTTTGGACTTGGCTTGGTTTAAGATTGTCACAGTTTCCCAGTTGAAAGTATGGTTAAGTCTGTCCATGTGTTGTGAGATTAAGGAGTTTTCATTGTGTCTTCTGACTGCTAGTTGGTGTTTGTGGATGCGTTCTGCTAGTCTTCTGCCAGTCTGTCCAAAGCCCTCCTTCTTTGTAACTTTGGGGAATGCTGTGGTTCAAGTCCCAACCACGACCACCTAAAGAGAAAAGATGACTTATAATTACAGCAGTCATTAAAAGTGATTAATGATAGCAAAATAACTTCCAGCAAATTTTAAAGCAATTAAATACTAATTAATTCATTCACACTGCTGAGCAGCATATTTGCTTTACTGGTGGCATTTATGACTGCTACCTAATACATAATTTGAAAATATTGAAATGCAGCAGGTTATTTTCACAGAGATTCCCTACCCCTGAGTAAACACAAACAAATAGTGGCTGATTTGTTTATCTTATAATGCTAATTGGCACTTTATTAATACTGTATTTATTTTGATGAACTTTTCCCCTCTTGTAAGCTCCTTTTATAGGGCAAGATGGAAGTGATGGTTTTCCAACGAGGCTGAGCTGAGTTATCAAACTGATCTCATTTTGGGTTATTAAGAATATTTCAGCCATGCCTGTTTGACTACAGCAGGATTGTCCTCACTGCTTTCCTAGAGATACCTCTGTGCATCTTTCAGAAAAGCTCAAACTAAAGTCAAAATTATGCTTTTTTTATAGTTATTTAACTGTAATGGGGGGAGGAGGAAAGAGAGAGAGAAAGAGAAATTGTCACTTTTGAGATCTGTTGCAGAAATTGATTTAATGATTTCAGAAATGGGTTTTCTGCATTCCCATCTCACTGCAACCTGGCCACAGAATAAACACCTCTTTAAGAGTTGCCTTTCCTGAATGAGTCAGGATGAGATGGAGATAAAAGGACGTGGCCAGAAGTCTTCTGAGGTTGGACAATGACTGCATCTGTCTAAATATAGTTTTCAGAGCAGGAAGGCTCGATCAGTATATTTTGTAAGTATCTTGGGAAGAGAAAGGTCTCTAATGGTATGTAGGAATGACCTTGGGAGACAGGAGGAACAGTCGCAGCCTAGACAATGGTCTGATAAACAAAACTTGAGTCTGAAGGAGGAGGAGTGGCGAAAGCATCTCAGAAGGGACCCTCCCTAGTTTGGGGAGGGTAAAAGTGAGGGACGGGAGGGGTACTTTCAGACTTGCGAGATTGATGTTAGTCTTGCAAGGTAGTCCAGACAAGAAGCAGAACCAGAGGTACTTTCAGACTTGCAAGATTCTGTTAATGTAACCTTACAATAAAGATAGAGCTAGTAACCCTGGTTGTGCTTCTTGTCTGAACTACCTCGCTAGGCTAACAAGGTCCTCATAAGGAATCTTCTAGGATTGGGACATTTATATTAAGAATATAAAAAGTTATACTGAGACACTTGTTCTGCCTGGAATAATAATAACAATTTATTAAACTTGTATGCTGCCCAATTCTCAATGACTCTGGGCATCTCACAACAAACAAAGAAATTACAATAAAATCAATAAAATATTAAAGATACAAGATGGCAAGCATGATGAAGCAACGGGTCTTATTCTCCCTTGCCAAAGGCCTGGGTGAAGAGCCAGGTCTTCATGGCATTTCCAAACAACAGCAGAATGGGGGCCATCCAGATCTTGGGGGAATCTTGTTCCAGGGGGCAGGCACAGCTACAGAGAGAGCACACTTCTGGGGTCCCAATAGAGGACGTTGTTTAATCGAAGGAACCCGGAGTGCACCAACCTTGCAGGACTGAATTGACCAGTACTGCCAGTATGGACTGGCATAGTTTATCCAACATATTAAATTTGAGGCACTGTAGCTGTAGTACAGATGCTCTATTATTATAACCCTTCCATGACAGAGAGGAAATGTAAGGCGCAAAGAAACCAAAGATGCACTCAAAGAATCAGTTCAGGGGTGGGAGAAAGAAATGAATAGATGGCTAAAAAAAGGTAAAGGTTCCCCCTGCACATTTATGCAGTCGTGTCCGCGGTCACGTGGCCGCATGACGCGCGCGGAACGCTGTTACCTACCCACCGAAGTGGTACCTATTCATCTACTTGCATTTGCATGCTTTCGAATTGCTAGGTTGGCAAGAGCTGGAGCTAGTGCGGGAGCTCACTCCGCATGCAGGGCTAGGGATTCGAACCTCCGAACTTGTGATCTTCCGATCGACAAGCCTGGCGTCTTACCCGCTGAGCCACCACACCCCTTAATAGATGGCTAGTTCATAGCTTATTGAGGCATTGCAAGGAAATGGCACGATTTCATTGGGTTTCCTTTAGATTCCCTCTCCCTTGATACAGGATATCATTTGATTTTTCCCCTCCCCTGCTAATATCTTGATTTCTTTCCAGTGCTTTTCATGCCCAATTGCTGTTTGAGAGAACAGATATTCTGATTAAATTAAGACAGACATTCAAACAGCTGGCCTGCCAAACTAGGTTTTTATTAAAAATAATATTGTTTACAAAGCTCTCTCCTTTTTTATGGAGAAAATAAAATGACTGTATTCTACCCAAGCAGGCGGCAGGTTTGGTTTATGTGAGGTGCAAAATAAACAAATAAGAGGACCCATTAACTTGAATTGTACAGAGTGGACAAGGACTGTTGCTTTACGCTTCTCCATAGCAATTATTTCTCCCAGGACTGCACCCTGTTTTAGCTATGCCCCAACCTGTTGAGTATGAAGGTGTCAGCCCTTTGAGGTAGTCCAGACAAGAAGCACCAACCGTAAGTATTAACACTATCTTTATCATAAGGTTACAATAACAGAATTTGCAAGCCTGAAAGTATCTCTCCCCTCCCTTACTTTTACTCTCCCGAAAACCAGGGAGGGTCCCTTCTGAGGTGCTTTCTCCATCCCCACCCCTCCTTCAGACTCAGATTTCATTGTCTATGCTTTGGCTCTTCCTCTGGTCTCCCAAGGTCATTCCCACATACCATTACATCAAAGGAGGCATATGTGGGCAAGTCTGCTGAAGATGAGGGTCCCAAGGATTAACAACCATTCAGTTGGGGCTCTTTTGAGAGGGAGAGCTGAAGCACAGAAGTGATTGTTACCCATATAATTGGATGTCAATTTGCTTGATGGTAAAGGATCAAGTGAAGTGGAAGTGGCTCAGAGGTTAGTGGACAAAGATCTCCATATAAGTAGAAAACAAGGAAAGGTGGAAGCAGTGTAAACAGTTGGTTGTCAGGAGAAAGGAAGAAACATCTAGCAATTAAGCAAAGACATGGGGCAGTAAGAATCTTAGAAAAGTGGTGGCAGAGTACGTTGTGTATTGTTGAAGGACTCATGTTCCTAGTCAAAAGGTTGCATTCCTCCACTTTTCCTTAGCGCAGCAGGAATCTCCCATCACGTTATTTCTGTATCTTTCCATCCAGATCACATTGTTTCCATGCTTTCATAGTGCATCTGAGTGGGAGTACAGAATCTCTGATACACCAGCAGTTACCAAACCACAGTTCCTAGCAGTCTCCACCAGCATGACCAGTTGAATCAGATACCAGAGCCCTTCCAATGTTTGGAGAGCTACATGTTCCCCATCCCTGCCATAGTGCTTCACAAAAAGCCTGTTTCAGCCTAGAGTGTTATGATGTATGCGTGCTTCAGAACTCAAAGGGTATGTTGTATGTAATACTGGGCTGGTAGTTGGCAGGCTGAATTAATCTTAGAGTCTGCTTTGTACTTTTTTCTACTCAAGAGAATTGACTGCATTGGAAGCCTGCATCTCCTGTTTTGGGACCATAGGAAACCATAGTACAGATTTTTTGTGATCCTGAAGAGATCTGGACATATAAAAAAGGGGGTTGGAGAACCACATGTGGACTATGGTTTTCACCTTTTAATATCTCCAGAAATGAAATAAAGCTCTCCCCCCACACACACACAACTTTTGGCCTTACCATTCTGGAGAGCTCTGTGGACCATAAATGAATTTCTTTTAAACCGTTAAAAGAAGAAGTTAAGCAGGCAGACACATACACAGTTTTTAAATCCTGTTTTCTTTTCTCCTATTGTCTCATCTGTTGGCATGACTCCCTCATCCCCCGCAACTGCAAGGCAACAATTGAATAGGGGATTTAAAAAAAAAAGCCATAACAAATAGCTTGAATGAAGGAGTTTAATTTGCAAGAGGATTATATACTTCTGCTTTCAGTCTCCCAGATTCAAGTGGAGGAAGCAAGGTATCTGCTCAGCGAGAGCTTCAGGAATGATACGTTTTGAAACTAGATACATTACGTTATGAATCACGCAAATTTAGCAAGTGGGCTATTTCGTCTTTAAATTATACAAGGTGGTCTCTGAGCCAAAGACAAAATGCGGCACTGAAGTTTCCAAATGAAAATATACATTGTGCTAAGCATGAGCACATGTGTGACTTCATTGTGTGAATCTAGCCATGGTGGTGTTCAAAGCATTGGCTTATGACATGGAGCTTCTAAACCACCTAATTGGAATACCAACCAGACCCTCACTCTGTGAATCTAGCCATGGTGGTGTTCAAACCATGGCTTATGACATGGAGCTTCTAAACCACCTAATTAGAATACCAGCCAGACGCTCCTTTACTCCTTGTCTGAAGTCTGTAGCTTGAATCATGTCAACTGGATTTCTATTTTCTCAGTGGAAACGTTTCGCTCACTGAGAAAATAGAAATCCAGTTGACATGATTCAAGCTACAGACAATTCCACCTGGATGACTGAGAACCTTCATAGAGTCCTTGTCTGAAGATTACAATACTTAGTGGTTGATTGAGTCCCAAAGACCCACCTCCGTCCCAAGTCCTGATCAGCATCTTATTCTTGGATTTGTCCAGTGAAAGCTCCATGGAGAGCAAGAGAGGAATAGATAACTCCCAAATTCAGTGTGAAGGGGCACTTCCTTTATTTTGCAAAGGGTGATCTCTGTAGAGACTGTGGTGAGAAAATACTAAGGGGATGTGATGCTACCCTCTGCAGAGGATTCGTTGTGGCAGTTTGGTTCCTCTAGATTGGATAGGAGGAGATTTTTATATGCAAGGCAGATAGTTTGGTTTAGCTAAGAATTGAATGGAACTACTTCCCATGGGGAAGATGGAATGGTTTATTTTATTTAAATCTAAATGAAAGTGAGCTGGCTGTGACTCTCCCATTTCTAATGAATTCTAGGGACTCAGTCTAATCTTCTCCTGAGCCAGCAAAGCTTTCTCGATTTCAGGCTCTGGCAGTAGTTACTGGACTTGGAAAACCTTCAGCCGAGGAAGGATCAGTTGATCCTGCTGAGATCAGTTTATAATCATGCAATTATAAATGCCCCAATCAGAGAGTCTGGCCATTCACGGTAATAAAAGGGTGTCAGAGAAAAAATAAAAATAAATATAAAAATATAGGCATTGGAGACGGCATATAACAGCCAATATCTTTACTACCCAATTATCTAAAGGCCTGACAGAAAAGAATGATTTTATGTAGTTTGCTAAATAAGAGCAGGGAAGGGGACATATTAATTTTGGCAGAAGAGAAGTCCATAGATTCAAGTAAAAGGCTTGTGTTAGTGTTCCTGCCTTCAAAACCACCAGGAATACAGAATCAGGGATGTGCCCTTCCAGTGAGTACACACAGGGTAGGAAGAATTGCCCTTCTCCCAGTCTTCTCTCCTTTCTTTCCTTCTCCCAGTCTTCACTAAATGTTTTGAGTACAGGTGGTCCTCATTTAGTGACTGCCTTGTTTTTGTGACTGTTCACAATTACGACGGTGATGAAAAAGTAACTTTGCAGCCAGTCCTCACATTTATGACCATTCCAGGTCTGTAAAGCAAAGGAAAGCTGAAGTAAGATTAGAAGCACAGTCATGGTTTCACTTAGCAACCACTTTGCTTAATGACCAAGTTGCTGGTCCCAACTGTGGTCACTAAACGAGAACTACCTGTAAGACACAAACTTATTCTCTAAGTCTTCACCACAGCAATGTTTTATTTTCTGTCACTATTTTTCTTTCCCAGATGCAATCCCGGGTTGAGTTTGCCTGTTTTGCTAACATGTGGTATAACTGTGGTTTCTGATTAAGTAAGCTTAACACAGTAGATTGGGTTTGTGCACAATGCTTAATCATAAACATTGATTTATATGCCACAGTGACTAGATTCTCAAAACATGCTAGACACAATCCAATAATCTATGGTATGGCTTAGTTCCATGTGTGGCCCTAGTCAATGTTTCTTGCTTAAATGTTTTATTTCTAGGCTATGTAGTAGGCCAAAGATTGAAGTTAGTGTTTTCACCTGAGAACCTTTCTCAAATTTGAGATGATTAGAGGTATAAACAGTGTCCCAAACACCATTAGACTGGGCACCATCCATTGGAGTTGAAGGCTGTGGTCTTTAGCACCCTTACATGAGAGTAAGTATAATTGAATTTACCTTAGAGTCAATATGCATAAGACTAGACTAAAGGTATCATGACAACCTATTGCTCTCCAAGCTGAATGCTAGAAGTTTGATCTAACTTCTGATCCTATGCTTTTTGGGGAGTAATCCTCATTAAATATAAAATTTGCTTCCAGATAAATATGTACCAACTCTGGCTATATAAGTTCAAAAGTGGAGGGAAACTGTATCCATTAAGACTGGAAAATTTGCACATGAAGGTGCCAATCCTTCAAATTTCTTCCCTCACAGTATATCACAGGACCTTGGGGAACAGTGTTCTGTGTTGGATTGCCAACTAATCTTATGTACTGAATTTTAAACTCACTTTAACATTTGATTTCGGTGATTTATAGCTGCATTCCAGTCTTAGAGGCATATGGTTCCCTGGAGTTTTCTACCAGGATCTGTTGCTTACATTTATCCCAAGGGGTTGACGTGGCCCTTGTCTTACTTTGAAATCTTACACAGCGATTAGTGATCATTTAGCTGGTTGTGCTGATAGGTTGCCTTGTTTGTAGCTCTCTGGATAATCTGAAATTTAAGAGGGGTGTGTGTTTAGTCTGATTTTGTCAGTTGTTTGCTGCATTCAGAGAAATCTTCAGACATTAACTGTCTCAAAGCATATACCTTGCATGCTAAAGAATGCAGGTTCAGCTCCTGGTTTCTTCTGTTAAAAGGATCAGATAATGGGTGACGGGAAAGGCGTCTGCCTAGAATCTTGGACAGCAACTGTGAGTTGAAGAAAAGAATATTGGATGAGTTAAAGTCCATGATGACCTGAGAATATAACATGCAGAACTGGTGGAACACATAATGGCGTATCAGAGCTGAAGTCTCATGTGTTGTGTTGGCAAGGAAGGACTGAAATAGAGTATTTGGCAGGCAGCCAGAAGGTAAAAAGCAGAGTTGGAATGTTCTTCGGTAAAGACTGGAGGAACCTTCTTCCTTCTAAAGCTCTAATGCTATTGGCCTATCATTCCGAATGTAATTGGGAGAATCCGTTTGCAGCCTCCATTCAACCGTTCCACCATTGTTAAATGGAATATTCTTATTGCTTAAGTTTGCGAGAAGGGGGCATTGATTCTGGAGAGCAGAACCTATATCTCTCCCCAAAATCCATCAACTGATGGTTAGCACCTGTGATGAAAGAGTAGGTTACTTTCATTCTATTAAAATTTTTTAAATCCATTCAATCATATCCAATTTTCAGAGACTGCCTGGACAAGTCCCTGCAGTTTTCTTGGCAAGGTTTTTCAGAAGTGGTGTGCCATTGCCTCCTTCCTAGGGCTGAGAGAATGTGACTGGCCCAAGGTCACCCAGCTGGTTTTGTGCCTAAGGCGGGACTAGAACTCATGGTCTCCCGGTTTCTAGCCCAGTGCCTTAACCACTACACCAAACTGTCTCTCTATTAAAGAGTTAATTGGACACTTCTAATAACGAAGGTGGGCAGAAAGCCAAGAGAACTTGACTAGAGAGGAATGAGGAGAGGTAATTAATAGAGCAAAAAGAAAAAAGGAAAGAACTAGCATATAGAAGAAGATAACAAGATACTTTGTGAAAAAGTCAACTATCATTCAACTATCAGCATAAGCAAAACATTCTGTATCCCTAAACAGCTTATATCCACAATGTATGTTCATACAATGTCATTATGAAATGAAGTTTTAATTGTTTTAAATGAGAAACAGAATATAATACCCTGCCCCCCCCCCAAAAAAAAAATGTTACTACCCTGCTGAGAAGATAAAGTTATGTTTTTATAGTGAGGCTATCATTTTGGAGTGGTGGCAGAGAAATTTGAAATATTGATTTGTCCCTCAGATAAAGTTGAAAGATATTATGTCACTTCTGACCAAATAAATCTAGTTTTGCTATACTGTCCAATATACCCCAAAGCTTCCTGGAGTTTAATAGATGTTTTTGCAACTTCCCTATCTATTCACATACTCCTTGGCATTTCAGTAATAAATAGAGCATATTATCTCTCCCCCTTCCTAACCCACTGCAACATACATTAATATGTTTGACCTTACATACAATAGAAACCCTCCTATCTCACAGGAGATATCCTGATTTAAGTGCTATCTGAGGTCTAGATCTTTAATAAACAAAATTAATACCAACCATTCAATTGTAAATAAATTTACAATTAACACAGCAATGTCATGTTTCCAGTGTGGGCTTGGAGGTTCCTTTTACTGCTTTGTCTTGACCTGGTGAGCTTATCTCAGGGCAGGAAATGATAAAGATTTCTCAGACCAGATTGACAGAGACCTTTAAATGTCAATAAAGCAATTCTTCCATCACACACCAAAGCTTAATGGGAAGCATGCTGAAAGGCACCAGTGCTAAACAAAAGGCACAGAAACACCTCCTATCTGTCATACGCAGGGCTAATAAGAGTGTCTGAAGGTTTCGGGGGTGGTGGTGGGAGGCTGAGAAAATACTTCGCTTTCCAGTCTGTAAAACGAGTAATATGAATTGTGGCTTTGCTGTTATTTAGGCAATTCCCCTAGGACTGGCTTAGGTGAAAGCCTAGTTGTAGCCACCAAGGAGAGTTTGTCTGTTATGGGATTAAAAGGCAGCTGGAACACCTGCAGATGCAACCGGGACCATCTGTGCTGGTTAGCCAGAAAAGAGATAACTGCAACATTTGAACAAATACTACAGGTAGTCCTCACTTAATGACCATTCGTCTAGTGATGGTTTGGACTTAGACGGTGCTGAAAAAACCGACTTGCGGTAGGTCCTCACACTTATGACCATTGCAGTGTCAACGCAGTCATGTGATCACAATTTGGGTGCTTGGCAACCGGTTTGCATTTACAACATCACAGCATCCTGCGGTCACTTGATTGCCATTTTCGACCTTCCCAGCTGGCTTCCAGCAAGCAAAATCAATGGGGAACTGCGTGATTTGCTTAACAACCATGTGGTTCACTTTATGACCATGATGATTCACTTAACGACCACTGCAAAAAAGGTCATAAAATCAGGTCAAATTCGCTTAATGACCACTTCACTTAGCAACTGAAATTCCAGTCCCAATTGTGGTCGTTAAGTGAGGACTACCTGTAGTCACTTCCTCTAGGTTTCTGATGGGCTGTCCATGTTCCTTGACCATTCCCTCTCCATTTCTTTTCATTGTATAAGGTAGCCTTGTGCTAAGCACCATGGGCTCAGCAGTTCTCCAGAGGGCTGTTGCACTTTCTTCATTTAATGGAGCAAAGCGATATCTCTCCGAACATGAGACGGTCTCAAGAGATTATGGCAAAGATAGAGAAGCTGTGATCCTACTTGTTCATAATTACACAGTGGTTCTCAACATCATTTGTCATGCTGTCTGAAAATAAACCATGGGAAATATGGTTGAGTAACATATGGAGGGGGCGTGGTGGCTCAGCGGGTAAGACGCCAGGCTTGTCGATTGGAAGATCGCAAGTTCGGAGGTCCGAATCCCTAGCCCCGCGTGACAGAGTGAGCTCCCGCACTAGCCCCAGCTCTTGCCAACCTAGCAATTCAAAAGCATGCAAATGCAAGTAGATTAATAGGTACCACTTCGGTGGGTAGGTAACAGCGTTCTGCGCGCGTCATGCGGCCACATGACCATGGAAGCGTCTTCGGACAATGCTGGCTCTTCGGCTAACAAACGGAGATGAGCACTGGCCCCTAGAGTCGGACACAACTGCACATATGTGCGGAGGGAACATTTACCTTTACCTAACATATGGAGGGCCATCCTAAGTTAACGGGGCAAAACTTTAGCACAGGGTTAAGCAACCTTTTGAGGAAGTTGGCACATCTGGAATTTTGTGTGGATGCTGTTGTGAGCGTTGTCTGTAGCTTGAATCATGTCAACTGGATTTCTATTTTCTCAGTGGAAACGTTTTGCTCCTTATCCAAGGAGCTTCTTCAGTCTGAGCAAAGTTTGTAAGGGAATCCTTAAATATGTTTCTAGGGTGGCTGTGTGACCTTGCACCTGGGGCTAGGTCATGGTTATTTTATAAAAAAACCATGACCTAGCCCCAGGTGCAAGGTCACACAGCCACCCTAGAAACATATTTAAGGATTCCCTTACAAACTTTGCTCAGACTGAAGAAGCTTCTTGGATAAGGAGCAAAACGTTTCCACTGAGAAAATAGAAATCCAGTTGACATGATTCAAGCTACAGACAATTCCACCTGGATGACTGAGAACCTTCATCGACATGTTGTGAGCGTTCTTACAAAACCATTGCCGTAGTCGATGTGATCGAATGCAAAATGTTGACTTAATAAAAGACAGACCGAGACGCTAGTGCTGCCACCACTTGTTTTACCACCCAAGGATGTGCATCACCCCAGCATTTGTCCTTTATGGGCTAACAAGACATTGGATTGGATAGCAACCATTCACTATTTTCATTCTCCAAGAATGCCTGAGGGGCCTATATGTGCCCAGAGGCATTTTCATCAGGCTATTCTCTCTTCTCTTTTGCTTTGCAGCATGCCAGCCTTCCATTTCTTTATTTGTTTAAATTTAAAGTAACTAAACAAAGCTTAATATAGCAATTAATAGCCACTGGGCATCAGCAGTCATTTAATGGGCATTGATGGCTGGAAGTTGTTTGCTTAAAGAAACCATCTTCTGCTATTAATCTGTACTAAAGTGTGGAAAAAAGGTAATTCTCCCCTCGTTTTGTTCAGCCATCGCAATCTCTTATCAAAATGCAATGAAGCATCAGATGAGTACAATAAAGGAGCATGAAAGCCCCTTGAAGTGGCATCTTTTGCAAATGTGTAGACTCTGGCTGGCACATGCAGGAGCGTTGCAGATGCGTGTTCTTAGCAAACCCACGCGAGCTGCTTTGCTGGCATCTTTTTTCCCAGCAGACCGAGACCCAATTAAATTTAATGCAGTGATGTCCGGAAATTATCATATTTATGAAATCCTCATTAATCTTTTCCCTTTCTTGGTATTTTATTACCATTCCTTTTGTCAGCCTATTCAGTGCTCATCCTCTATCATTGCTTCCTGGCTCCCTGAAGACATCTTGGACCAGCTTGCTGAGCCTCATTGAGCGTTTATCATCCTAATCCTGATGCTTCTACACATCTGTTTTCAAAGAAATTTGTGCAGGAAGCTGGGTGGCAACAAGGTGGGCCTGATCTTTTGTGGCTTTGAAGGAGCACCTTGAAAGCAGAAGTTCTCAAGCATTCTGTATTACTGCAGAGTAATCGTATACACTGTGCTTAACTGATGTAAATGCAAACATGCATTGCCAGATGTTTTTGTAGCATCCTCAAGAACTCATTCTCCCAACCTGGGACCTCCAGATGTTTAGGGTTTCAGATCATCCATCAGCTGCAAAGTTGCATCTGCTCCAGCACTTAATTTCAACTTCCCTTCCCAACTCCTTTTAGAATGGTTTTGATTAGACCCTGGGCCTTTATAGGAGAACTTTAAAAGGAATAATGATTAGTACTGTTAATCGATAATCAATAAAGCGACCAATAATCAGAGGGGTGTATGAGGGTTTTTGGCATCAGTTGTGTCAATCTGGTATAGTGGACACAGCTTTGGAAGAGACATGCAACACTCAGTGAGTAACCTGTTATCCTTCAGATGTTGCGGAATGATGATTCTTAGCTGTCTTGGCCAACTAGAGTAATGGTGAGAGATGCTGGGAACTGTCATTCAGCCACAGGCAGATGGCCACAGGTTCCACATCTTAGCAGTAGAGCCATATCAGTGAAGGTGTGTAAGTAGGATTCAGATTTGATAGAACTGGATTTAACTCTAAACTGTTTAAACTGTTAAGCTGATTTAAACCTGTTTTTGCTCAGATTACCTTAGTTTTAAGGCTAAATGTGATCCCTTCAATGAACTCTTTTGGAGATAGCCTAGATGGAAATAAAAAATACTTAAAATATTTATTATGTATTTATTATGTCAATTTATATAGTTGCCCATCTCACAATTGCAAAATATCCATTTGTTTGAACACAGAGTAGATGTTTTTGTGGTCTCCTCATCCTTACTTGGAGCTCCTAAGCAGACCTGACATTGTCATCTGTCTTTGAAGTTCTGAGTATTTCTGATGTTTATTTCAAACTTCCTCAATCTGGTGTCCAGTAGCCACTATATCAGTGAGTTCTGGCAGTTACAGTATAATCTGAGCAAAGGTTTAAAACACAAAGTTGGGGAAGGCTGTATTAAATTTTTTTACAAAAAAAAATAGTTTTTCTTTCCCTGTGGCTTAGGATTTATTTATATTAGGTGGACTATATAGTAAGCTGCTTCATAAAAGCAGTTTTTGTAGGAAAGTGGGAAATAAATTCTTAAATGAAGGTCAGTAAATCAGGTTGAGAGAAATCTTTAGGGATGTGTTGGTAAGGAAATTAAAGGGGAGGAAAGGGAGGCAGCTGGACTGCAGGACAATCTTTCCTCAGTACACGCTCCCCAAGGGCGTTAGGATGTAAGTGTGGGTGGGGTGACTCTACTGAGGCAGGAGCTGTGATCAAAAATTGGAAACTTTTGGCTGAGTCATGGAAAATCATCAGCTGAAGAAAAAGAGGATCGTTATGGGAGCTTCACCAGGACACCTCTATGGTACTGAATAGAACATAGTCAACAAAGAAGCCAGTTTTATCAGTACAATGTATGAGAAAAAATACATACAGGTAGTCCTCACTTAATGACCATTCATTTAGTGATGGTTCAGACTTATGATGGTGCTGAAAAAAACAACTTACAACTGGTGCTCACACTTACAACCATTGCAGCATCCCCGCAGTCACATGATCATGATTTGGGTGCTTGGCAACCGGTTCACATTTATGACCATTGCAGTGTCCCATGGTCATGTGATTGCCATTTTTCATCTTCCCAGCTGGCTTCTGGCAAGCAAAATCAGTGGGGACCCATGTGATTCGCTTAACAACCCTGTGGTTCACTTAACAACTGTGGTGATTCATTTAATGACTGCTGCAAAAAAGGTTGTAAAATTGGGTTGGATTAATTTAATGATCTCTTTGCTTAGAAACCAAAATTCTGGTCCCAATTGTGGTCATTAAGCAAGGACTACCTGTAATGAAGGAGGGGCATGGTGGCTCAGCGGGTAAGACACCAGGCTTGTTGATCGGAAGATCGCAAGTTTGGAGGTTCGAATCCCTAGCCCCGCGTGACGAAGTGAGCTCCCGCACTAGCCCCAGCTCTTGCCAACCTAGCAATTAGAAAGCATTCAAATGCAAGTAGATGAATAGGGACCACTTTGGTGGGTAGGTAACAGCGTTCTGCATGCGTCATGCCACATGACCGTGGAAGCGTCTTCGGACAGCGCTGGCTCTTCAGCTAACAAACGGAGATGAGCACTGGCCCCTAGAGTCGGACACGACAGCACAAATGTGCGGGGGAACCTTTACCTTTACTTTACCTGTAATGAAAGCTCTGAATACTGTTCTATCTATCTATCTATCTATCTATCTATCTATCTATCTAATCTTAAATTCTAAGTATTTATACTGGTTTTCAATTTCCTATCCCAGATAGTAGCCTGGGACTTGCTTATGAGAGTTGCAGTCCAATTGGAAGAGTCCAGATGATAGAAACCTGTTCTCAAAGCAAAATATAGCCTGAACAGAGCAGTAGACATTCAAGTGGCTTGAGCATTTCCCAAGTTCCCAAAGTAGAACTTGTCTACTGTGACTTCCGGCAAGAATGAACTTGCAGCAGGAGTGAAATAGTACTCAAGCAGTAATCTGAAGCAGATACCCAGACTAAGTGAAAATACTCATCCATTTGAAGGTTAAGAAACCAATTAAGGAAAGAAGCCAGTTTTCAGGACCCTGGACAGGTCTCAAGGAAAAGTCAGCAAGTCTACATTGCTGTGAATGTAGACAAGGATGGCACTTGTGAGGTCTCCTTTGAGGACTGCCGAACATAGGATTCAGGGGGATAGGAAGCTCAGATTTTGAAGGTCCTGTGATTGGTTTCAGCCTTACTGTCAAAACTCCGATCTGGTGCTTCTGTGGTTGATATTCCTGATGAAACTGGCCTATTTTCCGTTGAGCCCTTGGAATGTTTGGTAGCTTGGTCCCAAAGACACTCCTCTGACCTTTACCACATAGGGAAAATTGTTTGCAATGCCAAAAGCTGGAAGAGAGCCCATTAATGGTTGTAGCACGAAATTGCTTGATTACTAGGTAACAGGGTAACTAGGTAACAATGATCACTTAGACCTTAGAACTTAGTTCATTTGCCACCACCCTGCTATACTATTTCAAGGATCTCTTATAACAGCTGAGTGGTTGAGTTCATGCATTATGCTAAAGACTATGGTGTTTGTTTCGTTTTGGCTTAGCACACTTTGTGAATACAGCCAGATGTCAACAAACACTGTTTTAGCATGAGATGTACACTCCGCCAAACTGTGCCTCTGCTCATAAAGAAATTGTTAGTGCTGGTTGCTGACACGGATCCTCCCAAATTATAATAATGGATTATTAGTGGATGCAGAGGACTATGGATGTACATCCTATATGGGTGTCTATTCTCCATTCAGGAATGATTTCACTTTATAGTCTTCATAAAGACAATAAGGTAAGAGGATCATATATTTATTTATATTTCAAATTTTGCCACCGCCCATCTCTCCAAGAAAAGGGGGACTCTTTTGCAGCCTTATGCAGCCTTCCCTAATCTGGCATGTCTTACAGATGTCCTAACTACAACTACCATATGCCTCAGCCAAAATGACCATTTGTCATGTGGAGTGAACATTATGAATGCCATAGCCCAACACGTGTGGAAGGCACACTTAAACAAATGGATTTGTGCTTGTTCTTGAATGGACGCAAGCCAGAAAGTCATGTCAGAAAGTATGGCCCTCACTGTTGCTTGCAAGCTAGAGGCAAAGGAGAATACAGGTCTGGTGAATACAGGTGTTTTATTTCTCCTTGCTGCTGTCCAAGCAAGAAAGCACTTGTTCTTCTAGAAATGGATAATGAAGCTTCAATTGGAGGTTGACTAATCTGGTTTTTATAAGTTAAATAGAGAAAACCACTGCTGTGTCACATTAGAGCTTGATCCAATACAAAATCTTTTTTACTTCTTCCTGCAATGGGCAAAGCATGATAAGGCTCCTTTTCAAAGACGTTTAATGAAAAAGAGGCTTAGGGCAGGCCTAACTTTTCTCACCCATTTCTGAGCAGCACTCTCCAAAAATATTTCCTTTGAGCCAATATTAGGTTGTATTTACACAGCACATTTAACCTGGTGTCAGGGAGATAACTGGTGAAGAAGGAGGGGGCTCCCTCCAGGGGGATAAACGCATGCGCAGTACTGAATCGCTTTGCCTTCCTCCCAAGAGGCTAAAGAAGGCCCCGCCCTAGTTTCTTGGGCCTTTTCTCTGAGCATCACTAATTCATTTCAGTTTCGCTGGATTCTGTCTAGCAGAGTAGAACAATAAAACACTAGAGCCTTTACAGCAAGTCTCAGCGTGTTCCTTCACTCGAGGTCAGGACACCTGGTAACTGAATTAACCTCTTTTTTTTGTTTGAGTTTGCACAATATACTGAATTGTAACGTAATTCGCACAGGCTGTATTTGCACAATACACCAAGCCACCATACCTATCCAAAGTGAACACAAAACAAGTTTAACAAGTGGTATCAATACAGCTGCAGGGTCTTTACTTGATCCCATTAAGCATGTTGTACATGAACAATCGTATTTTAAGATTACAGAAGAACTTCACATCTGCAGGAGAAAGCCAGGATGGCCCCTGATTCCCCCCCCCCCAAATATGCATACATTGCTTTTTAATTGAGATTATATGAACTTCTTCCATTTTCGTGAATGAGCTCGTATATAAAGCAGGACAGAGTTTCCTTCCTTCCGGAACTGGTTCTGTATTCCTCAGCATCTGATGTTATGGGGCCACAGGGATAGTGTCAGGCCTATCAGCAGGGTGGTGATTTGGCTGGCAGCCAACGTCCTTTCCCAAGATATGTCTGATTCCCCCCTCCCCCTTTGAGTATGAGGCATAACCATTTACTCTTGCTCTGAGATTCTAAAATAGGCATTTAATTTAGGTTTAATGAGGAAATTATTGTGCATTATATGTACTTGAACTGATATGAGAAAACCTAGAACTGCTGTGGAAGGAAAGCTGCAGGTCATAATGAAAAGAAGCTGTATGCATGCGTGTGCACCTCTGTCTACTGAATTTTACAAGACAACCATGAGACTTCTGATGAAGGCAACCCAAGATTTGGGCTCAAACAAGATCAGTGAAAAAGGGTGGTGTGGACACAGCATTACGGCATCCCGGAGGTGCTTGTCAGTCTTTCTCATTTTTACCTCTCAGGACCAGGGTTTTGTTCAGTTGACACGCCAATGATTGCTGTTGGCAAGGACAAATACTTACAGGTAGTCCTAGCTTAATGACCACAATTGGGACCAGCATTTTGGTTGCTAAGCAAAGTGGTCATTAAGTGAATCCAACCTGATTTTACAACCTTTTTTGCGTCGGTCATTAAGCAAATCACCGTGGGCATTAAGCAAACCATTTGGTTGTTAAGTGAATCACGCGGTTCTCCATTGATTTTGCTTACCAGAAGCTGGCTTGGAAGGTTGAAAATTGTGATAATGTGACCACAGGATGCTGCGATGGTCGTAAATGTGAATTGGTTGCCAAGCACCCAAATTGTGCTGATATGTGTGGGGATGCTGTGACAGTCATAAGTATGAGGACTGATCGTAAGTTGTTTTTTTCAGCACCGTTGTAAGTTTGAACCATCACTAAATGAGTGGTTGTTAAGGAGGACTACCTGTATTCACATCCAGATCACAACTGACATCTGTCAGATCACCCCGAGAGCCATCTCTTGTTCTTTACAGGTGAGGATAAGTGTTCTACTACCCTTTAGTAGAGATGGGCAAATTAGCCCATTCCAGTTTCAGGCAGTTTCTCATTTTTCTAACATTCTTTCAGGCCTTTCCTGCATCTGTTTGTGTATTTAATTTCTCCCCACATCAGCACAAAAATATATATATTTCTGTGAGCATTTATCCTACTATAAAATACACTGTTGCCTGCACATTCCTAGATCTGGATCAAGTTAGTGCGGTGTAATTTCATGTGGGCCTCTTGCGCTTTCACTATTGTTTTGATGTGTTGCACACACATTTTTGAAGGGGACCTGCTTCAGACAGTTTTGGAAAGTGCAGGCTGGAGCATGTGTGCACAGGTTCAGGAAGTGCACATTGGTTACAATTATATAAAGATTCCTCTGCCCCTATGCTTCAGTGGCCTCATATTGCCCCCCACTGAATCTACCTCAAGGACCATCTTTACGCCCATTGCTAGCCATGATGCTAGCCTATTCAACCTGACACAGAACAGTATTTGGGATAAATGAAGTCTGAACTAAATTAATGAAGTTGTTTGGAAAAGCAAAAAGCAATTTATAGTTATCTACCTCCAAAGAGGAAAGAAGGCTCAGCCAGGACAGTTAACAACTGCTGTGTGTTTGCCATTTTTTTTTTTTTTTTGGCTTGAAGGACCTGGGCCAAGCTTGGGAACCAGCTTACGTGGCCTGAGCAGTAGGAGTGAATTCAAAGATGCTTTGCAAATAAATTCTAATCAGTTTTCCTCATGGCGGTTATGTGATTAGAGGGTTCATTTGACTGGAATTATGATGATAAATGGAAAACTTACTGCATCATTACATTGGGTGCTAATGCGTAGTGGGAAGAATTTCTGCTCATTAAGGAAGAGGCAGCCAGGCAAGCTTTGCAGAGTTTGGACCAGCACTCTAGACGATTTGCATGCAGCCAGTTTGTCTTTGCAGGGAATATGAAGGCTCTTTCCATTAAGGTTTCTACTGGGCAGAACCCGTGCCCTGCCATAGTGACTCATTTCCACATTGACCTGTGCACTGAATAAATCAACTTACAGAACGATCCAGCATGGTAGAGCCAATAGTCTGCTCCTGGAAAAGCAACTGTCTTGTATCACCTTAAAGGCAATACTTTTATTTCAGACAATCTCCACAAGTACTTACACCATCTCACATTTGTTAGTCTTCAAGATGCCGTAAGATTCTTGTGTGTTCTCAATCTGTGGTTTGAAGCCTGACATTTGTAGCATTTTGCTGAAATAAAGCTAGTGCAAATACGGGTGTCAAGAGCAATCTGATCAGAGCTACATATTCTGTTTTATTAAATCCCCCTCCCCCCCTTCCTAGTGCATCCTTTAAAAATGTTTCATAGTTGTCATATGGTTTAGATAAATGTTTCTTCCATACATACATATGGGACTGTGCAGAACCTCAGAAAGGGGCACAAAAGGATGCATTTGTAAATAGATGTGTATAAAATGGCAGATTTACATCCTTTAGGTCTTCATATACTCAGTGTCTGAATGGGAATCAGGGAATCAGACTGATGCAGTTTTAATTTCATTGTGAAAGAGAGGCAGGATGTAATTGTACAGAAGATTCAGTGATTATTTGTAAAGAGAGTTTCCTCTGAGTTGGCAAATAGGGTTTAACTCTCACTGAGGTGGTAAACCCATACTTAGATATACTGCTGTAGGTGTGGGGTATTGCCCTCGCCTTGATGTCCTGTTTCTTTATTTAAAATGTTTCTGTGCTGCTTTTATATATGCATCTCCATTTTACCTTCTGTGCATACCTTCTGGTTCAGGGTAATCTGTTTCTATGGAGAAATCTCAGCTCTCCCCACCATAGCCTACACTGACTATGTAATAATATGGAAAAGCAGAGAAATTAGAACTCTTCAAACCATGAGTGATAAGGGGTTATTTTTTTCCTGCTATATATAACAAGCAAACAGATCTCAGAAAAAGCTGTCAGCCTGTTAGTTTACTGTGCAGGAAACTTTAGACATGGGGACCATCCTGAACACTTCTGGTATCATCCAACTTTCTAATCTATAACCTCTTCCTCCTGCATAATTTCCCCCCAACCCATTCTAACTTGTATGCTGTTAGCAGAATCTATGGAGAGCTGCCAGAGAATTTTCAGTGAAGTTTTGAAAGTTGGAGGAGGAGTTTCCAGTTGTATTTTCGGTAGGCTTAAAAGATGTGAGCAAATTGAGTTCATGAAGGTCACTGTCACTCCCAATAGCTACCACAGAAATCTTGAACACTCTGTTATGCTGGCTTTCTGCAACACTTCTATATCCCTTTTATGAGGTGCTGTCATTCTATTATCTGCCTCCAAGTTGGTCTTTACCATTTTAACCTTTTGAGATGGAGAGAAGGAGGCAAGTACATTTATTTTAAATACGCACACAAACAGCCTGGGAATACCAAGTTGTATTGATCTCTGCAGTTTGATTTATCTTTGAATACAGATTTCATATAAAAGTCAAAATGGATGCATTCTCAGCAATTGGAATGGAGTGGAAAATTTTTGATTAATGTTTCCTATGTTGATACTGAGAGTTGGCAAAAAACTTTTAAACCTGCCTGACATTTGCATCAGAGGAACAAATTTTGAACAAACAGAGATTCTGGTTTTTTTTTTTAAACTCTCTAAAATGCTGCTTGTACAACTTTCACAGACAGGAAGACATGAATACCATTGATAGTTCGTTAAGCCAACAATTGCCTCTTTCAAATGTCTGATCTGGAAATCACTCTTTTCCACTGGTTAGTTTGGGAGCTTCTGTGCTATGAAATCAAGAGTACAGGGGAGAAACTTTTGAGCTAGGTTCAAAAGAGAGAATACAAAGCGAATAATTCTGTGAAGCTTGATAATGGAAAATCGAACTGGCCACCGTTTTTGGGAGGAGAACACATTGTTTCTTTAAGACTGGCATTGCATATTCTATGCCCAATGATCAGTTTGATGTAAGAGAACTTCTTGTTCTTCCACTATTTCCCCACATACATTTTGTGTGCAGGATCCTAAACTGAAATAGGGTTATTTTTCCTGCAGTAGTCTTCTTCTCAGAAGCAAGGAGAAAGCCTTCTCTTGGAAAGAGGAAAGAAGGAAAGGGTTGATCTTGGTTGATGGGAAAGCCATCAACCATTAGTTTAATACAAGAACAGGTTATAATTTCTCCATAACTTGGAATTGCATATCGAATGTGCTATTCTACAAAGAGTTAGGGCAGCATATCAGTATGACAGCAAGGGCTGGGTTGCATTAAGCACTTTAGTGGGGAAAGACTCAGCTACTGAGAGATAAACAGTGTTATTCTAACAAGCAAGTTCTGCTTTGTTCTAGAAATCGGCATTCTGAAGAGTGCAATCCAATTAACATGGGTAACATCTTGATATTCTGATTTTCTAGCATAAGCATGTTTGAAAATCAAGTCTTCTACCCAGTGCACCACCATTTTGAAGAGGGCAAATAGCTACCCAGGTCACATAAGAGCTATTTCCACACCAGTCTCTATTCCAGAGCTTTCTAAACTGTGTGTCGGGACACGTTAGTGTGTCGGCTGCAGTGTCTGGGTGTGTCCCGGCTGCTGCTGCCTCCAAGCCCTGCCAGGATTCTGCGCAGGTCCTAGTGCCTGCCTTGTGCCCTGCTGCCTCCAAACCTGCCCTGCCAGGATTCTGCGCAGGTCCTAGTGCCTGCTTTGTGCCTTGCTGCCTCCAAACCTGCCCTGCCAGGATTACATGCAGGTCCTAGTGCCTGCCTTGTGCCCTGCTGCCTCCAAACCTGCTGTGGTTCCGCGCAGGTCCTAGTGCCTGCCTTGTGCCCTGCTATAAGAGTGTGTCACGAAATGATGCATGTCTAAAAAGTGTGTCACCAACATGAAAAGTTTGGAAAGCTCTGCTCTATTCCATGAAAAAACAATTCTGGATAAGATACAAGCCATAGCAATTGCACACCACCACCACCATGTTGCCTGCCTGCCTGCCTGCCTGCCTGCCTGCCTGCCTGCCTGCCTGCCTGCCTGCCTGCCTGCCTGCATCTATCTATCTATCTATCTATCTATCTATCTATCTATCTATCTATCTATCTATCTCCAGGACCAGAATTTTGCTGCAAATGCAGCTTAGTAGAAGCTGCCACAGGCTTGCTCCCAGAGAGAATGGCAGTTAAACACCCTCCTGCTTCCTGCTAGCAGCCAGGCTGCCTCTCTCTCCCTGTTGATTCAGATTGGCTTTGCAATGCAAAGAGACAGGAAGCGCCTCAGGACAAGTGTAGCACAGCCCAGGCCTGGATCATAGATTGCTGCAAGCATGAAAATTCATTCATATGAGTTTGGAATATAATACCTGACACAAGATGTATCACTAGTGCCATGCTCCAATCCCAGATAAGGACCCAGCGGTAACAGATGGAGGAACAAGGCACTTATCTTGTTAGTTGATGGATTTATCATTCTTTCTTCCTGCCTAGACCCCAGCCCTTTTCCTACATATTCCATAGCATTTAAAGAGCTTTGCTTCTTACCAGGGCAAACACAGAGAGGAAGAGTTTATTTCTTTGTCTTCCGTCTCTTCTCCTCTTCCCTCCACCCATTTGATTTAATTCAATAAGAGCTGGAGTGCCAGATAAACAGCTTGTGGTGCTGGGGAAATTTCAAAACAGTCAAGAAAATGTCAGCTTTCTTAAAAAAAAAAGTATTGATTTTTTACTCCTCTCTCTAGTCAGGGAAAACTGAACAAAAGAGAGAGTCTGGATTCACACAACACAGCCACTTAACTATGGCAATTCCCTTCCGATGGCAATTCCCTTCCGATTCAATCTGGAAACCTTGGAACACCAATAGTCAGCTCATTTACAGAAAATCACTCATAAATGTGCTATGGGAATATGCTTTCCCATGCACAGAGGGGGGATTGTTGGATTGTAGACATATTCTTACCTTTTTGTATATCTAGATGTGAATATATAGTCATGAAATAACACCCCATTTCTTTAGTATAAAATAAATGTAGGCACATCAGATCTCCTTTGTATAGTTTAAATATGTCAAAGCCAACATTCTTGACGAGGCTGTGACTCACCAAGAATGTGTGAATTGCCCTAGACTACACACTGCCCTTCCTGCCTCAATGACCCTTGTAGAAGGTGATAAGTTGTATTGTCCTTGCATAAGGAATGTAATTCAGAACAGCCATTCAGGATTGTAAAGGAGATAAAAGATAGTTGACATGAAGATGACCTGACTCAATACTCCTCTTCCTGCTTGGATAGGAAGATGGGAGGGGGGCATACGAGTCAAGGTAACTGACCTGATTGGGCAAGGTAACTGACCTGATTGGGTAGAGAGAATGTGCCATCCCAACGTGGGTCTGTGAGTAATCTAGGGTATATAATGTGCTGTAGGAAGGGGGTCCTGCGCGATCGCCCACCTAACAGCCTGCTGCTTTGTCTTTGCTCTTGGGTGAATAAAACTCCTAACTTCATGCAATTGGTCAGTTTCTTTACTCCCGGCTCAGGAACGAACTTGGTAAGATTTTCTTCTAACATATGGTTTGTTCAGTACACCATCATTGTTGGGGTTCACATAAACTGTGATTATAAATCACAGCAGCTCTGTTCACCAACACAGTAAGCCAAGATTCAATAAGCCACTTGATGGTTTAACATGAAGTGTGATCCTAGCCGTTCTCCTAACTCCACTGTTATCTGTGACATCCAGAATAAAAGCCATGTTTTGACAGCCACGTCTGCATATTTTCACACGCTTAGATAAGGTGCACATTTACTAATACGTTATGCATCCTCCACTTTTTGTATGTACAGCATTTTATTTAAATATAGATATATTTAATAATGAAAGTTGTCAGCAAAAAACACAGTATCAGAAAAACTATGCAGGCTACAGTTGTCTGCCAGAGAAAAGTCATACTTTGAAAAACTGGAGTTTTAAGCTTTCTGAAAAGCATTTGCGTTTCTTTCTTCTCTAGAGAATTGCTCTTAGATGGCCATGCTCTGTTCCACACAGGAACGTCCACGGTGATGATCACTGGCTTCAAAATGGAGGTGTAAATAGGTGATCAAAGCCCTGCCCCTTTCTCCATGTATGCAATGAGCATTAAAAAGTGACCGGGCTTTGATTGTCCAGTTGTGCCCATTATTTTGAAACTAGTGGCCATTGCTGTGGATACCTCTGGTCCCACATCCTCTCATGTATAAGGAGTGCAGGAATCAAAATTAAAGCTTCCTCAACAATGGCTTTCCAGCCTTTGCTGGAACGCAATCAGTAAAGGAGAACAACTCACATGTATCTGAGTGGTTGGCTTTGCAAAAAATTGCTCTTGTTGTTGGGATTTTTTTTTCTAACATTCAACCAGAATCTGCCCACCTTAGCTTAATTCCATGATTCCATATCTTGTAGGCTAGGATAATGGGGAACAGGTCTTGGATGCTTCTGTGATATTCTTTCAGGCATTCGAAGAGTCTCTTCTTCTCAATGCTAAATAATCTAGTTCTTTCAACCTTTTTTTGTATTGGCTCTAGTCCCTCATGCCTTATTTTGACCCTCTTTCAGTTTGTCTTCTTAAACTGTGGTGTCCATAACAGGACCCAATGCTCAAGGTGGAGTCCAACCAGCACAGAGTAAAGTGGCATTCTGCATATTCTGATTTACTCAGCTTTCAGGTCATCTCCCTAAGTAACTTGATCTCCCTGAGCTACAACTTTGCCCTAATAACTAAACTTAGCCCAAATTTGGAGAAGCTTAAAATCTGTTTCTTCTGGCAGTCCTGGTTTCATGCAGCTGTTGTAGTTCTGTTCTGAAATTTTGAGATGGGCAGGGGTTAGAAAGAGCATGTTAATTCCTATTCTCAGTGCTTCCAATCATCCTTCGCCTCTTCTAAAGACATCCATGTGTTTCATGTTAAGTAAGGTCATAAACATCTTCAGGTAAAATTATTTCAGAACTTTCCATAATTAGGGACTCTGTAAAGGAGTCATTATTTACCTGAGATGGAACTTAACCCTACAGAAGGCTTTTTTTTTTTAATGCAAAATTGCCATCATGTTGAGCTGAGTTTCTAGCATCATAGATGGACACATCCATTAGTTTTCCTAGGAAAAAGTATTGGTGGTTTGCTCCTTCTGGGGTGTTTTCTCAATTACCCAATCTAATCTACAGACCTGGATTTTTACAGATGCCTCTCTCCCCCCAAAAATTAACCAGTTGACCCTGCTTAGCTTTCTGTATCAGCCAAAGTTAATAAAAATGGAGCAGGTTGGGTATATGTCATATAAGAAATAACTGGGGCTCCTCTTTTTGACTCTTTGTGGCATGTATATATTTGAAGATGCTCAAGTTTTTAGAGCATATGAATTGTTGGGCAAACCTGGCGAAAACCCAGAAATTCAACTTCTTCCCCTTCTTGTTATTCCATAGTCCAGAGCTTTCAAAACTTTTCATGTTGGTGACACACTTTTTAGACATGCATTATTTGGTGACACACTCTTACAGCAAGGCATCATTTCGCGACACACTCTTACCGCAGGGCACAAGGCAGGCACTAGGACCTGTGCGGAATCACAGCAGGTTTGGAGGCAGCCAGGCACAAGGCAGGCACTAGGACCTGTGCGGAATCACAGCAGGTTTGGAGGCAGCCAGGCACAAGGCAGGCACTAGGACCTGCGCGGAATCACAGCAGGTTTGGAGGCAGCCAGGCACAAGGCAGGCACTAGGACCTGCGCGGAATCACAGCAGGTTTGGAGGCAGCAAGGCACAAGGCAGGCACTAGGACCTGCGTGGAATCCTGGCAGGGCAGGTTTGGAGGCAGCAAGGCACAAGGCAGGCACTAGGACCTGTGCAGAATCCTGGCAGGGCTCAGAGGCAGCAGCAGCAGCCATGACACACCCAGACACTGCAGCCAACACACTAACGTGTCCCGACACACAGTTTGGAAAGCTATGCCATAGTCTCTAACAGTGGGTGCCTCTATGGGCAGTTTCGGCCAAGGAATCCACTAGCTGGTGTCAGAAGCTGTCTTGCAAATGAGGTTGGCATGGGTCTGGAGAGCTCTTGCTAATTTCATTTGCACTTGTGTGTGAACTTACAAGAGTTCTCCAGGTGGTACTGGCTCCAGGGCATTCTGCACATTGTGAACACTTTGAGCGTCTCCTTTGCCTCTTTTGAACCCTTCTTGAAAACATTTTGAGAGAGGAAACTAAATATCACCCCTCCCAATTTTTAGCTTACTTCCCTAGGCTGCTTAAAATAAATGAAGAATACAACAGAATTCCTTGGTTTGATGAGCGATAGCTTTGATGAACTAAATATATTCTGAATAGATTTCCTTCGGCACAGTTACGGGGGGAGAAAAAGAACAAAAATGAGATAATAGAATAATTCTAATAACTGGCACAAAACAATCCATAAATATAACTGCAAGCTGTAAAAGGCCATGCCAATTCAAATAATGGCAAATGCTTTATTAAATTTGTTGACCAATCATCATCTTTCATTTTCTGAAATCATGCAGATTTTCTTAGCCTGGCCATAACTCTAATGAAGTAATTCAGCCGTCTTATCTTCTACCTCCTCCGTTCTTTAAACCTGTATTACAGAATTTAATTGAAAACAACTCTGGACTCTCCCGGTATTGTGCAGTATAATTTTGAGTGTGTGTACGGGTCACAGAAGAAATTTAATGAGTTTCATTTGTTTATTCAAATGTACATCTGTCAAATGCCAAAATAAAACAACAGATTTAAGAGACAGAGAGAGATTGAGGCACTAAAAACCATTCCGACAACAATAAAAAGTAGAGCTATAAGCTTGAGAGCGTAACCACAATCCATTAAGCTTGGGTTTCAGGGAGAAATTACCTGGTAATAAGTTCTTTTGAAGACAGTATGGTTTACTCTCAAGTAAACATGTAGTTTATTGGCTAGTGCATAGCTTTCCAAAGTGTGTGTCGCGACACACTACTGTGTCGCCTGCGGTGTCCTGGTGTGTCGTGCGCAAACCCGGAAGCACTGATGGGGGGAACTGGAAGAAGCGGCACCCCTGCCAATCAGCTCCGCCGCCACTGGCAGTGGTGCTGATTGGCAGGAGTGCCGCTTCTTCCGGTTCCCCCCATCAGCGCTTCTGGGTTTGCACACGACACACCAGGACACCGCAGGCTACGCCGCCGCTGCCGCACCGCTGCCGCTGGTGTGTGTCGCCAACATGAAAAGTTTGGAAAGCTCTGGGCTAGTGGCTTTCAGTGGTGAATTTCAGGAGCTGTGGGGCCGTGGTGGTGGGGTCACGAGCTTTTTCTTAAAACATGGTAAGATTTGTGCAGGCAAAGTGGGAGTACTGTCATGCTTGCTGTAGGCTTATTTCCCCACTTGGCCTGTGCAAACCATCTGGAGACCTGCTCAGCAAAGCAATGGGTAGCTTTGAAAGCACTCTCCCTTTCTTTGCTTGCCCAGGAAACTCACTCTCACTTTGTCTGCAAAAGCTCCAGTGAGCAGTTGTAGTTCCAGAAAGTTTGAGGACCCCTGGGCGGGGCCTGGCTATTGGGAGATGAGAGGGGCAATCTTCTATTATGAAGACTTGATGACTGAAGGATCATTCAGAGCTGATCCCAAGCGGCTTTCCTGGCCATCACTGATAAGCTCTGTCTCCCTGCCATCCCTGTCGTCATAGGTTGGTTCCCCTGATGATGGAGTGAAAAGTCTGAGAGAATAATAGAAAACAGTCAGCCATGGGGAGTAGTGGGGCATCGATGCTCAATTTGTGGTAAATAGGAAAAGAGGACTGTGCAAGGTGGGCTTCAGATGGCCAGAAGCTATAGATCTACTGCTTGTATATTGAATGCAAAATTGTTACGTGGTTGTTTTTCCCTTCCAGTCATAAATGTGAGTATAGGTCGTACAGCGCTTTTGCTGAGGTTGTCGTAACTTCGGACCATCATTAAACGAATGGTCGTTAAGTGAGGACTACCTGTACAAAAGGATACCTAGGCCAAAGAATGTTAAAGCTGATCCTACTCAACAATCATTAACTCAAGGCCAGGAAAGCCGCTTGGGATCAACTCTGAATGATCCTTCAGTCATCAAGTCTTCATAATAGAAGATTGCCCCAATCATCTCCCATTTTCCAGTCCCTATTGTGGTCGTTAAGTGAGGACTACCTGTACAGACTTTTCATTTACCCTTCTGTAAGATCCTGTTTTAGCCTTACAACAATCTAGTTTGGCCTTGAGTTAATGATTGTTGAGTAGGATCAGCTTTAACATTCTTTGGCCTAGGTATCCTTTTGTACAGGTAGTCCTCGCTTAACGACCATTCGTTTAATGATGGTCCGAAGTTACGACAACCTCAGCAAAAGCGCTGTACGACCTATACTCACATTTATGACTGTTGCAAAATGTTGCACCATCCCCACAGTCACATGATCACAATTCGACCATTTGGTAGCTGGCTCGCATTTACGACCGCTTGCGATTTGTGACTTTTTTTGCCAGTTTCTGGCAAAAATCGTCCCTTGGGGAACCTGGATTTGCTTAACAACCGTGGTGATTCACTTAATGGCTGCCATGATTTGCTTAATGACCGTTGTAAAAATGGTCTTAAAATCGGGTCCGGTCATGTGGTGAGTCACTTAATGACAGCACCGCTTAACCAGTTTTCCAGTCCCTATTGTGGTCGTTAAGTGAGGACTACCTGTACAGACTTTTCATTTACCCTTCTGTAAGGTCCTCCTTATCCTGAATAAAGGGTACCATTCATGTTTCCCCTTCTACGAGGCCTTGGTGGATTTAACTCACTCTGTAGATGCTTTAAAATCCCAGCTCTAATTTCAATTAAGCAGCCAACATTCTCTTGCCGCCAAGATAGGGGCTTTGGAATCCACTCCTAATTCCTCCACTAGGCTTGATTCATCGGTTTCACAACATCATTATCAGCATCCCCTGGGGAAGTGGAGGAAATAGAGGATCTTACAGTAGGAAAAAGTACCATTTGTTTGTGTTAGTTTCTCTTATGAATCCTGATAGCATCTCTTGTTTTTGACATAACAGTTATTATTAATTTCTCTGTGTTTGCACTTGGATTTATGCTAACAGAAAAGAATGATAACAGCCAGCATCAAACTTTATAATTGGTTGAGGGAATGGGAGGGGCAGAGGAGGAAGAAATAAGCTATTTATAATTCTAGTATGCTGCCTTGAGAAGGAAAGGTGTTTCTTGGCAGATGTCTGTATCGAACTTTTGCACCATGTGTTGGATGAGAAGCTGGGAATATCCATAATTTTCTACTCCTCATATTTAACAAACACACTGAAACCTACTTGGTGTGGATTCATTGTCAGCAAAATGCATCCGATTTGCCATTATTATTCCTGGATCCTCCAGCAAATTTAGTGGCTCAGTTGTGCAAGGTCTGTGGAACCACAGCCCTTAATTTGGGTAGATTTATTTATTTAAGAAATTTAGACCAATAGAGACCAATAAATGCAACAAAAATACGTTTAAGAACAGCTATGATAAATACAAAGCACCGAAATATAAAAGCTGAGGCACCTCAGACATCATCCTCAATTCCAAACTCACCTGTATTGGACTCTGCTAACAACCTGGCCCTAATACCTGAGGGGAAAGCTAGATTTTTATGGCTTCCCAGAAGGCCAACAGGGTTGGGACCATCTATATCTCTGGAGGACACTGTTCCATAGGGCAGGCACTGCATGGTAGTAATTCCAGTGAGTGGTAGGTTTGCTTCTAATTGGGATCAGTATTTGAACAGAAATAATCTCCCCTTCCTCCGTCTCCGTCTCTTTCTTTTCCACAATGCAAGACCCTAGGAGATACAGGTTTCCCAGACATCTGATACTTATAGCACTACAAGAGGGAAGGAGGGAGGGAAAGAGATTTCTCTCTCCTTTCCTGCCATTGAGAAGGAAGCAGGAGAAACAGCCACCAGTAGATGGCTGTGAAGAAACTGTAGATTTCTTCTCTTGCTTGGATTGAACTATAAGCCTACTTATAGTTCTAACTGTAAGTAGAATTTGGGTGGTGAAGTTCCTCCCTAAATAAAGACCCTTTTTCATAGTGAAAGTCTACATGCTTTTGCAGGGGAAACTGGATGCTCATTTCAGTTAACTGTACGCACATTGGGAGTTGGTGACTGAGATCTGTGCTGCTGTCTGCAGTGGATGCCAAACTCAGATGAGGATTAGCATCTAGTTCACAAATAGAAGAGGGGAGATACTGGGAGAACCCCCAAGGTGGCAGATGCACCCCCCCCCCACCAAAGAGGTTCAGAATGTTAGGCAGGATTTAATTTCTACTGGTTTTATTGTTTTTTTGTGTTTGGAATCTTTATTACCTGCTTTGAAATACTGGTATAGAAAAAGGAACTTCAGGTCTGTTCAAGCATATAAATAATAAATACTAAGAAATGAATCTCCAGGAGGTCCCATCCATAAAGAGCAGCTGTAAGAGGATCAATAAGAGAAATGCAGGCACTGGAGCAGTGGCAAGACCTTCTGGAGCAAAAGGCAACAGTTGGAAACTATCTACTATGTACTTCTAAGTAGCAGCTAAGCAATAAATAAGTAAAAGGCATTGGTACAGATTCCTTTTAATTTCAGATGGGATTTATTCAGCCTATTGGGCTGGTTGCTCCAATCGCGTCACCCCAGGATCTCTGGTTGAAGGTGAAATCAATCTCTTTCTCTGTTTGAGGCTCGGGACTGCATTTGTATTGATTTATTCAACCGAGGGAGACAAAAATGGCAGAGAGAGAAAGAAATACTCCTTGCCACTGAATGAGCTTGGCACTTTTGTATGTAGAATACCAAGTGGAACATGCATAATTATTTAAGAGCTGTTCTGAGGCGTGCAAGGCATTTGTCTGCTATATTAAAGGGGAGGTTGAGTCCCAGGGAACGACAGGCAAAGGGTCGGCTTGGGGAGGGTGATAAACCTCCGAATCAATTAGCAGCCATGAATTACTCAGGCTGCCTATCTCTGTCCCTTTCATTTTGCCTTGCCCTCCTCTTCCTCTTCCAGCAGCCTTCAGCCCTAGGCTAGGAAGAAGAAAAGGGCCTAAAGTGCTTTCTTTCTGACACATGGCGATGACCTGCTTCACCAAAAGGCAGCTTGAGTTACTCTATGCCTGGAGGCAATGTGGGAAGAGCCTCCGGGGTTGTTCCAACATCCCACTCCACGGCAAACCTCGCTTTATTGTATCCCGCATCCATTGAAGATTATACAAGAGTTGTAGAATGTGAATGAGCTGGGGGGAAGGTTTGGGGAGATTGCATGCATGTGTGTATTCTCTCCTCCACTCCTAATGAAGTCTCACTAGTGTCAGGCTGGTGACAGGTTCTCCTGTCCATGTTAATGTGCCTTCCAACTCAGTGCATGTGTGTTTGAGAAAGGCAAGAAGAAAATGCTGGAGGAGCAGGCATCTTCTTCAGATGGAGCTGCTCTGATGTTGAATAGATTAAGAGGTGAAATAAGATATGAGACTAAAGGACTGGAGGAGGTAGCGCATATCAAGAATTCATTTTAGGTAAAGGGGACCTTCAAAGGGAGAACATTTCCCAGTTTATGAAGACAGTTGTTGTATGTTCTATAGTGCATACTTCAGTCATGCAGGATACCACGTTTACTAGGCAGTGCTCTAGTTCCATGTAACTGAACACCCTTTCTACATCACAATCTCCTGTGAGGGGATATTGCTAGGGAATGTCTGAACAAGCTTGCCCTGTCAATGTTATCTTTTAGGAGTCCCTGATAATCTTCTGCAGAACCCTACTGTCAGGATGTGATATTACACCTACCGTTGCCTAGAATTCCTAGTTCTACAAAGGGAAAGGAGAGTTTTTAACAAATCCTACAAGCAGCATCCGATGCTTGGTGAACATCAGGAAATCCTCTGCAACTACGGAATCAGATACCTTTAAAGCAATTTGAAAATTTGTCTTTTTTCTTTTGAATTGAATTGAATTAACTTTCCCAATCAAATCAGTCCAATTTAGTGATTCAAATCATGTTGACTTTCCAAATTGAAGTGACAATTAGAATTGAATCAACTTGACAATCAGAATTAAATTTATGATGTCTAGTGGATCTTGTGGGGTGTGGTGGCTCAGCGGGTAAGACGCCAGGCTTGTCGATCGGAAGATCGCATGTTCAGAGGTTCGAATCCCTAGCCCTGCATGACGGAGTGAGCTCCCGCACTCGCCCCAGCTCTTGCCAACCTAGCAATTAGAAAGCATGCAAATGGAAGTAGATGAATAGGTACCACTTCGGTGGGTAGGTAACAGCGTTCCGCGTGCGTCATGCTGGCCACATGACCGTGGAAGCGTCTTCAGACAACGCTGGCTCTTCGGCTAACAAACGGAGATGAGCACCGGCACCTAGAGTCAGACATGATTGCACAAAATGTGCGAGGGGAACCTTTACCTTTACCTTTTTTAGTGGATCAGAACCTGTTCACATACCCCTGATGTATATACATTTGCACTATATAAGGCAAACCATATAACTGAGATATAACAAAGGTTGCTGTGGGAGGTGATATAATTCAAGGCAGGAGGTATAGGCGATTGCATGAATACGTACATGTGATGGAAAGGGTCTTTCGAGTTCTTGAAACTTCCTTCTTTCAAAAAGATTGATAAAACTAAAACTGAAGATCTGACATTGGGTAATCTTCTTCTGTGCATGCAAAGCTACCCCAGTCTGTTCACCAAGTTAAAGCCATAGTGCTCCAGGCTGGTTTCTAATATTTTGGTTTACCAAAAATTCCACAGGTATTTACAGTAATGAAATTACAACAATAAATCTGAAATCAGATTCCCGAGAGCAGTTGCCTTGCTTTGCTTAATGATAGAGCTGGCCCTGGACAGATGGACATTTTTTCTATTGTAACTCTGGCCAGGATGCCCTAACTATTACCTGAAAATATGGATCTAATCTACTAGTTATCCATTTCATTGTTAAGAACGAAATGGGTAGCCTTTCCACCATGGTTTCTGAGCAGATACAATCGTGAGAGGCATTCAGACGCTCTCTACAGTTTTCCGATCTTTCTTATACAAGCCCTGGGTTCCAAGTTTAACATAATCTGTTTTGGATTTGAAGTATCTTTGAGACCAAGGCATTCTCATTCTTTCCCTATTATTTTGCTCATCTTTGCCCTCATTGCTTTTTGAGGCTCTTGAGGTATTATCTCTTCTTTTGCTCCCTCTGTAGAAGGAGGTGGAAGTTTAAACAGATGAGATAATAAATTAACCAAAGGAACGAAATGGAATTCAAGGCACATTGTCTTTTGGGATTCAGAGTGTAACAAGCGGAGAGGTACTCAAGAATGGAGAGGAGAACAGGAAACAATTGAGCCTTGGAACATTTGGGGAACTTGTTTTCTCTGTGCTTATACATCTGTGCCAACAGATTATGTGCTTAAATTTTTATTTTTTCTCATCATCTCTGCCAGCAATAATAAAGTTGCCCTCCTGTACTTCATGCTCAAGAAAATCAACAGAGGTGTGCATGTGTGCTGTAAGGATCTATACTGTAGAACAGGGGTGGGCAACATCAGGCCCGTGGACCATATAAGGCCCGTGGGGCTCCCGCCTAAGGCCCGTGGGGCTCCTGCCCGCAAACCCCGCCCCTTCCATGTGATTGGCTTCTGCCCGCAAACCCCCCCAGTGCTTGTGATTGGCTCCCGCCTGCAAACTCTGGCCCCCAGTCTGCAGAAATCCCAGAAACCCCGCCCCCCACCCCCCCGGTCCCTGGTTATAAATATCCAAATGGCCCTTGGCAGAAAAAAGGTTCCCCACCCCTGCTGTAGAAGCAAAGGAATCAAGGATGTAGCAAGGGTATTGGGATGAAGCCAAATAATACCTCTTCCAAAAATTGGGCCATTAAGACTATGGGTTAGATTCTGTCTTAATCACCCTTAGAGTAGATCCATTGAAGTCAGTGGGAATTAGGCTTCATCCAATCAAGCAGGACTGGAACCACTTAGGCAAGCTCACAAGAAGACTCCAAGAACTTAGGACAAGTAATATTTATTGAAGAAAGTTAGGAAACAAATAACTGCTGTGATTCTTATTTATAGAAATAAAGTTGAAGCCCTCTTGTATTTCGTTTTCCTTCCTGTTCTGTATAAAAGATAACTTGGCCCCCTCTTTTGAGCAGGCTGGCCTGTTTCCTTATGTCCTATATTTTTGCAATGATCAGATTTGTTCTTTGCTTATTTTTTACTGACAGTGTGAGAACTAATTCTGACAAGTGACTTGTCACATTATTTTTAATGGGTTATGCTCTACACATCATAACTATATCTGGATCCAGCCCTACTTTCTGCTACACAGAAATAATGTTTTCTTGGCAATGCAGCCTAGAATGATTGCAGAATATAACAATGGTCCATTTGATGTTTCCAATCTCGGTATTCAAACCTTGAAAATGGTGGCTGTCATGGCTTCCCTTTCAGAATAACCGCAGGCATAAACATGATGCAAAATGGAGCACATGCAATTCTTGCAGAAATCACGTGTTCACCTTTCCACTGCTGAAATTCAGTAAGCCATAACATACTTGACTTGCGCTTGGTATGGTATGGGTTCCCAACAGTTCTTCCCACTGTTACAGTGTATCATTTGTACTATGATAATAGTGATATGATCCATTCTGTGTAAGTCCCATGGAGATGAATGGGAGACATGTAAGGATACTGTCAGCCTTTTGAGGTAAGCCAAGATAGAAACAGATGCCATGAGGACTATTAAACTCTATTGTTGCAGGGTATAATAAAAAATCTTGAAAGCCTGCATAGAGTCTCTCTCCTCCCACTTAAACCAAGGAGAATCGAAGCAGGGCAGTCCTGAGTTGCTTCTTCACTCCTTTCTCCCTTTCAAGGCTAAGTTGTTGTTACCTAATGGCTGTTGAATACTTTATTCAAGGCCATCTCTATACCCCTTTACAGATACTTTATATTTCCTCCTGGAGCATCTACCTTTGCAACTTCCACATTCTCAGTTGCTTGAAAGTCTCAGTTGCTGCTCTTTATTTATTTACTTTTTGCACGGCACACAGCACATTACTGTCTCATTGCCAATTTCCTTTCCTTTGAAAAACTACCCCTTTCTGTAAAGCCTTTGGTTGAAATCCATTCTTGGCTGAACTATAACCCATCTTAGATGGGGTACCATTCATCCTTGCTTCTCTCTATTGGAATTGCCTGTTGTCAGTATTTGAGACTGTAAGTTTTTGTGATTGTTGGCTTTCTCCGCTTAGCATAGCCTTGCAGAAAGCCATATGCAAATGGTGCTGTGTCAGTAGATATAATGAATTATATTCATAGATGGGGCAGTTGGAAGGGACTGGACTGAGAAGAGAGGTTGTCATTCTTCTGCCCTGGTTCCTTTATTTCTTGTAAAGGAGTGGGACGATCTTTAAATCTTTGTAATTGATACCCAGATATTCTAGTGATGAGTGCCTTAGAAATATATCGGTAGTAATAATCTATTCTCTCTATGTTAGAGCTCTGAGGAAATCCAATAATACCGATGGTTTGCCTAACTGAGTGATCCTTTCATCCCTGAGATAGAGCAGCTGGAGATGTAGCAAGAGCTATTTGAGGTTACAAGCTTCTTCTTTCCTGGTAATGCTGTTCTCAAGGTGTTTTTATAGCCATTGAATAATTAAAGAACAGTTAGAGAATGAAGTCCTCTAAGGATGCTGTCCCCTACTGCAGTGTTTGAGTTTTGAATAGTTTCCTAATACCTTCCCAAGGCAGGCTGATATTCAAGAAGTGGGATCTGGAATGGGTCAGCTTTTACAATCACTAGCCATTTTTCCAATCTTTTGTGTTCCATGTAGAAACAGTGTTTGTAAAGCTGGCTGGATCTAAAATCGAAATAATGTTCTCCTCCGTTTTGCCATCTGCTAGAAATTCACTGGTCATCCAAACAGTGGGGTTGTGCAAAAAAGCGATCTGACAAAATCTCCAAATTGACTTTCCAGATTAAACTGGAAAGTCAGATGGAACTGACCTCTGAATTAATTTGGATGTGCAAAATTAACTTTTTCTGAATCTATTCAGAAATCAGAATCAATCTGATCTGATGATTACAAACATCATCGATTAATAGGAAAAGAAATTGGATCAATACCTAATCAAAGAAATACGTTTTGCTTATTTTTTAAAGTTCTTCAAACTAGATGGTAGGTTGGACTGTTTTTATATTGTGATCTTGCCAGCTTGACTACTGAATAAAGAATTCAGTGTCCAGAAATCTCAGTTTCATTTTTTAGAAATTCTCTTAATTGTGAAAAATAAATAAATGCATAGATAATGACTATTGATTCAGTAGTACTACATTTGAAAGCAAATTTTAGAGAAAGTTGCAAGTGAATTTTTATCATTCAAATTTGAAAAAAGTAGTTTAATTTTTTAACAAATATCCTTCCCCAATTTTTTAAGAGTATTTCCTGAACAGAAGATAGAATGGACAGTCTGCTCCCATCAGCTAACTAGGCTATGAAAAAAAATTACAGTTAATCTACTATTAGTGGTAGTAATTAAATGGTATCTCCTTTCAATGTTCACAGTTAATGAAACACCATATTCCTACAATCCAACTTCTGAGAAAAAATAATAGAAAAAGACTTTTGTCAGAATTATCTTCCTGGTTGTTTTTAAGGTTTCATGGATCTTGAACTCATATGGTAGTTAAGGACTTACAGATTCTTAAATGTCTGGATGCTATTGAATTGAGGACCCTGGTCTGATGGAGTGTTAGAAATACTATCCCATTGAAATCAAAGGGCTTAAGTGTGTCTTAGTGCTTGTTGTATTTTAGCCAGCATTTTAAGAAACACAAGGGAAAGATTCAATTTGGCCTCCTTACTGTATTTATTCAAAAGAAAGCTGTTCTGAATTCAAGATGATCCTCCAAATAAGGAAGAAAAAAAGGTGTGCACACATTCAAAACCTGTGCATTGCCCAGTTTTCCTACCTTGTCAGCTTGACTTGCCAATGCCTTCCAAAGCTACTTTCCCTGTCAAGAAATATATCTATGTCTATGTCATACATTGACATCTGCCTGCCTGCCTGCCTGCCTGCCTGCCTGCCTGCCTGCCTGCCTGCCTGCCTGCCTGCCTGCCTATCTATCTATCTATCTATCTATCTATCTATCTATCTATCTATCTATCTATCTATCTATCTATCATCTATCTATCTATCACTAGCCAGAGGCTGCATTGCAAAAAAAGAAAGGCCAAAACATTAAATTGATATTAAGTGAATTAATGGCTACCCATTAAAGCTGCCTGTAAAATAAGGCACCCATTTGGAAAATTAACTGATTTCCCAATCTCCAAATAGGTACACAAAGATTAGGAAGGTAGGAGAAAGGAGAAACGGTTTGTCCATTTTTCTTGTCACGAATATGGCAATGATTTTGTCCCTTTCCCTTCTTAGATAAAGCAGCCATAGGGTCTTGGGATGAGGTTTAGTTTAGACCTTTCTCACCCCTCTTAATTCATGGCTACGTGTCCATTTGGCTACTTCTACTCCCTAATGTTGCATTGCATTTTTATGTGTGTATAGAAACATTCCAAGTAAAATTTCAAGCTAGGTTGCAGAGGGAAGAAAAAATTCTGGGGGAGGCAGAGAGTGTGAAAGGGAGAGAATATGGAGACGCATGCTTCAAGGGATGCCCTGATTGAGTTCAGTAGGCTTCAAAACATGAAGGATCTCTGCAGTGAACTTCCCAGATTTGGTGATGTGGCACTGAGTTCTCTATGAGGGTATTGCAAATTGAAGGTGACCATGTTGAAGTTGCACATTTCTAAAAATAAATCTGACAAGAGACGCTCAAGTCCTAAAATTACAGCCAAAGTCAATTACTGATACTGTAGGTTCAGATTGACTGGGTTTGCACACCCTAAGATAGGGACTTTGGCTTGCTTAGCAAGGTACAATTGGCTGAATTCACACATTGGGCTAAGCAATAGCCATGGTTTAAAGAATGAAATGTCTGAGTCCATACATCTTGTTATGCCAGATACCAAACAAACCACATCTAAGCACAATGTGCTAGCAGGGGGCTAGTTTGGAAGAAGGATGCTGTATATAAAGGGCATCCTTAGCAGTCAGGTTCACAGGTTGATCAAATCAGATCAAGATATCTATTATGGTCATAGATCAGCACATGTTGAATTGCATGGAATTCACCAATTCCGAACCACCAGGGATTTTGTTTTTGCTGGATGTCTGATTGCCAATGCAGGGACCGTTCGGAATTAGATAAATCATATTTGTTCTCTCCATTGGTGCATGTTTCTTTCCTATAAATACTTCAAGTATAATAAAGAATACCCCTGACATAGCTACTTGCAAGATAGGTCACTAAGAAGGCACAAACTTATCCTTTCCTCCTTTTTTTTCACTGTAGAGAAGAAAATACTTAGTGCCATACTTCTTTGATTTCTGCTTTCAGCTGACGGTTTGGCAGGGCAGAAGTCTCATTCTTGCAGAGTTCATGCAAAATCTCTAACTAATGTTCCCAAAAACATTATGTCTTGCATATGATTGGGACTACAACTCCCACCATCTTCAGCCAGCATTGCTTCCGACCAGGGATTATGATAGTTGTAGTTTCACAAATTAGGAGGCTGTTCTAAAGATTCTGGTTGGACCTGCATCTTAGGTGGAGAGGTTCTGCGCTGGAAACTCAGCAAGAGATGAAAAGCAAAATATTACAGGAACCCAACTGACCTGAGCACCAGACAGCAAGTCTGCTAATACAGAATCAGTCGTTTCTGGCACTGGCAATTTTGAAAGAGCTTTGGAAGGATGAGGGTCCTATGGCAATTTGCTTCTCAGACTATGATGCACCTTGGAAGTTGTAGGATGGATTGCAGAGCTGCAACATTTGCTGTGAAACTGATTTTGCTCTTATCTAGTCTGCACTCATCTCTCCCTCTAGAGATTTCCAATCCCATTAAAAGTAAATGATCCCTTTTGCTTCAGCTATCCTGTCAGGTGCTCATATGAAGAATAGAGTGGTCCAGGCCAATGTAATATTTAGTGGGTGATGGTTTGCAGACCTCATGAAAAATGTGCCGCAGAGTAGTGCTCCAGGATGCAGATGGAAGGGTCAGCATAGCCTCATCAGGAAGAGCATAATGGGTTTTAAGCTTTCTTAGCATTGAGCAAAAGTGTCAGGGTGCCTCATCACCATTATGCACATGAAAAAGACTGGCTTTGCCTATAAGGTAAAGGTAAAGGTAAAAGTAAAGGTTCCCCCGCACATTTGTGCAGTCGTGTCCGACTCTAGGGGCCGGTGTTCATCTCCGTTTGTTAGCCGAAGAGCCAGCGTTGTCCGAAGACGCTTCCACGGTCATGTGGCCGCATGACACGCATGGAACACTGTTACCTTCCCACCGAAGTGGTACCTTCTTCAAATCTACTTGCATTTGCATGCTTTCGAATTGCTAGGTTGGCAAGAGCTGGGGTGAGTGCAGGAGCTCACTCCGTCACGCGGGACTAGGGATTCGAACCTCCGAACTTGCAATCTTCCGATAGACAAGCCTGGCGTCTTACCCGCTGAGCCACCACGCCCCTTTTGGCTTTGCCTATAGCAAGACCTATAAACCTTGGCCAACTTGTATCACCTTTAGTACCAATCAATGGTTCCCTATTAGTTGAAAGCTGAGCTACATGATCAGCAGAGTTGCATGGTGCCGTTCTTGCTGAATAGTGTAATAGCAGGCTGTAGGTAGAAGATTTGTAAGCATTTATGCACGTGCATATATATAGAGAGAGCGCATGGGCTAGGCAGAGAGAGAACAAACACAACTCCTTTGCTTGCATAATGAAAAAAGCATGCTATATATGAAACTATAGAACAGGGTTTTTTTTTTGCTCAACAACATGCTAGATTGGTTTTGTTTTGTTTGAACAAGCTAGCATATCAAGCAAAAAAAATGTCCTAAAGTTACAGTACATATATTACATGCTTTCTTCATTATACAAGCAAGTTTTATACAGATGCCTTTCCTAAAGATGAAGTAAATTGGCAGTGAGGCATAGTGTTTAAGGGGCTAGATTAGGGCCAGGGAAACCTAGGTTCATGCCTAACCTCAGCCATTGCAACTTACTGGGTGACTTTGGGCCTGTCACTATTCTCAGCCCAGCCTACCTCACAGGGTTGATGGAAAGATAAAATGCAGGAAGGTGTTCCTGTAATCCACCTTGAGCTCCAGAAGGATAGGTAGGATATAAAGCAAATAGATAAATGCAGCAAAAGTGCCTAATATATGGTTTATCAGCCTTGACATTTTCATTTTCCAAGTGTTTCCATTCCAGAGTTCTTGTCTCCCCTATCATCATAAATGTCATCATCATCTTCATCTTCATCGTCATCATCACTTACTTCATTCAAAGTCTTGTACACAATGCAATTAACCCATTAAGCATAGTTGTCGTTACCATTTAGCAGATCTTATCCTTCTCTCCTCCCCAAAGAAACTAGAAAAGAGAATGGTCTCTCTTAGGGTGTCTTGTGAATTCATAGCAGATAAATATTTCCATGGTGCTAAATAGAAAGGATTAAAAAAAAACCCTTATAAAGAACCTGTTGCTTCTCAGCCTTTTGGCTAAGTTTAAGAGAAGTACCCATGGCCCAAACAGCTGGTATTCCAAGCAGTCATGAGACTGCTGTGCATGAGACTCTTAGAAAGCATCCTTCTCTGCATCTGTTTCATAGGCTTTTGTAGTAGTAAAAGGTCTAGATTCATATTTTTGCACAAAAGTCTCTATATCACCTTTTAACACATTCAGCTCATTTTTTATAGCTGAGAGCTGCTCAAATATCGAGATAACAGTTTGTGCTGTGATCAGGCATTGCTTTGCCATAAACTCTGTTGAATTTTCCCATGGCAGCCTCTCCATATTCTGATTTTGTTTTTGAGTTGTAGTTTTAGTTTTAGGCTTAGTTTCAGATCCCCTGCAACAAGTATTTGGGCTAATTGCATGAAGTGGCAACACGTGAGGGGATCCCATACCATAGTCCTGGCTCCCATTTAACTCTTCTCTAATAGGTAGGGAAAGCTCTAATATCTCTTGTATTTCTTGTTCTATTTGAAGATCCCTTTCCAAGGTTTCGAATTTGTTAGCAGTGGGAGTGAGGTTTATTTTACTTACATTTCCCTTTCGTGCAAAGCAATCTTCAATTCTTGGCTGCTTAGCAAGTTTCAGTTGGGGGAGTGAATCTGGGCTAACGCCGTGCTGTTTCCTTCTTTTTCCCATTACTCAACTCTCCTTCTCTGCATCCTTTTCTGCTGGTGGAGGTGTTACGCAATCTCAAGGCACAACATTGCTTGAAAGTCAATGGAGAAGCACAGAGATCTTGTCCATCAGGTGATCCATCTTCATCTTCCCCTCCAGCCAAAGCAAGCAACCAGGGATTGGGGCTGGGACCATCTGCTTGATACCAGCATTGTTCAAATCTGAGGTGACATGTACTGGCTGTTAGTACTGAACTGCATACTAATGGCCTAGGAGCACCCAGGGTGGTGAGAGAAATTGGGAGGAGAAATGGATGAAGCCAGACTGCAGCTGCTGGCTAGCCGCAATTGATTTGTCGCTGGATCTGCTGATGAATGTGTGAGAAAATGCAGTGGGTGATAAAATGGAAAGCCCATAATTAAAGTAACAGCTTTAAGAGGATCTTTCTGTCTTCCCTCTATCCCTTCGCTTTGTACCTTTCAAAGCAATTTTGGTTGCTGGGATGATCAGCTCCATCAGGGGAAAGGATCTAGGCTAAGACCAGGCATTTTCTTGATGTGTTGGAACTGTAGTACCCAGAATTCCTGGTACTGATGGCCAAAATGGGGAATTAGAAGAAGAACATTGGACTGGACAAGGCTGATCTTAAGATGGAACTAAATTTTGTCTCAAGCACAGGAATACCTCTGAAGACAGTGAGCCTTGGCAAGGTACTTCAATCTCTTCTTCTACACTGGGCAGCCTCAAAAGATGTAATAGGGCATGTGGTCCCTGCTGTTTGCTCACTGCTGCTTGGGAAGGCAAGGGGAAGGCAAAATATGGTAGTATTATAGCTTGTACTTAATGCAGGGGTGGGCAACGTCAGGCCCGTGGGCCTTATATGGCCCATGGGGCTCCCACCCGCAAACCCCGCCCCTTCCACATGATTGGCTCCCGTCTGCAAACCCCGCCCCCCAGTGCTTGTGATTGGCTCCTGCCCGCAAACTCCGGCCCCCGGTCCGCGGAAATCCCAGAAACCCCGCCCCCCACACCCCCGATCCCCGGTTATAAATATCCAAATGGCCCTTGGCAGAAAAAAGGTTCCCCACCCCTGACTTAATGGCTTAATGCTACAGGAAATAGAGGGATCTAGACAAGTGACAACCCCATGTTTCGGCTCTGTCTAGGTTTCTCTTGCTCTGAGAGAGAATTGCTAGATCTTCTCTTCCAGGCAGGGTTGTTCTAATTCAGATCCAAGGAAGAAGCTGAAAGGGGTCTGTGCCAGAGAAGCACGCTGCAAACTGGCAGCCATTGGTAATTACTGTAGATGCCAGGCAAGAGTACAGTAATGATTCTGGAGGTGGCTACCAATTCATCATCTTACCACAGTGATAGGGAACCTTACCTGTTGACTATTTTGAACCACACAGCCCTCCATCCTTAGCCGTTGATCAAGTTGAGAGTTGAAATTGAAGAAGGCTATCAAATTGCCATGGACATTTCCCTGGAGCTCTTTTAATGCAATCTGTCCACATACTGGCAGGGAATCCTAGGATCAGCAGGCCCACTTCTAGGCAGAGCCTGCCTTGATTGAAACATTCGTTTATCTTCCTTCTAAGCCTGTAAAGGGAGATTTATCTTACCTTTCAAATAGTTTTTGATGCATCTGGTTTAATGTAGACTTCAGGGAGAAGAATAGTTTTTTTTTTCTCCTTGAGATGCTAATTTTCTGTGTTCAAGATGATGACACAGGAGCACATGAAATCCTACAATGATCCTACAGCTACAATCTAGTTCCTGAGTTTGAACTGTGTTTGCATGAAAGAATTCAGACTTGTCCTTCATGAAAAGAAAAATGGAGCTCAGGACCATATTCTCTAATTGCAGTAGCCAAAAACAACCTGTGAGATTATCTTCATGGAAGAAATCTAAATATGTTGTGATTTGTTCTGTAGTTCACCCTCACGATGATGAAATTGCCATACAGAATCTATTACAGCTGGCTTCTGTGCTGCTGACATCAATTTCAGATCAGCTCCAAGTGGTTGAAATGGGTGCCATTTTTCATAGCGAAGCAAATCTTGGCCAGGTTTGAAGACTCACTGCTGTGCATATTCCAGATTACCTGTGGGAAAAGAAAGGGGGAGGGGAGATAATATAAAATAATGCATTTCTGTTTGCTGTCTTGTTCAATCTGTAGCTTTTATAAATTTCTTAATATAATCTCTATGCTATTTTCATGACTATGAATTTTTGTATTTTTCCTTGCTATTTGTCAGTGCAATTTGTTGGTTAACAAACTCAGAGAAAGGCACACTTCCATCATGATTGCATTTTGGTTTGCACATTGATATAAAATGCAAAATTTGGCGTGTTTGCAATCAAGCGGGAATTGAACGTTTATCTCCATCTCTAGGCAATGTGATGCCCTCCAGCTGTTTTGGACGTTGAACTCTATGATCATACTCATTGTGGTCATTTGCAGTTTTGGAGTTGTCCTAACTGCCACCCCCAATTTGCCATGTACTATAAGGTAATTCTAATGAATGCAAGTGAATCCTGAGGACTGAACTGTAAACTATAAACTGCGTTATAGAAATAGTTTCTCTCTTCAGCCATTGTACCCACTTTGTCTACTCTCTGACTGCTTCTTACCAGGTGGCACATAAAGCTGGGAATGTTTTATTATTGGAGCTGTATGTGCCGCAATTTCCCCCTCTTCCCCCCCCCCCATCTCATTTTTCATAGATTGATTTGGTGTGGTGGGTTAATGAGAGATAATAATGCACATGTCATGCTAAACAATCATTTAATTAATTGATTGGCATCTTGAAGATTTGGCTTGGTGCAAACTGTGGCTTCAGTTAATGTTGATGAGGGAGAAATTAAAATCAATAAGTAATGAAATAACTCCACATTTCTCCCAGACACACATTGTGCTTCAGAATCCACTCTCCATTCTTCAGAGTGGCCTGCTTTGCTCCTTTCCCAGAGAAGAAAAGCAGCAGTTGGGGAATTTATTGATCCACATAAAGAGAATTTATTTGCTAAAGATCCCTATGCAAAGCAAATTGCTTTAGTTTTGCAGTTTTTAGGTTGCTGTGTCTTTTACCTTGATAGCAGAAAAATAAAGCATGTCATGCCATTTGAATCATAATAGCTACAAATCCACTCCTGTGAATGAACAGATAGGGTTATTTAGCAAATAGATACAAGATGCCTGTCTGCTTTCGAACACATAGGATTGTTCAGCCGGAGGAAGAGGTAATCAAGGGAAAGCATATAAATTTGGCTTTGATACCATGGTGCTATTCCATTTTGGAGTTTTCAGTGACCTTTCCCAATGTCTCATCTGAATTGCTTCCACTTCCTCACCCAAGATATGTCTAGGTATTAGGAAAAGGAAGAGGATGACATCAGAATTAGATCTTGATGTTGAAAATATCACTAGGTGAAGTCATATATGGGAATGTTAACCTAAGGACACCAGGGCTTGGAATGCAGAACTCAGGTACTCCTGATACTTGATACGAGCATTAGGTGACCTTGTCAAGAAAGCAACATGGGTGTTTGTGTCCAAGTAGTCAATGTGAGTTGACCTCAAATTGAGGGAGGCATGCCTTTTATTTACAGCTCTGTAAATTATTCTCTTGCTTGGATTTTTAATCCAGGATGAATTTGTCCCCCAACAGAATGTAACGACTTGTATTCAGTTCTGAATTTCCATCCCCTTCACCCATAACCTTACCTTGCTACTACTGTTCCAGTGGCAACAGTGAGAGGTGTAGACCCAGTCTAAACATCATAATCCTCCCCCCACCCACATTTAATTTGGAACAAGCTATTTAATTGCCTAATTGGGGTTGAGAAAGATAACAACTTCCAAACCTTGTTGTGAGGGGGGGCGGTAAGCAGGTTTGCTTAGCCATTGTCCTCATGGGGTCAATTGCACAAGCTCTTTTTAGTCATCCGGCATAATTCAAATGTACTGTATATTTGCACACTTCTGGCTTGCTACAGAATATATGTTGTTTGCACTCTTCAGAGCAGAGAAGACAAATGAATCAAAAGAGCCTTTTTATTATTAAAATCCAGTTCTGACTTTAAACAGGCCTACTTTAGTTTTGTAAGAGTCACGTAAGGTGAAGGCAAATGAAGTTGGTAATCTGAAGAACTCAGAATCGATGGAGTGAAGCTCATAATCAAAATTGGTTCAAGTTTTTAATGAGTTTGTTCTACAACTAGGTATATAAATGTTTTTATCCCACCGGTCTGATGCCTAGGCACTATGCAGGATGTGGGCAACACTTTAAAATCATAACTTCATAAAATATAATACATTACAATAAAATATATTCTTACACAACTTTATGTAAAAGACCAGGTAGAATTGAAATGGTCCTAGCAACTAATGAGAGACAGCTTGTATGGGTTGGGGTTGCAAATCTATATTTCAGGAAGCATAACACTATTACTGTAAATTGGGGTATCCTGTAAGGGAGATTCATATATCTGATTTCTGACTCTATGTATTATCACATGTATTTTATTATTGTATTTTTATCTTTGTATTTTATTATTTTATTATTTTATTTTATTTTATTATTTTATTTTATTTTTTTATTTATTTTATTTTATTTTTATTATTTTATTATTTTATTATTATTTTTTATTTTTTTATTTTTTTATTTTATTTTATTTTATTGATAAGGTCACAGGACTAATCAATTAATAAACTACTACACTATTACTGCATGTAGTAAGAATGGTTTATCACTAACAGTGTCCTATCCTTTCCCAAGATACGCTTTATTGAGAGTAGCCAACACTGTATGGTGGTGCAGAGTAATCCTCAATTTAGGCATGCATATTTGCACACAGTGACATTATATACCCAGAAAACTGGATGTGAAATGAATTAACAGTTGGAAATGGGAGCCAAGTAGACTATATTTTCTACGTTTCCTAGGATCAATGAACATTTTGCACAAGTTGTCCAGATTCTACGACAAGCTCCTCAAGGCTGAGACTGAGCTGAGAAGTTGCCCATCACTCCTGAAACTTCAACTTTGCTTTAAAAAGCAACATGTATCTTGCTAGATTTTAACATGATGGTAACTCAGTGAGGTATAAATATCTATGTATTGTCGAAGGCTTTCACGGCCGGAGTTCAATGGCTGTTGTGGGTCTTCCGGGCTGTGTGGCCGTGTTCTGGAAGTTGTGGTTCCTAACGTTTCACCAGCATCTGTGGCCAGCATCTTCAGAGGGCAAAACAGCTGGCGAAACGTTAGGAACCACAACTTCCAGAACACGGCCACACAGCCCGGAAGACCCACAACAGCCGTATAAATATCTGCCTGAATGATGGTTAAGGTTAAAAGCACTTTGTTTATGATAGGGAGAGTGTGAATTCTTCAGTCTTCCCACAGGTTTGCAGTGCAGTTTGTTTCTCAATCCATGACACCCCCACCCCAGCCTGATCCCTGTGCCAGGTCAACAAATGCTAAGAACTGGTCACACGGTCTTCTCAGGATCTGACAGAAACTCTTCTCCAAGCCCCGATTGTGTTTCTGCCAGTTGATTTGATCTGGGGAGGGTAGAAGCTGTCTTCCACTGACAAGTCTATTCCTTCCACAGGTGTTCACTTCCCTTTTTATGCTATGCAAGTGGTCCATCATGCCAGCTAATGTTGTGAAGGTGAGGAGAGGCAATTGTCTGAAAAGTGCAAGGCTTTAAATTACCTGGCAAGATGTACAGATGCCAGAGACGCCGTCCATCTCTCTCCTTTTTTCTCCTGCTGTCAGAGTGCATTTTATTATAAATAACAATAAATGGGTGTCCAATTCCAAGGCTGTAATTGAATTTCTCTTTGTTTTGCTGACATTGGCAAAAAGCCCCATGAGTGAATTACAGCCCTTGTATATAATTTGGGCGACATGCAAAGGTAGTCCACTTGCTATAATTAAAGGGTTTGTTTGCTTGCAGCTTGCATCGGAAGGCTCATGTGGGACTGTCATGAGAATGGCCTCCCAGAGAGGCAGTGACAGATCACTGCTCTCTCTGAAGATAAAATGCAACAATGGGCCTCCTTAACAATTAAATGCAGAATATTTTCCATCTGTTTTTGGACTCTTCATGGCTCGATTGAATATTCTCCCAGTACTCCATATTGATGGCCATCTTTTGATATGGAGCAAAGGTGATGCAAATTATCTGACACCACATCATGACATCTGTCTGATGCAGATATTTATTGATGTCTTTGACTCTTAATTGTTCTATAGATAAATGGGAGGGACATCATCAGCTTTTCCAACCAGAAGATGCCTTCCATTCCTTGTCTTATTTTGTTCCTTTTTTCATGTTGTCTTCTACCTAGTTTAATTTCTCCTTGAGACTGAAATCTTGAGACTCCGAGATTGGGTGTCTTTTTTCCCCTCCCCACCCCATGTTATGACTCTTTAAACCACATAGAGGAATCCAGATGAGATCTAGGCACATGCTTACCCTGAGGGAAATCAAGTGCTAAAGAGCCTAGGTTTACATCCTTGAATTTCAGCAGTAGCACCTGCAAGAATCTTAAGTTATCTGAGAAGTTCTGAAAGAACCAAAGGCTAAACAGGTATTTTCATCACTTCTGTTCACATTATGAGATACTTTGAGGTTTGTATTTACAGAAACGGACACTTAGCCCAGGAACGATTTGCATTTTGTGGCCCTTCCTGTCTTTATTTTGATCTTCTGTCTTAAAGCTGTACATTTTGTCCATATCTTTGATATTCGCTAACGAACTCCGTGTTTCCCTGGCATCAGATCAGAACAAAAGCTCCTGTGATAATGCCAGGTAAATCACACGGTATTGTATCTTGTGGGGTAATGCCATTTCAGACACATGGGAGAGAATCACATGTTTAATGCTGTCTCACACGTTTGTATATGAATTTACATGTAAACTATATGCCCATCAGCTAGAAGGCTAGGTTAGGTACTTTTTTCCCTAGAGTGCTAGGAATGAATGCAAGGGGACTTAATAATAATATGTAATATTCAAAACAGCAACCCTCATTTGTATCTTGAAGTGCTGCATGGAATTCAGTGAGGCAATAAAATGAATTCTGCTCTGAATTTTTCTCTGTCCTTTTGCCAAGTACATAACACTCTTCTAGGAACAGAACATTCATATGGCATGATGATGACCTTTTTTTATTGGGCTAAAAAATCTCTCTCTCTCTCTTTCTCAGCATCCCATTTGTGGCATTTTCCATGAACAACTTACTTCAAAGTGGAAGAGTTTTTTGGTTCACACATCACCGCTAAGCCATAATAAGATGCATTGGGGGTTAATTTAGTGCAATGTGTGAACTGAGCTATTGAAATTTTTAAGTTCTGGTTCATAGTATAAACCAACCCAATGATGGTTTATTTAGCAAATCATGGCTAAATAATCTATGTTTTAGGATGATATATGAACCCAGCCTATGCTTGTCAAGTTGGATCTTTGACCTTATCTTCTGAAATTGTATTCATAAATCTCTCCATATTGTATTGTGTCCTGTCATATATCATATTTTGCCATGTCATATCATTTATCAGCCTCTTTGACGAAGGCAACTTTGCTTTGTGGCAGAATGTCTTGATCTGTTTTCCAACATGAAGGATGTCATCCCGTCCTTCTTCCTGACAAATCTACCTCTCTACATCTTGAAATTGAGTCACTCCTACTTTCCCCAGTTTGAGCACAAGGACCTTCAACGACCAGACCCTTCTTGGGCTCCAGTTTTGCATTGATGGCCTACAGTATATTCCATCCTGTCTGAGACCACTGAAAGTTGTGAATAAAAGCTTCAGGAAGAATGGAAGCAAACTGAGCATTGCCTTCCTCAAGGAAAAGAAATCTCAAACTCTGCCTCTCTTCCTTTTTCTTCATCCTTTCAGAAGGGAGTGATTTTCTTTCCTAGATACTCTGTACTCCTGCATGGATTTAAATCTTTCCTACTTTCTCCAAGGTATGTGCAGTGGCTGTGTCCACACATGTTTAATTTGGTTTCTGAATTAATCCATTTTCTAGGGTTGCACAATACATTGCATTCTAAACCAAATCCAGCAGGTAAGGTTTGCACAACACTAACCAGCATAGCCCTACCCAAGCTTAGCATGTTTTTTTGAATGTGTCTTCTACATTTTAACTTAACCTGTTTAAGCATATTGTGTGAAACAAACAGCAGCTATTCAAATCTTCCCTCTCTCACCCCAAACCCACTCTCTGTTCCTGCTTTTTATTGCTTTATGCATTCATTATTTAGAAACTGCTGGAGCCTGGAAACCAATTTCCATCCTTATTTCAGAAGAGTTTGCAGCAGTTAGACAGTTATGTATGGGGTGCCTATAAACTATAAAGTACAAGAGGATAGCATCAGCTACACCTGGCTGTCATAGAGATGCTGGTGTAAATCAGCATAGCTACCACTCACATCCAAGGCAGGCTTGCATGGAATGGTTTCTGTTCTTATAAAAAATGCCATTAAAATAATCTGAAGGAAGGGAGAAAACAGTAAGGATGAGATCTTAACTCACGGGGTGCAGTGTAAATTGTCCTCCAAGGAAGAGATGTCAGGTTCTGCATCTCTGCGTTTGCTGTGACTGATGTTCACACTGCCTGGAATAGCTGGCAGTTCTAGTTCAGCAACATCCAGAGGCCCATCTGTTCTCCATCCTTGACACCAGCCTACCATAGGCCTCTGATTGGCTCTTTATTCAATCGGGAAGAGAAGCAGATGATAAGATGGTCCTTGATGCATCACTCACCCAGAAGGGAGTGCAACACTAGGTTGATAAAATGTACACACATGTATATGTATATCTGTATGAGCAAAATTAGAATTTGCCAGCTCTGTGCATATTAATTAACACATAAGATTTAAATTGCCTTGTAAATCAAAATATAGTACTTCTCATTGTGGTGGGGAAGTTTATGATGAAATGGCCAATATGCCTCTTTAATTTGCTACCTATATGCAAAACTGAAGTCTCAGGTCATCTGCTTTTTCTCCTGATGGTTTATCATCTTCAAAACTGAAGTTGGAGGAGATCTTCAAATATGGCTACCCTAGCAATAATACTTAATCTTCCTAAAGGTTTGTGGAGTCAGCCTAATTAACTTGATTAAGCTACTGAGCTGGGTGAGACTTGGAGCATAAAGAGGGCCCAACAAAGCCAGGCCTCCTGTGGAAATTGTTGGAATCTACCCTGACAGTGGAAGAATCATTGTCCAGCAGAAAAGCAGATACATGTCAGAAATTCCAGGCTCGGTCACCAGGCGTGTCCCTCTTAAAGGGACACGGTAGTATGCAGTCTGAGAAATCTCTGGCTGAGACTCTAAAAAGTTCCTTCCTTTGAAAGAAGACAGTACTGGGCTAGGTTTGCAAAAAAGAAAGGAAAATGTCATATAAGAAATTGCCTTGTTTCCTTGTTTCTAAGGAAGAAGGTGGCCATAGGCAACATTTTAAGTTCTATTTCAGGGGTGGGCAAAGTGTATGGGTGCTTCAGGTATTTGAGCATGCTTGTCAAATAGTGCTTAGGGTTTGTATTATGACTTACGAATGTTTCCTGTGTCAAAATGGTGAGAAAGTGTCCCCCTGCCCGATTTTCAGCAATCATCTCACCCAAATTTGGCAACATGATTGACGAGGCTTTGGAGGCCTTTCCAAAATAGGGCATTGAAGGCCACAAGTTGCCTGTGCTGGTATAAAGCTTGTAAACCAGCATTTCCCAGCTGTGGCAACTTGCAGATATGTGGACTTCAATTCCCAGCTTTTTCAGCAATGACCATGCTGACTTGGGCATTCTAGATGGTTCCTTTTTTCCTAACTCGGGGCACAACTGGATTAAGGCTGACAAGGGCTTAACTTAATGATACTTTGCCAACTTTTGTAGTCCAGCGATGTCTCTGATTCCCACCTCTACTATTTTCTCCAAGTTGCTTTGCCATGCAACATTATCCATTCACTTATTGGAGACCTCAGCTCCAAGATCTCACATCTTTGGCTTCTTTTACAAGCTCTGCTGGGAGTTGAGTGAATTCATCCAGGCTTGTCCCTTGAAGGTAAAATTAAAGTACAATGATGAATCATTCATCACCCACCCATCGTAGCAAGCAGAGTGTTGTTCTCTATATGCACTGATTTAAGTAACTGCTGTGCTCGATCAGACTTAAGGTGGGCTATTTTGAAAGCAGCAAGGCGTTTCACTCAGAAAACCTTTCCCAGTTGCTTATTCCCTTCTTTAGAGTTTGCAGGGTTCTGTATCACTGCTGCTGCTGTTGCTGCTGCTATTATAATTATTGTTGCTGCTGTTTGCTGTTATCACATCTTGCAAGTAGCCAGTGCCATAACAGAAAGATTAATTCCATCTATCAACCCTGGCGATCAATGGGTGACAGATATCACAGCCAGCCACATCCCACAGGGTTGTTCAATGCCAGCTTGCTGCCATCTAAAATTTCTCATAAGGCCTCTGATCAGAGATGGAGAACCTGTGGCCTTTCAGATGTTTCTGAATTACCATTCCCAGCATATCTCACCACCGGCCAATGCTGCCTAGGGTGGTTGGCAGTTATTCTGCAACATCCGGAGGACTCTAGAATCATCATTAAGAATCTTTCAGAAGGTGCTTATGCTAACAGGTGGGAACATTGAAGCCCATTGGCTACTTTTACTAGAGTTTGGCTCCAAAATGCTCTTGATTGATAAATTATCATATCTGAAATGAGCAAAAAGGGGCATAATTCATCTTTCTGGCAGTGTCATGCCTGCAGCTGTTAGCTTTCTATCTCTGCTTTGGCACTGCAGGACAAAAGTTACTAAATAGCTGTGGTTCCCCCTGCAGCCTCCTTATTTCTTACAAGTTGCATTGTGCATCCAGCCAAATTCTGTGTTGTGTCTGATCCTTCATCACCACCCGAATGTGCAACCTGTAGACAGACTGGATTTCAGCACGCAAAGAGCGGTAAGAGAGATTTGCTGCATTGTATGGATTACTTGATTTGCTTTGGTAACCCATAACACCAAGCATGTTACAAACCTTCTAAAAAGTAATATGGCAGCATCATGCACTATTCCCAACTTCACCGCGGAAGCATCTTTGGACAGCGCTGTCTCTTCGGCTAAGAAACGGAGATGAGCACCGGCCCCTAGAGTCGGACATGACTGTGCAGGGGAACCTTTACCTTATCACTTGACCAAATGGGTTTTCCATTTGATACAAATGTGCCTTCTCTGCGATAGCGCCCGCCTTATAGAATATCTTGCCCCCGGAGGTGAGACTGGCCCCTTCACTCCTGGCCTTTCGGAAGGCCCTTAAGACCTGGCTCTGCCGCCGGGCCTGGGACAACAGAGGCGGCAGTGCCTCCTGGGGTTGGCTGGCCCCATAGTAATACGATCCATCCTACGGTCCCCATTCCATCTTGGATTTTATGTAATTTTTTATTATTATTATTATTGGATGTATTTTAGATATTGTTTTTAGATATTGTTTTTGTATAGTTTTTAAACTTTCAATTGTTGTAACCCACCCAGAGTCCCTTGCAAGGGAGATGGGCGGGGAATAAATTGAAATAATAAATAATAAATAAATAATACAAATGGAATTTTCGACTGATACAAAAATGTGTCTTGCTCTGCTTTTTTAGATACAGCTTTACTAGAAGCATAAGACTTGTTTATAAAGGGCCATACGAGATGGGTGGTGGACAAATACGATAAATAAATAAATAAAACAAATGAATTTCAGGGTATTTTTCTTTCTCTGTATCTTGCAAAACTCTTTGATAATCTACTTTAAAAAGCATCATTGTAAGCTTATAAATTCCCAGAAGGTACCGATGAGCCAAATGTTAGGAGGGAAATCCAGTTAATAAATAAACAGTCAGAAGACCAGCTTCTAACAGCGTTCCGCGCATGTCATGCCAGCCACATGACCGCGGAAGCGTCTTCGGACAGCGCTGGCTCTTCGGCTAACAAACGGAGATGAGCACCGGCCCCTAGAGTCGGACACGACTGTGCAGGGGAAAACCTTTACCTTACCTTTACCTAAGCATGTTTCTGCTTGGGTTTAGCAATTGACTTCTGGCTTGAGTTTATGGTTAGCTAGTTTCCTGTTGTGTTTCTGCAAAATCTAAAGAAAGCATGGAGGGAGGCACATGATAGTCCCTCTATCCTTTTGCAAAAGTATGTCGAAACAAAGAAACTGAGTTGGAACCCTATTCCCGAGTCCTTCCCCTTTCTTTGATCAGGAGCATCTGCTGCCTCTTATCTGGATTGTGTTCGGCTTCTACCTCCCTGGCAGCAGGTGGACCAGCAGGTGGACCTTTTGGCCTTTTGCAACAGCAGCAAAATGATAAGGTGATGCCTCTTGAGAGAGAAGTCAGATCTACTTCAGATGGCACTAGTCATGGATGATGGGTGGTTTAATTCAATCAATCAACCTTTCATTGGCTGCCTACCCTCTATCTTCCATAGCTGCATTTCTTTTTGGTTTACGGTTAGCAAGGTTAGGGGGAAAAACATACAAGGGTGTTATCTTATTGACTGCAGCTTTGTAGGTGATTAGTCAGTGAGACAGGGACTATTCTTCTTCTTTGCTCTTTGCTTCTGAATTTCTGAATTTCAAGGTAAAGGAAAAAGCTCTCCCCTGCCCTGTTGCCACACACATACAGGGCTCTACACAGGTAGATTGCAGGAAAAGAAGATCTTTATGGAGTTCTGGGTGTTGTGCGGGGAGGGCAGGTTTAAATATCCGAGTGCTTCTGGCATGTGGTTTTTACTCTCTAGTGCCCTCCAAACCTCTAACCTGGGGGGGGGGGGAAACCCAGCATTTTGTCTTGAGGAATTATGCATCAAAGGTCGTGTTAAGCAGACGTGTTGACAGCTGTAGTATCTTGGTGAAATCCCACCCAAGTGTAAATCCATTGCAGTCAGGGTTTTGTTGTGGTTGCCGTTTATAATAGGCATGTTTCTGCTTTTTGAAATTCTCTTGGCCTTTTGAATAGCAATAGGTTTTTTTTAAAACAACGAATGAAGCAAGGAGCTTTGCAGAGGCAGGGATGCATCTCTGTGCACAGAGAAAAATGCACACATTAAAGTTCTCTTCTGCGTTACAAACTGGTGTCCCCAGGTACAGAACATTACCTTTCCCCTGATAACCCAGGTGGGAGTGGCCCCTTCAAATGCCAGGTCAATTCTGCATCAGATGGCCATGGCCCTGGGTGAGGATGGTATAATCCAATAATTCCTGGAGGCCTAAGTATCCCTATCTTTAACTCTGGAATTTTGCTGAACTACATTTCCTGGCAGGCTAACCCCAGGAAATGGTCCATGGTGAGGGATGCTGGTAAATGTATTCTAACACTTTTCTGGAGATGTACAAGGTCCCTACTTTTCATGTAATAGAAGGGATGGTAAAAATCCCATCCAGTACTTAAGTCTGAAGTCACTGGTTTTGTATGCAGCCCTTTGTACAAGTGCTTTGCAAGCAGATAACTAGCACAGCAAGGGAGAAGTTCTAAACCAGGCCTATTTTCTGCTGTCTGTTTGCTTAAGGATCAGGAGCATTTGAAATTGTAGTGTACAACTGAAGCTATTTTGTCTAATTCTTAGGTTACTCTTGAGTTGACCTAAACAATTCTGCCAGCTTGCAACCAGCCCAGCTGGTACAGTTTATTTCATGAAGTTGAAAGAGCAACTTCACAGGTTTCATCATAATTATATGCATTTTCATGGCAGCCTTTCCCTAAGGATCATTAGGCATTAGGCAGATGTTAACAGCTTCTTTCCATGGTTCATAGGAATATGAAATTACTGGTACACAAAGGGACACTGAGGCACAGTTCAATGACTTTTAGTCTTCCTTATAAGCCTCCTGTGATTCGATGCAGAAGCCAAGTTGTAGGATGGTCGATCCAGTGAAGCAGCAGTGTTCACATTACTTCCATATTCCTGGAAGTTAATTCATTCCAGCAAATATCATGCCTCTATTAGCTTTGCAGTGGCTGCACAAGAACATCTCTGCTAATACAGCTTCCCAACTTAGCTCTTCTGTGACAATTGAATGGTTGGGAAATGCAAAGGAAAAAAAGGGCTCGTTCAGCGACCGTTCAAACTTGTGATGGTGCTGAGAGAGAGGGACTTCCCCGTGGTCACATGATCACAATTTCCTACATTTCTTGCCAGCTTCCCAAAAGCCAAGTGGGAGGGGAAGCTGGCAGGAAGTTGGAAGTTGTGGTCATGTGAGGTCTTTGCTTAACGACCCATGCGGTCCTCATTTAATGATGGCAACCAGGATTGCCAGAACTGCTATTGCTAAGCGATGTGGTCATGTGATGTTGTGCTATACGACTGCATCACTTAGCAAAGGCAATTCTGGTCCCAATTGTCATAACCCGAGGACTACCCGTAAAGATAAAAGTGCATAAGGTGATTCCATTAAGTGTCTCATCTATTTTTTTTAATAGTAATTTTATTAAAAATTACAATTACAAAGATAAGAACTAATACAAACTAAAAAAGAGAAAAGAATAAAAAGAAAAATAGAAAGTGCAGAAAAGAAAAAAGAAAAGAAAGAAAAAAGTAAGAATATAGTAAAGAAAAAGAAAAGAAATATATATAGAAATGACTTCCCCCTTCATCACAAGTATAAGCAATTTTAGTAACTTACCGCCTTCTCTTAAAATACAACAAATGATCTTTGTTATTTTTAAATCCACTTTCCAATCAGTCTCAATCTTGTCTGGTAAAACTTGATCCTCTTCCATAACATCTTTAAAACATAGTCTATCTATAGAGGCAGACACTCTTAAAATTAACTTCTCTGTCCATTGTTCAAAAATATCCTTCAATATGTCCAATGTTAAAATATTTTCCTCCATTCTATATTAGTAAGTCAAATTTAAGAGTTCTTCTTTAATTGTAATCTTTAGTTCCTTCTAGTTCCCTCTAGTGTCCAGCCTTCAAAGTCTCATCCTATCATGATTCTTACAATTAATTCCAAAATCTTATTTCAAATGCATCTGGACCCTTAGTCCATTTGTAACTTTCCAAAATCAAAGTTCTAATTACCCTTTTGCTGTTTATTCCAAAAGAAAAAAAAAATAAGTCCTTAAACTCATATTTAAAACTTCTTTTGCTAAGGATTGAAGGAAACTCAGTAAAACTTGTCGATCCAAAGGTTCCTAATAGCTGAAAAGCAGTTAACAAACAATTTCCAAAAATGATTAGAAAAGGAAGTACGTGAACCCAGTGTCCTTTTGAAGGCGCCAACCGTGGCTTGAGCAAGATGGTTATTCCCTCATCTCCCAGAGCTCTAAACCTGCTGGAGACTGCTGTCTTGTGGTCACCTCATGAGGAGCAACTGTCTGGAGCACTCGTGGGCAATTTCAAGTCCTTTCCTTGTCTGGAAAGGAATTATGAAGAGCTGGTTTACTTGCTGGCTCTTCATTCCACTGCGGCCTTCAGTTCGCCATTTCTTCCCCAGAAGTCAGAAAGTCAAGTGTCTCGTCTGTTGATGATGAGTAGGCCAGCTTTGTGTTGGCGTACAAACAGGCACACACACACATCCATAAATTATGTTTATGTGTGTGAAAGAGGTTGTTGAGTGTTTTCTCCTCTATTTTAATAAGATTACAAGCTTAAATCTTGATGCTAAATGTCTGAACTGGTGGTTGTTGTTTATTCGTTCAGTCATTTCCGACTCTTCGTGACTTCATGGACCAGCCCACGCCAGAGCTTCCTGTCGGCCGTCACCATCCCCAGCTCCCCAATGGTTGAGTCCGTCACCTCCAGAATACCATCCATCCATCTTGCCCTTGGTCGGCCCCTCTTCCTTTGGCCTTCCACTTTCCCTAGCATCAGCTTCTTCTCCAGGGTATCTGAACTGGTATTTGGAGGAAAATAGGGTGGTTTCTCCAAAAATGAAAATGCAAATGAAATTTGAGGTCAATTTAACTGCAGACTTGTCTTCTACCCTTGATCTCCAGGCCACACCATACAAAACAAAGCAAACTCCAGCAATGGCCAACAATCTCTTCCACCATTGCTTAACACCTCTGAACAGCTGTAAGGCAGACATGCCTATATGCAAGTGTTTTCATCAGGCACAAAACTTCTTGGTGATGACTGATGCCTGGTTTTGGCACACAGGAAAAAAAAAGCTGCCACAGTATCGTTATCTTTTACTAGTCTGGAAGATTCTTTTAGGAGCAAAGAGCAAGTGAAGAAAAACCTCATACCTGGCATAAGAATTGCCCTCTGAAATATTGCCTGAAGGAAATTTCAAGATAACTGTGGAACTTCTTTCTCAGGCTACCTACCAAATCCTGATGAAACTGTATGCTCAAGTAGCAGGCTTCCTACTCATAATTGCAACATGTTGATCCACCTTTTACATGTTCATACTTATGTATGTGTGTGGTGTGTGTGTCTATATTGGAAGGAAGCTGCAAGAAGGGTCTTGAAAACCTCTCTTCTTTAGAGAATTGATGTTAATAGGTGAGATGGTGAAGGGGGTTTCACTTGGAGGACTGGATATATTAGAAATCCAGGCAGGAGCAGACAACAGGCAGAGAGAAGCAATTTACTTCTGCACAAAGCAAGTCACTAGTGGAGACAGGAGCAGTGTGTTAAACATAGATGAGAACTGGCATTGGAAACAGGAGAAGAGCATTGAGCATAGTTGTGTCCCTCCCCCCTGAAAGAAAATCTCTTTCTCTTTCTCCCAACTCCGTTGGGTGCATTGTTCCTAGCCAAGCTCTTCCCTTCACTGAGAGAGGTGGTGTGCTTATTATCACTTGTTACCTAGGCATGATAAAGCACAGGCTGGTCCATCTTAGAGGCCAACCTGCATTGTTTTTCAGAGGCATTTCAGCTCTGGTAACAACCAGGCAAAGCTATTTCTTTAAAACTGGACTTCTGCTGTTTCTGGGGAAGGTTGCACGTTGGTGGTTTGGAAAATTGAAGGCTCAGTTGATAACCCTTCCAGTAGAAATCTTAGAGGGCATTCTTGATTATGTTCAGCAAGATCACCTCATGCTTATTCCAATAAGCTTAAATTCAGATCCCATCTGATGGCATTGGAAGTCTGAATCTTTTTGGAGATAGGTTGGGAGCTGTCTCGTTCCCTTATTGAGCTCAATTATTTGACAATGGAAGTTGCTACTGTCCTGATGTCAGGGAACGGCAAGGGGAGGACTCTTTTCTACTTCTCCCCCATATATTGCCTCGGAAATCTGGCACTTGGATCAGGGAGGACTTGTTGTGAGCAGGGGAAGAGAAAGAAGGGAGCAAAGTGAAAGCTTTCCCCACTTCTCTCCCTGCCATCAAAGAGACAGAAGCAACCGCAGGTGGGTTGGGGAGATGACTTGTAAAGTTAAAGAAGACAGTCAGACTTTCTGTTCTTGCCTAATGCTGAAGCTGAGCATTCTGAGTTGCCAAGGTTTGCATTTTAAACCTGGATATCTTGAATTGTGAGAACTTCTCTTTGTGGTCCACACCAAAGACCTGAATGTGGACCATTAGCCTCCTGTGGGCCTTTGCCTCTCACCAGCAACGGATGCCCTGATTGAAGTCCAAGACCAATAAGAAATAAAATGCCACTCCCAAGAAGTAGCAGAAAGGGATGAGTCTTCAGGAGGGGCATTGCCACCTCATTGTGGCTGCAAACAGAGTTTTGTCACAAATTTTATATGCATCCCTGCTGGGGAGAAATTGCCAAAGTACTCCAAGGGAGGCAAATTTCTTCTGGCTTTCTGCTCTTCTGACAAGGCCAGATTGAGTCCAGGCCTCACTCGGTGGAGTAATTGTTATCTTTCAAGCCTCTGAAGAGCACACAGCAGCCAGCACACTGGATTCCTTTTGTACTTGACCGTCCACTGTGTATTATGCTGGCCTTTGAATGTAATAGGTTTAATAGATTCATGCAGAAAAGCCCAGCAAATGGAAACTCTCTTCAAATGAATCAGCCCTGCATTTTAGAACTCATTCTGCTCTTGAGTTGGCAATTCACTATTTGAGATGGTTGTATTCACTCTCTTTTGATATATTTTGATTTAGTAATATTATTCTTATGGTGTCGCTATTCCTTCCTTTTGAAGAGGATGTATTTCTCTACACCTTCCCTGCTGTGTACTTTTTATGTTTTGTTTCTAAACAGAGCTGATACCTTGAAATCTTGATACCTCTAGCTTGATGTGTATCAGCTTAATTCCATGTGTGGTTACTTAATTATGAACAAAATGCACCTGGCACATGTTGGAATGCACCCTTTTATTTAAAAAAAAAAACCCGCATATCAATTCTGCAGCTTGTAGGCCAGACTATTACTGTGCTTCTTGAAAAAAGAGTTACAAGACCCGAACTAAAACAAAGTAAGTATTTTTGAGACTTCAAATGGATTTGATCTCCAAGTATCATTTCCGTAACATAGCTGGTTTCCGTTTTGGTTGCTTTTCTTTTTCTCTCTTTGAGCCAAGAACTCTGGTGGAGCAGGCAGAGCCATGTACAATCTGACCGATAGCTTAGCCAGTACAAATTGGATCTATTCATACTAGAATTTGCTAAGTTGGAATCTCTGGGCAGTTCCTGATTGCAGGGTTTACAGCAATTGAACAAACTCACTTCAACTGGTCCCAACCCTTCTGGGATCCCACAGAGGTTTTTGTCTGATTCACTGCTACCAATTTCTTCTGTAAAACTGTACACAAGTAAATGTCTCTCTGTTTGGAAAGAAAATTGCATTGGTAAAGATTTATTTACTGATGCTGCTCTGTTGGAGGCAGATAAAGGGGACAGAAGCTGCAAGGGGTCTCTGTGTGCAATACTGACAAAACAGACACTTTTTCCAGTTCCAAATGGAATTTCTCTTGTTTCGGTGGCTTTATTCCCACTTGTGGAAAACTCTGAATAAGTAGTCTCCCAATTTACTAAGCTCAGCTTAGAATTTTACTGTAGGAGCATCATTGTAACAATCCCATTTGGTACTCTTGACTGATAGTGGCTGTTTGAGCTTCTAACAAGAGAGCTGTCCCATTTCTGGCTATCTGGCTTTGGAAATGGAGATGTTGGACCAGCTCCATGGAAAGCTTGGCCTCTGCTTGAGTTTTACTTCCTCTCTTCTTCTCACTCATGTGCCTTCTCCCAGGTATTTCTTCTTAAACCCGATTTACTCCCAAGAGGATGCCAACTGCTTCCCTGATCTACATTCTGAATGTGCAACTATCAGAAATAAAGCTTGTTTGTTTTCTCATGATGTGGCTTAGAAGGAGCTCCTGCTTTTAAAGAAAATAATCATTCACACTTACCCAAAGTTTGTTTGTTTGTTTTCTATCCCACCTTTATTATTGTTTTGTAAATAACTCAAGGCGGCGAACATACCTAATACTCCTTGCTCCTTCTATTTTCCCCACAACAACAACCCTGTGAGGTGAGTTGGGCTGAGAGAGAGTGACTGGCCCAAGGTCACCCAGCCGGCTTTCATGCCTAAGGCGGGACTAGAACTCTCAGTCTCCTGGTTTGCCATTGGCTCCTTCCTAGGTCTGAGAGACAGGGACTGGTCCAAGGTCACCCAGCTGGCTTTCATGCCTAAGGCGGGACTAGAACTCTCAGTCTCCTGGTTTGTCATTGGCTCCTTCCTAGGGCTGAGAGACAGGGACTGGTCCAAGGTCACCCAGCCAGCTTTCATGCCTAAGGCGGGACTAGAACTCTCAGTCTCCTGGTTTGCCATTGGCTCCTTCCTAGGGCTGAGAGACAGGGACTGGCCCAAGGTCACCCAGCCAGCTTTCATGCCTAAGGCGGGACTAGAACTCTCAGGCTCCTGGTTTCTAGCCCGTTGCCTTAACCACTAGACCAAACTGGCTCTTGGGTTCAGTATTTTGCATCAGCATGTTCAGCACTCAGGAGTGTATAGTTTTGACATCCAGTCCTTAGGTAGGGGGTGCAAGTCAAAGCAAAACAATGTCAGGGCTGTGTGAAATGGGGCAGCTGGACTTTACTGTGTCTCCTGGACATTTCCTGTTCAGTGTTAACCTATCTGGCCATCAAAGCTGGGCTGAGCAGCATCACTTTGAGCTCCAGTTGAAAGCACACCAAGGCCTCAGAACAAAACTCTGGGCAATGATCGCTTTGAATCAGCTTGGCATTGAGCTTCAGTGCAGGAATTTAAAAAGGGGTTTTAGGCAGATAGCAAAAATATAACAAGTGTCTGTATCTCACCTTGTTGTGACTGCCTTGACTTGAAAGGTATTAGAAATATAGTCCTTGTCTATTGTTTTAGTTCTATAAATGTGTGGGATGCCTCTTGGGACCGAGGAGATTTGCACAGAATCAGGTGGGTTCCTGTAGTAAGAGATGTAAGTAGTAAGAGATGCACAGGTACACAGTCTGTTTTCTGTGTTTGAAGAGTTGTGCAGTACAAAAGGAAGCCCAGGGTGGATTCCCATGCATAGAGTTGCAATCCCTAAAGCTTTGTTGAAGCAGGCTCCTTTGATTGGCCTTTACTGGTGAGCTGTCTGAGAGCAAAGAGAAGGATTTGCAGATTTCACTTCCAGGCAGAGCAGTGACATCTTCTTTTCAGAGATCTGGGATCTAAGCACATGGGGGATTCTTTTGTGTTGTGCTTCCTTATCTAGACTCAGGGCTGATCTCTGCAAAATCAGGGGCTCAAGCAACATCTAAGCCACCACTTACTGTATCTCCACATTGGAAAAGAGACACTGAAAGCACTTAAAAATGTGGTTCGTGAAGTTTTAAGGCAGAATTCCCAGAGCCACATTTAGCAAGATGAAAAAGAACTTCATTGGCTGTGAATTGTTCTCTTGTGATCCCAGAGCACAAGACAGATATGAGTGAGGTTAAGTTACAGAAAATCAGATACCGGTTGAACATCAAGAAAAAAATCCTGGAGGTAAGAGCGGTTTGACAGTGGAAGCAATTACCCAGCATGGTGGAGGGCTCCCCTTGGCTGGATGCCTTCAAATCCAGGAGGCGTTAAATGGATTCCTACACTGGATGGGGGCTTGGACTCAGTGGACTTTCCTTGATTCATTTCTTTCCTTCCCTTTTACATGATACATAACTGTAGCCTCACTATTTACAGTAGACTTTTGGGACAGAGGTGGTATTCTTTCAATACCACTATTATTCTTTGTGTGTGTGCGGACATGTGCGCCTTCAAGTCAGTGTTGACTCCTGGTGACGGCCTGGTCTAGTCCCTGCAGTTTTCTTGGCAAGAGCTTTGGAAGTGGTTAGCCATTGCCACCTCCTTTCTAGAGAGAATGACTGGGCCACTCAACTCTCAGTCTCCTGGTTTGCCATTGGCTCCTTCCTAGGGCTGAGAGACAGGGACTGGCCCAAGGTCACCCAGCCGGCTTTCCTGCCTAAGGCAGGACTAGAACTCTCAGTCTCCTGGTTTGCCATTGGCTCCTTCCTAGGGCTGAGAGACAGGGACTGGCCCAAGGTCACCCAGCCGGCTTTCCTGCCTAAGGCAGGACTAGAACTCTCAGTCTCCTGGTTTGCCATTGGCTCCTTCCTAGGGCTGAGAGACAGGGACTGGCCCAAGGTCACCCAGCCGGCTTTCCTGCCTAAGGCAGGACTAGAACTCTCAGTCTCCTGGTTTGCCATTGGCTCCTTCCTAGGGCTGAGAGACAGGGACTGGCCCAAGGTCACCCAGCCGGCTTTCCTGCCTAAGGCAGGACTAGAACTCAACAGTTTCCTCGTTTTTAGCCTGATGCCTTAACCACTCCACCATACTGGCTCTCATTTCCAAGGCTAATGCTCTAGTCTAGGCCTGGTCTAGTCCCTGCAGTTTTCTTGGCAAGAGCTTTGGAAGTGGTTAGCCATTGCCACCTCCTTTCTAGAGAGAATGACTGGGCCACGGTCGCCCAGCTGGCTTTCGTGCTTAAGGCAGGACTAGAACTCTCAGTCTCCTGGTTTGCCATTGGCTCCTTCCTAGGGCTGAGAGACAGGGACTGGCCCAAGGTCACCCAGCCGGCTTTCCTGCCTAAGGCAGGACTAGAACTCTCAGTCTCCTGGTTTGCCATTGGCTCCTTCCTAGGGCTGAGAGACAGGGACTGGCCCAAGGTCACCCAGCCGGCTTTCCTGCCTAAGGCAGGACTAGAACTCTCAGTCTCCTGGTTTGCCATTGGCTCCTTCCTAGGGCTGAGAGACAGGGACTGGCCCAAGGTCACCCAGCCGGCTTTCCTGCCTAAGGCAGGACTAGAACTCTCAGTCTCCTGGTTTGCCATTGGCTCCTTCCTAGGGCTGAGAGACAGGGACTGGCCCAAGGTCACCCAGCCGGCTTTCCTGCCTAAGGCAGGACTAGAACTCTCAGTCTCCTGGTTTGCCATTGGCTCCTTCCTAGGGCTGAGAGACAGGGACTGGCCCAAGGTCACCCAGCCGGCTTTCCTGCCTAAGGCAGGACTAGAACTCAACAGTTTCCTCGTTTTTAGCCTGATGCCTTAACCACTCCACCATACTGGCTCTCATTTCCAAGGCTAATGCTCTTTCTTTCTTTCTTTCTTTCTTTCTTTCTTTCTTTCTTTCTTTCTTTCTTTCTTTCTTTCTTTCTTTCTTTCTTTCTTTCTTTCTTATGGACAAGTTCACGATGGGCAAAACTATCGTGCAAAATGGCATCCTTATCTCAAGCCTGTTTTAGGAGTTACTTTTCAAGTGTCGTATGTCTTCTACCTTAACCAAGGAGGTGATCTGCTACTGGTATTCAACAATTTTGGAAAAAGCTTCAAGAGCTGCCAGAAAGATGCTTTAGAAGCCATGTGCAGGGGTAGATCACTGGTTTCCCACTCCCTCTCTTTGGGCCTGGACGCAATTTTATTTATTTATTTATTTATTTATTTTTTCAATGGGGTGTGATGGCTCAGCGGTTAAGATGCCAGGCTTGTCAATTGGAAGGTCGGCGGTTCGAGACCCGAGCACCGCGTGACGGAGTAAGCTCCAGCACTCGCCCCAGCTCTTGCCAACCTAGCAATTTGAAAACATGCAAATGCAAGTAGATAAATACGTACTACGTCGGTGGGATGGTAACAGCATTCCATGCGCGTCATGCCGGCCACATGACCGCGGAAGCATCTTCGGACAGTGCTGGCTCTTCGGCTAACAAACGGAGATGAGCACCACCCCCCAGAGTCGGACATGACTATACAGGGGAAACCTTTACCTTTTACCTTATTTTTTCAAATTTTGCCACTGCCCATCTCCCCCAAAAAGAGGGACTCTGGGTGGTTAACAGGAACAGGCAATAACAGGAACAGTCTGTTTCTTCTAGGATCTTGGAATCGTGGTGGTGGTGGTCTCTTGGGCCATAATTAGTTGATTTGTCTGTTTCAGAATATTTATAACCTGACCTAGCAGCTAATGGTGAAACAGTGTAATATCTTGTTTTGGTAATATCTCTTTACCAAAAGATGGAGAGCAGACCTGTAATTCCATAGGTTAAAAATGCTGTAAATAAAAGCATCCTAGCAACTAATATAAAAATATTTTCATGCAACCTTGTCAGAAGATGGCTTCCAAACACTATTTTTAAATCAGCAATCCTCAAAAGTTTCTTTGCCATGATCACTGCTTGCTGAAGAGTGAGTCAAGAAGCCATTTCTTAGATAATCTGGTGTCTTTATTGGTGCTTAGATTTAGCTCTATTTATGTGATGATTCTTCTGGACCACTAAGATTTCTAGCCATGCTTCCACAACTCACTATTTCTTGCCATAAATCATTAAAGGTATCTATGATATGGTCAGCCAAGGATGAAAATTCACTGTATTGGAATGAGTGGCATACCTCCAGCTTAAAATTCCTCATTTAAAAGCAGGATTCTTTTTTTCCAGAGCAATCTGTCAGGCCATTTAGACTTGGACAGCAGTATTTCTCTCTGCTTTCACATGTCCCTCAGTTGCATCAGACAGCAACATTGGAGGGCCCCCATCCAAATTCATGGCTTCAACCATTCACTGCCCTCATGCTTCCATTTATAATGATCCCTCACTTCTTTCCTTCTCCTTCTCTCATCTAAAGCATCTTTCTGCAGCTTGCTATAGCAACAATTTGAAAACAGCAACTCCTAAAATGCTTGTTAAATTATTTTTTTAAAAAAATACCAAAAATTCACAGAGCAAACAATTCGCACTTTCAGTTTACAGTTGATGGCATTTCAAGTGTGAAGTGGCTTTAAGTGAGGTGGAAAGTACAGCTAATCTGAAAAAGAATTTCTGCCAGAGCATGATTTTTTTCTATGAGCTCCTGGATGATTGTACCAAACTGGTTTCAATAGTCTATTTTTGAAACAGACCCCCCCGCCCCCAAATTACAAGGAAGCTTTTTATTCCTCCCCACCTGCCCACCCCTTACTGCAGTCCACAATCTGTTAGGGATAAATGGGGCTTTCTCCCCTATTTCCCATTATTATTGCAGCACACTATACCCTTAATTGTGTAATTCAACATTTTAAAAGCGTATTTGGATGTAATTTGGATGCTTCATTGGATGGTGTTTGAAAGAAGAGGAGAATCTAATTAGAGGAGAAAACAGGAAAAACTGTGTTTCAAAAAAGATGGTAGAAATCTGGCAGAGTTTATTGTGGTGAAGGGATCAAATTTAGATAGAAGGGATCAAATTTAGAGGTTGGTGCTGAACTTTCAAATTGATCAAACCTCTTGATCATTTCTGTCAAATATTCAAAGAGGTTTTTTTTTAGCATTCAGTACATTGAGAAAGAAGATAATTAAAGGCTCTAGTGAGCCTCAAAAATTACTCCTGACTGAAGCTGCCTGTTGTGTCTCTGCATAACACATTCCTATGGAGCCTTTCCTGCAAGTCAAGTATATTTGATTGATATTGGACTGATTCATAGAGAGACTCTCAGACCTAAGTTGCAGCAGAATCCATAGTTCAAAGGAGGCAGCCTTGCTACAGCTTTGCATGGGGTCAAGCTCTGGGCTTGCCACTTGCTAATGAAGTGCCATACTTGAATAATGACCCATGGATTGTACTTCATGCAACTTGCTTCACCTGATTATTGAATTGACTAAGTTTTCTGGGTTTGTTTAATGCATTGGACCATAAACTAACCCAAGAGGCTGGATCCACATGTCCTACCAAGTAACACCCCACCCCAAAATATCCAAGGTTGAAGCTAACCAAGTGTATCATGTTGTATGAGTGTACCCCCAAGTCTTTACCTGACCTAGTTAAGCATGTTGGGTAAACACGCCTATGTGTTTTTAGAGTGGATAGGTTTTTGTGCAAATGGCCAGCTATTCTTTACTTGTTTTCAGGTAGACATGTTGTAGCTGGAGGACAAAGAGTGTATCTCATTCTAACTTTTAAAAATGCATTTCAAATATCAGGAAATCGTGGCATTTCTGCTTTTCAGAGGAGTAACTGCAGGGTGAAAGGAAGTGGCTGATTTTCTTCTTTATTGTTGTTTATGATCTTGGACATACATTTTCTAGATTGAACATTCTGCTCGCCTCCCCCTCCATCTCCAGACGCCAACTTCCATCTGATCTGCTTAATTCAAGCAACACCTTTCAACTGATTGCAATCTATTACTGATTGAGAGACAGAAAATTTGTCTGAGATGGAGCCATAGAAGAGATGCATTTAACCCTTCTAATATTTTCTTATCCTCTCTCCATATTTTTTTTTCTTTTCTTAGAATGTGAAGTTCAAAAATGGGACCTTTAGATCAAAATCAAAGAGAGCCCCCCCCCCCAAAAAAAAAAAAGTGGGAGGGAGTTTCTTTAAAATGTAACCATCTCATTCCTTGGATTCAGTGTAGTGGTCTGGAATGATAGGTGGGAGTTTGTGCTGATGCCCCAGGAAGTGGGGAGGGGTAACTTTTGTTGTAATGTTTCAATACTTGTGTTGAATCAAATTCTTTTCCAGTTGGACTCACACTGCTGTGTTACAGGTTCTCCAGGGTCTCTGACCCTTATTTGCTATTATTCTTTAAACAATACTGGGGTGGTAGATATGGCATACCATATATATATGATATATGGGCCACTGATTGTTCACCCATAATTTAGGGAGGAGAGGAGAGACAGAATTACCTTTATAATTTTACAAAATGCCCAAGGATCTTCCATGTTCTGCTATTCAATTGTAAAAATCAGTGCAGCTGTTCATGGCTATTGCAGAACTCTTTATCAGAAGACCTTTCTTTCTCTAGCGCTTCATGGAAAGAACCTGTGACCACCACAGTGTGGTCACATAGTCATTCCAAGAAGCAGTAGTGAAAGATCTATCTTGGCAATGAGCCCTACACTTCAGGATGTGTGGGGGATATTTGACCTCACTGTGTATGGAATATGAAATACTAGCTGGGCTTTGCTCTGGCTAGCATTTGTTCCATCACGTATCGACGGGAAACAAATCATACAGATTTGCCTAGATATTTGTTTTGTCTAGAAGTAAGATGCTTATGTCCCATTCAGAGATTTTAAAACTTAGGGGAGCATGGGCTGAACACTGGAGAATGGCAAAATTTCCCCATAGAGAGGTTGCCTTTCCTTCCCAAAAGAAAACTTGGATAATGATTTATCCTTGACAAGCAGCAGGAAAAACAAGACTGCTCCTTCTAAAGAGTGCCTATTGTAAAAAGTGACCACCCTTCTTTCTAAGAAAGAAAGAATATGTGACCTGCATCAGCCAGACATCTTTCTCTTCTATGTATCCAGATAACATTGTAGTTTACATGCATTGATCATTCCAAAGAAACCTGTGCAGGGGTTTTAATGTCTTGCAAATTGCTTTTTTCTTCTCTGCAATTTACATCTGCGTTTGCATCTAGCATATTTAGGAGCTTTCGAAGCTGTCACAAACAATGACAAATCTCCCCTGAAAACATTATTCTGCTGCAGTAAATTTGAAGTGAGAGGCAGAGGGAGTCATCCCACTGCTTCTTTGCCCCTTTGCTGAATGATCTTGGGCAGCTCACTACTTCAGTGGTTTATTATCCTTGGGCGTTTTTTGCAGAGGGTCTCCCTAGAGGGGCCACAGTCATATTGGGTGTTTGTATACTGACTTCTCTGGATGTTTATTCAATAAATATGTGTGAGCCTTTCTCTTGGTTCATTTTTTTTAAAGATAAGAAACAAGATTGATGGATTTATCCATCTCCTTGTTGGGAAATAGCTATACTTCTTACTTCAATATGGAGGTTCAGCTTTGATTTCAACATTTGATTTGAAGACTTTTCGATCAGATCTCAGAGCCAATGGGACTTTCCAAAGCCCCAATTTGATTTGGATTGTTGAATCAAATCCGCTGTTTCCTAACAGACCTGGATGCATTTCGCACGTGCATTTTTAGCATTCAGATTGGTTTGAATCACACTGAATGGGTTGCATTTGGATGCTTCAGTCCAGCTTGAGTTGACTATTCAGACTGAATTGGGTGTGATTCATGCATGCCTAAATTCTGTTCAGTTTGACTGGTGCAGATGAGTGGAAATGAGCAACAAAATAAAAGTTGAGGTTCACATTTTGGAGAAAGGAAAACTGATTCCCCACTTCCTTGAGGAACGCAGATTGCATTGGAATGGTACTCAGTGGTGACAGAGGGTAATGATGAGAAGTGTTTGGGAAGACAGAAATAATCAAATACCTCACTAGTGAATGCTTTTCTTAAATGCTCCTGCCTGGCTTTGCATGCGTCTGTGAGGTTGAGGGACACACCTTTCTTCTGGGTGCTTTGCAAAAGTGCTTTAGAATGGAGTTGTTCATTTTAGTAAGAATTTCCTGGCTACGTTGTATATAAGCAATATAGGCCTTGGCACAGAGGTAAGTTTCGTTCTTTTTTATATGTATGTACACATGCATGCCTTTATTAAAAATGTTTCTTCATTACCGTTCAAGACCACAGTCTTCTGTAGGTAGTTTGCAACACTATAGAACACTAGAATCCAGTGTGAAAGTATTTTGAAAGAAGCACTTAAAACAATCTGAGGCTGCCTTGTACAGGCCTGTTAGAGGTGCTAAAGATTTTCTTCCCTGGGTTTGGACTGAAAACCCAAATTGTCTAGGAAGGCAGTTTAAAACGCAGTATTATCAGAGTGCATTTATGGAATGCTGACCACGAGGGAGAATGTTTCTTGTGATTCTTTAAGGAGAGATTTCTCCTCTTGCTCTGTACTATCAGGGCCTTCCATGGATGTCACTGAACAACCAGCAATTGAACACCTTGCCCATGTGATTATTTCATTAACAATGTTAATTCCGCCAGGCTGGAAGCTTGTGTGCCGTTTCCAAATCCATGGCCCCACTCCCTTCATTCATATTCTGGAGACAACTGCCACTGGATGCAACGTGAGCAGAGGTGTCTGAGCCTCGGAAAGGAAGCTCTGTCAATCGAAGCTCTGTGCTGCAACTGCAGAAGACATTTGTCTGAAGATGAGATCATGGAAAAAAGACACTGGTCTTTCGCTGACTTTATTATCCATCCTTTTATTTTTCTTAGGGAACAGCAGTTGCCCACAAGGGATGGGAGAGGGCCAAGTCATGATGCCTATCATCCTCAGCATGACCATATAACATCACTACTCTGTGAGCTGTAATGGCTTCCAATATACTTCTGGAACATGCATTTCACGGTGTGGTTGTCACCTATAAAATCCTACATGGCACAGGACCAGGTTATTTGCAGGACTGGCTATCCCCAATGGTATCTGACTATCCCCCATGCTGTAGCAGGATGGGCACTATGAAGCAATGTCATCTAGCAGGACCCAGGAGGTGGACCTTTTCCATTGCAGTGCCTGAAATGATCTTCTACCCACTGTGCTCCCAGTCCCTCACCCCAGTGTACATTTGGCCCTGATCTGAAGATCTTTAGAAAGGCTTCAGAAACCTGGTTCTTTCTTCAAGCATTGGGGCCATGTTGATTGGAGTCCCCACCTGATGTGTGTGTGTGTGTAATAGAAATTGGATTTCTGATTGCCTAGTAATGTTTGTGGTTGTTTTTAACCATATTGGCTTGTTATTGTTTACAGTTGTTTGTCAATTGTTTGCCACCCAAAGTCACAATTGTTTGAGTTGGGAGACCACATAAAATTTAAAAATAAAGTAAATCCTCTTCCATATACATCTGAGGGATTGAATGTACTCTCTTACTCCCAAATTGACCCTTAATTGTTTTTTTTTAATATTAGAAACCACAAAAAAATCTCCAAGAAGCCAACCAAGAGCTGGGCTATTCAAGCCATGAGACTTCCAAAAAGAGTGTGCTGCTGTCGCAGCAGAAAATCTCTGGCCTTGTTCTCTGGCAAGTCACCTGATGATCTATTGGTTTTGATAAGACCTGAGATTTTGACTGGAAAATGTCAAATAGACTTGAACAGATTAAAACTATTGAAGCACAGACACTGTTTCTTTCTCATGTTTATCTCTCCAACATCGTCCATGAGGCTTTCATGTTGTCAACACTGAGCCAAGACAAGAACAGAGTGATGCCTGCTTTGAACCTGGGGCACCAAGATGAACACCATAGTTGGGTGTTATTCAATGAATAAGGGTGGAAAGTAGGATTGGTTTACCTACAAATTCTGCAGTTAAGGCAGTGTTTCTCTGGCTTTCATTGCTTAAATGGCAGCACTGAAAAATGAAGTCTCTTCCAAGTTTGTTTGAACTGCTTTTTCAGACCTGCCTGGATTCATATCTAAAACGTTACTACAGCCCCACTGTGATAAACAGTGTCAGCAGACTCCCTTTCTGAAATATGTCCTTCTTTCCAGACTTCTTTGGAAGGAGATCTGCTCCAAAGTGAATCTGCCCGTCCATTTAGATCTAGGAGAGTGGCCCAAATGAAGGCCCCGTCTCCCAGAGAGTTCCATCTACAGGAACTCCATAGCAGGACCTTTTGAGTGGTAGCACTTCTATTCTACAACCTAGCAATTCGAAAGCATGCAAATGCAAGTAGATGAATAGGTACCACTTCTGTGGGTAGGTAGCAGTGTTCCACACGTGTCATGCAGCCACATGACCATGGAAGCGTCTTCGGACACCGCTGGCTCTTCGGCTAACAAACGGAGATGAGCACCGGCCCCTAGAGTCGGACACGACTGCACAAATGTGCGGGGGGAACTTTTACCTTTTTTTTTTACTTCTCGCCCTCACATAGAAGAGCTAGTTCCTCCCTAATGCATTTCTGTAGAAAAGTAAAAAGGTGGTTCTGGGAGACAGCATTTGGAGGATGTTAGGTGTTGACATCTACCCATGTTGGTGAGTGCTATTATATTGCATGCCCTTGAGTACTATTAAGTTCTTTTTAAGCTTCTGGAATTTTCTCTGCACACCGCTCTAAGCTGTTGGGAGTAGAGTGGCATAGAAATGCTGGTAAATAAAATAATGAAACTGATCTCTTTAGAAGGCAGGGTGATCTTCAATTGATTCATTTTAGCCAATTTACCCTTACATTTTCTTCAAAGAATAACAACTGCAAGGCTAGGTGTCAGAAAGATGCTGCTATGGCCCTTCCTCATCTTGGATGTGCAAGAACTATGACAGAAAAGCTTTCCCAGCGTTCTCTGAATGGTCCTGCATGATATGTGGCAATATCCAGCAGCTCCAAGAGGTATTGAACTGCATTCCCTTGTTTTCCAACATTCCTGGGTTCTCTTGCAGTAAGGTCAACTTCCTAAATGGCCTATTGCCATGTACTTCTCCTTTTCCCATGTGTGGGTATCCACGGTTGTCTTTTAGCTTTTTCTGCCAGCAGACTTCCCTGAGTAAGCCTTGTGGATCTGAATGGAGAGGCAGGGAATAATGATGAAGCTTAGTTGGTCATTCACCAATCAATATTCCCTTTCTCTCTTGCTCATTCTCTCTCTCTCTCTTCCGTTGGCCAGTTTACATAAAAGAATTAAGGAAGTCATAAATCAATCAAGAGAGTGTCTGTTCTATTTAGAGGGTTAAAAAAACACCTTAACAAAACAAGCTTGCTATCAGGAGAAAGAAATTTCTAATGACAAACTTGGCTTCAGCAAGGAAGGCATCAGGGCCTTTGGCAAAATAAGATTTAAGTTTTCCCATGCCTGGACTCCATTATATCATATATTACTGTGGATTGCTAGACTGATGGTTCTTTCAGGTGGAAATATAATCCTTTGAAAGTGTGAAGGCACATAATAACTGAATGGTTTAGGTGGCAGCGAATTGTATGTGGCATTATTTATCTTTGAGCAACTAGACCTAGCAACTGGGAAGGATACAAGGGCGGTCATAGCGCTGCTTATTGCTATAAGTGAAATGCTCATCAAACTATTGAGGTAGAGCAGTGTTTCTCAAACTTGGCAACTTTAAGATGTGTGGACTTCAACTCCCAGAATTCCCCAGCCATCATGGCTGGCTGGGGAATTCTGGAAGTTGAAGTCCGCACATCTTAAAGTTGCCAAGTCTGATAAACACTGAGGTAGAGAGAACCAGACTTTGCAGAAATCCTGGAGTATGCAGTACATTTTGGTGAACTCTGAATGTAGATGCACAATCTTGGCAGATTTGTGGGGCTGCTCATACTGGAAACAAGATCATTTATGGGTAACTATGATGTTCAGCCTGTGTCCAGTACTTTTACTTTTCCCTTAAAAGGGAATAAGAGCCTTTGATTTCTATGGGAGGTATAAAGGGATTAATCAGGAATACTTCTGGAAATGGAGGCTAAACCCAGCCCACATATTGAAAGTTTCTATAGTGCTCAGGTGGATTTAGCTATTTACCCAATGTTTTTATAGATTGCAAACACTTTCATTTGATTCATAACGTAGAACTGGAGCAATTGAACACTGAGATAGGTGTGCTAGCTGTGGACTGAGTCCAGGTTACTGTTGGCCACTTCAGAGTGAGACAAAGAGATGGCATCAACAAACCCCTTTGCTACGATAGCTTCTTAAGAGCTCCTAGAAGCATCACTGGAATATCTCCATCTTGGGTTATATGTGGCAGTAAGCTCTACAAATCTTGTGATCCTCCTAAGTCATGGAGTACCAAATATGTGGGTCTATTAATCTTTTAATAATAAAGGGGCATGGTGGCTCAGCGGGTAAGACGCCAGGCTTGTCGATCGGAAGATCGCAAGTTCGGAGGTTTAAATCCCTAGTCCCGCGTGACGGAGTGAGCTCCCGCACTCACCCCAGCTCTTGCCAACCTTGCAATTCGAAAGCATGCAAATGCAAGGAGATGAATAGGTACCACTTCGATGGGTAGGTAACAGCGTTCTGCGTGCATCATGCGGCCACATGACCGCAGAAGCGTCTTCGGACAGCGCTGGCTCTTCGGCTAACAAACGGAGATGAGCGCCGGCCCCTAGAGTCGGACACGACTGCACAACTGTGCGGGGGGAACCTTTACCTTTTTATTAATCTTTTCTTGCCAGTAACAGTGGCCTGTTTCATCTTTCACCACAAAGAGGGCCAGAGAGGGCCAGTAAATTTAGGGGAATTTCTAATTCATTAGCACAAGAGAAAATAAATCCCTAGGAGTTCATGAACTATTCACAGCAGTACTGGGTGAACCATTCACTATTATGCATTAATTTACTTCCCACCTTCCTCAATTACCTTTTCTGAGCTCTGAGGGAAAAAAAAAACCCAGCCACTTTTGAGGAATTCATGGAATCTTGCCTCCAAGGTATTCCTCTCTTTTCAAGTGCAGAAATCCTATGGCTAGGAGTATCAAGGTAGCATCAGAAACTCATTATTTGACAAAGCAATCCTATAAGATGTTTAAGCTGGAAGTTTTTTCCAGCTTAAAGGTGTGTCACTAGAAAATGTCGATCACTTTTCTTATCTCGGCAGCCATCTATCTACAAAAGCCGACATCGACGCTGAAATTCAGCATCGCCTGAGCTCTGCGAGTGTAGCTTTCTCCCGAATGAAGCGTAGAGTGTTTGAGGATCGGGACATTCGCAGGGAGACCAAAATGCTTGTTTACAAAGCCATTGTACTACCAACCCTTCTGTACGCCTGTGAAACATGGACCCTCTACAAACGCCACCTCCAACTTCTTGAAAGATTCCATCAACGCTGCCTCCGAAAAATTCTGCAAATTACTTGGGAAGATAGGCGGACTAATGTTAGCGTATTAGAAGAAGCGAAAACCACCAGCATTGAAACAATGATCATCCAACATCAACTTCGCTGGACCGGTCATGTTGTTCGAATGCCTGACCATCGTCTTCCAAAGCAGCTACTTTACTCCCAACTTAAGAATGGAAAACGGAATATTGGTGGACAGCAAAAGAGATTCAAAGATACTCTCAAAGCTAATTTAAAAAAATGTAATATCAGCATTGAGAACTGGGAAGCCCTAACTCATGAGCAGTTCAATTGGAGGTCATCCTTTATTAATGGCGCTATGGACTTTGAAGAAGCACGAGTACAGGGCGAAAAGGAGAAAAGAGCTAAAAGGAAGGCACGTCAGGCAAACCCTCATCATGACCGTCTCCCACCCGGAAACCTATGCCCTCACTGTGGGAGGTTGTGCGGATCCAGAATTGGCCTTTATAGCCACTTACGGATCCACCGTTAAAATTCTACCTTTGGAAGACAATCTTACTCAGCTACGAGTGATCGCCAATGATGATAAGATGTTTATTCAGAAGTCAGTACCATTGAGTTCAGTTGTAACTTCTCTTAGCCATGTATAGATTACAGTCTGTATCTGTGACAAACTTTTTAGCTATAATGGATTGGATCTGCTGACCCATAAGCCTCAGGAAGAATCAAAGCATGCCTTCATCCCCTATTATTGGCAAGCAACATGTATTAAGTTTCTAGATTGGTGAGGTCACAGAAAAATACAAAGAGACTGTTTTTACAGTTTTTGGTAAAGCAGGATCGGGCTGCTTTTGGGAGGCTTCAGTTACTTGAAGGTGTTTGCTGGGATAACCATTTTTACGCCAACACCTTAGCTAGGATCTTCCGCTGTGTACTGTCCAAGGTCCTATCAATTTTTGCCTTTCTTTCAGTGGTGGCCTTGTTGTGTTGCAGACGCATCCACTATTCCTTTCCCTGTGATATGCTTCCTCTAGGCCCCCCCATCACTTCCTGGCAAATAGAAGGGGAAGAAATGGAAGCAGTGACCGATTTTATTTTCTTGGGCTCCAAGATCACCGCAGATGGTGACTGCAGCCATGAAATTAAAAGACGCTTGCTCCTTGGGAGGAAAGCTATGGCAAACCTAGGCAGCATATTAAAAAGCAAAGACATCACTTTGCCGACAAAGGTCCATATAATTAAAGCTATGGTTTTCCTAGTATGGCTGTGAGAGTTGGACCATAAGGAAGGCTGAGCACCGAAGACTTGATGCTGTTGAGCTGTGGTGCTGGAAGGGTTCCTTGGACTGCAAGGAGGTCAAATCAGTCAATCCTAAAGGAAATCAACCCTGACTGCTCATTGGAAGGACAGATCCTGAAGCTGAAGCTCAAATACTTTGGCCACCTAATGCGAAGAGAGGACTCACTGGAAAAGACCCTGATGCTGGGAAAGACTGAAGGCAAAAGGAGAAGGGGACAGCAGAGGATGAGATGGTTAGATAGCATCACCGATGTAATGAACATGAATTTGAGTAAACTCCGGGAGACAGTGGAGGACAGGAAGGCCTGGCGTGCTATGGTCCATGAGGTCACAAAGAGTCATACACGACTAAACGACTGAACAACAACAACAAAGGCCCCCCCAGTAGGTGAATGGAAATGGTAAAGGACTTGATTCTGCAAACTATATACATTGTGGAACTTTACTGTGGGGCTAAAAAGGAGCAAGAACAATGGCTTTTGTTATTGCTAAGCTGGACTTTCTGTTAACTCAGAAAACATACCAGTCTCCTCTAGGTTCCTCGGTGCAGCTGTGCTTGAATTGGTCTGTCATTCTCTTCTCTTCAGAAGTATTTTGTCATGGGGCTTATGGACCAAGGACATTCATTGCCCGAGGCTTTATAACTAGCAGTTTGATCTCTGAGTTGGGGAGGAGGAGAAGAACCATAAAACTGTGGCACCAGAGCCCATGAGCCTCTCTAATTCCACAGAGAGGGATGAGGTTATTCTTCTGCTGGGAGTGCTAATAGGATTCTAATAGGCTGGCAAATGGGATTTTTTACAACTGTCATTCTGCAGTTAGTGAGATGATGTGTCACTGGAACAGCCCAATAAATCCTGGTGGCCCTCTCCCTAGAGATTGGGGGAAAGGCACAAAATGAAGAAATGACACAAAGACTGGAGAGAAATTGACTGTCTGGTGCTCTGAAACGGAGACAGCACAATGAGCTGTTGAGTTTGGGGTCATAAATAGTAGTAGTGTTGTCTAGAGTGGTGGGTTTACCATGAGCTGGAGAGGGCACAGTGATTATTGGCTGCACTTAGGATCCTGCATTTACTGCCCCACAGTTCTCTTTTTATCACCAGTGACTCAGGGAGTAGAAAGGGGGACAGAAGGAGGGGGTGTAGTTTAGTGGTACAGCCCCAGTTTTTCAGTCATTAACATCTCCATGCAACGATGCAAAAATGTTGGCCTAAAACTGGACAGCAGTTACCAGTTGTTACCAAAAATATGGGACTAGGTGAACCACTGCTCTAACTCACTATAGGACAATTTCTTACGTTGCCTGAAGTGACAGTACACCCCAAAGTATCTTGTCTTCTGTCACTTCAACGGCACACATCTGGAAGACTGAGATGAATATCTCTGAACCTATTTTTGTCATTTCTTCCATTTCCTACTACAAAGTAGTCTTTTTCTAGGCTGTTATTGAATATATCTGGCTTCTATGATTAAAAAAAATAAACTCCATGTTAGCTCTAAATACCAACTGCCATGTGTCTGCAGAACTGATAGAAAGCATCCCCTGGCCTCTGTTTCAACAAGAGGACTCAGATGGCTGTAACAACGTCTCCCTCTTAGAAAAATTGCGGTGAAAAAGGAAATCTAGAGAAGGATTGATTGACTACAGTAAACTTGCATGCTCCCTTCCTCTGCTATGATCTTGTTGTTTTTCCAATGACCAAGAAGATTGGTAAGCAGAAGGACAATTCACCTGGCCCCCTCTGGTGGCCAGAAGGTGGTTCATTTATCTTCAGAGAGAGTTTTTACTTCAGTCATAGGTCACTAAAACAGATAGAACAAATCAGTTCTTCAGTTAATGTAGCCCATCTGTATATTTACGGTTGGCAATAACTATTTACATATTTTGATAGCTATCAACCTTATGAGATACCTCAGCATTGCAAGAAGGAAAGTTACATAAGAGTCATCAAAGTGATGAAAAGGTTACAGTAGAGTTGCAGGAGTCCTATAAAAGTAGAGGTTTTTTTTAACAAAAAAAAAAGCAGCAATTTAGCCTCAGAAACAAAAACTAAAAAATATTATATAAGGAGTGTGGAGTCCTTGGTGTTTCGGTTGGTATATAAGGAGTTTCGTTAAATCTGCCCTCTAAAACCACAACAGGGATTCTCTTAAATCTCAGTATTGTTCTGTAAGTACTCTTCAGTGATTGAGAACAGAGCGTGAATTTTGGAGGGCTAGAGCAGTGGAGTTGATTCCTCATAATTTTTCTTAGTTCATACCACCATCCCATAAGTAATATTGTTTGTTTCAGGATTAGCTTTGTGCATTTGTATCCCAGCAAATATATTGCCTTGGGGAAAAACATATCAAACACAATCTTTCATAGATTGCAATTTTCAACTAAAATAAGGTTAGACAGATTTCCTTTTTGCAAACATTAACTTCAATCAAATATTAAAGACAGTCCCTTGAAGAAGGCCTACTTCCATTTGGAGAACCACATCTGGCACCTTTTGGACCATCTGGAATGCATTCTTCAAAAAGTTGGTTTGAATTACTTAAAGGGTACCAAGCTGGAACAAGTATGAAGTTGCACAGTATAAAGGAGTTGGGCTAATACCTTCATATAATTTTGGAGCTGCAGGAATCTGTTGGGCTTCTCTTATAGTCAAGATGCTATTTAAAGCATTATCCAATAAAACTCCATTCCTTTGATTCCTTTAAATTTTTTCTACCCTCCCTTTCCTTTCATTTTATAATGGTATGTGGAAATGACCTTGGGAGATGGGGAAGAGCCACAGCCAGGGCAATGGTTGGATAAGAGGCAGCTGAGCCCGCAGCAGGAATGGGGGCATGGCAAATGTCTCAGAAGGGACCCTCCCTACTTTCTTGGACTGTAAGGGTGACGGGGGAGAGATGTACTTTCAGACATACAAGATTTGTGTCAGCCCTGCGAGGTAGTCCAGACAGGAAGCATGCCCAGATGAACTAATTGTACTTTATTGTACGGTTACATTAACCAAATCTTGCAGGTCTGAAATTACATTTCTCCCCTGTCGCCTTTACAGCCCAAGAAACTAGGGAGGGTCCCTTCCAAGATGTCTGCCATGCCCACATTCCTTTTGTGGCCAATCTGCCTCTTATCTGACTATTCCCCTGGCTGTGGCTCTTCTTCCTGTCTCCCAAGGTCATTCCCCCATACCATTACACTTTTAACTTCATCTCAATGTATATTTTATGTATTTTGTGTTTGTATATATAAATAAATAACATTGGTCAAAGACCACAATAAAGGTCTACCTACCTACCTACCTACCTACCTACCTACCTACCTACCTACAGCATTTTGCATGTCTTATTCACCATATGCAGAATACTTGCTTATAACCTAAGAAGTCAAAAGGCTTCACCTGCTCCATTTTCAATCTATCAATATACCAATTTCTCCATCTGGGTCATTTTGCAAATACACAATCCTGGTCTTGCAAATCTTAATCTGCACAGATTCCTTTCTGTAGCATGTGACCAATGTTTCCTGGGCTCTTCTTAACCCAATGACAGAATAACCACATCATACATGTAAAGAAGCACCAAAATATGTTTGTTTGCCAGTTTAATGGTTTGATACCCTAGATTAGATGATCATTAAACCAATGGAGTGATGTGTGAATTGAAAGAAAAGGAGCAAGAGTACAACCTAGCTTCACACACACTCTTAGAAATTGAAGTTTCTTCAAAGTGGTGTCCTAATGGGTTACTTTTGACTTTCAAGTTGATGTTACCATCTATATTCTACTAAAACACTTGTGTCTGTCTATTTGTAACCTTCAATTGGGCGAAATGGTGCATCATAGGCAACAATTTTTGAATCAAGGTACCTCAGATGGGCTAACTTACAGAATGCGTCCAAATTCTGGGAGCCATTACTCCCATGGGATTGAAATTTGGCAAAGTTGTGGTCGCTTCAGCACCACCATGCCTTCTGACTACAACTTCCCATAAATGCATAGGTTGCATGGCACAAGGGAAGATGGGGGGGGCATATCCCTGCCCCCTTTCCCACCTCCCTCTGGCCCCTGCGCCCAATCGGCTGGCGGCAAGGCCCAATGGGTGAGCAGCGATTGGCTGCTTTCTAACTGAGACTGAAATTTGAAATCTCTTAATGGCAGTGGGTGGCAAGGGAAGGACAAGAGGGCAACTCAGGTGCCTGCTGGTGAGGTAGGGCTGGCTGGGGGGAACTGATGCTGGAGGGAGGGGCCCTTGGGGACATGCCAGAATAGGGAGCGGAGGTGCAGTTTTCCTCATGGTCCATGGCTCTCTTTGTTCTCCCTCAACCCAGCAAAGTGGCAGGCAGTTCCACAGGTCAGCCAAGGAGGAGGAGGAGGAGTGATTTCCACACAACCTGCCAGCTTCCCACAAGCAAAGTCAATGGGGAAGCTGGCAAGAAGTCAGAAGTCACTCCCGCTCCCATTGCTTTTTTGCCCGCCTGTGGTCATTCTGTTTCTCTGTTTAGGTAAGGAAATATCTCATAACCCATTGGGTCACGGGTTTTCTAGCATAATATATAAATGAGAGAAACCACACCTTGATAGATTGCTAAAATGTCAGTTCTAATCCAGAGGTTTCTTCTAGCAGTGAAATTGAAGGTGTCTTTAAAATCTACAAGTGCTGCTTAAAGGAAAGATGTTGATTGGTGGGAATATTTCTCAGACAAATGTCTAATATTTTGTATATTTATTGAGTTTAGTCTCTGCTTTTTCAGCAAGGGAAGTCACTGAAGGTGACTAACAGCTCCTGGGTTGCAATGCAGATAGAAATGAATCAAGATGTATGTTGTATTATTGCAACTTTGTTACTGTCCGCTTTCAGAATCCATTGATGGAAAGCCAGAATATAAAACATCTAAATAAATAAATGGTTGCTCACACCTCTATATATCCGCCTTTATGGGGATAATTTATTTCCCAGGCAACCTGTTGGACATGACAAATTTTACCAATGCCCTAAGCTACTCTCTTATTGATTTTTTAAAAAAAATCTGTATTTTTTATTTATTAAAAAAAACCCAGTGCATAGCAGATTAGATAGGTTTAAAATAAACACTTGCCAAAATGGAATAAAATAGCAAGTATCAAAATAAAACAGACCAATATAACTATTGGAGAAGATAAGAGCTGGTGGTGTTAATTACAAACTTGGGAAAGGAGAATGAATGGTATTTACCTGGGGACAATATTCCAGACTAAATTCTATTCATCGAAGAGAAATTCTATTCTAAATTCTATTAATTTTAATTAATTTTCAAATTTATGCTGCCACCCTTTTCTCCTATGTTCAGTGAAAAACTAGGTTTAGATCTGGGCACGAATAGTTTTTTGAAATTCTCCACCAAATTTATGGCCAGAGAGATTGAGTGGGCAACTTTGGTGCATTTCTCCGGGGAAAGTTAAATTTTTCAAGAATGATATGAGTACCACTACTGAAAAAAATTCTTCCCATGGGAGAAGTGCCTTCTGAAGTCTTCTCTTCGGATTTATTGGGCAAGTGGGAAACTATGGAGACTGCAGATAGTTGTAGAGAGCTGTCAGGCCCAGCCCAGGTACGACAAAGGATCAATCCAGCCCAACTTCAGTTCTTTATTTGCTCACACCATATAGACAGAATCTTGGCAGACTAAACCTACTCTACTTAACCTAAGGGGAACTAACCTGGAAGGCTCTAGGGCGAACCTCTTAGTTTTCCCCAGTTTCAGTTCCAGACTGTGTTTTCTCTTATCTTGCTCCCCTCCTTGGAATGAGCTCCCTCCTTCCTGAGAACCAGTGGCACTGCCGAAATCCACCACACTTACACTTTAGACGCATCATAACTAAATGAGTACAAGAACACCACCCATGAGAATTACTCTGAAATTCTCTAATCTTTTGAAAGGATCTCCTTCTAGCAGATTCAGTGGCAATTGGTAGGAAAAATGCATGAGAATATCTCTACCTAGTTCTGACTGGGTTCACTAACTAGGTTAATCCATGGCAAATCAAACCTTATTGGTTTTGGTTTTCTTTGTGACTGTTTTTAATGCATTGTTGTTCCTTGACATGACATGACAGCAGACATATCTGCTGCTTTATATTGTTGAATTTCTGTTTTTAATCTCTATCTTTGAATACTATCCAGAGCTGCTTCAGCAACTAAAGCAACTAATAGACTAGGTTTACATATCATGCTAAACCATACTCTGATTTAGAAACCATAATAGGTAGGATTGAAGAGCAAGCTAAGGATTTGAACAAACTACATAATGACTTATCATGAAGTGCATCACAAGCCAGAGAAAACAATTCATAGAATGTATTGTCGAAGGCTTTCACGGCCGGAGTTCGATGGTTGTTGTGGGTCTTCCAGGCTGTGTGGCTGTGTTCTGGAAGTTGTGGTTCCTAATGTTTCGCCAGCATCTGTGGCCTGCATCTTCAGAGGGCAGGAGCACAGACAGAAGCGATCTCTCTGTGCCCAGGTAGAGTGGCAATGTTTGTTTTCTATTTATAGAGCTAAGTTATAGGAGATTAGGTGGGTTTTTTTGTTGTGTTGAAATGTTAACGAGTGGCTGCTGAGCGTGATTAGCATGTCCATTGTGAGAAGTATTCCCGTGTCCTGGTGGTTGAGCTGAGTTCGTTGACCTTTTGAACATGGCCACACAGCCCGGAAGACCCACAACAGCCATCAATTCATAGAACTTTGTTAGTATGACAGGAGGAGCTGGCTGCTAGGGTAAGGGTGAAAGAGCAGGACCGAAGGGTAATACTTCCAGCTTTGTTTCATCCATCATGTATTCTTCATGTAGCAAAGTTTATGAAATTGTACTGTCAAGTTGAAGGACACGCTGCATCCAAGTTTAACGTGAAGAGTCTCATTCTGTGGCTCAGCGAGGGGAAAAGGTGCTGATATGGCTAAACTGTCTTTCAGATACTGAAATGGGACCATATATCCTCTGCCACTTGACAGAAGGAAATAGATTCACTTGCTTTTTTCTTAGGTAAGTGAGAGGTACCTTGCAAAGCATTGAGCAAGCAGAAAAGCATAGGCAGGTCTTGCAGACTTGTGTTGACCTTGAAAAGACCATTAACATGACATCCTAGCCCACTTTGTCTTCAAGATTCACTGGGTCAGGAGCTGTTCATGGTGGGTGAAGGCTCGGGGAGAAAGAATTTTTAAAAAATTAAAACAGAATAAAGTATTCATTCTGCCACTAAACTATCACCAACTTCACCACAGCAGTGCTGCAGAACTGTGGTCGTGAGGATGGATCCAGTGATGGTTTAGAGAGATGTGAAATTGTGGTGGAGGATGTCTCAACCTCATGTACATTTCACCTGTGCTACTGTTACATTTGGAAGATGTTATTTGAATAAAGTGTTGCCATGTTTATCTGGGATTGCAATTTTCTTAATTTTGAAACCTGACCTGGAAGATACTATGAGTCTCAAACTAAGGATACTAGTGGCATAAGGATTCAGAGCAACTGGAACAGGTTTGGAAAAGGGCAGTGAGGATGGTGGAGCCACATCTGCAAATGGAGTCATTGCAGTTTAGAGACCCAAGGCAGAAAGAGAAGCCTGTGAAATTCCACCTGCTTCCAAAAGCTGAGCTTTTCACCAAGCAGAGTTTTCAAGCTTAGGGTCCAACCAATCAAAACAAAGAGTGGCTCTGACATCAGATGTAAACTCTTGATTCAGGAGACAAATAGCTGTGCATCAGGAGTCATACAGTAGGATGACCAGCCTAACAAAGTGCAGAACAATCTATAAATGAATGACTCTTGTTGAAGGGTTCTAACATCTGGGTCAAGGGAAATGATTCCTGTTTTATAAGTATGGAGACACTAAGACTGGGTTCGCACATTGTAAGAAGTCATTATTGATTTGTTTGGCTTTGTGTAGGTGTAGTAAGTGAAGCCATGTTTACTGTCTTGCTTGTGGTCAGAAATATCCTGTGGATGATGAATAAGGCATAGCTTAGATTAAATATGATGGCTGTGTACTATAAGGGGGCATGAAGGGATGATCCTTGCCTTACTTCTCTTCTTAGGATACTGACTTGATTTCAGTAAAAATCATTCCTGACCAGACTCCAGGAATCTGTTCCCCCCCACCCCTCATCTTGGTTGCAGTGCAAATAACATAAAATCAGTCATCTGAACATTTTAAAGTAACATTAATTAAGCTTGTATGACATTCTCAAGACCCAAACAGATAAAATGTTGCATCTACAAATAACAGTTGGTTGGGTAGGAGGGAAAAACCAGTAAAATCTTACCTAACTGCAATAATGTCTCACTTTCCTTGCTTACCACCTGAACCAAGTGCTCAAGCCACAAATATCGTATTATTGTATCCAATCTCAGTTTGGGATTGAATCCCCCCCCCCGAAAGTCTGATCACGATAAACCTGAATGATAGGATTATTGCTTGGAGCAATCACTACCCAGCAATTCCATGCAATACTAGGAAACAGGCAATTCCCAATTCCATTTTGCAATGTTGCTACTATCCTTGGGTCATTGATGGGCATTTTCATGTGTGTCCCCAACTGTGATTCAATATTGTACAGCAAACACTTTGAGATAATGAATTGGAGGCTTCTAGACTTTAAAAAAAGTCTTCAGATCTCGTGGGAATCTTTTTTGTTATTGGTGTTCGGTCAAGGCCCATCAAGTTTGGCTAGCAGCTATGAAGGGTAATCAGAATGTAGGATGATTCTCCAAGGAGAAAATCTGTAGAGCAATTGTAGAGAGTACATGCTTTATATACAAAAGGTCACAGGTTTAATTCACAGTATCTCCAAGAAGGGTTGAGAAAGTCTCTCCGGGATCCCTGCAGAGTTACTGTCATCTAGGTTGTATACATTTGTTTTAAAACCCTGAACAAGGTAAAGAACATATCTCTCTAGGACAGGTAAATCTCAGGCTCATTTCAGAAGTTCTTCGAAAGAAGAGATCTGGTAAGAGATGCCTGTCCTTTATCTGTAGCCTGTTTAGGAGAGAACAGGAGTGTCCAAAGGCTAAAAACCAATCCCAGAAAGAAGATTGATTATTTATTTGTTTGTTTGTTTGTTTGTTTGTTTATTTAAATTTATCCCCGCCCATCTCCCTGAATAGGGGACTCTGGGCGATTAATAATGGATATTATTCCCCATATTTAACTCTGGTTCCACCTACAACTTGCTTCAGCTCTATCCATCATACGTGTCTGAACAGAAGGAGATACGGCTCTTGGTAGAGAAGATATTGTTTCGATGACCAATGTAACTACCAAATATTCTAAATATTCAGTAACTGCCTGAAAGCTGATGAAGCAATGGCCTAGATAAGCCTGCTCCTTGCCTAATGACCTTCTATGCAATTGGTGTTTCTCCAGCTCAGCATCTTGCCCTTTGACTCCTGACTATACTTGACACCTCCCCTATTGGGCTCAGAAAACTGGAACAAAACTGCTACATTATCTCCTGGATCTGCTACATTAATCTATACAAGTGGCTGTTATTTCTGACTTCAATGTTGACCATGTTTTGAAAACTGGAGGGGAAAATATCCTTTGTTCAACAGAAGCACTCTCACTTCATTGTACATTTTATAGGGCTAACACCTGAGCAGTTTCCATTCCAGTGTGGCTTCTACACCTGGTATTAATTTGGCCCTTGCCACCTGTCAAAAGCTGTTTAGGCTTATAAATGCAACCTTCCCAGGAAGATATCCCATTCTGGAGGTCTCAGTTGCCTGCTTATGAGCACATAAACAACCATCTTTGCTGAGATACAAAATTAAAGTGAAATGCAAACACCAGAGCTAATGGGCAGCTTGGCTTACAGGAGCTGGCAACTGATGCTCAGCAGCACTTCTCTCATAATGGATGAAATCTAGTGATGAACCTCAGAAAGTTGTAAATTCTTTGGCATCTTCAGTTTCTGATTTATTGATCTTCCTATGTCTGCTTCCTTGGAAAGCATTCACTTTTTGGAAACCCACCTACTCTGAGATGTTCAAAGTAGTAGTTCTTCCAAGAAATTAATTTGAGCTCAAGTACTGAATCTAACAACAACAACTCCTCCTCCTCCTCCTCCTCCTCCTCCTCCTCCTCCTCCTCCTCCTCCTCCTCCTCCTCCTCCTTTTCTTTCTTTCTTTCTTTCTTTCTTTCTTTCTTTCTTTCTTTCTTTCTTTCTTTCTTTCTTTCTTTCTTTCTTTCTTTCTTTCTTTCTTTCTTTCTTTCTTTCTTTCTTCTTCCTAGCATTTATCCCACTTTTTTGCCGGGTCCACTTTTTTCTGGATCAACTGGAAGTTGGTAATTGGTTGATCCGTTTAGTTGCGACAGGGGCTAACTGACCAGCTTGTCACTAGAGCCTGACATCGGAATCTAGGGATAGCTGACGGGAGCTCACCCCATCACGCGGCATCTGCACACAGGTTTCGAACCGCCGACCTTAAGATCTTCCTGTCTCAGCATCTCAGCGTCTTAGCACCTTAGCCACATGAGCCACTGCGGCCCCCTTGTACTGAATCTACTGAATCTAACTAAACTGGATTATTATGGAATCTCATTTGCACTAGGCATCAAGATAGATTGATATTGTCAGGACCTGGCATTTATAAATGGTGCTTGACAGATTTGGCCTTGTGAAATCCTTATACAAGTCTGCTTCTTACACTGTGAGATTACTAAGTTATAGGCAGGGCTGAGTATAATGAACACACTAAACTTCAAAGTAAAATTCAGGCAAGAATTAATATAATGTATAGTCGAAGGCTTTCACGGCCGGAATCCAATGGTGGTTGTGGGGTTTTTTTCTTGGGCACAGAGAGAATCTTCTAGCTGTGCTCCTGTCCTCTGAAGATGCCAGCCACAGCTACTGGCAAAACGTTAGGAACCAAAACTGCCAGAACACGGCCACACAGCCCGGAAAACCCACAACAACCATCAATTAATATAATATTTTTAATAGTAATAAAAATAATCCATGTAGTTTGGGTTTTATGACACCTGAATTTAAAATATATTTTAGGAAAAACTGATGGAAGGAAACAAGAGAAGAGGAGCTGCTAGTGACAAGAATAAACAGATACATAAAGCATGCCTTCACCACCATCATCTGACAATGTGTCAGGGAGATAGCTGGTGGAGAAGGAGGGAGCCCTCTCCAGGGGGACAAACGCATGCGCAGTATGGAGTCTCTTTGGTTCCCTCCTAAGAGAGTCAAGAAAGCACCGCCTTAGTTTCATGGGCCTTTTCCCTTAGCGTTTGCTAATTCATTTCAGTTTAGCTGGATTCTGTCTAGCAGAGTAGAACCATAAACACCAGAGCTTTGACACTTCGTCTCAGCGTGGTTCTTCACTGCTAGTCAGGACACAATGGTATGAAACAGTAAGCATTAAATGTAATGTATGCCCAATTTAGTAAAGAACACATGAGCTTTCCTAATCGTTGAGAAATCGAGAAGAAATTTCAAGTTACACACTTAGTTATTCAGAATGTGTGAAAATTCTCAGTCTGGTTGATTCCTTGACCCAGAATGTCATCATCTTGTCTGATTTAGACTCCTGCTCTCACATTCCAGAGAATTCTAACTTATATTGGCACACTGACAAATCACTCCAAATCATCTTGGTTCAAAAGTAGGGATTTGGCCAAATCCTATCCCTACCCCCTACTTCATTCATGAGTTTGATCCATCCCATTTCTGCATCATTTGAAATGGAAGTCTTCAATTTAGTTTCCTCAATATATGAAACACATTTCATCCTGAAATATAAATGCTGTATGGCAAATTAAATTTTAAATTAAAAAATTAAATTAAATTAAAAAATTATTAAATTAAATTAAATTAAATTAAATTAAATTAAATTAAATTAAATTAAATTAAATTAAATTAAATTAAATTAAATTAGGGGGCGCAATGGCTCAGTGGTTAAGACACCAGGCTTGTCGATCGGAAGGTTGGCGGTTCGAGACCCGAGCGCCGCATGACGGAGTGAGCTCCCGCACTTGCTCCAGCTCTTGCCAACCTAGGAATTCGAAAGCATGCAACTGCAAGTAGATAAATAGGTACTAGGACCTGCGTGGAATCACAGCAGGTTTGGAGGCAGGAAGGCACAAGGCAGGCACTAGGACCTGCGCGGAATCAAAGCAGGTTTGGAGGCAGCCAGGCACAAGGCAGGCACTAGGACCTGTGTGGAATCAAAGCAGGTTTGAAGGCAGCAAGGCACAAGGCAGGCACTAGGACCTGCGTGGAATCCTGGCAGGGCAGGTTTGGAGGCAGCCAGGCACAAGGCAGGCACTAGGACCTGCGTGGAATCACAGCAGGTTTGGAGGCAGCCAGGCACAAGGCAGTGTCGCAACACACAGTTTGGAAAGCTCTGGTTTAAGGCATGGGCCAAGGATTGGACGGCAGGAGGGAATCTGGTGGAGCCCCTTATGCCTGCAGGCCCCATGATGGATACCTCCCTTGCCTTCACTATATTTATGATATTGGATCTTTTTATATTTTTGCTTGAACTTGAAAGTTCTTCTGGAGTTTGCACATCCATTCCTTTTTCTCTTGCTGCTGGAGGTTGACAGTGCACTGTGACAAGGAATAGAGTGACTGCACTAGACCTTTCTCCCATTTTCTGAAAGGCCCTTGACTGTATTTCCAGTCTAGCCTAGAGAAGGGATTCTTTTCACAGAGATAAGATACACAAAATTCTAACCCCCACATGACATGCAAAATGATGCAAATCTCCTCAACCAGCCTCCAGGGAAATCTGGCAGCTCTGAAGCACCCAGGAAGAGAAACATTTGGGATTGTTCAGCCATTTGTGAAGCTGGATTCTCTTTCTGCCCCTGGACAAAACATGCAAAAGCTTGTTTTAGTAAAGACAAATGGACAGCAGCAGAATAGAGGAAAACAAGCCAATTGTTTCAGGTAGTGCTTTGCTGACTTCCTGCTCTGAAAAGGTTTCAGATGCAACAGAGAGCAGAACATCTCATTTTAATACTAATCAAGATAAAATCATGGTTATTCCTAATTTCCACTTGCAATCTACATTTTGTTCATAAACATGGACTGGAAGGGTAACAAAACAGACACTGAATAGTGGTAGAATAAAATGGTAAAATGTATCAAAGAGTTAACACATAATTCTGAGCACAGGAGAAGTAAATCACAGCACCAAGGAAGATATCCTGATATTACCATTCAATCACATCAAGATTCTTTGGGGATTAATTTAATCACTGCCCATCCGTGCTAGTGTGTCTCAGTTAACCTGTAGGGTAGGAACAGAAAATTGCAGTGCAGCAAGCATATGGTGATTCTCTCCGTCTTGCATTCAGCAAAACTACATTTGGGCCAACTTGGAGGACCTCTAAAATTAGGCCCTCCAAGTTAACCCAAAAGATGGTTGAGCTTGAATGCAAGGCTGAGAGAATGGAGAACATAGGGAGGGGATAGGTGGGGTATAAATACAATAATAAAAAAATAAAAATATTAATGGAAAGCAATTGAGAATAAGAAGATCTAGGCTTCTTGAAGCAATGGGTCTTTCTTAGGCTGACCATATGTCCCGTTTTGAACGAGGCAGTCCCGTTTTTTTAGCATTTTTCAACCGTCCCATCATTTTGATAAAAATCTCAATTTTGTCCCGTTTTTTAAACCCGGTGGGAATGGCATGGAAGGAGGATCCGAGCCGGAGCTGCCGATATCAGCACGTGGCAAAGGAGGGCATAGAGGAGGGCGGACTGGGGGGTGGGGTTTGCAGGTGGGAGCCAATAGTGCAGACTGGGGGGCAGGGTTTGCAGGCGGGAGCCAATCGCACGGACCGGGGGGGGGGGTTTGCAGGCGGGAGTCAATTGCACAGACTGGGGGGCGGGGTTTGCAGGCGGGAGCCAATCATGTGGACCAGGGGGTGGGGACCCCTGTCTTTTTCATGAATACGGAATATTACATAAGACCCCATCCCGTTTTGCCATCCCAATGTCCCGTTTTTGTCTCAAGGAAATATGGTCAGCCTAGTCTTTCTCCACATTATCTCCTAAACATGGGATACTGAGAGGGGCTGAACCTCCTGTCTTCCACACTGCCTCTGCTAAAGAATTTAGGGAAAAGAGGAAATTGCTATTCATGGTAATAAATAATCAGTCTGTGCAGATCCTTCAAAATAGGTCATTGCAATGAGTGGCTGCAGATATGAAGCAGCTCCATTTGAATCATTACAGCAGCCTCATCTTTTCTCAGGCTCACAAAGCTGCTTTATAAGATATTCCTGGCTGTCTCTACGTGCCTGTTTGTGCACGGCCCGTTTGTTGGTCTTCCCCAGCAAAGCGGGATATAAAGAGCGTTTGGTTTGTGAACTCCTTGCCTCAGTCACATTTCCCTTTCAGTATATTGGCAGAGTCCTGCTAGGGCTACGTTGGTGCATAACCCCATCTCAGAAGAGATTATAGACATTTTCCCCAAACCTTCTCCAAATGCTTTGCAAACTACCCGATCATCTTAATAACTGGGCTATAAGGTGGATAGGGAAGGAGATAGATAAGGAGATTGATCCTCACATGGCAGACACTGGGTCAGGGCAAAACGACAGTGGCCATAGCAATCATTTAATTGCTAAATTTTGAAGAAGGAGCTTGTGAAGTGCAATTGTGCCTGCACAGATAACTTTTATTTTGAAGTATGTGCAAATTCACAGAAAAGTCTATAGTGGCTGGGACCTCGTATCATTCTAAGCCATAATGTGACTTGAAAACTATGGATTATAACCTAGTGCTATGAGAGAATCCGGTTAGTTTTTCTTGTTTGAAAGGGAATATTCAGATCTCAACCAATCCTGGTTAACTTAATCTAATCTGTCCATTGCACTTCAGGTAAATTCTGCATTGCATTTTCACTATATACTGTATGAGTTGAAGTATGACATAAGTGACATTATCACCAGAAAAGAGAGGTTCCTTTCCCCCCCTCCTCCAATTATTGGGGTTTCTATTGCCTGCCTGCCTGCCTGCCTGCCTGCCTTCCTTCCTTCCTTCCTTCCTTCCTTCCTTCCTTCCTTCCTTCCTTCCTTCCTTCCTTCCTTCCTTCCTTCCTTCCTTCCTTCCTTCCTTCCTTCCTTCCTTCCTGAATCATTGCAAGCACAAAATTTTAAGGCAGGCTGTTTAGGAATTCTGGAAGTAGCATCTTAACATATCTGGAAGGTGCCAGTTCATGAAAGGCAGTCACACTGAGCTAATTTTTTCAAGCAGGCAGTTGCTTTTTGCCATGAGATTAGTCCAATAAATGAATACTTTGCAGAGCAGCCCTCTTGGGTAACAGTTCTTGGCTGTTCTCACTCTACCCAGATTTATTCCCCTTTGCACATTTATTTTTTTAAAAAATTACCTTTCAACACTTCGGCTTCTTCGCAATGCTTTTAGAAAATATTACATCACTCGAGTTTACAGTTTTTCTCATCCTTTTTCTTCTCCCACAACACAGGGGGTGTACACTTGTTTTTAAGCAAGCACCAAGAGTGTAGGACAGAGCTTTCCAAACTTTTAATGTTGGTGTTTAATGTTTTTAGACATGCATCATTTTGTGACACACTCTTACAGCAGGGCACAAGGCAGGCACTAGGACCTGTGCGGAATCCTGGCAGGGCAGGTTTGGAGGCAGCAAGGCACAAGGCTGGCACTAGGACCTGCGTGGAATTCTGGCAGGGCAGGTTTGGAGGCAGCAAGGCACAAGGCTGGCACTAGGACCTGCGCGGAATCCTGGCAGGGCAGGTTCGGAGGCAGCCAGGCACAAGGCAGGCACTAGGACCTGCGTGGAATTCTGGCAGGGCAGGTTTGGAGGCAGCAAGGCACAAGGCTGGCACTAGGACCTGCGCGGAATCCTGGCAGGGCAGGTTTGGAGGCAGCAAGGCACAAGGCTGGCACTAGGACCTGCGTGGAATTCTGGCAGGGCAGGTTTGGAGGCAGCAAGGCACAAGGCAGGCACTAGGACCTGCGTGGAATCCTGGCAGGGCTCGGAGGCAGAAGCAGCCGCGACACACCCAGACACTGCAGCCGACACACTAACGTGTCGCGACACACAGTTTGGAAAGCTCTGGTGTAGGATTTCCATGTTATCACCAGCACAAGTCCTTTGATAAAAAGGATGGTGATCTCTTCTGAGTAGCTTGTATGTATCCTGGCCATTTCTCTTGTATGCAGGGTATTCATTGAGGCAATTCAGGTTTTCATCTCAGAGTTATGAATAAGTGTCCCCTCACTTGATGGATTTTATGCTTCTATGAAACCTTGAAACTACAGGAGAATAGAGATGTCAGCTTGAAGAAGAGCTTTGTGGAGGTCTGAACTGTGGTTTAATTTTGGATGAATTTGGTTAGGCTCAAGTGGACCAGTAGGAGAGTTTGTGCCTTCAGAGACCAGTTTGGGAAAACCTGTGGCATAAGCTGTTTATTAATGAAGTATAGAAGCAACTCCAACTTAATCATTCCGTTTTTGAATGGGCAAAAGGGCAATAGCTCAACTTGTGCATTGAGTAGGAGGCAATGGGCTCTTTGGAATATATGGAGTGCAGAACATTAATTAGGAAATGATGGATATCCTATGTGCAGATACATTTGTCAGATTTACAAATAAAGGTCATGAATGTATGATGCCTATGACTCCCATAATGTTTTGCCTATCCTTGATGCACTACTCTGAGCAACACCATCAAGAATAGGAGCTCTTAAGTCACTAGGAATGTTTAATTCCAGGTCATTTCAAACTGAAATGTATGTTTGAGACTGCCTCCCCCCCAAATGGGTTTGTTTTGACAATCACATAGCATGCTGTAAACCCCCTTTCCTCAAAATACCATGATCCCCTGCATGAGACCTCTGGTTGAAGAAATCCTGGAGGTCTTGAATGTACTCCCAAGTATCTCCCAGAGTTGTCACCAAACTCTCATTGTTAGTCTGATTGAGAAAGAAAAATTATGAAGCACATAGGAAGAAATTATGCTAACCGTATTTAAGTTGATTGCATTTGAGTTCATTCAAATCTCACTCTTGAATCTACTTATTTCTTTGTCTGGATTCTGTCCATTCAGAGGGCCAGTGCAGCCTTTCATCTAAAAAAAAAAAGGTTGTGCATCTTTAAGTCCTCTTCCAGTTACATTTCACTTCTGGGAAAAAAAATCCAGTTTGTGTTTCATTGAACCAATTTGTAAGAGCTTTTCCCTAACTCCCTTAACTACATGCCTAAGAAAGGAGAGGGGAAGTTGGGTGGGGGGAATAGAGCACCTGTTTTCTCTTTGAATCTAACTGAACTTGCTCCTGGTTTCTCATGTAATGAGAATAAAGTCCATGGCATTGGGATTAGAAGTGAACAAATGGCCTTTGTGCTTATCAAATTTCTCTATTCCACTTGGGCATTTAATCACCCGCCAAAGCCATTTATGGCCTCGTATACTCTTCTATGAACATTAGCTCTTAAATGCCTAGCACAATTAAAGGTAAACTGCAACAGTGTGCTGGCATTTTCATATCTGGAAAAAGGATAGCAGATGAGGCAGGAGTCCTGGTGGAGTTCAAGGAGAGAACTGTAAAGCCACTTCTCTCCCTGTGTCAGGGAGGTTATTTTAAGAGTGAAAAATTCTGCTCTTGAAAATGGAGGCCAATCAAATCATACCTACAGAGTTAATGAACTTAGGACTGATCTTCCTGGATTGGAATTTCCTTCTGGGCAACCTTACTTGGGCAGCTTGGCTTGTCAGATGGCCATGGTTGCATCCTGGTTTCTTTTCCTCTGTGATGGATTGATTGATTGATATGGTTTATTTCTTTGAAAGAAGGGAGAGGAATTAAATAATCCTGCAAGTTGGAAACAATCCTATCTGGCCTCTTGATTAAGACCCTTACCACATGATCTGGGAATAGCTGGCCTTTGGCTCTGAATTAATGTCAAATGATAGTAGCAGTGTAATGCCTAATTAGCATCAGTGCCTAGCAACTGTTGAGTCTTGAGCCCGGCAAGGGTGGGATAGAGGAGATCTGGATGGTTTAAAAGGATACAGGCTGGCAGCTCTGGACTCCTCCAAGTGCTGAATGGATGAGAAGAAGCATCCTCTAGGGCAGGGGTCGGCAAACTTTTTTATGCCGGGAGCCATTTTGACATGCTCGAGGACATTTTGACATGCTCGAGAGCCAGGGGGCGGGGTTTGCGGGCAGGGGCCAATCGCGTGGAAGGGGGCGGGGTTTTCAGGCGGGAGCCAATCGCGTGGAAGGGAGCGGGGTTTGGGGGCGGGATCCAATCGCGCGGAAGGGTAAGATACAGGGCTGCGCTGCGTTAAGGTATGTTACGAAATGAATTAGAGAGCCAGTGCATTGAAGTGGCTAACCCACTGGATTTGGACCACGGAAGTGGATTGTACAGCTTAGGTTAATAACATGCTGAAATCTGCCGTGCAATTTCTCAACAGTTTTCTTCTCCTGAAAAGGAAAAAAAAAGGCATTTCTTTTTCTGTCTTATTCTCAGGGTGCTTGACCACTTCTTTTGCATTTCTCTTGGTGATGCTTTCAGGCTGGCTTCATTATTGGAAGTGGAGGAGTGGGCTACTGCAATTCGTGTTTCACCTTTTGCTATCACATTGACACCTCCCTGGCTGTCCATGCTTACGAAAGATATGAAAGATCCAGGAGAAGGTGTTCTTTCCAGATGCCTTCCCTTGGGATTTCATAGAAGCACTGGAAGCTGAAGAGGCAAAAGCTAAAAAATTTTAGATTCAAATACATACATTGATACAGAGGATTTTAAAGATTAATATTCAATTGAAGCCAGAACGTTTTCTTTTAGGATTGATGGACAAACAGGTAGAAAAAAAGTTATGGAAGATTATTTCAATATATGATTACTGTGGCAAGATTACTATATGGACAAAGATGGAAAGATTTGGCATTACCCACCATGGAGGAATGGTTGGTGAAATTGATGAACTTGCTGAGACGGACAAACTGAGTTCTTTGATTAGAGAAAGGACAATATCTACATTTATTGGTGACTGGAAACCCCTTATGGACTTTTTGTGTAAAAATGAAAAAAGTGGACTTGTGATTTATGGTATTGATGATTAGGCAGGATAGATTATAGAAAGAAGAAGGTCATGATCTAACTTTAGATAGAGAGGTTAAAATATAATTGTACTTATAACGGCTGTGAAGAATATCAGAAGCTACTTCTTTATATCTTTATATCTTTCTTTATATCTATCTTTTTTTTCTATTTTCTCCTGTTTTCTTATTGTACTTTTAGTTTTTTCTTTTCCTTCCTTCCTTCCTTCCTTCCTTCCTTCCTTCCTTCCTTCCTTCCTTCCTTCCTTCTTTCTTTCTTTCTTTCTTTCTTTCTTTCTTTCTTTCTTTCTTTCTTTCTTTCTTTCTTTCTTTCTATTTTCTCTGTTCTAATTTAGTTTGTATGAAGCTGAAGAGGCTGAGGACTGGAGAAATAACCACCCATTGAAAAATACAATATTCACCCAGACTCTTGAACTATTGCTATCTGGTGGATCTCCAAAGCAGTTTAGGGCTTTAAAGGTTAAAACCATCCCGTTGAACTGCACTTCGAAAGCCACTGGCAACCAGTGTATTTCTTTCAAGGTATGCATAATATGTTCTGGGTATAATTGAGTCCAAACCTGAATGATTGAGAGTTTCTGCTTCCAATTTTAAGCAAAGCAAAGTTCTTAATTGTTCTGAATTTGGTGAATACATTTTGTTTACATTTTGATGTTAGAGAACAAACAAGGATCCACAACCTGGCATGTTCTCTTTCATTTGAATTTAAACAGACTATCATTCTTAGAGTCCAGCTGTAACAGGGAATTGTTTTGGTTTCTTTGAAAGCCTCCTCTGGTGGATGCCTGTGGCTCACGACAACCAACCCCAAATCAGACCAAAAAGGTCTCTTCAAAAAAGTGATTTTTTTTTCTTGGAAGAGAAATATTTTAATCATTTAGCAACTCTAACAATAATCATGCATCTCATGAACCTTTCTGAAAAAGGCAGTGACTACCTGGCTTGGTATTCATATATGTCTGTTTCTATGTCCCTGAGAAATTCCTTTTCATAAGGTTATTGTGAATGAGGCCCACACATTTCACAGAACATTTTCACAATCATGACCTGTACCTGGATATTCTGGGAGAGGAGAGGGAGTTAAATCAGTCAGCTAAATAATTTATAGTTAATTGTTTGTTCAGCTTGACTTGCTTCTGATCCCTTGTGGTACGTCCCACCTGCAGTCAGGGAGAAAAAGTCTTCACCATTAGCATTTCTCAACATTTTATCCCTTTATTGAGTGCATTTCAAAAGGTAAGTTGGTTCATTTCTGATTGAATTTCAGGCTTGACTGATCTTGCAGGAAAAGCAACCACCATATATATGGCGGCAGGTGCTCTTGATATGGAGAATGTCAGTGCTGTGTCTTGGAGAACAGGTCAGCGGGTCATTTCTGCAAGAGATCTCTTAGAATGAAGAGTGTAATGGCATCAGCTGATGGAGGGGGTTTCACAATTGATGAAACCATGCCAGCAAACACTGTTGATGGCCAATGGAACCATCCAATTGAATCTCAGATGTAGTCTTTGCACAGTCTGGCTGAGCCATCAGACTTGATATCAATGAGAAATTCACCATCTGAACTTCCCTCTCAAATCATTTTAGGAATTGTAACAGTGTTTAATGTTTAATTGCCCATACGATGTGGCAGCATAATGTCTTCTGAACAGGGATGCAACAAATATGCATCATTTTAATTGTGCGGCAAATTAATTGTATATTTGCGGTTATAGACAGGGTGTTCCAAATGCAGCAGCAGGTTTCCAAACAATCATAGCTGAGCCATGAAAAACAAATGAATAAAGAAGCAGAGCCTTCTTGTTTTAGAATTTGGAAAAAAAATCCTCATCCTTCTGTTGAACAATATGGCTGGTGTTAAGGGCAGTAGCAACAGAGTCATTGCTTCAAATGGCTATGGGCGAGCACAGGTATGTTGCATTAAGCCATTGTTTATTGACTAAAGTTGGGCTGGATTAGAGCAATATGATTAACTAACCACCCTGCCATGAAGTCATTATTAGTATTAGGAACTAGAGAGCAAAAGAACACCTCATATATTTAAATAGAGATATGTAAATCAATAGGGTCCATCATGGAAAGATTCAGCACTACCCACAGTGGAGGAATGGTTGGTGAAGATGATGGAACTTGCTGAGATGGCTAAATTGACTTCTTTGATCAGAGAAAAGACAATATCTATGTTTATTGTTGACTGGAAATTCCTTATAGACTTTTTGTATGAAAGCAGAAAAAAATGAATTGAAGAGGTATTTTTAATTAAAAATTAATACAGGAAATGTTGTTGAAGAGAATGCTTTTTTCCTGCTTATACTCACAGAACTGATATGAACATAGCAAGTAGTCTTAGAGTCCCTTGGTCCATCCTGTTCAATATTGTAATTTGTGATCAGTTCACATGCCATGCTAACACCTAATTTGTTGGATGTTATTGTAGCTCATTGGGCAAACTTGATTAGTATGGCTTGCAAACTGTGGCTGATGGCATACCACATTCTATGAACTCAGCCAATAGGTGCAGATTTCATAATTCATTTTTAGATAAACCATTGCTCTGGACAATAAATGAATCCAATCAAGTGACTGGGGAAAGCTGCAACGTGAGAGTAAGATGAGACAAATTCAAAATAACTCAAACAGTGTTCTTGTCTAAAACTAATTTTCAACCCCAGCAATTCCTGTTATGGGGGACAAAAATAACTTTATGTCAGCCCTCCCAGGTAACCAGACAGGAAACACGACCAGATGAGCTCATTCTACTTTATCGTAAGGCTACATTAACAGAATCTTGCAAGTCTGAAAGTACAATTCTCCCACCATCTCCTTTACAGCCTGAGAAGTTAGGGATGGTCCCTTCTGAGCCTCTTTCTCCACCCATTATGCAGCTGCGGGCTATGCCCTCTCTTATCTGATCATTCCCTAGGCAACATCTCTTCGCCCCATCTCCCAAGGTCACTCCCTCATATCATTACACTTTATTAAAATATAAGGTGAGGCGGAATCCAGTTTGAGAATTCCCACTTCACCCGGAACTCAGATTATAGAGAGAACAGAGCTTAGGGGAGGAAAGTCCCCTTACCTGCATCTCCGTGGAGAAGGAGATGGGAAATGATAAAGGTAGGCTGACCATACGTCCCGTTTTGAACGGGACAGTCCCATTGTTTAAACAGTTCCCGACCGTCCCGTCATTTTAAGAAAAATATCCATTTTGTCCCGTTTTTTAAAGTTCCCGCAGTGAAGCGCCTGCATGCCCGCACACCTGCCCGCACGCCCGCATGTGCGCCCGCTTTGTCCAGCGAGCCGTGGGTAGGGTCCTATTTTTCTCTCAAGGAAATATGGTCAGCCTAGATAAAGGAAACCTAGATTCAATCATGCTTGCCATACATTGCTGCCTGAAGCAGGACCAGCTATCCTTCCCAGTGGGGGGAAGCAAGACAAACCCAACCATTCCAAGTTTTCCAGGAATATCTCAGTCTTGCCTATGCTGAATCCTCTCCCCTTCAGGGAAGGGCAGAATGATGGAAAATGCTGCACTTTCAGACCCTGAAGCTAGGACATTTGGACAGCTAAGGTTGCTGAGAACCATGCCTACATCTTTCCCTTCTAGTGAAGCTGTGTGGCAGCTGACATAGAGCCATTTTGCAGGCACTCTATTTGTGGCATCCCATACTCAGTCCTTGCCATGGATGATGGGAGAAAGAGATAATTTTGGGAGGGTGAAGGCTCATATGAAGTTCCCAGATGGAGCAGGCTGGAGGCTCCCCATTCTCAATCCAGTAGTCCAGTGGTCTTTTCTTTTACAACTCAATAATGACCAGTTTCAACTTCCAGCAACACCATCAAGTATTACTATGTATTCCTGCAAAATATTTGTTTTCGTGATTTTGATCCATTCATCATCATGGGCAAGGCACTAAAGATTGGGGAGGGGGGGAAGGTATTATACTTTGTCTGACATTTTCCCCCTTATCTATGTAATGAAATTATCAATGTTCTCATTAGCTATATCAGTGCATAATCCTGTCTTTGAATTCTGCTAAGCTCATGGTCTCAATGATGCCTAGGAGTGGCAAGGTTAATTGTCTTTTGGGTATGAAAGGGAAACTTATTGTAGCAGCTTTTAAATTGCTGTCTTTCATCTTAATTGAAATGGCCTTGTTTTTGCCTTAAATGGAAGTTGGTTGGGTTTGTCCTTGGCACATCATACCTTTATGTGTTTATGCAATTGCCACATTGAGTTAATCAGTTTATAGGGGGTTTGTGATGGTCTCACAGATTTAGGAGGTATTGGCTTATCAAAAGGTATCCTGAAAATCTTTTGAGTGCAGAGAACAACAGGCATTAGGAATCATCACTTGAATAGCAGAATCTCTCTCTTTTGTTTCAGTAGCATCTCGTATCAAAGTTCGTATAGCAAAACTAGGAGATGACCAGGTGACATCTTTGAAAGTAAGCATAGATCAGAGCTTTCCAAACTTTTCATGTTGGTGACACACTTTTTAGACATGCATCATTTCGTGACACACTCTTACAGCAGGGCATCATTTCACGACACACTCTTACAGCAGGGCATCATTTCACGACACACTCTTACAGCATGGCACAAGGCAGGCACTAGGACCTGCGTGGAATCCTGGCAGGGCTCGGAGGCAGCAGCAGCCGTGACACACCCAGACACTGCAGCCGACACACTAATGTATCGTGACACACAGTTTGGAAAGCTCTGGCATACATGCAGCTAGTCTAAACTCCATTCAAAGTAGGTCTCTATATCCTACAGAACATAACAATGAAGGTAACTTAATTAAGTTAAGTGCCACACCTGATGTCCACTGGCATCAAGTAAAATGAATCAACCACTTCAGGTTGTTGATGCTGGAGAATGGTCACAAGCTGTTGTCAGACAGTATGCTGTGTGTAGTGCAAGTGCTACCCTTCCAACAGTACCAGTGTTAAAGCAAGACTTAAGTGCCAATTCATTCAGTTTCTATACTACATTTGCATTCCAGGAAATCCCTTGTCTTTAGCTTTAGGCAACAAAACATTCCGGAAAGGTTTCGGTTCCTCCACCACCTTTTGTGAAATAAGGGAAAGGCCAATGGGGTGGCAGTTAGGTATGCTGGCTGGGGAATGATAGGAACTGATTTTCATTGCACCTGGTTGATGCCTTCTACAGTTATGGGGAAGCAAGAACAGCAACTTACAGTAAGTGTGCAGGGCAGGAAATGTTAAAGTGGCAAAGCAGCAGGTTGAGTGGGGGACATGTGTCAAAATCTTCAAGATGGTGGGTGGAGCATCATATGCAAGCAATATTCCATCCACCTATTTGCAGATTTTGACCCCTGACTCTGTGGATGCTGCTGTGGGGAAAAAAACAGCTGAGAAGAGCAAGTAGAGGAAGGTCAAGGACATCTCTTTTACTTTTTAGATTTTTAAAAATAAAAGTATGAAGTAGGGAGCTTCAGAGGGTACAGTTACAGGTAGTCCTCATTTAGCAACTGCCTTGTTTAGCAACCGTTCTTAGTTACAACAGTGATGAAAAAGTAACTTTGCAACCAATCCTCACATTTATGACCTTTGCAGGTCTGTAAAGCAAAGTGCTGAAGTAAGATCGTAAGCACAGTCGTGGTTTTACTTAGCAACCACTTTGCTTAGCGACCATGTTGCCGGTCCCAATTGTGGTTGCTAAATGAGGACTACCTGTATTGTGTAGTGACAGAAGTGTCTTTGTGTAGATATTGGAAAGAAAGAGTAAGACAAATACCTTCAGTGGAGGACTGGATTATCAAACTTATGGAGCTGCCCCAAATGGCCAAGTTAACAGTGTCGATAAGAGAAAATACTGTTTCTGGATTTGTTTCTACATGGCAACCACTTTTAGACTACTTGCTTGTGTCATAAAAAAATGAGGTTTTGATTTTGGGTTTTAATGACTTGCTTTGATAGAAATAATGTTACTAAGGTTTAACTAATGGTAACAGATTATACTTGTAAATGTATTCATATCTGTATTGGAGAAGGTCGGAAGTCACTTTCTGTTTCTGCTCTCTCTCTGTTCTGCACTTTTACAGTTTTTCTTTTTTCTCTAGACCTGTACTCTCTCTGTTCTATATTCTGTATTTTGTATTTTAATTATATTTGTAAAATTAATAAAATTCTTTTTTAAAAAAGAAAGACTAAGGAAAAAGAAAGCAAGCTGATGACAACAGGATTCAAGATGTACTACTGAATTTCATTTATTGATTTGAATGTGGTCTTTGATCATTTTTAAATGCTGGAAAAAGGAAGATATTTTCCGATAAAGGTACCCACTTTTTTTCCTCCTCCCTTTCCTGCACCCATCAGAATAGCTAATATTAAACACACACACACACTTTAATTTTTTATTATTATTATTACAGCTGCTCACAAAATTAAGTGAACAACTCCATCAAAACATTAAAAACTAAAGACATATTTTAATAATTGCTTGACATGAGTTCTCGGCTGCTAAGTTAAATATAATGGGTTTTGTCAGTTTGAAATAATCTAGTGGGGAAGATGTCCCATGAGATGTAATCCCATTTTATTAAAAATGGGTGAAAGAGAGACAAACACTTTTTCCGAATAGCTCTGAGCTGACATTTGTAGTAATAAGATAATATTCTATACCTGAGACTTCTCATTGGTGCATCACAAAACTGAATGAGATTGAGATCAGTATGATGATAAATGTCAAACATACTGAATGATAAGGCATAGCTCACCTGAGTTGCTTTGGGAAATTCTCTTGCTCATCTGTCTGCTTTCCCCATGACAGACATGTAACTAAAAACAAAAACTTTCTTTGCAAACTCATCATGGCTAAATCTCAATCACCATGTTTACTGTGCTTCATAGATCTGAGAGGTTGCATTGACGTGAAGCTCTCACACTTAACAGATGCAGGTGTCAGTAAAGGATGAAAAAGCTACCCTATTGTGTGGAAAGTTCTGCACTGAGTGATGCACCAAAATCCTGAAATGACATCTAGCAAACAGAACATCCTCTTCTGAAAAAGTTATGCTTGTGGGGAAGGCTTTGCCATGAGGATTAGGCATGACTATATGATGCTACAGGTAGTCCTCAGTTAACAACCATTTGTTCAGCGGCTGTTCAAAGTTACAACAGTGCTGAACAAGGAGACTTACAGCCAATCCTTGAAGTTGTGGCTATCGCAATGTCCCTGCAGTCATGTGATCGCAATTTGGGTGCTTGGCAACTGGCTCATAATTATGGCAGTCACAGCATCCCGTGGTCACATGATCACCATTTACGACCTTCGCTGCTAGCTTCCGATAAGCAAAGTCAATGAGGAAGCCAGCAGGAGATCGCAAATGGCAATAACATGACGTCACACCTAATGACCACATGGGATTCGAATAATGACGACAAATGGAACTGCCAGAACTGTTGTCATAAGTCGGCATGGTCACATGACATCGGGCTTCACGACCATGTCGCTTAGTGATGGAGTTCCTGGTCCCAATTACTATCATTAACCAAGGACTACTTGTATTTTATGTAAACTGCCCAGAGTCACTCTCTGAGTGAGATAGGTGGGGGGAAATATATATATATATATTTGTTGTTGTTATTATTATTATTATTATTATTATTATTAATATTATTAATATTATTGGTATTTAGTTTAATTGACCATCATGTTTCACAGTGTATTTGTTCCGGAACATTGTAGTTCAGATGCAACTAACTTGGATATGTCTGTGTGTCTGTCTATCTATTGATCTATCTATAATTTTTTACCCATTCAACTATGGGAATTAAACTTGCTAGGGAAAGTTATGGAAGTAAATATGTAGTTTTCACTTTGGGAGGGACAAAAAAAATCAAAGAATGGGTATTTGTGTGTGTGTGTGTGTGTGTGTGTACTGTAGTTACATCCTGCTCTCTCACTTTTATTGTTTTAGTCTGTATTTTCTTAACATATCTGCAAGCCATAGTGCTAATTACTTAGCAACCCAGAAACTGTTCTAGCACTGAGCATGATCCACAGCACATATAAAAAACAATGGGAAAAAAACCCCTAAGATCTACCCATATAAACATATTCTACCCAGCAATGTCCCTCTTACTGAATTGCTCATATTTTATAGGCCATGCTGCATGGCCCCTTGATTTGTGGTTCAGCTGCGTTGGTGACACTTCAGAGCTAGAATGGCGGTAGTAAAAACCTTCTTATAAAGTAATAAAGAAGATGAGATGTTGTGGTGGGTTGGGAAAAGCTATATAAAATTCTGAGTTGTATAGCTGAATGAGAGGCTCCAAGTATGCACATGTGTGGGTACTGGGGGGCAGAAAATCAAAATGAATATGATTTGTAAATTCTTTTTGATGAGATTGTGGACACCATTGCTACAATTACCTTATTATTTCCTATCACTTCTGAAACAGGGAGGGGGTTTCCATTTTTCACTCACACTGCCTGGTTTACAAGTGTTGTCCACCAACTCTTCAAGTTGCAGCAACAGGAAAACAAAACAACCAACCTCCACACCTTACACAACACGCAATGAAATGTTCCCCTTCTCCAGATTTTCTGCAGAGTGGAGAATGTTAAGAATCCATTCCGGAAAACACCAGTTATGGAACTCCTCTAGAATGGGCACAGGTAGAAGAAGTATCAGTGATGGACTTCCAACATCTGTCTGGTTCATGTAGGAACTTGACATGAATTTGGACGGTCCCCTTTAGACAAACCTTTGAAGAATGTCAAAGGGAGCCAAAAGAGTATAATTCAGCTCTCAGAGTGTTTGGAAGGAGATGCTGAGATGAGATAAAGCAAAAACTGTTGCCACTCCATGCAACGTTTTTTCTCTAGACTGACACAGCCACTTTTAAACTGCTGTAGCTTTTAAGCTATTTGTGTGTTCATCCAGACCTACACTCATGCACAGATGTATCTGCTTGAGTTGGCAACCAGGGGAGCAACTCAGTACCTTTTTTAGCACTACCTGATTGACTAAAAAGCAGATGGAGCATTCATTGCACATTCCATTGCACATTGCATGCCATCCATTTGAATTACGATGGTAGGTTTTAAAAGCCATTCTCTCCTCAATTCCATGAGGTGAAATAGAATAAGGCAATTATACTAGGTCTAGGTTATATAACCCTTTCTACTTCTTTGATTTTACTTTGAGACTTAGAACTACAACAATTTCCTCTTTTTTGTTGTATGATATATAAATAAATATATAAATACATGTTATTTTCTTTTTGGATAAGCAACATTATGCAAAGCATGGAAGAAGGGTGAGAATTAGTGAACAAGAGAAATCAGGAGCAGGAGATAAAACTAACCAACACCGTTAACTATACTCCTTCTAAACTATTCTTAATTCTACAACATCACTTCATAAATTGCCTTTTCTTCTTTAAAGTCCCTCCCCCCACCTTTTCAAGAAACTCATAATCTACATCAAACTACAACTTTCTTGGTCTTCCTCTTTCTCTCAATCCATTCATTCCCTGCATTACAATGATTTGCTTGTGTAATGATGTGTGGGAATGACCCTGGGACACAGGAGGAAGAGCCGCAGACCTGGCAATGGTCAGATAAGAGGCAGCTGAGCCTGCAGAAGGAATGGGGGCATGGCAAATGTCTCAGAAGGGACCCTCCATAGTTTTTTGGGCTGTAAAGGTGAGGGGGGATATACTTTCCGACTTGCAAGATTCTGTTAATGTAACCTTACAATAAAGGTTGAGCTAGTACTCCTGGGTGTGCTTCTTGTCTGGACTTCCTCGCAGGCTGGCATCTATCGTACAAGTCTGAAAGTCTATCTCTCCCCCCTCACCGTTACAGCCCAAGAAACTAGGGAGGGTCCCTTCTGAGACATTTGCCATGCCCCCATTCCTTCTGCGGGCTCAGCTGCCTCTTATCTGACCACTGCCAGGTCTGCGGCTCTTCCTCCTGTCTCCCAAGGTCATTCCCACATGCCATTATAGCTTGATATCACCTCCATAAAAAGCAAAGCAAAATGAAGCATTGCATTGCATTTGGTGGGAGGGAGGGGAGCAAAAGGGAATGAAGGATCCATCCTTTCTTGAACAAAAAAAAAGTCATAGTCAAGTTACCTAGAATACACAAGACATTTAAACAGCTGAGGGAAAGGCACAGCTACAGCCAGAGCTGCATCTGTGCAATATCCAAAGTTAGGTTAGTGTTAACATTGGTTATGTTTTCTGTAGCATAGTGTGTTGTATGAACTTAGCTCTTTGGCTTAGTTTATAATTTAATATATTGTGTAAATCCAGAAAGTGAGTTATTTCAATAATCAAGTTAAGTGTGCTGTTTGAAAGTAGCTAACATTCTGTGCACTTCGGAAAGTATTGGACAAAGAGACTGACCCTACTAAGAGTGTTCCTGGAAGCTTGGCACTGAGACAAAGCAGCCATCAACAGACACATAGAGGTAAACCACATTTACATACCATTCAAAAGTGCCAAGCTTCCAGGAATTCTCTAGTGTTTTTGGATTTGGCTTGGTTTAGGATGCTCCCAGTTGAAAGTATGGTTGAGTCTGTCCATGTGTTGTGAGATTAAGAGTTTTCATCGTGTCTCCTGACTGCTAGTTGGTGTTTGTGGATGTGCTCTGCTAGTCTTCTGCCCGTCTGTCCTACATAGTGGCTGTTATAGTCCTTACACTGTATGTTGTAGATACATAGGAAGCTTGGCACTCAGACAAAGCAGCCATCAACAGACACATAGAGGTAAACAACATTTACATACCATTTATAAGAGACAATAGAAAAGCCAAAAGACCAGAATACCTCCTCTCCAGCAATCAACACCCAGATATGCAAAGATTAACACCAGGATTAACACCAGATGAACAATCAAACAGTACATTATACTTATATCAAGGAACTTGTTGTGTGTAGGTGCAGAAATAACACGCCGAGGCAGGGAATCTAGTCTCTAGTGTTTATTGGTACCTACATACAGAATCCTGCTAAACTGATGGTGCCCGAAGAGCTCCAGAGATATGAGTCCAACCTAGGGCGGAGCTTTCCTAAGGCGTTTGGGAAAGAAGGCCAGGCTTTCCGAGCTACGTGCTCGCTTGCCTCCCATGGGCAAGCTCCCCCCTCCGCTCTCCTGTGTCTCCCTGACACCACTATTAACTTAATCAATCAAACAGCAAACAACAGCCCAATCAAGGAACTCCCAAAAAGTGAACTACACCTCCACCAACACAAGCAGGACAAGCCATGATATATAAACAGAAAGCAAGTCCCACTCTCTTTTCGCACTGAAGATGTTGCCTAGTCTGGCAATGAAATGTCTGTAAGAAAACAACAAGGCTCAGAGAACACCAAGGACTCCACATTTCAACCCTGAGCTACAAATATTCTCTTCGATTGGTATTATACAAGGACTTTTATCCTAGAGTGTCTGGTCTACCCAAGAACAGCTGGCACTGTTTGTATTTGACTAAGATTGCTGGCCTCTTCAGATCAGCAGTATACACTTCAGTAGGCTACCACTTCAAGCAGTCTGTTGCTCAGCCTGGTGGCAATTCTGGTCTTGTGGCCTTGACAGTCTCACCCCTGCTTTTAAGTCTGAGTCCAGGAATACCAAGTAGGGGATTCTGCTAGGGCCTCAGAGTCAGGCTCTGACTTCTTGGGTTCAATCTTTCCAGATGCTTTATTATGATCCAGTTTCTGTTCTTCCTAGAAGAGGACCTAACTTATGGGACCATGACAATTAGGAAGAGTGATTTCTTCTTCTAATGCAGCAGATGCTGTAGGGCATATGGGCATTGCAGGATGAACATGAATATGTATACTTTTACAGCTCTTAGGGGAGCTGTTCTCACAAATATTTTTATCAGAGATATGTTATGATTTAGTAGACTTCTCTGGCTTTGAGGGTGAGGACAGCTATTTTGTTTGAGGCACTTGGAGCCCCTGTTTATGTCTTTATGCATTGTGAGAATGCAGAGAAGACAGCCACTGTGTTCTTGCAATAATTGTTTTCTGATAGCTGAACTTCAAGTGTGTTTGTGCATTCAAAATCATGCTCTACATTGACAGCCGAGACAATCTGTAATGTTTGTCAGATCTTCTCCTTCTCCTTCTCCTTCTCCTTCTCCTTCTCCTTCTCCTTCTCCTTCTCCTTCTCCTTCTCCTTCTCCTTCTCCTTCTCCTTCTCCTTCTCCTTCTCCTTCTCCTTCTCCTTCTCCTTCTCCTTCTCCTGGAAGGTAAGGAAACAATATTTTTACATTTCAGTCTGCATCACTTTTAAGCATGAGCCAATAAATGGAAGCTGACATTTCTATAACCCGCCTTATCTTTAATTGACTTAAAGTAGAGGCAGATTTTAATCCTTGTTTGCACAGATGAGGGCAATTGATTTCTAGATTTTTCATTAACAATCTGTTGACTCTTAAATGCAGAATAGTTAGGCTAGAAGCTCAGAGAGTATGTGTAACCAGGTTGACAAATAACTACATGGGGAACTTGCTCTTTGAGTTCTTTTTGCCTGAGGGACTTTTGCTACCTCTGACAGTTGAAAAGATGCCTAGAACATCTCCTCTTGACAGATGTTTAGGACCTTTCTGAACTTTCTTTTTAGTGGGAGCATGGGATTTACTTATTTTACACATATCTGAAGTGACCACGGCTCTTTTCTTTGTTTTTATGAGATTTTCTTCAAAGGCTGCCATTTCTTTGAAGCACTTCCTGGACTGACCATGTGATTATGCCGTATTTTGTGACCCATGGTCAGCCAGGAAATGTGTCAGATTTCTTATACTATATGATATTGGTAAATTGGATTTCTTTTCAATGCAAAAGTGTTTTGGCAAATTGCATCTTTTACAAAGCAAAGCAAAGCATTCTCATGGTGACGTGAATGCCAGGTGGCTGGACAACAGAGAAGCCTTGACGTTGTTTACATCCTCATGAGATAATGAAGCTAGAAGGTACCATTATTATGGCTAGCAATGGAAATCTTCCCATGAGAGATATCCTCCTGATGACCTTCTGTGGGAAGCCTTGCCCATGCCCAAGCCCCCCCTGAGCAAGGAGGAGGGGGGAACTTAGTGCGTAGATGCAGCACTGCTAACCAATAGCAGGTCATGCTATGTGCTTTAGGCCTAGTGCTTTGAGGCCTAGTGTGTGTAACAGCTAACTTCCAGCCAATCAGAATGCTAGAAGAACTGAATATACAACCATGCAAAATGGTGTTCTATGTCTTCTTGATTTCTAGTGTCTTTTAGCCATGTAGTTCTTCACGTGTTCACTTCCCGTGGACTGGGCAGAGTGAGCTATGCCTGGCTTTGGGTATAGGCCATGGCAGGAACTCTGGCCCTGGGATCAATACACGGAACTCTGCTTATAAGTTTGTTTTTGTTTTCCTTTTACAATGATGTATCCTGTATATTCATCTTTTTCATTGTTTGCGATAATGTACTGTATCTGCATTATTGCCCTATGCTAAACAGTAAACACTGTTGGCCCTAAGAAGCTGCATTCTTGTCTGTTTATTCTCAAGCCTCAGTTTTTCCCCTTTAAGCCAGCATATACCCTATCAAAATGTTGCAGTGGAGGATTAGCCTTTGAGAAGCAATCCATGCAGTGAATGTTTGAAGTGGGGAAAAAAAACCCAAGAATTTGGCCATCTGTAAAAATGAGTCAGATTCTCCACCCCCCATGAGGGATGAATGGTAGCTGAATCATTCCCCCCTCCCCCCCCGTACTTATTATCTATATTGTTCCTTTGGAAGGGAAAAATCCAAATCTGCTTCTAGCAAGATCCATGGTAACATTAATTTACAAACTTGGGTTTTGTAATCTCTGGTACACTGCCCCATCTAAATATGGGCAATACTATTGACATTATTGATATATACAGAACATTATTTCTCATTCATCTGTTCTTATACTTACTAGGCCTGTTAACATGTTAAACTAGATCAAACAGGGTTAATGCATAGATAAATCCAGGCAGCAGGGGATAGTGGGATTTAGTTTGGGGAAACTTTACTAATTCCCACCAATGGCCACTGCTGACATTTTGAAGTTCACACATCCGCAGCAAGCACACATTGAAGAAGACTAACAAAGACAACACTGAGCAAAATAGATTGGTGACCTGACTTTGTAAGACTGTTCATAAAGCCATGGCTTTAGTTGAGGTTCTCATTTGATATATACTATAAATATATAATATGCCATTTTTGCTTCAGGATGTAGAACCCATTGATATACACTCTACCCCTGTTTTCCATAAGATCAGCAAAAGACAGCTGGGGTTGATATTTTAGATGAATCCAAACTGGAATGAAGAAGTAGCCTGGCAAAGGGTATCACAGACATAATGCAGGAAACAAAATTGATGTCCCAGCTTCCCAAAAGTGATGTGATACAGTCTCACAATGCTCTAGGAGAAGACAAGGGCTGGGAAATAAAGCATTCAGGGAAGTGTAGAGATTAAACAGAGAACTGACAGTGAGGAACTGTCACGGACTACAAATGAGCTTTGGGGAAAGAGTTTTGCATTGGAACCAACCTGCCAATGAACAGCAAGGTGAAGAGAGGAATAAGCCCCCAGCTTCCTTAGTTCCTCATCCACTTTACTACTTGCTGCTTCTACAGCAGTATCATTGCTTCTTCCTTAGAGAAGAAGCTAGGGAGGAGGAGACATGTGTATGTGGAAAGGGAATTGTGCTAGAAAATGAAGGAGGAATTGTAGTGAAGACATCTTGCATACATGAATGTGTGAGCATGCCCCTCCATTTCCATTTTACCTCTTCAGTGATTTTGGAGAATGTGCAAGTTTAGTTGCAAGTTTAGTTCAGGAGCAAGTTGACTGAATCTTCAAGGGAAGACTCAGTTAAAGGTAGAGAATGGTGACTTAGTTCAAGGATAAACTGTTTCTGTAGGCTCCAACTAGCCTCCTACTGTTGCATTCCCCAATCATTGCTGCTTTATCTAGTCACCTTCTGCTGCTTCTTTGCCCTCAGTATCCTCAACCAAAGGCTGCCACATCACCGTTTAATGTGACCAGTGGTTATCATTTTGGTGGTGCGCATCCAAGAAAATATGACCTCAGGTAGGACACTGAGGCTGTCACAGGAAAAAGCAACTGAGTAAGGATAAATGATTCTGTAGGCAAACAGGCATAGAGGGCAAGAGAAGTCAAGAACTGTGAGATCAGTTGGAAACTATTGAAGAGAACAACACTGAGATTTGAGATTTGTTGTTGTTTCTTCAGTTGCTTCCGACTCTTCGTGACTTCATGGACCAGCCCATGCCAGAGCTTCCTGTTGGCCATCACCACCCCCAGCTTCCCCAAGGTCGAGTCCGTCACCTCCAGAATATCATCCATCCATCTTGCCCTTGGTCGGCCCCTCTTCCTTTTGCCTTCCACTTTCCCTAGCATCAGCATCTTCTCCAGGGTATCCTGTCTTCTCATTATGTGGCCAAAGTACTTCAGTTTTGCCTTTAATATCATTCCCTCAAGTGAGCAGTCTGGTAAAATTTGACAGTTTCACCTACTGAGGGTACAATTTTTTTAAAAAAATCAAAAATAGGCCTTTTTGATGGTGTCCTCACACCAGTAGAATTATTCCCCCCACCCTACTCCACCAATCCAAAGAAGTACTGTATATCTGCCCCTTCACTGTTGGCTTCCAAAAATCTATTAAGACAAATTTACTTCAGCCTGCATTTGATGTGATTAATTTGTGTTACTCATTTTATAGATTTTAATTCAGTGGTCTGCTCTGGTACAATATTTGATTAAGGAATTTTATTATGCTATAATTATAAGACATTATGTTTGAGTATTGAATTTTCTATACACTGCCTTGTGAGGGAAATATGCCCTTAATGAATGTTTAAAGATCTGTTAATGAAAACAAAAGAACAGCATGAAAGTGGGATGTTTACTGTAGAAGAGGGAAGTTCCCTTGAACCGGGAGGCCATTTTTACCACTTGTGAGTACCTGCACCAAGTAGCTTTACTCATCCCACATTCTGTCATGCTATTGAAACCCTCCATGAGATGCTTGGAGGGTGCAGAAGCAGGCTGATGAATAATGCAGAGTTATCAGACCAATGTGATTTCCACTCCCTGCGAAAAGATTTCCTCTTCATCAGCAAGAGTGACAGCCAGTCAGACCTAGAAAATACATAAATAAAGAACAGTTTGTATGTTTGTGTGTGGGAGAGAAAGAGAGAAAGGAGAAACAGACTTCTGAAAAGACGCAAAACTGAATACGTTAATCCTCTGGCAACTAGCTGTGTTAGCGGAATTGCTTCAGCCTTTGTCCTGTGTGTGAGTTTCTGAGGAATAGGAAGAAAACACTTCTCATGGCGTTGGGTTTCTTTTATAGTTTGCTGTTGGGGGGAGGAGAAACGTTCACCGTTGATGCTAACTACTAGGTACATCTGGCAGCAGAGACCAGATAGCATGTCGATGTAACATATACAGTGAAATTGCTACAGCTCGTAAGTGCATTCTTTTAGACAGGCACTCACTTTCATGAACTGTGAAATCTCTTGCTATAATTGCTAATCCTAATGGGCTTTTTAGAAGGCAGGTGTCTCTAGTCAATCCTTAGTATTGCATGGAGAACTGATTTTTAAACTTTTATTTATTTGTTGGATACATTTGTAATTATGCCAAGTGGGGGTGTTCCACAAAGCAGAGGCCACCACAGAGAAACATCAACTCCAGGCCCCCACCAATCTCATATACCACATTGTTGTAACCCGCCCAGAGTCCCTTGCAGGGGAGATGGGCGGGGAATAAATTGAAATAATAAATAAATAAATAAATATCCCATAAGTTGGAGATACAGGTAGTTCTCGCGTAACAACCACAATTGGGCCCAGAATTTCAGTTGCTAAGCGAAGCGGTCATTAAGCAAATCTGACCCAATTTTATGACCTTTTTTGTGGCAGTTGTTAAGCGAATCACAGTAGGTGTTAAGCAAACCATGTGGTCATTAAGTGAATCATGTGGTTCTCCACTGATTTTGCTTGTTTTATTTGACTTCAGTTACAACAGACCATCCTGATAGCCTTCAGTCCATCTCCTTTTTCTGTGATCTTTTTCAAGCCACAAGAAGAATTTCAACTGGCATTCTGGGGGCTGCATTTTATGGTCAGAATTAGGACAAAATGAACGAAATGCAGTATTAATTAAATCTGCATTAACATGTGCCAAATACTATTAACACAATTCTCTTCCATCTATTTAATTATGTTGGGGTTTGATATACCCAGGAATTTACAGCTAGATATAAATTATATTGAGAGGCTTGATATTTAGGTGAAAGAGGAAATATTCTGCAGAGTCACCCAATTAGCAGCCATTGTTGTAGGGATGATATGCCAGTGTATGACACATACAACAGGTGCTAAGAGTTAAGTTGGGTGTGGTGGATAATGAGAGTGACCTATAAGGTGATTAGTCAGTTTATATAGAAGTACAGAGATGTCCTGTAATTCATTTTTCTCATTCCTCATTCTACCTCTGTATGCTGTATCATTGGATCGCTGGTGCCTAGGAGAGAAGCAGGCTGCTCCATCTGCTCGCCCTGACAAATTATTTCTCTCTTGTTTGACAAATTGTTTGACAAAAATGACAAATTGGTGAATTACAAATTTGAACTTTTCTGGGGGCTGCACCCTAGATTTGGGGGCACATGACACCTGGGGCCTTAGAGTTTAAATCCAGCTGCTAGGAGCAAAGGTGAAAGAAGGCTATCAACCTCCCATCCATGCTTGGGAGATACATCTTGGTGGTCTTGGTGTGACAGAGAATGCTGTAACAAGGAAATCTGATCTGATTGGTCTGATTCACCAGGGCTTTCGTTTTGTTCTTATAAATAAACTTCATGGCAGAGTAGCACCAAGGCAGAAGTCAGTGAATCCAGACCCAGATAAGACTATCAATTAAAGTCTCCTTTAAGTTCAGCTTGGCTCCTGGTGACCTCATAGATATCCTCATGTACTTTTGGGAAATTGGTTTCCCATTGTTTTCTTCCAGGAGTGTTTCTTGATTTCCCAATGCAGCTTACAGTTGTGGGACTGCCTAGTGTCTCCCATGCAAGCATTAACCAAATGTGTCCCTGTTTACCTTTTTGAGATCTGCCAAGTCAGCTAGATATTGCCAGCAAGCTAGTCAGACACTGTCAAGGGAAAATGGAGGCCCAAGGGGAATCTGAGATGCAAATACTGAGGTACTTTGTACAAAAAGTATGAGATTTCCGTGATGTGATGCTGAAAATAATATTCCTGTTGGGAATGTCCACATTCAGCTTTTCTTGGTTACCGTACTTCCTGGAAAGCCTGCAGGGGTGAATTCCTACAGGATCATTCTGTGAGCGAAAAACGAACTGTATCATGTCCCCATGTATATTACAATACATGAGTTGGCTGACGGGGGTTATCAAATTTTTTGTTTCTGCATATTTTTTTATTAAGGATTTTGATTACAATAGTAAAAACTAATACAAACTGAACTGAAAGAAAAAGGAAGAAAGAAAGAAAGAAAGAAAGAAAGAAAGAAAGAAAAGTTCAAGAAAGAACAAAGAAAAAGAATATGATAAAGAAAAAGAAAATAAATATGTAAAGAATTGACTTCCAACCTTCATTACAACAAGTATAGACAAATTAAGTAGCTCTACACCCCCTGTAAGGTTACAAACAGATAACTCTTCATCCCTTATCTCATCCCTTACCTAAAAGCAAATCCATAAAACATCAACTTTTCAATCCTGGTGTCAGCAAAAAGTCTGTTAAGGGTTGCCAGAACTTTGCAAAAAAAAAAAAAAGTATTATTTTAATCTTGATCAAATAAACCAACTTTATATTCCTTCTTTTTACTTCTAACTGTCTTATCTTAATCTTTAATTAATTCAAATACTGTCATAAGATTTGATTTCTCTTCAATTATTCTTTATCCCATTGCACAGACTTCTTCAAGGGTTTAACAAGCCTCTTTTGTAGATCCAATAAGAAAATATTTTCCAAGTCATTCTCTTGGTTTGTCATTTGTATTTCCCCTTTAATTTTTAAAACTTCAGCCAGTTTCTTTTGTATATCCAATAAAGCATTCTTTTCCAAATCAGTTAGTCTGTTATTTGTAGTTCCACTTTTGGTACTTTCTCTGTCTTATCGGACAAAATTTGCTCCACATCTGTCATTCCCTCATTGACATATATTGGACATAATCTATCTGTAGAATCAGACATCATTACTGACACTGTTGATATTGTAGCTACTAATTTCTTGCTCCATTCTTCAAAGATCTCCTTTAATATTTACCAATGTTAACATTTTGTGTCATTTTGTAAGTTGATTTTTAAAATTTTGTAAGTAAGAAGATATTCTCTTCTATTGGTACATTTTGTAAGTCCCAGTTAACTGAAACCAAAAACAGGCTTGTATTTCCCCCCCTTGTACTTAGAATCTTTAGTGCCCTCTAGTGTCCCGTTTCTAAAATCATAAAGTCACTTATCTTTGTTATGAACCAATTTAGCCAAAATAATTCTGGTTTCCATGAGAAGCTATTTATTTTTTATAGTTAATTCTAAAATCTTATAGTAAAAGACAATATTCCAAATGTAACTGGACCCTTAATCTGTAATTTTCTTACATCAAAATCTTATTTAGCTTTTTGCTGTTTATTTCAAATTCTTTAAGTTCTTAAGCTTGCAATTATTTTTTCTTTTGTCCAGATTTGAAGCTAAACTCACCTGGCATCTTTTCAAACTTGTCATTCCAAAGGTCTCTAATAATTTTAAGATGGTTATTAGGCAATTTCTGAAAGTGATTAGAAAGTTAGGCTTGTGAACTTAGTGTCCTTTAAAAGGCTCTGCCACAGTTGTGAACAAGATAGCTGATCCCTTTGTCTCCTGGTGCTCAAACCCATGGAAGACCGCTGTCCCGTGGTCTCCTCACGAGGAGCAGCCATCCAGAGCACACGTGGGTGATCTCCCATCCTCTCCTTATCTGGAGAGGTTCTGAAGATCTGGTCTACTCACCGGTTCGGTCTTTGTCGCAGTCATTGGCTCCACTTTTGCGGAGATGTCTTCAGTTCACCATGCCTCCCCCAGAAGTTCTTGGGGGGGTCATAAGATTTTTTTTAAAAAGGGGGGTGAACAGCCCAAAGATGACTTTTTAAAAGAAGTTTGAAACCAGGTCCCTGAATCCACCCTACGACATTAAATTATGATGCATACCCCCAAATTCAGCTTCCGTCCCTACAAATTTTACTGAAATCCATCTGCTACTTCCTCCTTCCATTAGGACCGCCTGGTCCAAATTCTCCATCACCATCCCTACAGTTGATTGAAAAAGAAGTTGGCTGAAGTCACTGCTCTGAGAATGTTCCTGACAGGATCATTCCATCCTCAGTGCCCAGTGTTTTGCTAATGCTGGTGCTGTGTTTTTCCATGTGTTTTGGGACCTTACCTTTTCTTTTCTTTAAAAAAAGAAAAGAAGAAAAGAAAACTTGCCACCCCCCCCAAAAAAAGAGCCTAGCTCGTGCACACTTGTTCCTTACACTGAGAAATATGATGCTGCACTGTATGTGGTCTTAAAAAGTCAAAAGGATTGAGCATACCAAGTGTGGTTATTGAGCATACCAAGTGTGGCAAAGAGAATTGCTGAGATGGACACTCCCTGGTGTGAATGCACTTTTGCAGGCTAGTCTTGTTTCAGAGATACTCTCCAATAGCAAATCTGTTGGGGGGGGGGGATTGGCAAACTATATACCAGTTTATCTCTATTAAGAAATTGCTTCCCCTTCCTTGTGGAATTATTTCATTCATTCATCTCTGAAGCATATTGTGCCCAATCCTGTTAAAAGAACTACGTCTCATAGTTGGAGCGCTGGTCCAATTAGCCATGTCAACAGTGATTTTCCTTAAAAACCATTTGGCCAATATCTTTCAAACATGTGCCTGTAGCTCTTCGGATCAGATGCTCTTACACTTTCTCTCAATATTGGAAAGATCTGGGAACCCATCAGCTAATTATCAGTTTAGCTCTTCCATCAATAAACAAAAATGTCTCTTCCTTTTCAAACAAACAGCTGATTTGAGCCACCCATCTGTAGAAACACCGCAGTCTTGATCAGCCTCTTCCCCCATCAAGGCAATGTTTCTTTTTGCTCCATCAATTGCATCTGTAGTCTCTATAGATGTTCCTAGGGGTGAATTTACATTGGATTTTTAGCAGCTTTGGTAAAGCGAATGGTAGCACCTCAATTGGACTGCTGGCAGGGGAGCTGGCGCTCGGCAAACAACTGCTTGATAGTCCGTAAAGAACAGGCTATTCTGTCAGTGGAGAAAGACACCTGTCGTTTTGATGAGCCAGCAATAACTTTGAGGACATAAGGAATTCATGAAAATGCAGTGAAGGGGAAAAAAAACATACTCACCACAATATACTTAGCTGGCAAAAAACAGCAGTGTCTCTATTTCTCCCCCAACACCACTATACCTAGCTCTCCAGATTTCCATATTTATTACTCACTTTGTGCCACCAGGATTGGAGTGGAATCATTTTGCAGTTATGAAACCTAAGTATAATGGATGGGATTTTTAGAGATCCACCATAAGTGACATGTGCATTTTTGGAAGGCTTCTGTCATTTGTTCTCAGGTAATTGACACAAACTAACACACACTCTCACTTTCTCATTTTTGCTGCCAATGTTCTTCTCAATTTTGAAATCCTTAGGAATGGATCAACAGGAGTATTGAGGAATAGCAAGCGTTTGAGTCATTCATCTTAGAGGCATGCTTACATATGAAAGTTGCAAATGCAAACCTCACTTCAGTTGTTTCTGTTCCCATTGAGAAAACTTCAGAACTTACCATTCTGGGAAGAGGCTGAGAAACAAATGAGATGTAATAATGAACATGAGAATTGTTTAAGCAACCCTATCTTTGCTTGCAAGGTGGGTAGAATAGATTACAAATGATGGGTGCACTGTCAGAAGACTAAACTAGGGACAGATCATCCTGGAGAAGGTCTATCTGTGTGGTTGGTAAGAACTGGAACCACCCTGATTGCACACAATCAAACTCTGCTCACTCCAACATTAATGCATGGACTGGAAGGTCTAAAAAAAAGGGAACTTATGTGCATTCAGCTGAATAGCCATTGCCTTCTGCAGAAGCTTAGGAGTAAAGGTGTGCAAAATGTTTTTGAAATACTTGACTCAAAATGTTCCATTTCATGTTCAAAACACTGTTCTGAATTAATCAGTTGTTGAGACCTTCCTGGAAGTGTTCTAATGCTGTTCCTACCATCCTGGAAGGGTCATCACACTCAAAGCAGGGCCAGTTTTGAGATCAAAATACCTGTTTCAGAACTTGAAAAATAGTTGGAACAGTGTTGGAATCCTTCCAGTAAAGTCAATTTGACTTATTTCAAACTCAAAGCAACAGATCAAAATTTGAGCATTAAGGTTTCAAATTTGAACCATTTTGCACACACTTAGTAAGGAGTCAACAATGTCTCAAAGGCACATACACACACAATTCTTTGAACATGTGGAGGGTAATTTCTGCAGGAGACTATCTGAACTGAACGCATGAATGCAAGATATATAACACTGAGCATGACGAATATCTTTTGGATAGGGAAAACCATAATCCTAGGATATTATAACAATGCCAGGGGTCTGGAGCTTCAGAACTGAGGGTAGAAGAAAAGACTATAGAGTGCATTCTTGTCTTAGGAAGTATCTTGCAATGTTCTGTCTTACTTGTGGCTGAAGGGCGGTAGTAGGTCTGTTCAACACAGTAAGCAATATTTATGAACATTCTCCTTTACAATAGGATCCTCGATCATCCAGTTGCATAAATCACCACCAGCCAGCCTCCAAGTCAGTTCATATTTCTGCAGTTCGTTAGCAGCAGCTCAGGAGGAAATTGCATTTATTATAATTGCCTCTAATTGCACCAGATTAGTGATTACAATTATTGATGGCAGCTGATTATTCATTAAGCTTCAAATCAATCCTCTTGCATCCTCATTATCCAAAAGAGTCATTCTGATGAAGTGATCAGTTTGGAGGTCCAGAGTTCTTCCAGAAACTCCTGAATTGTGGCTGAGTTAGTGCTGGTGTAAAATTGGCACTTGGAAAACAAAGCTTAACTAGAGAAGACTGGTCACTTGCCAACTGTGCAGGAAGGGCAAGTTTAGCATCTCAAGACAGAACTTATTTCAGTGTCTCACTGATGGTTTGGTAGCATTTCCCTGCAATTATTATCTGCACAGGATTTGGGCAAGTTCTCATAGAAATGAAGACCCCGAAATCAAGATAGTAGCACCAATCACAGACCCAGCTCAGATTAGTAGTTGCATATCTGGCAGCCACATGTTTCATATACAACATTCTACTCTATAGAAAGATTCAGCGGACCAATCTCCTGGTGTCATCCTGTGCATTTTCCTGTTCCTTCTCTGCCAATAGCCAGTGATGTGGATTAAAATCCAGGGAAGCCAGGTGTGTGTGTGTCTGTGTCATCTGTGCATAATTAAATATGCATTTGACAGCAATATTTTGGTGACAGCAATATGTTCAGTATAATGTTAGTCCAGTGGTAGGTAAACATAATGGGCCATTAAGCATAAGAGCATGTTGCGGAAGTTCCCCCAAAATGGCTGCCATGTTTGGTATAGCTAGTCACCAAACACCCATTTACCAGAAGGATTGCCTGTCTTTTTAGCTCTGTAGGATGCTCCCTTCCCACCCCAGTTTACATTGTCTTTCTCCTGGGCAGGTGAAAGAGAGATCAAACAGATGCCCATCATTTCTATTTTTGAGGGATTCCATCTTGGTCCCTGAGGCATTCTTAGAAAACAAAGGTATCTGTCTGTCTCAGGTGGGCTAAGAGCCTGCTGGGCTTCTGGGGAATTGATCACAAAGACATTGCTACACCAGGCTGCCCTTTTATCATCTATGTCAGGAGCAGAGCAGAATTAAAGTATAACATACATGTGTGTGGTCCCTGTCAAATTGTAATACCCTGGATAGATACTATCTGAAAAGGGTTGCCCTGGGAAGATAATTCAGTACCGAATCTTCTGGTTAATCTTGACTTCACCTGTATAAGGAATTATATACCTGGTCAACTTTGACATAATTAAGGGAATGGTAAGTAGATGAGGATCTTGGTGGAACAAGCAAGACAGATCATGCAGTTTCCAGTGAAGCTGAAACATTTCTGCAGCTAGAGTGAAGAAAAGTCCCTACAATTTATGTCCCCATACTGAGCTTCCATTTTGTAGTTCCATGCTGCTGGGCAACAAAGTCAGCTGTCTTGATCATTAATCTCATTCAGTTTCCTTCTGCTGAGGAGATTGAGAGGGAGGTGGACAGTATGATGGAAGGTCAGAGAGTGCTGGAGACTGTATGATTTCCCTTCTTTTCCTCTGCAAGATCCTATCCTACTTTCCCTCCTCTCTGTCTCACTCCATGTCCAGATGTTTATTCTCTTGTCACCTGGACTCTGCTATCTCTCCATCACTATTCCACAAGGGGAGAAGAAAATGAACTAATCACTTACAGCAAATGACAACAGAAGTGGAGGTTGATTGGCTAATTGTGAGGAATACGTTTGGCACCCTGATGGGTTTGCCATCTGCTGGAAGGCAGCCAGTGACCAAGGGAAAGAAGACATTACACACATCTTCTATCTTTCAGAGTAGGTTCTATAGTTTAGCTGTAACTCAATGGTGGAACATCTGCTTTGCATGCCGATGGTCCCAGGTTTAGTCCCTGGCTTCTTCAAGTTGGGTTGGGAAGACTCTGGTCTGAAACCTTATCAAAAAGTATTGAGATGGACCAATACACTGATGGTACATGGCATCTTTTTGTGTTTCCAGTAAGTTTTTTTTATTTTGGGGATTTATCTGGGCTAAAGCTGGGGCAGTTCATGTCACAGTTGGAACCTATCTGGAATAGGGTGAAGAGTTTATTTATTTATTTTATTTATTATTAAATTTCTATGACCGCCCATCTCCCCCTCAGGGAGGGACTCTGGGCGGTTCACAGCCATAATAACATCATTAAAATACAATAAAAACACAATAAAATATAAATACAATAAATATAAATTAAAACCAAGTGGCAGATGGTTTCTACAGTGACGCTGAACATATTTAAAATATTCAGCCATCCCCAAACTTGACCACTTTCCCTCTTGCCCCAGGCAAGATCACAGAGCCAAGTTTTTAATTTTTTTATGAAGTCCAGGAGTGAAGGGGTCTGTCTTATCTCTGGGGGAAGGATGTTCCATAGGGCAGGTGCCACTGCAGAGAAGGCTCGCCTCCGAGACCCCGCTAGATGGAACTCTTTCATAGAGGGGGTCTGCAGCATGCCCTCTCTGCAAGATCAGGTAGGACGGGACGATGTAATGGGGATGAGGCGGTCCCTCAGATAACCTGGGCCCATGCCATGTAGGGCTTTAAAGGTAATAACCAACACCTTGAATTGGACCCAGAAGCAAACTGGCACCCAATGCAGCTCACGGAGCAGATGTGTTATACTGTATGTGTCGATCTTGGTGCACTTAAAACTGCCCGCGCAGCCGCATTCTGTACCAGCTGTAGCTTCCGGATATTCTTCAAGGGTAGCCCCATGTAGAGTGCGTTACAGTAATCTATATGGGAGACAACCAGGGCATGAGTGACCGTTCGAAGGGCCTTCTGTAAGAGTTATCTTACATGAATTCTCTGGACAATGACATCATGGCTATATTTATTTATTTATTAATCAGATTTCTATCACCGCCCATCTCCCTCCTCCGGAGGGACTCTGGGCGGTTTACAACAAGATAATAAAAACAAGAAACATAAAATATACATACAATATATAAAATACCATTATTAAATAATTGTAAAACAAAATTAAAATCCAAGAGGCAAGAATAGTAAAAAGATCTAACTCAATCCGATGTAGGAGAGGGGCTCTCTAAGGTATTAGCCATCCCCATGAGTGACTATTTCTTCTTTGGCCCCAAGCAAGGCGGCAGAACCAAGTTTTCAGGTTCCTCCGGAAGGTCAGGAGCGAAGGGGCTAATCTCACCTCCGGGGGCAAGATGTTCCAAAGGGCGGGATACATATTGTAGTATTAAATGCAAAAGAAGACAACACTCTCTTGAGGCATAATTCCTCTGAAATACCCACTACTTTTCCTGATGTTCCAATTCTCTCCCCAACCCAATCGTCATTCTCTCCCCCCTTTATTTTTCCATTTATGCCAAGGGAAATCTCAAGCAATTTATAACTTATTTAGGAAATCAATCTCTCTTGACAGGCAGGCAGGCAGGCAGATGCTCATTCTGTGAGTTTTGAAGCAAACATAGTTCAATCTTATCTTCCTGGCTGAGCTACTTATCTTGGGAATGAAAGGTAGAGCTTATGGAAGGAGCAATCCTTTGCTTTCTCACTAACAGGATTGGGACTTCTACTCTCTGTGGCAAGTTGAGTTGAAGAGAAACAATTGGAAGATACAGTATGCTTCTGAGATGCATGGATTCATCTTTAAAGCTTAAGCTACCCTTGTAAGTTACAATGCCAAGTAAGGATAGCCTAAATGAAAACAAGAGGCTCTCAGTCCCCACATCTGTTTTTCTCCACTGACCATTTTCTGTATATCATACCCCAGCTCCCTTCCTTTCTAGGCACTTGTCTGGTATAGCTAACCTTTCAAAGGTTTGATGAGGCAGCTCAACTGTCATGGGCCCAAGAGAGATGGAATTAATATGGAGTGCATGAGAATTTGAGGAAGAATATGTGTATCTTGATGTAAGCTGCCATCCTCAATCCCATCTAAAGCCCTTTAAAAAAGGACTTTGACACTCCCCAGAAAATGAGGCCATTCACTGAAGCAGGACATCAGGGAAGAATGATACGGTGTTGTTGCATCTGAGAACAACAGCCTTGTCACGCTGACTTATGATGGATGAGCGAAAGGACTATTTCTCATCCATGTTGAGGGAAGCGAAGTGTAAAGAAGAATGCACTGGGTAGCTCAGGACAATTCATCTCATGTTGGGCTCACTCTGAGAAATGGTAGAGTTTAAAGAAGTGGGAAGTGAAGTAGCAACAATGAGGAGAGGAAAGGTGGAAATTCATTAGGCAAGGCATAATCTCGTAGGGAAATATCAGAATGTCAGGCAGCAGAAATTGGAAGGAATGGGTTGAGAAACACGCACACACCAACAATATCTTGTTGATATTGGTCAGCTGTTAAACCAGTCATGGTGATAGCAGAGAATAGGCAAAAACTGTACTTCATTTCATCTCCCTAATTCTTTTTCTCCCAAGGAATCATGAAGGAGAAAGAACCAAGCAGGCAAACTTGCCTATACAAATAGTAACAAATGAGAACCTTGCAGTTAATGCCCCTCCTCTCTAAACGTAGACCTAGGTGGAAACCCCTGTCAGCCTATTTTCAAGAAGATGGAGAGAGGGTTTCCCCCCCCCCTTTTCTTTTTTATTATGTCCATCCCCACAAATGTTGGAAAGGAATTATATAAAGGGGCTTAGGACACTCTCTGTCCATCCATTTGTCTATTTATTTCTCTGTCAGCAGGATAACTCTCTGATAGATGAACCAAATGAAACCATATTTCCGGGGTGTGTGTGTCTGTGTGTGTAGAAGCTAGCAAAAGAAAGATTGAGTTTGAAAATGGGCTGAATCCATCCAGCAGTTGCAAAGAAAAATATTGCAGAAAAAAATCCCTAAAACATCTCTATGGAAGAGGACAGAGGGTCAGAAATGACATGCCTTTTCAAACCATTGCACAGCCCCAATACACACGAACGCATGCACACACACCTTTGCAGGTGCCTATGTGAATTTTCCAAAGGACTGCATGACACGGGAACATTTTCATTAAAAGCTTTTGATTCTTTGGATGCATGGATTGGAAATGTGTCCACACTCAACTTTTCCAGTGCCAAAGTTAATCCATTTTATAACAGCTTCCATGTGTGCCAAATTATAGAAGACAAGAAGCTCTGTCTTAATCTTGGGCCTTGGCAATGACCTAGCAAGGCTTGGAAATATTATCTCTCCCCTTCCACACCCCCCCCCCAAATTAGTTAATATAATAAAATTGAACAGTTTTTTCTTGTGATAAATGGACATTATCATCCAATCTCTTAGTGTGAAGCCATTATGATGGGCTTGATATCATGGACTGAATTTATCAGATCTGTTCACTGCTACGGAAGGGAAGGGTTGAATGCGATAACAATCCATGAAAATGGATTCAAGGTGATGGGTCTCCTCGGATAAATCATCACATCAAAACTGAAATTTTTCACAAAGAAACGGTATGTTTTATCGCAACATCTGCTATTATGAATTTGCTTCTTGGCTTTAGAAACAGACGCAGCTGGAACGCAATAGCAAGAGGGTAAATTAGGACTGTTTCTTACAGTGTACTTTATGAAATGTGACTATGACCAACGACTGTTTGCAAAAGCTGTAACTGATAGCTGCCCAATGTCTGGGGTTGCTCTTTTATAATGTGTAAAATAAAGCCAAGGATAAAGCAGGTGGTATCTTTTGGTTTATGACAGGTAAGCTTGCTCTCTTTCTTTTCCTTTCAAGCTTTGAAAGTGTATTCATGGAAAAGCCCAGCTCATTCTTCCTGAAGCTGAACTTGGAGGGGTTAAATCCACATTCCCACCTCAGCTTCAACATGCTTGCAGACATTAGTTGAAGCTAGCTGGGAAATTCTGATGTGGAGATATAAGTTTCTTGATTTGGATGAAGTAACAAACCAGCTTGCCACTAATTGGAAAGTCACCAATTTAATGGAGCACACAAAGCCATGATAGATAAACGATAGAGTGAATAAGGACTTGCCCCCCACTCTCTTTGCCATAGCACAAGTTGGGCAGCTTCTGACTCCTCGTCACAGTCAGCAAACGGCTGGTTCATAATTGCTCATAAGCCATAATGTGACTTGCATGGTTTGGGCTTAATGAGTTGTGTGAACATAGCCATTGTGAGTTTCAAACTGGTGTTGTAGCTTAGCACCATGTGTGAATCCAACCAGCCAACCTATGGCTTGAATGTTATATGCAAACTGACTTGGTGGCTGGGACCATATTTAACCTTAACCCATTATGTGGTCTGATTGGCTCAGCTTCAGGTATTGTATGGTGATTTGTAAACCATGTATTTCTCTTAGTGTGTTGTATGAACCCAGCCAATTGGGGATCATTCAAACTATGATTAAGCAAACCATGGCTGAGCATGTGTGAACCAGGTCTCTCTGTATGTACATACCAGGGATATGTAGCAGGGAACCAGGATTGGTGTAATATCTGCCAGTGGAACACACTGCACAGTTCTGCTTTTTCCTCTTGTGGCCTTATTTGGTTGTAACAAAAGTCATTTCTTAAGAAATCGAGGCTATTCAGAATCTCAGATTGGTGAAGGAGCAGGAAACAGATGTGTTACAGGTTTATTTTATTAACAGGTTTACTGTTGTTTTAGTTATTGTTTTATGCACTCTAACAAGTGATGGCGTTGGCTGCAGAGAGTCTGTGTACTCTGTTGCCTGTTTGCTGCCTGCTTCCTAAACTGGATGGTGGGTGTTACAAATTGTCAGCGCCTGGAGATCAGGGATTAAGAGTTGCTCTATTATGCCTCCTGTAAAGAGCCTGGGAAATATCTGAACCCAACTGCAGTGCCAGTAGCCTTGTTTTCCTCCTCTAAATTGAAAATAGCTTGGCTTCAGGGGACCTTATGAGTCATGTGATAACAATAAATAGCAGTGAAGTTTAGGAATGATTGAGCTGTGATTTGCAAGGGCTCCTAACTTCAAGCGATATATGTGATGGTGCCATTAGTGCTGCAAGCTCGTGAGAAAGAATGTTGAATGGCAGGGATCTTTTGAGTGTCAGATCTGGCCTGGAGGCTGGACCAGATGCCAACTTTAAAAAATGCTATTAAAGGAAATGGGACTAATTAGCCATCCAAGGTGGTGGGGGAGCAACTTCAGCAGTGTCTATAAAGAAGCATACTTGGGGGTTTCCAAAAGGCGTAACCAACAAAAAATCAAAGGCATAATTGCAGTTACTTCCTATAAATTCACTTCATAAGGCTTAGGAAGATGCCATCAAAACCCAGCAGGCTTTTCTCATGTTCACACAACATTGGTTTAGGGCCCCAGAGAGGCTTTGTTTGAAAGGCAGAGCTGGCTTACATATTCTGCAAAGCCGCCGTTTAAGTATAAATTGTTGAATAAACTGGAGTTGGATGGATTCACAACAGTTGATACTGTAAATCCCAAAGAGTTGCAAAACCACAATGACTGGGTTCCACAATACTCAACAGAGTCCCATTTTTTATCAGCACAATATTTGAAACCAGCCAATGGATTTGTTTGGATATTGGAATCACTTCCACCATATCTTCTGTCACTCTGGATATTCTGTTATGTATGTAGTATCTTGTGAATTAAGCAATGACAGTTGGAGTCAACTCAGGTTTTAGATGAATAATTCCTCATCCATTTCTGAGGAGACTTCAGACGACCCAGGTTTCTGTCTGGATCCAAAATGGATCCATCTTGCCATCATTCATTCACTCTTGCAACAATTCCTGGCACCTTTACTTATTTATGTTATTTGTTTTGAGCATTTATAAAGCTGTCCAACTCAAACAATGGGCCTCTGGGTGGTGTACAACAAATGTAAACATTAACTGAAAAGAGACAACCATACAGCATTAAAAAATAGCCCAATATATAATACGGTGAACCAAACAGGATAATTTAAAACAACCAAAAGGGGACTCCACTAAACTAGACCCAAATGTCTGGAGAAGTAGCAGGTGCTATGAAAAATGGAGTGGATTGCTTAAGGCAGAGCTTTCCAAACTTTTCATGTTGGTGACACACTTTTTATATATGCATCATTTCGCGACACACTCTTACAGCAGGGCACAAGGCAGGCACTAGGACCTGCGCGGAATCCTGGCAGGGCTCGGAGGCAGCAGCAGCAGCCGTGACACACCCAGACACTGCAGCTGACACACTAACGTGTCGCGACACACAGTTTGGAAAGCTCTGGCTTAAGGGAACAATATAGAAGCCTTCAGATCCTAATCTATTCAGACTCTGTTTGATTATTTGCATAAGTATAGGATAACTGGAAAATTAACCCAATTATTTTGGATTGATGCTGGGCATGATATGGATGGATCCGTCCTTTTTCTGCTCCCCATCTGTACTTTTGGGAAGATCTACTGCTTATATTTTTCATTCAGTAGGATTCAGGTACAATCCCTGGTATGTCCATGTAAGGTTATAGAAGACCATGCAGCCTTCCATAACAACAATCACTACGGCAGTTGTCCAGTTGCTATAAAGTAGCATTCTGTGTTCCTATGGGTAAGGACTCATTCCAAGATCAGAACCGTTTAACAGAGCCAGGTGAAGAGTGTGCAGATCAGATAATCTGCAAAACAACATGTTTCACTTAAATTGGAAAGAACTCAAAGTTGGGATAGACCTAGTGCTATGGGACACTAGACAAATAGATAAATGCACCATCCAAGCACAAGTGTGTTTAGGGCTAGACTCTCAAGGTCCACCCAAGTTGAGTAAATGGTTAGGCTCTGGATACTGACATGTTTGCCACCTACGCAGGAGTAACCAAGATGGCTTTTAGTAGTGACCTTTATTGTAGGTACTGAACATCATGCAGATCCAAAAATTTTGATGACAGCAATTCTTTTTTCCTGGGTACTCTGCTAATTGAGCCCTTTCATGCCAATATAAAGGGCTCATGTAAGGGGCCCCTCGCCTCTCCCAGTTAAAATTAGCAGATGATTGAAACATTTATTCATGCATCCTGTTGGGAATAAAACTGCAAGGGAAAATGCTCCCGCTTGTTCTCTCATCCCCGGTGTTATTTGAAAGCCACAATCTAAAGGCAAGATGAAGGAGAGACTTTTGTGGCCTGCAGCTCCTTGTTTGTGGATTATTTTCTAAAGATGCTCCCTAGAATATCAATTTCTTGTGATTAGAAGGTCCACCAGGTACTGCGTTTGAACAGAGGAGACTTGAGCCAAAAGTGCAGCTTCCAGTTTGCCTTTTGCTGCCACTGTCTCTTGCAGACAGGACTCAAAACCTTTGTGCTTCTAGTGCACCCCTAACTGGTGAAGTTCAGAAGAGCTTGGATTGAGTGAAGCAGCTTGGCACTAGGGACAGAGAGGGGAGGGAGAGGATGTCCCACTGTAATACCTCAATGGCATTAAGAATAATACTGGAATAGTAGGTGAGCCAAGCAGAAGAACAGGAGTGGAAAGGCAGCTGAAGGGGGAGTTATCTTCAAAGAATAAGTTAAAGTGCACAGTGAATAAAATAATATTGAAAAGTCATGTTTGCTGATTGGAATTTGCTGCATGATGATGTTCTTGGGCATCGGTGAGAGAAAGTTGGAGTGAAAGCAACTGGGGGCAATTTTATTAAGGCAAGTGAATGTGTTCACCAGGAATGCTCACCAGGAGTCAAGCAGAAAACAGTGGAATTCCATGATGTTGTCTTGCTTCCATTTACTATATGTCCATCCCAGACCAAGCCATGATATGTATCAGTCACTATACTTTCAGCCTGGTCATTTCACTTATTCAGCTTTCAATCATGAATATATTGAGTAATCTAGAAAACAGATATTCAAATGTAGAGTAGCCCTGTATCCTTGTGCACTCTCACATGCTGGCCATACTCCCAAGCATTGGCTTTAACAAGATAGGATAACACACACACACACACACACACACACACACACAAAGAGAGAGAGAGAGAGAGAGAGAGAGAGATCTATTTTCAGATTGTAAAGTAGGTTCTTTAAGGCTTGAAACAGTCATACACGACACCCTCAAGTTCCTTCTAATTTGGTAGAGCAGAGTCGGACACAGTTCATATGATCAAGAAGGAGCCCTCGGAAACAAATGCGCAGTCCAATCATTTGGAGAGGAAGGTCTCCTCTTTCTTTTACTCAAGGGTGATGGTGAGACAGATCAGTCAGAACTCTTCAGTTCATGAAGAAGGGCTGGGTGTGGACATGCAAAGAATGACAATCAGCTTTTGCCAGTGAATTACCATCTAGTGACATAGGTGAGAAACAAGAACTCATCAAAACTCTCCCACATACCATAAAATTGTAGATAACCTTTAATCATATACCACACCAATATTCTCAGCAGGAGGAGGATAATCAACACTTGCAATAGGAAGGGAGATTTCATGTTTATATGCTGCTGCGATTTTCTTTCTGGCAAAAAGAAAGGAGAAGAGAAAAAGAACTCGGGAATGCATAGGGTGTAGAGTGGAAGAATCCAAATGCCTCATGGGTTAGTCCTAGTCATGGGAACCTGCAGAATTAACTCACATGTCTAATCCTAACTATGAAGGTGCCAAAATGATTTCCCGCAAGTTCTTTCTAATATGGTAGAGCACAGTCAGTGATAAATTGTGTCATGACAATCTCCACCCGTAACATATTTGCATGGGATGCTGCAATATATATGAAAGGATGGAGTTTGGGATGATGTACATTTCCTCACTTCCTCCCCCTACCATCCCCACAAGTGCTTCCATGTACAAGCAATCATTGGCGATCACTTGTAGCCGAGTAAGATTGTCTTCCAAAGGTAAAATTTTAACAGTGGACCCGTAAGTGGCTATAAAGGCCAATTCTGGATCCGCACAACCTCCCACAATGAGGGCATAGGTTTCCGGGTGGGAGACGGTCATGATGAGGGTTTGCCTGACGTGCCTTCCTTTTAGCTCTTTTCTCCCTTTCGCCCTGTACTCGTGCTTCTTCAAAGTCCATAGCGCCATTAATAAAGGCTGACCTCCAATTGAAACGCTCATGAGTTAGGGCTTCCCAGTTCTCAATGCTGATATTACATTTTTTTTAAATTAGCTTTGAGAGTATCTTTGAATCTCTTTTGCTGTCCACCAATATTCCGTTTTCCATTCTTAAGTTGGGAGTAAAGTAGCTGCTTTGGAAGACGATGGTCAGGCATTCGAACAACATGACCGGTCCAGTGAAGTTGATGTTGGATGATCATTGTTTCAATGCTGGTGGTTTTCACTTCTTCTAATACGCTAACATTAGTCCGCCTATCTTCCCAAGTCATTTGCAGAATTTTTCGGAGGCAGCGTTGATGGAATCTTTCAAGAAGTTGGAGGTGGCGTTTGTAGAGGGTCCATGTTTCACAGCAATATAATAAGATGAATACCACTTACATTAGATACTACATTAGAACACAAAGATAAGCTAGAGATGGGAATAGAAGCTGCAGGCACTCAAGAATTCAACTTTAACAAAGTTTTAAAAGGTGTTCTACTTAAAAAGTTTTTGTCTGTTCAACCGGGCATGCATTACAGAGATGGCAAAATTTGTATCGAACTCCCTCCTCTGTCTACTTGATACTTGAGAAGAGCAGATATGTATGTTGTGTTACAGGGTTGGTCTCGCAGTACAGAAGTATCAGATTCTGATCAAAACTCATTCTTTCTCTCCCTCTCTGTGAAAAGAAGACATCCTTGTCTTTTAAGATATGAAATTAAAGAACCAATGTCTTTATCAACCCTATACAGGTACTGTATATTAAAAATGTCAAATGAATAGGATTAGCATCCTGCAAGTTTCTGGTTGTTTATAATAAGACTTTTCAACAGTCCCTGTTGAGTTTCATAATTAGAAGCCAAATCAAGGGATCACATGGTGAAGTGGAGCACTTTCTTTCCCAGTGTTCTAGACCTAATCTTTAGAACCTTAAAACCTTCTTTTATCCCCAATCAGTTTCAATTATGTGGTATGTATGCGTTTGGTTACTAATTTTTATTTTGATGTGTTTTCCTGTAAGTACCTTATTTTTTTCCCCTGAGTTGTTTGTGTGCATATTTGGCAGCCTCCCTGCTTTGATGTAATTGCTGCTTTGCATATAGAACAGCTATTCTTTTGCAAAATGTGTTAGTGCCAGGATCATGTTCTCTGATGGTTAGATATTTTGTTGCTGTTGTTTAAGGCTCAGGATTCAGGAAAGAAGGAGATAACTAGAGCTTGAATGTAGCAAAATGTACCCCGTTGGTCCTTGAAAGATATACCATGTTAGGAATAGAGAAACATTGCATGCTGCATTGGAGTTAGACCACAGTTCCATTTTGAGCAATCTTGTCTACATCACTCAGAGGAACCAGGGGCCTTACTAGTTCCCTCCCAAAAGTATTCCTCCTCCCCACAGTAAAACAACTTTAAAGACTGCTGAAATCCTTCAACAGTTCCTAATTCTCACAAGAATGCTGAAATCTCACTCAAGAAGACTAGAAACTCAGAAGACTTCATTATAATTTTGGAGCCAGTTTGGTCTAGTGGTTAAGGCAACGGGCTAGAAACCAGGAGACTGTGAGTTCTAGTCCCGCCTTAGGCCTGAAAGCCGGCTGGGTGACCTTGGGCCAGTCCCTGTCTCTCAGCCCTGGGAAGGAGCCAATAGGAAACCAGGAGACTGAGAGTTCTAGTCCCGCCTTAGGCATGAAAGCCGGCTGGGTGACCTTGGGCCAGTCACTGTCTCTCAGCCCTAGGACGGAGCCAATAGGAAACCAGGAGACTGTGAGTTCTAGTCCCGCCTTAGGCATGAAAGCCAGCTGGGTGACCTTGGGCCAGTCACTCTCTCTCAGCCCAACTCTCCTCACAGGGTTGTTGTTGTGGGGAAAATAGGAGGAGGGAGGAGTATTAGGTATGTTCACCGCCTTGAGTTATTTATAAAAATAATAAAGGTGGGATAGAAAATAAATCAATAAATAAACAAACAAATAAGCAAATAATTTTGCGAGATTTTGGTGGTTTCATGAGAGATCTTATGATGTAGGGTCATACAGAGTTGCTGAAAGCATTGCTACTATGGTTCACTAGAATTTCAGACACACTGGAACTGGAAATGCAAGAGACTCATTTTGGAATCTTCTGTCTACAAGCAGATGCTCTGTCCCTTTCAAGTTATGCTATGGATTATGTATCATCCCTATTACCTCCAAGTGCAATAGAAACAAGTAAGATGGGGAAACAGAAGCTACAGAACTAAGAATGTTCTTATTTGTAGAACTGTTGCCCAGTGTTTAGGGCATCTGGATATTTCCCTCAACCTGGTACTTCTCAGATGTGGGTCTGCTGTTTCCATAAATGTCCTGCCAGAGGGGCAAACACCCATGCTAGTTAGGATGGGGGCTGTAGTTGTGACATATCCAAAGGTTGCCAGGTTAAGGAAGCATGTTCAAGGGCTCATAAAAGCTGGTCTGCATTATTGATTCAGTTTCTATTTTTCTAATTCCATTGAAATTTTGACTCCATCTGCAGTCAGCTTCTTTTCACGGTGCGTGTTCAGCTTGCATGGAGAGTGTTCAAATTACCTCCCTTAAAAGAAAGATTTATATATATATATCCAGATGTTTGTTCTTTTAATATTTGCAGCTCATCTGATAATGCTGTTGTGAATTAATGACCTCTTTGTACTTTTTAACTTCCATCACAATGATTTTTTTTTCTCTGAGAAAAATTAAGCTGCTGTAATTATATTGTGTAAAGGCATGATTTTATCGCTGCTTAAGTCATCCCACAAGCAGGTTTTGATTAGCTTATTCTGGTTGTATTTTCCCTTTTTTAAATACTAAAACAATACACAGGTTGTTGTTCAGCAATCTGCATTGTTGATGGAAAGGAAGCAAGGGACAGATTTTTCAAAGATCTACAATGTCTGCAGTGTCCTCAGGAAAAGGTTGGCAAAGCAACTTGGCTGTCAATATATTTTAATGGCAGGTGTTAATTCTGGTTAAGATGGCTATATTTTATAAGTACATTTCTTCTGTCTCTCATAATGATGTGACAAGTGCACCCTTAGGCAACAGAGAAAGAGATTTTTTCAAAATTGATTAGATATTCATTAGATTTCCTTCCTCTCCTTTAGGAGCTTAAGGCATACCCATCACAGCCCCTCCTCCATTCCCCCGCCCCCAATAACACTTTAAGGTAGGTTTGTCTGAGTTTACTAGTGAGTTTGCAGAGATGAAGGTGGATTGAAACTGTGTCTATCCAGAACTAAGTTCAGTATCTGAACAATACCATTCCTTCCTTCCTTCCTTCCTTCCTTCCTTCCTTCCTTCCTTCCTTCCTTCCTTCCTTCCTTCCTTCCTTCCTTCCTTCCTTTCTTTCATCACCACCCCATCTCCCCCAAAGGGGACTCTGGGTGGTTATGACTCTGAGTCTGTAGCTTGAATCATGTCAACTGGATTTCTATTTTCTTAGTGGAAACGTTTCCACTAAGAAAATAGAAATCCAGTTGACATGATTCAAGCTACAGACAATTCCACCTGGATGACTGAGAACCTTCATAGACTTATGACTCTGAGCCATCTTCCTGGCTCTTCACTGGATTTAGAATGGTGAATTGCCTGAAGCCCGAGGCTGCTACATAGTGGAACTGTGTTCTCACAACATGCTTAGTCTGTTTACTGAAGTAACCCATTGTCTGGCTTGAACAATACACTGAACCATAACATTACCAAATGGTCTAGGTTTGTATAGCAAGCTAAGCTGTCCATTGCCTATCTACAGTGATTGCTAAGCAAACTTAGAGTCGTTTGTCCAGATGAGCGGTGAAGAAATGTGATAAATAAATAAAATAAATAAATGTTGAGTTAATGTAGCCCCTAGGTCCTTAAATACCTGATTAAGTGTGTTTTGTGAACATAGCTCATAAGACCTTGCGTGAAATAGTGGGGAAAGGATGGAGAACTTGAAAGAGGAGATTGGTTGGCTGGTTAGACCATTTTCCCCATGTGCTACTGATCCCTCCACCCCTGATTGTGAGATAACAGATAGCTTCTGTCTCTCTTCTCTTCTTGCCAGGAAGAGCTACATAATTTGTTTATTAACAAATAAAGCAGTTGGGTTACAAACAGGTGCCTTTCAAGTCCCAGCATGGAACAGATTTGAAGCCAGACGTCTTGCCAAGAGTTAGGTTAGACACAAGGAGATGCTTCTTGCTGGATTAGAATCAGGGCAGAAGCTGCAGTCAGATATTGCCCTCTCTGTAAGGATTGAAGCTGGTGAGGCAAGAATCTCTGATTTTCACATCAGAGAACATTGTTCTATAAACAAGAGACAGATGGCAGAAACATTTGAGGCCAGGAAGCAAATAGGCATATGGCTGTTGATTTTAAAAGGTGCAATGAAGAGACCCAGGATTCAAATTTAGGGACTAGCACAGATAAAGGGCAGGATTTCTGATGTTCTTAGACAGAAAACGTCTTGCTTCCTAAATCCTTACTTATTTAACCTTCTTGAAGCTGCTTAAATATGGACTGGAATATGGACTGGGGAATCTAATTACCATACTAGGTAGAAAGCCTTGTCACTATGCCCTCCTATAATTTATAATTTAGGAGGACCTATCTAGACTTCCATCAGGGCATTGACAGATGTTTTTATTGATCTCAAATGAAATGTCTAAGGTATTTCAAAACCAGAACATCCCATAAGAAAGGCAGAAGCCTCAATGTGGCTGACCTGGTCACTCTGCTGCATACTTAACCTAAACTTCCAGAGCCTGATATCTTCCAAATGTGCTGGGATGACAGATCCCAGAATGCTCCAGCTAGCATTCCCATTGTATAGTTCTGGCTGAAGAATTCTGGGAATATCCATCACCATGTATCTGGAAATGCCAGGTAGGGGGAGAGGTACCTTCAGTCAGAGAGCCAGTTTGGTGTAGGGGTTAAGGCACCAGCCTAGGGCCCCAGGAGGCCATGAATTCTAGTCCTACCTTAGGCACAAAGCCAGCTGGGTGACCTTGGGCCAGTCCCTCCCTCTCAGCCCTAGGAAGGAGGCAGTGGCAAACCACTTCTGAAAATCTTTCCAAGAAAACTGCAGGGACTTGTCCAGGCAGTCGCCAGGAGTCAACACTGATGCGAAGGCACCAAAAAACAAACAAACCCCAAAAGCCATCACCCTTCAGTCACTGGTGCCACATGATGCAATGATATATAGCTTTGCCTCTCCCCTCTCTTCAGGGTTTATGCCGCAATCCCTTCTCCCTTGCCCACTTTTTGCCGCCACCTGCAGCTGAGAACAAGAGGACAGCTGAGGTATGGTCTCCAAATCTTTCCCCATATTCTTGTGCTCACTCTGTCAATCTTGGGCTAAGGCTGGCAGCTGGAATTGCAAGTGCCTTTGTTTACAATGCATTGTAATTGCAGACAGAGGCTCAGCTGTCACTTGTGATTTTATCTTGTCCTGCTTTGCTGCTGTTCACTCTCTCCAGGTGTCAGACATCTGCCCTTGTGAGCAGCACTTTTAGCAGGAAGCGTGCCCTACTGTGGAGCCAAAAAAAAGGAGAAACCCTTCTCATTTGCTCTCCTTCCTTCTTTTTTCTCTGTGTGGAAGGTGGACAAAGCCAGTCTCAGGGCCCTTTCTTCCCACTTTGCATCAGAGTGCCATTGCTACAAAGGCACCGTGTACTGAACAAGATTACCAGTGGCACCATACTCATCTTTCTTGACTCCTTGGCATTTTTGATGAAGTTATATTAGTTATATTATTGATAAGCTGATAGGTCCCAAATCCTGAATATCAGGTTTGACAAGATTCTATGTGGTCATTGGCCAATTGATAACAATTAAGCTCTGTCTCTTTAGTTATCTGAACTGCATCCTATCACCCTATTCCTACTCAGTTAATCATATAGATTCTGTTCACATTCTGAGTAAGAGCCAAATCATATTATTTATGCTCTGTTCCCAGTATCAAAGCCAATCAAGTGATATCAGCCATGTATGTCTCTGACCTTGTGCTAGGAATTTGGCACATTACACTTTTTCAATTAACTCCATCAATCAAGTTGTGGTTACTGGGTTAGTGTTATTGTATGGCCTTTTAATCGGTATTCCCCTTTGTCCATGACAGTGGATGAATGCTTATTAAATAGAAGAACAACTTTGCAGAGATCGATTAGCTCCTATTTAAGGGAAATAACTTTTTTTTTCTGTAGTATGCCCAGATTTAATTTCTGGGGCATCTTTTATTAAGAAGATCAAATAGCAGTTGAAGGGAGCAGTTGATTTGTCTCTGGGAATTAGAGAGCCTCTGCTAGAATACAACATTAGAGTTAAAATGGACAGGTATTTTGGATTAAGTTCTTGTGGTGGATTTCAGTAATGCTGCTGGTTCTCAGGAAGGAGGGAGCACATTCCAAGGAGGAGGGCAAGATCAAGGAGACACAGTCCGGGATTGGAATGTGGGAGAACTAAGAGGTTCAGAATAGAATAGAGTATACAGCCCTAGAGCCTTCCCTAGGAGTACGGCAGGGCTGTATACTCTCACCCTACCTATTCAACCTGTACGCAGAACACATCATGTGACGTGCTGGACTTGATGAATCCAAGGCTGGAGTTAAAATCGCTGGAAGAAACATTAACAATCTCAGATATGCAGATAATACCACTTTGATGGCTGAAAGCGAGGAGGAGCTGAGGAGCCTTATGATGAAGGTGAAAGAAGAAAGTGCAAAATCTGGGTTGCAGTTAAACCTCAAAAAAAAAAACAAGATTATGGCAATGAGCTTGATTGATAACTGGCAAATAGAGGGAGAAAAAGTGGAGGCAGTGACAGACTTTGTATTTCTAGGCACAAAGATTACTGCAGACGCTGACTGCAGCCAGGAAATCAGAAGACGTCTACTTCTTGGGAGGAGAGCAATGACAAATCTCGATAAAATAGTTAAGAGCAGGGACATCACACTGACAACAAAGATCCGCATAGTCAAAGCAATGGTACTCCCCATAGTAACCTATGGCTGTGAGAGCTGGACCATAAGGAAGGCTGAGCGAAGTAAGATAGATGCTTTTGAACTGTGGTGTTGGAGGAAAATTCTGAGAGTGCCTTGGACTGCAAGAAGATCAAACCAGACCATACTCCTGGAAATCAAGCCAGACTGCTCACTTGAGGGAATGATATTAAAGGCAAAACTGAAGTACTTTGGCCACATAATGAGAAGACAGGATACCCTGGAGAAGAAGCTGATGCTAGGGAAAGTGGAAGGCCAAAGGAAGAGGGGCCGACCAAGGGCAAGATGGATGGATGATATTCTGGAGGTGACGGACTCGACCATGCGGGAGCTGAGGATGGCGACGGCCAACAGGAAGCTCTGGCGTGGGCTGGTCCATGAAGTCACGAAGAGTCGGAAGCAACTGAACGAATAAACAACAAGAGCCTTCCCAGGTTATTTCCCCTGAGGTTAGGTAGAGTAGCTTCAGGCTGGCAAGATTCCGTCTATACGGTGTGAGCAAATAAAGAACTGATGTTTGGCTGGATTGATTCTCTGAAGTTCTTGGCCTGGGCCTGACATCGATCTTGCCAAACTTCAGTTCTCTATTTGCTCACAGACAGAATCTTGCCAGACTAAAGCTAATCTTCCTAACCTAAGGGGAAATAACCTGGGAAGGCTCTAGAGCGGGGCTACTCTGAACCTCTTAGTTTTCCTACATTCCATTTCTGGACTGTGTCTCCTTTCATCTTGTCCTCCTCCTTGGAATGTGCTCCCTCCTTCCTGAGAACCAGCAACATTACTGAAATCCAGCACAGTTCTAGAGCAGAACCAGATTGAGGCTTTTTGTATGGTTGAACATTCTATTTAGACTGACTTTTCACCACATCACCCTAAGAAATGATGGTCAAAGGAAGATCCTGCAAGGAAATAACGCATCACACCAAATCTGCTCACATGCTACTGCTAGATGGCAGAGATCAAATATATTTGTGGTCTGAATAGAGAAATGTTGCTGTACTCTTGATAAGAACTGGGATCAATGGATCTGTTTCTGGCCCATGTTTGTATGTTTTTACCCATAATTCCACAGAAATCTCTTTTTTTTCTAATAAATGTTCCTCACCAGGATGTAAATATGATTTTAAAAAATAATTTAGAGATGTTGTTTTTGTCAATAAATATATAAATATTGTTATGAATAGCTTTATAACATTTGTGTGTGAGTCGGTTTTTTGCTCCTGGCAACTGCCTGGACAAGTCCCTGCAGTTTTCTTGGCAAGATTGCAAAAGTGGTTTACCATTGCCTCCTTTCCAGGGCTGAGAAAGAGTGACTGGCCCAAGGTCACCTTAGGCTTGTGCCTAAGGCGGGACTAGAACTCATAGTCTCCTGGTTTCTAGCCGCATGCCTTAACCACTACACCAAACTTGCTCTTATAACATTTGGGGATGTGGAAAATCAGGTAGATAGCTACATTCCATGCATTAGTCGATGATGAGCAAATTCAAGTATTCTTACAATAAGGAATGTTGATTTTGGAACCTCCCAATTTGGAAAGGAGGTCAGTTTGCCAATGGGAAATTCTAGAATGGCTTTCCTATGGTGATGTCCCAATCAATCCTTCATTCTCACCCTAACCATTCAGACACTCAGTTGATTTACCAATTAAAAAAACATCAGCTATAAAGCTGCTTCCAGTTAATAAATCACCAGGTTGTAATTTGTGTAATTATTGTAAAAGTATATAAGATGTGCAAGCTTCATCTACTGCAAAACCATCTGTGTACTAGCTAAAAAAAAAGGGGGGGAGTGTATTTTTAAATTACCCAGAATGATTGTTTTCTCTGATATGCAAAATTTTCAGACTTTGGCAACAATCTTGTACCTGGGAATATGCCTTGCAGCTCAGTAAGGCTCATGTCCAATAAACATGTATAAAATTGCAGGGTTAACTGATTAATGACTAAAATGCCTGTGATTAATTTACAAAGATTAATTGACAACAGCCCTTATAAAATGTGGGACAAGACAGCAAGCTTGAAATGGGTTTGCCGCTTATGACCCATCAATCAAAGGTTACCCAGCAAACAGGCAGAGAGCTACTGTTGACTCAACAGAATTTTGGAATGGTCCTGCAGAAAAAAATGGATCAATCTCCAGTCAATGTAATTTTTGCATATATTCTTTTGTCAATTTCAAAATAAATTTTTAAATCTTTTCTTGAGTCATGAACTAGGAAGGAAGGAAAGAAGGAGAAACTTAGAAGGAGATATCTGTCAGGGAATCAGGGACAAGAACCACACTGAGAAGGGTTTCCAACTCTAGTTTTTTTATTGCTCTTACCCTGTGAACAGAATCTTGCCAGACTCAGGCTACCTACACTAAGCTAAGGGAAAATACTCTAGGGAGGGGCTGCCTTGAACTTCTTAACCTTCCCAGCAACAGAATCCGGGCTGTGAAGTCTCTTATCAGTCTGGAATGCTCTCTCCCCCTGGGAAACAGCATCAGTGTCAGAATCCACCACATCACCCCCTCCTTCAGGAACACATTCCATCACAATATCTTAGTATCTCTGCAGGACACTAGGGGTGCAGAGCAGATCCGTTTGGACCAGAATTCACAATTATTAGATTCCTTAGGACAGCAGGAAGGCTTCCAGACACATGCAAGGTGTAATATGCATGATTTTGGTTAGCATGTTATTTAGGTCTGTGTAAGAAAATTCTTCTAACAGTAGAGATCTGAGCTTCAAATATTTGCCTCTCTGTGCTTTAGCTTGTGCCTGGTATAAAGCAATTGTTCTTTATCTTCCTCCTCATCATTCCAATGAGATTAAAACCTATTTAATTTCCTCCTTTCTTTTCATTAAATCCCAATATTGAAAATTCTTCCTGCCATGTTTTTCTACCACTCATCTCTGAGTACCATGGAATGCAGGGCAAAGTAGCTGCAAATAGCTTGTAATTACTTTATAAAGCCCAAATTCACTGACTCCAAAGAGGCAATGGGGCAGGAATAGACAACATAATGTCTGCTTTCAGAGAAAATTGGCAGCAGGAGAAATTGGTTTTGGAGCCAGAGGAAATGGCAACTTGAATAAAACTAATGTCCTTTTTCTCCAGTAGCCAAAATTGCAAGCAACCTGTGAAGTTCCTACTTGGTAGAAAGAACACCAGATTTTGCAAAGTTGTACAAGGATCATAGGTGTACCCCAAGTAAATTCCAAAGGAGCTGAGATGGTTGGTGAAGGTTGTCAACAATCATACAGCATCCTTAAATGATGTGATTTTCCTCCCTTCCTCCCTTCCTCCCTTCATCTTAAAATTTCTAATTAGTAAAAAAGTTGGGCCCCTTAAAAACATTGACCCCAATTACTTGCTTTTTTTTTTTAATCCATCATTGACTGAGGTGGTCAAAGCCAAACCAATCAAATTCTGATTTCGCATCTTGGGAAAAGACTCTCTCATTTTATAGTTGGGATTGATCTTGAATTACCATTAGGGACAGGAAGGCAATTTTCTCGGGCTGTATAGGTGAGCCACAACATACGGGCTAGGATTTCAAATCACATTAGCATGTTGCTGAAACAAATAATCTGCATTATGGCAAAACATCATCACAGTAGTGTTTTGTTAACTTGGTTTAAAGTTTAGCAGATTGTGTAAGCTCAGCCATTGCTGTTTATTTTACATCATTTCTATGATACCCCAATTGTAAGTCACTGGAGAGCTTGCAAAAATAAAAGCATGACAGAAAATCATTAAAAATATATACAATAAATAAACACAACCAGTCAAATAACACAACAGCAGCTGCCCCTACAAGTATACTATGACCCAAAGATCTGGTGAAAGAATGTAATTTTTACCTCTCTCTTAAAAGTCTACAGAGAGGGAAACTTCCTAATTCTGGAGGGATCAGCTATTCCATAATGCTCAGACAGCTGTGGAAAAGGCCAGATTCCTGGTCACCCTCTTTGGCCTGATGAGGGGCGGGAACCACAGCACGCTCTCCTGACTCAGATGTATAGGCCGGGCAGACGTAATGTGGAGAACTTGTTGTTGTTGTTGTTGTTGCCGTTGTTGTTGCCATTATGATATGATTTACTGCCAAGGATGTAGAAAGGTGCTTGTGGGTTTGTCTGTCTCTTATTTCAAAATAACTTGGCTGGTTCCAGGTCCTGGGCATCATTTGCAATCTGTCTCAGGCCAACCTTCTAATCCAACTTTATAGAGAGCCTGCAATTACAGGATACAATAGATTTCATTTTTTTCTTGGCTTCCTCTTTTGACCAAAGGATTTACAAAAGCTGGAGGCATTAGTATTTGTGTGAGAGAGAACAATAGGAGCTCTTTTCAGCTGATGCGGACATGCGTGTAATTTAAACTTGAAGATGGTCTCTGTTTGTTTTCCTCATATGCACATTTATACAGATTTAATTGATCAATTGAGTAGAACTCATTAGATTAACTGACTATAACTTCTAGACTATTCTTCTCTCTGCTATGAAAATAATTTTGGCTATTTTATGTGTACCATCTGAAATGGAACAATATTACTGATGTGTGGCTGCTATCCAATATTGTTCAGAGCTGATTGGCAAAGTGCCTTACAAGACACTCAGCGACAGCTGCTTGGTTTAATCCTAGCAACTCCATTCAGGGGTAGAATTTCAGAAGTCATGGTCCTAACACAACTGGAGAAGACTAAACTAAAGGTAGAGTATCAGATTTGGACTGCAAAAAAATAGTAGTAGAGTACATAGCAGTAGAATAGTAGAGTAGAGTAGTAGTAGAGTACATATCAGCAAAGGATTAGAGTTTTCTTCATTTCTTTATTACCATCTAGCAATCATCCAGATTTTTGCAGCCCAGGTCTGGTAGCCCTAGTGAAAGATTGACACAGACCAAAATGTACCTACAGAATACAACCCAATACCCAAGTTGCAAGATAGCAGCCTGTGACCCATATGCAAACAAAAAATGAGAGTTGGTAGTGAGAGGTCCGAAACTGCCCTTGTCACAAGGCATGATGCAAGCTGCTACCACACATTGCAAGGCAAAAATCAGGAGTTTGGTGGAAATGGATCAGGAGCAGAGACTTCTATAACAATGTTAGAACAGCTGGTCAAACAGCCAGACCCAGCCTGGAGGATCTTGAATGTTAAACATCTGCATCATTAACCCCTGATAAAGCTGGTTGGCTATAGATGAATTTTGGAGCACCTTACTCAGCTGTGAAGATGACTCTAACCTGGGAGCCCATTAAGTATTACTTTCCTTCCCTTAGTTGTTAGGGGGCAAATATACTGGCACTAAAATTGTAGTGGTTTGCGTAAGTGGTTTTGGGTGTGATTAAAGATGATAGAAAAGGAGAACAATTTGGTTAAATTCTTGTTATGGTGTACTTTCCCCCAGTAACAGAAAGTGTGGGTTGCACTCATACTGAAGGACCATTCAGCTGGAGTCTATGTGGGGAAGGTCTTTTTGGGCGGGTTACCTCTGTCAACAAGGTATTTTGGACCAGCCTTTCATTTGGAACTATTTCTTTCATTTTACCTTCCACTGTCCCCTGGTCCTCATATTCCAGCTGCTCTTCCCAATTTCTACCTGTCTGTGCTGAGTAATAGGCCAGGCTACTTTATACACTGAATCACAAGAATGACTCAGCGTCTGTGCTTTCTTTTTTAATGGATCAGAAATTATTAACCAGCTTCAGTATGACTCTACTATTCTACCTCCCTTCCCTTTTGGGGCATGGTGGCTTCTGGATGCTTTCCTGGGATGGAAAAATGTAGAAAGGAAAGTTGGGATTCATGTATGTGTCAGGATGGTACCGGGAGACACCTTGCTGTTTAATGAATTATAGAAAGCTTCATAAAATGTCTGGCAAACACATCCTTCATGCAGAAAATGTTAACAGAACAACACAAGATGAATAATAGAAGAGGGTTATTGAAAAATTCATAATTTCTAGGCACCAGCGAAGGGTAGCTCCCATACAGTCTATATTTGCCTGTGGAAAAGTGATTAAAATATATATTATTTGTCCTGTCTGTAGGCAATGTATTATTAAGTGGTTACTGGAGTGCTATTTGGGAAAAGGATGGGAAAGAATCCATTTCATTCCTTTTAGAAGCTCCAAAGTGTGTGTGGGGAGGAGGGGGGGACTTCTTGGAGGGGCTTTTCCGTTGGACTTTTGTGAGCATTTTAACTGGCCGTTTGGAAAACAAAAAGCGAGGTTTTAATAAAGTCCCCTGTCTCCCAAGCAGCACTCTTTGTACATTCCCTTGCTCTACGTTTCTATGACAATTGCAGGGACAATGCAATAAAACCAACATCCTAAAAGGTGGGGACACAGAGAGAATTAGTTGGGGGAGAGGGACTGGGTGGTGTTTGGAGGTAGGCAGATCAACCATTGTCCTTAATAGAAGCATAGAATCTCAGAACAGGATGGAGGCTACTGAATGCAACCTGTGCTCAGGACAGGAATCCAAAATGAAGCATCCCCGATCGAGGGTTGCCTAGCCTCTCTTTAAAGGCTATTACCAAACAGGGCCATGGTGTGGGGAACTTACCCCACTGTTTCTTTTTCCATCTTTGGTACAATTCAGCAATGGCTCATTCAGCAAAGGTTGCCTAAGTTATCCACCACCTCCAAAAGTAAGCAGTGACAGGTAATAGCAAAACGGAAATAATGGTGATATAAAGACACAGATCTTGCTGGTCATAAGAGTAGTTGAGAAGTGGCTGTTTTTGTTAGGATGGGCTCAGAATTTTATACATCCCTGGACAGATTAAGAGGACTTAAAAAGAAGGAGAAATAAGATTGCCATCAGCATCCATCAGTTTTTGAAAGAAGGCTGCCTCTTGATTAAAATCCATTTAAAGACCTGAATCATTCACATCTGGGCTTAATGAATTAATCAATGAGTAGTGCCAATTAATTAATTGAGACTTTCAAGACTATTCTGAATGCAATTGCATAGATAGTGCTTAGAGGTGGCCTGGCCAATTTGTTCTTTAGATGCTTCCCCCAAACAGGAAAGAAAAGTTGATAAAAAAGATATGCATCTTTTGCGTGCAACTTCTTTTGATCTCTCTCTCTTTTTATGCATGTATCCTTCATATATATTGCTTTGCACAATATTTTGGAGCTAAAAATGACAGACATTAATTAACTACTGTATATGCATTATTGCAACTAACTTCATATTATTGGATCACACCATTTTATTTTAAAAGAAATCTCTGGCAGATTTTATTTGCATTCCTTGCTTTCAGATGAAAAAATAATCAGAAGTGGCTCTTTTAATTTAACTTTGGATGACAGATGGAACTTCTAAGGGTGAAAGTAAGTGGGGAACAGCTTGCTCAATTGGCAGAATTGTCATGTTTCTCCGCAGCAGGTTAGGCTGGAACCAATTTAACAGGCACACAGGAATCCAAAAACTTCTGATGAGTAAAATTTATTGTAGAAAATCTAGAAGCCATTACGAAAGAATTTCAGGAACTGTGATGCATCAAATGTGAGTTCTGTTTTATGAATTAGTGTTCAAATTTCATGTGCCTCTTTCTCCTACTCACTCCATATAAAGGGCTAGAAGTGAATCTCTTCTGTTAGATGCAGTTTCCATATGTTCCTTGTTTGGTCATGACCTGATCTGGTATCAGGTCGTTTACTTCTGACCATGTGAGAACTAACTTGTACCCGTTGGGGGAGATGGGCGGTCATATAAATTAAATTAAATAAATAAATAAATAAATAAATAAATAAACAAACAAACAAACTAACTTTCAAAAGAATCATGTTGATGGACCACATAAGATTTTAACTTAGTATATAGCTGCATATATAATGCATAGAAAGAGTAGGTTCCATATTTAACTTTAAAAAAAATGGAAATTATCATGAAAGAAAGATGAATTCCTTCTATGAGAGAGTGGTATAAAAATAGTTTTCTAGTTGTTCTACGTATGGTTAGTTGGAGTTAGTCTCTTGTGTTTTCAGGAAAGAGGAGGCGATAAACCCAAATGCATATAACCTGCCAGTTTGGTCTAGTGGTTAAGGCAACAGGCTAGAAACCAGGAGACTGAGAGTTCTAGTCCCGCCTTTGTGAGTAGGGCAGCCATATAAATCAGATACATAAATAAGCAAGCAAGCCATAAGATACTCAGTGCTATATGGCTTCTTTGCATTCTCTGTGACACAGAAACAAAATGGAAGGCCATAGCCAGGAGAAGAAGCATCTGGCTTGGAAAATATCCATCTATCTAAAGTGGGTCTCTGGATATGAAGTGCATGTTGGTTGATGTCTAAGAACGCCAACTGCTGAGATCAGGAGCTGACAATTGTGCTGGGGAGTGAGTTGATTGAGTTGGTGATAGAGTTGATATCAGATGGGATATTTATGGAAGGTGGCTTTTCTATTGCCAAAGCCCTAGACTGGAATATCTCTTGCTCCTTGCTCCTAAGAGGCAGCACATTGTTATTTGATCTCAGTTGCGCTTTTCACATTAACCCTTTCTGCAAAGTTACTTCTTTATTTCAGATGAATGGATCTCATTCACTTGTCTAAGAGGAAGAAAGGGCTACAGAATGGAGGTGACATCAGTTCTGTATCTCCAGTGACACTATCCATTAGGAAACAAGTCCATCCTTCCTATCATAGCCCCGTTCTGATTCTTTTTTTATAGTAAATTTTATTAGAAGAGAAGAATAAAAACTACCAAAAAAAAACTACAAAGAAAGAGAAAAAAAACTAAAAAACTGCAGAAACACAAGAGAATTTGTTTTTTCAAATTTACAGAAAGATGTGGCTTCCGACTTTTAACAGCAAGGTTATACAAAAATTTCCATAATCAATCTCTTACTCTATATTAAACCAAAACACCACATTATTTCTATCAGTCATTCCACTTTAACACATAATAAAAATCACTAAGTACAGTTACTCCTTCCCCTTATATTATAATAAAGAAAAAAAAGTTCATATAAACCTCCTAAACATCTTTCTCCCCTCCAAAAGATAAAAATATTTTATTATTCCCTTCCTACCACTATTCAATAATTTCTGTCTACTATAATAAGAATCAAATTAAAAAGCACATACGTTGTCTGCTATTATACTTAATAGTACAACAATTTTAATAATCCCAACCTTAATAAACCCCAAAAACAAGGCCAATTCAAAACAGTAAATCCAAATCTTTAAAGGCAAATAGCATCAATCAAACCTGTAAAGCAAACCAGATGAATATTCTTCAACCCTTATCCCACTTCAAAATAAACCAAAGCAGTTACATATCCCCACAATGTGCACAAAGCTTTCCTATTGAAAGCATCAAACAGCCCAACTGCCCCCCTCAAAGATTCCAGGTTCTTTTCATGGCATTCCACCAGGAGATCGATTTTACTTATGGCTTTCAGATCACTCTCTCCCTTAGATTTCTCCAACTCCATTATCCAATCTTCATCAAGCATCTTGATAAAAATCCCAATCTGTCTTTAAAAAAAACCTTTCTATCGCTCTTAAATTCCTCAATTTCATCCACCACATCCCCAACCTGATGGCACATTTTAGATCTCATATTTTCCACAATGTCGTGGATATCTTGCATAAAAGCTTGATAGAAGTCAGAAGAAATCTGTTTAAAATCCTGGTGAAGGTCAGAAAGAATCTGTTTGAAATCCTCCATGTCTCACGAAGTAGATTATGGCGCCCCCTAGGAGCTTAACCAGCAAAAGTGGAAGATATGGAAGAGTTCCAAAGTGTATTTACATAAAATGAGAGTGAGATAGCAGACAGTTCTCAAGGGAAAGTGAAAACAGAAAACTGAAGGTTCAAATCAGCCGATTCAATGTGTAGGAAAATGCTAATATCTTGTCAGGGAGATAACTGGCGAAGAAGGAGGGGGCTCCCTCCAGGGGGAGAAACACATGCGTAGTACTGAATCGCTTTGCTTTCCTCCCAAGAGGCTAAAGGAGGCCCCGCCCTGATTTCTTGGGCCCTTTCTCTGAGCATTACTAGTTCATTTTAGTTTAGCTGGATTCTGTCTAATAGAGTAGGACAATAAAGCACCACAGCCTCAACACCAAGTCTCAGCGTGTTTTCCTTCACTCAAAGTCAGGACATATCTTCAAATATAATACAAAAATAATAACAGGAAGACAATTGTTTGCTCTCAATCTTTGGAATTTCCTTTGGAAGGAAAACGAAATCCAAAACTTAAAATATTTTTTTTTAAAAAAAGTAATCCCAAAAATAATGTTAAGCACCAAGAGAACCAGCTTCTCCTCGCTGTAGAAAGCCTCTCTTGGGGTATATATACATATACATATAATTGGTGATTTAGAAATGGGGTGGCCGGTCTTAGTGTCCCTTTAAGGCTACAGTGCAGTTTGGAAAGTGATGAAGTCCCTGCCTCCCAGCTGGCTGCTACCAGTCCAACGCAAAACGCTGTTTGCGATCTTCTGGCTGCAAGTATTTATCCGGAGGACAGATGGGATGATTCCAAGTATTCTCCTTGATCCGGAGAATGTTTCTGGGCTTCAGGAAAACCTGCCTGAGCCCACAAAAAGTTACCGTGTTGTCAGCTCCGCCCACTGAACCAGTGGGCACAGCAGTTCAGTCCGCCATTCCCACTGGAGGCCAGCCCCGTTCTGATTCTTGATCATTCTAGAGCAAGACAGAATGTCAGACAGGTAAGATACGTTGTTAACCAGCTGTTCTTCTCTATAGACGAGCAGGGTGCACAGCCACCCCCACAAAGCTATACAGTGGTGGCCGCAAAATACAAGATAGTCTTGCAGTCCATGCTTTGAATAATAAAGGGCTGGATAGAGGAGGAAAAGAACAATTTTCCCTTTCCTTCTCAGCAAGAGATTCCAAGCTAAGCTGGTTTTGTTCCCCCGTAGTTCCTCCCCAGTCTGTCCTACATCCATCCTGGTAGATCTAAATTAAAATCTCGTATAGTTTTCTTGATAATCTCCTTTGATGCCCCTGGATGCTGTCGAATCTGTCCCTGATTCCCCCTCTCGTGAAACTTTTGAACAGCATAAATGCCTCTGTGTCCCCCTTAGAAATTGAAGCTTGCTCCAGCCACCATGCAGAACACAACCATCTAAGGAAGCTTTATGAGATTCCAAATGGAATTATTCTCAAGAGCCACCTAAGATGGCCTTGTAGCCACCGGCACAGACTCCCTTGGAATCTTGTATCCAAGAGGGAGAAAACAGCATTGTCTCCTCTGCTTTGTGTGGCTAATTATTGTCATATCTTTCTGGTACACTTGGCAGCTCCCGTAGCTGTTCTTCTGGCTGCCAGTAATATGTTAGAACATTTATAATTGTTTCTGTTTTATAGAGGATTCTGGTACTGCAATGGTCCCTCCCCAACTGTTAAGAAGAACAGTTTTTAGCTTGCTTTTGTACAATGCACCTTATGGAACACCTTGCTGCCTGTCACATTATAGGAAGTTATGTGTTAATTACAGCAGCTCTCCATCTTTAGGCCACAATCCTACCAAGATCCAAATAAGCTCCCATTAATTTTAAAGAGCCTGAATATAATTAATTTTGGATTGGTTTGGGAATTAAAATCACTGCTTTTCTTAGGAGGAGGCATTGACGTTGTATTTTCCTGTTGTTGTTGCATTTATTTGTTTAACTTGACCATTCATGCATGGCCACAGACACTGCTAGAAATTGTTGGTGCAGCTTACTGTTGAATTTTAGTAGCGCTCCACAGTTTTAATGTATTTAAAATATTTTTTTTAACTTGCAGGATTTGGGGGGTTGGTTTAATTTCCATTCATTTTTGTTTCATTGTATTGTAGGTATGATTTGTCTTTGCAATGTAACAGAAGTGAAAATACATTGCACTGAAATAAGCATCATACATTCCTAACAAATTAACACACACACACTTTTTTTCACATGACCGTTTTTAATTTGATTACCTGAAATGAAATAAAACGTAATATTTCCATGGCTCCACCCCCTCTTTCAGAGCTAGCCTCATCTACTTTTCAGAGTTGAACCTAGCATGCCACGTACAGCCTCAGTCTAAAAAAGTGACATACTTCTACTGTAGCTTATGAAACGAAAGACCCTCCAAATCAAGTGCAAATAGGAACAAAACAAAATCAGGAATATACCTTGCATTTAGTCCGTGATGCACTTATTCATAACTAAACACACAAGCTGCAAAAGCATACAAGCCATTATCCCATGTGCACTTGCTGAAGACTAAGCTCCCCTGAACACAGCCCAAGTTTCTTTCCAATAAAAATTTCTAGGATGTGGTTTTAGCAAACTCCTTTGGCTTGGCAAACCTACTTGAAAGTACAAGAACAAAGGACCTGGGGTCCATGTGGTTTTTCAGTTATATAGTAACAGGCCTCCAAGGTATTTTCTTTTTTCTTTTTAATAAGAATTTTATTCAGTTTAAGAAAAAGATAAGAAATACAAAAAAATACAAAAGTACAAAAGAAAAAAAAGGAACTAAAAAAGTGTGAAACACAAGAAAAAAGAATTTTAAAAGATTACATACAGAGGTGACTTCTGACTTTGAACAGTAAGAATATTCAGCAATTTCTCTAATCAGTCTCTTACTCTATATCAAACCAAGATCACACCATTTCTATATATCTTTCCATTAGCATATATACAAGTCACTAATACAATTGCTCCTTCCCCTTACATAAAGAAAGTGTGTGTGTGTGTGTGTGTGTATAAATTTCTAAATCAACTTCCTTCCCCCATAAGACAACATCCATTTAGTTATTTCCTTCCTATCACTATTCTCTATATTTCTGTCCATTATAATAAAAATCAAATTATAAATACATATACTGTAAATTGTCTGCTTTTGTAATCAATAATACTACAATAATCTTAACTCTATTAAACCTAAAATCAAACAACTATTATTATATCTTATAAATCTCAAATAAATATTGCAAATTAAACAGATCTTAAAACAATTCCAATATATCTTAATCCAGATCATTGAAATCATCATAACCTCGTTATCAATCCAGTTATACATTCTTAAATTTTTACCCTACTTCAAAATAAATTTAAGACAGTTACATATCTCCCAATTACACCCAAGGCATTTTTCTTGTAGAAATCGAAAGGCCCAACTCCCCCCCTTAAAAATCCAAACTTCTCAGTAAAAAAACTCCCACATAACATATTTTTTCTTTCCCATAACAATCCTTCAGAAAGACATAACATTTTCCCAGAAAAACAAAACTCTTTATAATCTGCAGTTCAGACTATCATTGTAACCCCTTCAGTTTCAAGATGTAGTCTTCGCCTGGCATAGCTTCAATTTCACTGACCACAAAAGCATCTCCCTGTTTGCCAAAATCTTCATCTTCCTCTTTACCATCTTCAGCCAGATGACATAGTTTAGAAATGATCTCTTCCCCAATATCCCATATATTCTTCAGAATAACTTGACTGTACTTTGAGAGGGTCTCTTTAAAGGACTGCTTAAGCTCACCACGAAACTCCAAGAAAATCTCTTTAAAATCTTCCATTTCAGGCAGTAGATTATGGCGCCCCTTAGTGGTTTAACTCACAGTAAATAGGCGTTAACAAATTAAAAAGTTGATACAAAGTTTCCGCATGAAATTGAATCGATACTAACAAGCAGATCTCAAGGAAAGTGGACAGAAAACTAAGAATTAAAAACGAGAAATCCAATGTTTAGGAAAATATTCAATCCTTCAAATTCAGTACAAAAACAACAACAGGTAGGCAACCATTTACTCTCAATCCTCCTTAATCCTTTAATGGGAAAGCAAGCCAAAACTTTAAAAGATTTTCAAAAGTAATCCAGAAATAACAATAAGCACCAAGAGAGTCCGCTTCTTCTTACTGTAGAAAGCCTCTCTTAGGGTTCAAAACTTAAAAATATAAATTGGGTGTTTTAGAAATGAGAAGGCAGGACTTACTGTCCCTTTAAAGGGGCTGCAGCGCGGCTCAGAAAAGATGAAATCCCAGCCTCCCGGCAAAGTCTTTACCCGTCGATCACGCACTCTGTCCATGATCTTCTGGCTACAAGTCGCCGTCCGGAGGACGAATGGGTTGATTCCAAGCTTTTTCCTTAATCTGGAAAAAAGCTCTGGGCTACAGGAGAGACCAGCCTGAGCACGAAAAAAATGCCACGAAGCCAGTTCTGCCCACGGATCTTGCAGGCACAGCTGCTCAGTCCGCCATGTTCTCACCGGAAGCCCACACACACTACTCTTAAGTCTCATTATGTTGGCAGGAAGCAGCATTACCTATGATTAATCATTGTCATTTCCATTTTTCTTGTTAATAACTTGCTTTTATTGAAATTTTTATTACGATAAAGATTAAGAGCACAATCCAGTTAATGTTAAATACCTTTAAGGATCCTGCTACAATAAAATGGACTTCAACGTTCTTTAAGTGAATGGAGATCTGTTAATATTTTTCATAGAGATGGTTCAATATGCCATCAGTGGAACTTAGCTGTGAACAGAAATGTGAAGACTTTGGAAAGATCAGGAGGAAAGATTCATCAAGATGAAATCTTCTATTGTGGAGATATTAGTTGATTTCATGGCCAAGTAGTTACCCCTTTCCCTCTTTTGTCATCTTCAACCAATGGGTTTTAAATAATAATAATAATAATAATAATAATAATAATAATCAATAATCAATAATCAATAATCAATAACCTTGAATATAATTGCAAATGTTGACATCAATTCACCTTTACAAACACATCGCAGAGGGAACATTTATGTTACATACTTAAGATGGTATACAATTGCACCTATGGAGAATCAGGAGATTTCTATCTCCCTGGTAGAGAAGACACAACCTAGGGAATACGCTCTGTGGCTCCTGGGCTAATTTGAAGATCAGATAGTAGTTATCCATCATTTTTGAAGTTGTTGAATGTTCCTTCTTCATTCTTGGCTTAAAAAAAATACAAATTCATTTTTCAAAAGTAGACAAACATTTTTTAGAAATGTGCATATTAAAACCTATCTCTACTGCTTTTTCCCCTAACCCAAATGTGTATAATGTGCATTCATTAGGATAAAACGCATAGGAATTTGCATATGTTGCAAAAGATATACACAAAATGATTTTAGATATCAAATTTATCTGTAGAATTATGGATAATCCTTAAGATTGCGGATTATGTTATGCTTGCAAAATTAGACAAAATTAGGGGGGAAAGCATGCTGCTGCTTTTGCAGCAATTTCTCACCTGGTGTGGGGCTTTTTAATTCCTTTCAGAGATGGTAGTTCATAAGTTCTCATTGCTCTGTACTTTATAGGCTCCTGTTATCAAGCCTACAGACCACCTAGAACATAAAAGCAATATAAATGCTAATTGTGCTCTTTAAAGCTGATCTCTAATCAAATGATACAAGTTGAGGAGGAGAATTATTGGAAGAGGTAATGATAATTGCTCTTATCAGTAACGTTTCTGTCTTTGGGAACCCAGAGAAACTGATTGTTGTCTATGTGAGCAGTGGGCAGAATTAAAAATAAATACATAAATAAAGAGTTTATGTGAGTTTAATAACTGAGTGATGGCTTGAAATGAAGCAGCTGAGTGTCCAAAATGTATCTTGGAAGTTTGTGCAGGTGACAAAAGAAGAAAATGTAAGTTAGCCTGAAAGCCAGAGGCAGAGGAGATTATACAGTATATACAGTAGAAGTGCCCAGAAACAGAAATGTACTATTTTGCCTTTAAATCTTTTTTTCTTGGCTCTTTTTTCATCCTCTCCCGAAACCCCTTTGTACTTTACAGCAAATGGTTTTGATTCTGAAGCAAACTGACCTTGAAATAAGTTCCAAGCTCTGCATTCTCCACTGGTTCTCCCCACCTTTCTTTTCATTCTAGATTTCAAATGCTTGTTCCTTATTTAGCAAAGTGTGATCACCGATCTGAATCACACAAAAGGACTTTATCAGGCAGGGAGTCCCAAAGCCATGCCACGAGAGAACAAAAATTACAATGCAGAAAGTAAATTGATATAAGTATAAACTGACATAATTTAAAACTAATTTAGGTGAGACAAAGTTTAGGAAAAAGACCTTAGTGCCAATTTAGTGTTGACAACTTGGGGGCAGGATGTGTTTGCATGTAGTAATTCAAAGGAAATGGAAGGAAAGGATCATATCCTGGGGTCTGGGCTGAGAAACGTGATGGAGGTCTCCGGATATTCCAAAAGAATTAGTTTTCAGATTCCTTAAAGAGAATTAGACGTTGAATTTGAGGATTGGAGATCTGTAGGAACAGGCTGTGCTTTCTTCATTGGATTTATCATTTTCATTTTTCCTTCTCTGATAGTCTGGGACTTTAATAGCTGGTCCTGTTATGGGGACTTTAGATGGATGGATGGATGGATGGATGGATGGATGGATGGATGGATGGATGGATATTCATTCATTCATTCATTCATTCATTCATTCATTCATTCATTCATTCATTCATAAGATTAGATGACAGGATGTGATATCAGAAATCCAAGATCTTTAACAGAAAGTAGGATCTCAGCAACTGCAGCCTCATTGGGGCAAGGATATTATTTTAAGAATCCAGTTGATAATCTGCCTTGTCTAAAGGATCTCCAATGTGGCTTCCATAACATAGTAACATATAACTAGACTCTTTTTAACCATTTAAAGAAAGTATTTGATTGCAACATTGAATAGGGCAACCAATAAGCTAAGATGAAAGGGCCCAAATTGGTTAGATTAACTATATATTGGTTAACTATAAGTATAATATATATATATATATATATATATATATATATATATATATCACTATATATATTATATTAACTATATATTGGTCCAGAATGCGGCTGCGCGTGCTGTTATGGGTGCCCTAAGATCGGAACATGTGACACCTCTGCTGCGCGAGCTGCACTGGTTACCAGTTTGCTTCCGGGTCCAATTCAAGGTGTTGGTTGTCACCTTTAAAGCCCTACATGGCATGAGACCAGGTTACCTAAGGGACCGCCTCATCCCCAGAACATCGACCCGCCCCAGCCGGTTATGCAGACAGGGCTTGCTATGGACCCCGTCTGTAAGAGAATTCCATCTGGTGGGGTCCAGGAGGCGGGCCTTCTCTGCAGTGGCACCCGCCCTTTGGAACATTCTGCCCTTGGAGGTGAGGCAAGCCCCATCACTCCTGACCTTCCAAAAACAATTGAAGACCTGGCTCTGCCACCTCGCTTGGGATGGGAAGGGTAATAGCTCTTCTTGGGGGTGGCTTGCGCCGTAGAGTTCTTTTAAATATAACATCACAGCCTCTTGGATTTTATATATTTACAGTATATTTAATTTATGTTTAGAGTGATATATTGTATATTGTATTTTATATGTTTTAATTACTAACTTTGTTGTAAACCGCCCAGAGTCCCCTTTGTGGGGGGAGATGGGCGGTGATAGAAGTTGGACAAATAAATAAATAAAATAAATATATACATGCACATACACACACACACATATATCAGTCACTGCACTTCACTTCTGGCAGTTTACAATATAATGACTAAAATAATAAAAATATAATAAAATAAAACCAAGAAAATATTAGTAATTTAACACAGAAGTTGTAGTAATGCATGCAGTGAGTTTGGTAGGCTTATTTTCAGACAAACTGTTTTTTTCCTTTGCGATTGCTCCACTGCCCCCGTCCACGTAATGTATAGCAGTATATGAGCTTAAGTTCAGTACAACAGAATGTTTGTGGCAGATGATAGATAGCTACTGGAAGGAACTGTCCCATTTCAGATCTGAAGCAGGCAGGTAATTGCTTCTGAGTATTTCCCCAGTATTAGGGTGCACAGCTTTTCCTGCACTGTAAGACTGAATGTGACAAAAAAAAATTCAATACAGGAGGAGCAATTATTAGCCAAGTTTAATGCCCTGATGGAATTAGAAAGAGATGTTTTGTTTTTATAAGGCATATATTGCACTAGTTTAAATCTACATCACTTCATGTTGTTCTCTGCATATACCAGTCCCAGTATAATTCATTGTGAGGCAGTGTAAATATTTGAATAGGGGATTTGCTGTGAAGGCTGTTCAGTCAATTCGATTATTTGATTCAGATTTCCAAATCAAATCAAATTGGACTCCTCTGAATTGATTTGGAAGTTTCAGATTCAGTTCAGAGGTCTGATAGGTTTTTGTTTTTTTTTGCAAATGCATTTTTCCAAATAGGATCCATTCTCATTTCAGAATTGATTTGAAAGTCTGAATCAAATTGATTGAGCTCTTTGAATTAGCTGCCAAATGCAAATCAGATCAAGGTCAAGATCAAGGTCAAGATCATTTACACTGTGAATCAAGAACTTCTGTGGATGGATGGACAGACAGACAGACAGACAGACAGACAGAAAGAATTTAAGGTGCTGTTAATCTTGAGATTTCTAGAAAGAGATCTTTCTTGCTGTAAATTATGCCCAGTTTTTGTGAGTGCAGAAGAGGTCATATCTAATTAGTGGTTTATTTTTTGCATATAGAGTTAACAGTGTATTCTCTCATCTTAGAAAAACTTTGATGTTCTTACAAGAACTGCCTTTGTGCCTTATTAATAGTCCTGGATGCTACAATAGAGGTCATGTTAAAATTCCACCTCTTTGTTAATATAATTTCCTTTTCCTTTTTCTTTTTATAAAATCCAGTAAAATGTAGTGGGGGTGGGGGAGACATCACCTTAATGAACTCTGCATTAATCGCCTGTGTCAAATTCTTGTGCTAACAAGCAAACAAAATCAAACAGACTCCCCCAGGGAATAGCAGGAAATCAACACACCATCCATTAAAATGGTAATTTTGCATTTTCTACTAAGACGGTTGTCGTTTCACTCCTTGTCGCTTCACGCTTTTGTGCCTCTTGCTAAGGCTTTGGTCTTTAAATGATAACATTAGAAATATACACAAGTATTCATACCTTCCACCTCCCTTATATTTATGGTGGTGAAAGGTCATCCGAACCAACAGTGGTTGCATGGAACGGTCTTACCAGAGTGGCAAATGAGGAAAGGAACCTTCCTGGATTCTGAGACAGCTGCATCTCAATGACTGGGAGCATGTTAATAGTTTGAGAAGAGGAGCAGAGACCTCAGATCACTTATTCTGTCAACTTTGTAGTGGTTAAAGAATTGCTGTGAATCTCCTCTCATTCTGACTTTTTCTTTTAGGAAATATAGGTAAAAAGTATGCTAAAAATGTTTCCAGAAAAATTGAGATTTTAACTTTTCAATGGCGTTTCTTCCCCCCCCCCAGCTATTTGCAGCAGAGGTTGCTCTATCTTTTCTTTATCTTCCCTAGACAACTCACTTGGATGGCTCTAGACCAGGGGTGGGCAATGTCAGGCCCATGGGCCATATAAGGGGGCTCCCGCCTAAGGCCCGCGGGGCTCCCACCCGCAAACCCCACCCCTTCCACACAATTGGCTCCCGCCCGCAAACCCCGCCACCCAGTGTTTGTGATTGGCTCCCACCCACAAACTCTGGCTCCCGGTCCGCGGAAATCCCAGAAACCCCCCCCCACCCACCCCGGTCCCCGGTTATAAATATCCAAATGGCCCTTGGCAGAAAAATGGTTCTCTACCCCTGCTCTAGACAACCAGGGCTTGGTTCTGAAGGAGTTATCATGCTGTAAATTAGCCAATCACATTTGAATCAGTGATGATGTCATTGAGAGGAGATGAAGACTGGGTGAAAGATAGCCAGAGAGAACAAGATTAATGATTCAGTAAACATTTTCATGTGCAGTACCTTTTGAATGTTGTAAAAACATATTCTTGAGGGGAAAAAAGGTTTTCCCTAATTATTTTTATTTAGTTACCAGATTATAAGATATGATTTGATTCACAGTTATTTCAGACATGTGTCTCTCTGTTTCATCTGGAACACCATGAATGGCTTCTGGTTTGGAAGATTAATAACTTCCAGAAGAGATTAACTTTCAGTTCAGAGGAGGAGGAAGAGGAGCGATCACAATAAAAAGTAGGAATAGAAAATGCTTTATCTTGGCAATGGAATTGAAGGGTTTTCTTTTAAAAAAAAGAATCAGAAGGGGGGAAAAAACAACAACTCAAATCCCTGGAGCCAAATTTGTATTTGTTTCCTCTGCCATTGTGTCCTAGATCAATGTTTATTTTTATTTTTTTTTCATTATTTTTCATCCGTTGAAGACAATAACCCAGTAAAAAGTATACAGTATGTGAGAAAGCCCATGTGAATGTTCTGTTTTTCACTCTACAGGCTTTTTTTGGGTTTTTTTTTTTTTTTAAAAAAAAAACCTTTCTCCAGCAGCATAGAGCCTGCCTGGTTTCCTTCCCTTTGATTCATCCACAAAGCAGGACATCATGAGGGATCTCCTATGGGCCTTTTTCAGACTGGGAACTTTAAGAAGCCAGGAGACCTCAGAGGGGTGGAGAGACACCAGCACACCCCTCCCCATCTCCTTCAATAATCCCTCTCTCCTGGACTTTAGAAAAAACCTAAAGACCTGGTTTTGCCACCATGCTTGGGGAGGGGAGGGGAACAGCCAGTCTTGGGGTTGGCTGGTCTCTTAGATCTGCCTTGACCAGCCTTTCCGACCTATGGGATAGTAAGATCTACCATTGCTTGGATCAAATTGTATTAGATATTTGACTTTTAGTGTTATTTATGTTTTTTATTGATTTTAAACTCTTCTTGTGAACTGCCCAGGGTCCCTCCTTGCGGGGGAGATGGGCAGGATATAAATATAACAAATAAATAAACAAATAAACAAATAAATAAACAAACAAACTGAGCTCAGAAATACCACCAAAAGATACCTTTAATAAATGTTCAAGCCTTCCAGGTTTAGGGAAGAAAACCTAAACCTGTCTTCAGGGAACAAACTGGCAATGCAAATTTCAGGCAACTGTATTACTGTAATGGTATGTGGGAATGACCTTGGAAGGCAGGGAGAAGAGTTGCAGCAAAGGGAACAGACATATAAGAGGCAGATTAGCCCACAGCAGGAAGGTGGGGGGGGGGCAAGCATCTCAGAAGGGACCCTCCCTGGTTTCTTGAGCTATAATGGGGGAGAACTGTACTTTCAGACTTGCAAGATTCTGTTAATGTAGCCTTACAATAAAGTAGAGTTAGCTCATCTGGATGTGTTTCCTGTCTGGTCTACCTCATGAGGCAGACAGTTAGTATCAGCCCGAAAGCTCATCACTGCTTCTACTAGCATCAGCTACATTTTGTAACTGAAGAAGTCGACTTCTTTGAAGATTAGAGCAAGGGCCAGAAAAAGTCATCTATACAACAATTTATCCTCTTTCCCACCCAAGCAGAAGAGAAATCCCAGCTTCACACTGTTGCATGTAGAATTAGTGACAGTGAGGAAGGCAGGTCTGCAGAATTGGGATTGAAGGCAGAGCATCCTTCAAGTGACGGGTATCTCCAAACACTTTGCAGAGTTAAATGATACAAGACACCAGATAATACATTGTATAAGTTAAGTAATAATATTATAATAATATAATATTATATAAATATAATAATAATATATAATAATAATATAATATAATAAAAATAATAAATAATAATAAATAATAAGGCGCCATGAAACCCGCCTTATTATTAACATCTTTTTGTTTGGATTTTATATGTAAATTATTGTGGCTGTAATTTTATATTTTTATCTTATCTTATTATTGTGAACCGCCCAGAGCCCCCAGGTGTGGAGGAGATGGGCGGTGATACAAATTTAAATAATAAATAAATAAATAAGTTAGAGGGGGGAAAGTGGCATAAAAACATTGCAGGACAAATAAATTTAAGCCTTCCACCAAGAAGGGAAGGAAGACAAGGTTAGTGAGTAAGGAGAAAGCAAAACTAAGGCATAGAAAACATACAGATGTAAAGGAGATGGAGGATCAGCCTAGAACAGAAAGTTAGATAGATATTTTTGTTTCAGTCCATGACCACAGATATGGGGGAAAAAATACAAATACAACATTAAATAAATAATTAAATAAATGTTGTATGGGGGAGGGAAGCCAATCTAGAAACTTTTTATATTTATATTTCTTTCTTTTTTATTATATATAAGGGGAAGGAGCAATTGCGTAAGTGATTTGTATACGTGCCAATGGAAAGATTTATAGAAATAATGGGATTTGGGTTTGATAAAGAGTAAGGGATTGATTGTGGAAGTTGCTGTATATTCTTGCTGTTGAAAGTCGGAAGTCACCTTTGTATGTAATCTTCAAGATTCTTTTTTCCTGTGTTCTACACTTTTTTATTTTTATTTTTATTTTTTGTTGTAGTTTTTTACTTTTTTGTAGTTTTTAATCTTTGTCTCAAATTTAATAAAATTCTTATAAAAAAAGAAGAGGGACTCCACATTACAGGTAGTCCTTGTAGGTAGTCCTCCTATTGAGATAGTCCTCCCTCAATACAGAAGTTACATAAGCTGAAAAGAACAGGTTGTCCATTTCTGATCACAGCTTGGCACAGGGAATTCCCATAAGTAAAAATGCTGGGACCCTGGGAAGAAAAGGGTCATGAAAACTCAATATGTCTGTCTCATATGCCTTGCACACACCCAAAGCTGCGAATCCATAGCAGATGTTGAAATATCTTTGTAGGATAATTGCTTGGAGATGTCATCTGAAGGCATAACATCTTATTCCTCACTGCTGAACTGCCTGTCTAGTTGCCTAAGGTTGTAAATTGCTCTGTAAGGACATTGCTACCTGCTCTTCCATCAGGGCTGCTTTGAAAACGTGACTCTTGTCTATTTGTGTTTTCTTAATTCCTGCTTTTTCCTTTGATAAGATAATGAGATGTGAATGCTCTATGTGTTGACAGGCTGCTGTCCTACCGCAGGAGAGAAGTCCCTGAATTTTCTAAGGCAGGGAATGAAGATTAATTAATGCTAAAAGATAGTGCTTGATATGGCAATGAAATTGCAATTATAATAATCTCTAATTATCTTGTAGCACAAGCGCCTTGTCATTTCCAGATGTCTTTCAACTGCTCTTTATTCTTCCCACCTCTTCCCCCACCCCTTCAAGAAAGAAAGGTAACCCCAATAATCTGAGTTTGAAATCATTTGCTACATTTAAAGGAAGTAAAGATCCTTGAAGATGCAGGTTCCCTCTTTGGGTTAAGAGACACTGGGGGTTGAGTCCACACAACACACCAAATCCTAAACCGAAGACAAACTACATTATTGCTCAGTATGACGGCCTGGTTCACACCATATGCTATAACATGGATACGGTTCTCACAACACATTAAACCTCAAACTACTCAACTCCACTTTAGCCTAGGCTAGGGTATAGTTTGAATCCAACCAGTTAAGTAGGCCGTGTGAAATGGAATATGTGCATTTAAAAAAAAATCATAGAGTTACCTGCCTTCTCTCTAGGAGCCCAGGATGGTGCACATGACACACAAGATTCTGTTACTATAGCCAATCTTAATAGAACTAGTTTTAGTCTAAACATGAAGTTGATTTCCTGGTCTGATCCATATCTTGGGGCTGACAGTCTTTGCCACCTGACACTCATAAGGCAGGTTGGTATAGAGCTCCCATAATTCCCTGGAGTAAGATGTGAAGTGTGGGAGTTGTAGCCTTACATACATAGGGGATGTCAGGTTGGTGAACCCATGCAGAAATGGCAAGTGCCTACCCTACGGATACAATATCCAGTCGGTTTACAAGTGGCCAGCTGCACTGGGGTATCAAAGCTACGTGTTGATGGAGGACTAGCATGTCATGGAAAAGTAGCCCCTAGGTTTTAATGGTATTCTCAGATCACAGAATTGGAGGGGGCTATTTAGTGCAGGAACTCCAGTTTTAAAGCATCCCTGAAAAATGAGTATCTGGCTTCTGCTTGAAGATCTCCAGCAAATGTACTATATGTATACTTGATTTCATTGTAGAACTGCAAACCAAAGTCTTTCTCCCAATGTTCAGCCTTGTCTCTACCCCCTTGTTACTTCAGCCCTTAATGTAATAGGAGGGGCAAGGGAGATGTGGAGGAGAAACCGGAAACAGTACCCAGCATTACATATTTCTCCCTACAGGGGCACAAGAGAGCAAACCTGACCTCTTTGGTATACAGCAATGGCTTTTGAGATCTTCAGAGACTCGTTCCCATTTTATATACAGGAAGTCTTTGCTTAACAACCATTCATTTAGTGATGGTTCGGACTTATGACGGTACTGAAAAAACCAGCTTGCAACTGGTCCTCACACAACCGTTGCAGTATCCCTGCAGTCACATGACCACGATTTGGGCACTTGGCAACTGGTTCATATTTATGACTGTCGCAGCATCCTGCGGTCATGTGATCGCCATTTTTGACCTTCCTGGCTGGCTTCTGGCGAGCAAAATCAATGGGGAAACGCCTGATTTGCTTAACAACCATGTGGTTCGCTTAATGCCCACAGTGATTTGCTTAACAACCATTGCAAAAAAGGTCATAAAATTGGGTCAGATTTGCTTAATGACTGCTTCGCTTATCAACCAAAATTATGGTCCCAGTTGTGGTCAATAAGCAAGGACTACCTGTAGTGGGCTTCCCATCTCTGCTATCATATTGCATTTTCCCCCTTGCAAACTGAAAAGAACATCTAAAATGCAAAATTTCACTGCTACTTTTTTTTTAACTAAAAAGTTCTTCCAAGTGGTATTTCTGATAGGTGGCAGCTGTCTGGATTCTATAAACCAAAAATAACTTATATTTTACACACTTATGTAAACCAGATTTACAATAAACCCTAAATTTACAACACAAACTGTTTTTTATGTTATGGGTCAGACAATACTTAATGTGGAACACTGTTGATTCTAAAAATCCTCTTAAGTCAATTTGAATGACTAATTCTAGCTGACAGATGATCAAGGATATATGAATCTGAGGAGTTGGATTTCACTCAGTTTCTCATTTGCTGAATCCCAAATTAGTTTCATCACAGTTTTGATTCAGATTTTTAATTTTTTTTAAAAAAATAAAAATTATTGTGCAACCTTATGCAAGCCGTTCCTTTTTCTGAGCAATTTTGTATACAGAAGGGATAGTAATATCAATGGATAACATAGTTCATGCACTGGTTTTGGAAGGGCAAATTAGTTTATGTAGAAAAAACCCCAATGTTTTTCTCCACCCCATGCTGCTGACCTGTGAAATCAGTCTATGCGTTCTGCCTCGAATGTCATCACAAAGTTCCAGAATCAAAGGGACTTGTGAAAAACTGATCTGAGAGCTCATGGTGGCTTTATAAGCTCCTAATGCAGTTCAAAACAGGTTTTGCTGGTGTAAAATGGCAGATGAGATGGAAAACCTGTTCATCTCCCTTATGCCATGGAAACACCTCCATTAGGTCAGTTAATTTCTCCCTACTTGTTTGTGGCTTCATTTTTATATTCTTTGTGCTAGCAGCTAGGCACCAAATGAGTACCAAAAGCCCCAGTGAGACAATTCTGTGCAGCGTATAACTTTGAGCTTTGTTAAAATCAATTTGCCAGAAAAATCAATACAGCTGAGGTGAGTTCTCATCTGGAAACTGACTTAACCTAGAGTTGAACTGAAAGTTTTTGAATAGTTAGGCTTGGATTTGCAGGTGGAAGCCATGATGCTAACTTTCCATTTTCTTGCCTTCATTAGATTGTATTGATCCAGTAGGCACAATTATTGCAAAGGAATGTTGGATTTCATTTGGTTTTCCTTCATAGACCCTTTCCATTCACATGCTAGAGTGAGGGGGAAAATTGAGGTTGAACAGCAGTTGTGACAGCAGTTGAATAAAACTCCTGTAATCTCCCCCCCCCCATTTAAACAGATAACTTGACCACTTTTCAAGCAGTGATTGGGGTGGTGGGATAGGTGCTGAGAATTCAACTCAGTTGTGGATTACTTCAAACGTCTCTGCTTAGCTGTGAAAGAAACCAACTAAGTTTTGCATTCTATCACTCATGTTTTGGAAATGGTGGGTGAAATGGTCAGATTATGAATTTCAAGCTTGATATTTTATTTTTTATATCACACAAAACACAGTTAACTCCAACCCTACTATTCCAGTTCTGCATCTTCAGTTGAACCTAGACTTAATACAGATTCCCCAATCCCACTTCTTTTTCTTGTTAAATAAGAGACCTGTGATCCAGCTCCTTATTGAAAGACCAATATATGGAGTTATATATCTTAACAAAGGTCAGGCCTTCCAGACATGGTTTATGACCTTTCATTAACTTCTCCTCAAAGTCTTTATCTGCCCTTAATAATCTGAGTTCCTGAATCCATATTTTCCTTGGTATTATTTTTCTGTTTGGAAGAGAAATGGACGAAGTACTATGTACTGTTGGTACTAAATGCTTTCAGCTTTAAAATAATTCTTTGGGCTTTGCTACAAACTTGCTGCTCTCTGCCTCTGGGTGCTCAAAGAAAGTTCCACCCTCTGCTTCCAGTGTTGTTGAAACATATCCACTGCACTCTTCTGCCATGAGCGCCTTTGTCTGGGATATTGGCTTTCTCAGAGATGCCTCTGCTCCCTATACTTCATTAAAGGATATGGAAAAAGATACAGACTTTGAATAGCCCATGGCTTAGTTTCAAAGCTGAGGTACAAAAGTGGGAGAATAAAAAGGTGTGAGTGAGTGAGTAGAGTTATCTCCCATCTCTGCCAAACTGTGTTATCATAGGGGCAGGACACTTTTCTGGTTACACATTTTGAATTGTTACTTTCATCTTAGGGGCGTGGTGGCTCAGTGGGTAAGATGCCAGGCTTGTTGATTGGAAGACTGCAAGTTCAGAGGTTCGAATGCCTAGCCCCGCGTGACGGAGTGAGCTCCCGCACTCACCCCAGCTCTTGCCAACCTAGCAATTCGAAAGCATGCAAATGCAAGTAGATGAATAGGTACCACTTTGGTGGGAAGGTAACAGTGTTCCGCGCGCGTCATGCGGCCACATGACCGTGGAAGCGTCTTCGGACAACGCTGGCTCTTCGGCTAAGAAACAGAGATGAGCACCGGCCCCTAGAGTCGGACACGACTGCACAAATGTGCGGGGGAACCTTTACCCTTTTTAATCTTAGGATCACTGATCATTCACCACTAGAGAAAGAGGAAGGAAGGAAGGAAGGAAGGAAGGAAGGAAGGAAGGAAGGAAGGAAGGAAGGAAGGAAGGAAGGAAGGAAGGAAGGCTTCCAACCCAGGTGTGGAGATGTGACCTTATATTACCTGTCTTCCATTTGTTTTGCATTTTTAAGCACAGCTTTCTCTTTTTTTCACCCAATCCCATTTGAAAAGACAGGACAGACATTTTTATGGTATCAGGATTTTTACAATTTCCCCTCCAAAGTCAGGGCTTCAGCTTAGAGAAAGAGTTCTGACCTTGGAGTATTGCTCCTATAGCAATATCCATAGCATTTTCTTCCCTGATAGTACAGTTTGGAGACTTATGGGCAAACGGGGTAAGATTGGTAGAAGGGGCAAATTGAGAATGCTAAGCTTTTCCAGAAGCTCATGATGAGAGGATTTATATCCACTACTGTACCATAAAAGAATACACTCCCAAGGAACAGCTGTGGCAGTGCAAATTTTTAAAAAGTATTGTAGTGCCCTTATTTGTCCTCCCAAACATTCTGCATCACTTAGCCTTCTCTAACATGATGCTGTCTAATGTGTTCTTAGACTCCATCTTGGGAATTCTGGAAGTTCTATTCAACACATCTGGAGGATCTCAGGTTGAAGGTTGTTTCAATGTAGAGATGAGATTTGAAATTAATGGCTTGGCAAAAAACAGAATAAAATGAAGACTAGTATATGTTTTCCCCACATTTAGTCCTCTGTTTCCTGGGTTGTTTTAGTTCAAATACGAACTAATGACATAACTGCCAAGTATTATCCTGAGATACATTCAGTCTCTTGGCTGGAGTTCAACCCCTTATTTTATTTCCCCTTTTTGAAAACCTGTCCTTTTATCCGCATTGTAAAATGCCAGCTGTTAGGAAACCAGGTGGGCTTAACTCAGCACCCCAAGTCACTTCACGAGTCTTATCAAAACAATTTTCAAGTTGTAGGACGTTTTGCCCAAGATTGATCCCCCAGGTATGCTTAATCTCGCTGTAGGAGACGTTTCAGTTACACCTCTCAAGAATAATACTGTACATAGGAAGGCAGAGGAGCTGATGGGGTTTGATACCAATTTATGTCATTTGCAGATACCTGAATGCCTTAAATCCACAGTGAAAGTGTTAACTGGAGCCTCTCAGGAGGAGAGCTACCCTTCTAGCAGATAGCCCCGATAAAATCCTCTCTCTACACCTGAGCAATCATGCTGGGGATATGTGTGATGAATAGAAGATGCACACAGAGGCATCTAGAAGTTGCATAAATAATTGCCTTTCTCCTCTCAATGGGGAATTGTGGTGAGCATCTCTGATGCTTTAAATCATATTTATCTTTTCAAAATTGCTCTCGCTAGCAGAAGCTTCAGAGAGGAAGTGGCTTGTATTCTGAGGCACTGCCCCTGTAGAGTGGCCACAGCAGTGTGCTTACAACGCAGAGGCCCTATTTGTATTCTGCGCACTCTGTCTTCACAGTGCATAAAGAAGACTTCATTATTTTCCTGGCATCTTGTTGCTTTGAAGAGGAGGAGGAAGATGCTCTAGGCGGTGTTATTTGGGGAGCACAAGGCCACATTAGCTATACAGACCCTGAGCTAATGGGATATGCCAGCACCTTACAAAAATATGATAATATCAACTACAGAGCCATAAGGAGCAAAATGAACTGTTATCTGCCCTGGACATCACTAGAGCTCCAAGTGTAATATTCTGTGCATATTGGAAATAATAGGGCAGTGTTCTTAATGCCAGTCCTGTGGACTACATTAGATCTATTTATTGCACTGTGCTAAAAGTGCTTGCATGGGGGTGGGAGTTAAAATGAGCAGGAATATAAAAATGAAGCCAGAACCTTTCAATTATTTCAGACCCTTGACCTATAAGGGAGAAGACTATAATTGTAAAGCAAGTCTTTTCATGTCAAAAGTATCGGGTTCAGTCCCTGGCATCTTCAGTAGACCAAGTGTATACCTGCCTGGAGCACTGCTGACATTCAGTGCAGAGAATAATGAGCTAAATTTTAGTTGTTAAATGGACGATTGGTGCAATTTTTATTTGTTCTATTAACTTCTGTTGCCTTAATATGCTCTCTCACATAATTGGATCTATTTATTCATTTAGATGAAGTTGCATGGCCCTTCCCGTAGATGCTACTATAATGTCATCCTATTTTACCATTCTGAAGTGCTCCCTAATTGGCTAGGATCACTCATGTGACTGATCTGGGAAGCATTGCTATTTTACTTAGCTATTCCCAATAAAGGCAATGTGATGTCATCATATTTCTGGTTCTGTTTGTTCCCTGATTGGTATTAGTCATTTGTGTTTTGAAAGAACAGGTAATTGGCACAGAAGCTCTCCTCTCAAACAGATCCACCCAGTGTTTTCCCCAGATGGCATTCCAGTGCAATCCTTGCTGTGGGTTAAAGAAAAACTCTTGGTTATAGGTTTGTAAATCAGTAAGCATGAACTATTCTAGACAATTAAAATGAGCTGCTCTCCTGGATTCTTGTTGTAAATCCCAATCCATCCTTGCTACAAGAGAGTAGAAGATTTAGCCTTGAGGTGCAGAGAGACAGCAAAGAGTTGTTCATTGTCAAGTGTAATATAAAACTGGCATTGATAGATGTGTGCTCCAGTTTATGGCTTATCAAAGAAATAGCAAAACTGAAGGCAAAATCCTCTTGCGAGCTGTTTTTTTAATTTGCAGATTTGTTTGCAAATGAGGCTGGGAACTCTCCAGGTATGAAAGGGGATGCTTGGCAAATCCTCTTTCACTTTACCAGTGAGCTGCAAAAGTATTAGATAATAGATTGTGTGTTTTAGATCTGTTTGATTGCATTGTTGCAAAGTGGGAATTGTTTTGCAACACAGATTCTTAATCACTGAAGCATCTATGATTGCATCGAAAATTGGTTGAAATTGAAAGTTAACTATACTGCAGGCTTATTCTGGTGTATAATTGAAAATAAATTCTAATAACTCCTCTTGAAAAGAGCTGCCAGGAGGACCTTGCTAATTCAACCTCTAATTCAATTGTAAACCGCTTTGAGTTTTTCTTTTTTCTTTTAATGGGAAGCAGTATAGAACTATTTTAAATAAATAAAATAAGGCTCCCCATGGACCCTTTCTCTCTTCACAGGACTTTGCATTTTGGATGTTATAATAGCAGGAAATAGATCCCATGCAAGAATTTACAATTAGGCATATGTTGAACAGATTGGTTTAGGAAATCTAAGTTCTTTCTAAAGTTCTAGTAAAGCATTGGTGGAACCATATCATGCATGGAGATTCAAAAAGGGCAGCAAGGGAGACTTCTTTCCTTCTCAGACAACCCCTGATTTCAAAGAATGAATGGGTGGCTCTTACAAGCTCTCTGGATTGGGGCCTTTGGGTTTCTCTAGCTTGCAACATCTTCCCTATTGTTTCTTAGGCATTTTTTCCTGTATCCTAGGGGTTTTCACCGAAGATTGGAATTTGTATCATGTTATTTCCTTTATTTGGCACTTTACTATTATAATATAATAGGCTTTTCTGTTTAGTTGAGTTCAGTAGCCAGCTGCTGGAAATGTTCTGGGTTGTTTTTATGGCTGTTTTAAAGATGCCTATTCTTGGCGTTTACATTTTTATATTGTGCACATCTCCTTGATGGTTTCTGAAGCTGCCTTAAATAAATGCCACTTAGCTGTCAAAAGGTAATATAGAAATGCTTATATGCAGAAAGAAAAACTATCTCCAACTAATGTTTCCATAGATGGAGGTCTGTGTTCTTGCCCTATGCTACAGATGACATTCTCGGTCATGGATAACCACCCAGCTTTTTATGATAGCATTTATTTTTTCCTCCTGGAGTAGGTCACCCTAGATATTGGCTGGGATTCAGACAGAGTCATGCTTAAATTAAAGTAAACCCATTGTAAAGGCTTGCTTTCATTGGGTGCAGGCAAGCACAATTAACTCATATATTGCAACACAAGGTGCTTGACCTTGAATGCATTCTTCTTGGCCAGTGGCACCCAAAGATTTGTTTTTGGTGGTAGTATTGAATGAAGAAATGCCCCAAATGCCAACTCATTGTCATTTTATACTGACTTAATAAAAAGCCAACCTCGTTAACTTTCATCTCCTTATGAAAACTTCTCCTTTCCTTGCAACATTTATCTTTGCAGTTCCAAATTATTTTTGTTTCAGGAACATGTCCGGTGTAAGTATGCAATTTATGTTTTCTCTCTGCGCTTCCTAGTGATCATTAGAGTTTATGTGTCATTTCCTGCAGTTCTCCTCCTTCTTTTCCACTGACTTTGGTCTGAACTATCATTTCCCCCGAATTGGAGCCAAGTATCAGCAGGCAGCCATAGAAGCAGAGAAGATATATGCTTCAGATCCTAAAGAATTATTGCACTGTTTTCACAGGGAGGCAGCTAGAGAGAGATTGGGGTCTTGTTTGTTGAGTGCTGTATCCCATTCTTCATATAACAAATGGAGGTTGCTGAGCAAGCATTAAGTAAAGATTGTCCTTTCTCTCTCCTGCTTTTGATCAAGGAAGAGATAGACAGGCACCATCAGCATGGAGAGACAACATGTTGACTCAATAAAAAAAACCCTATTTTTAAAATCCATCTACCTGAGCGCTAACTGGTGGAGCTGGCTGATAACCAAGCACCATAGTAAGCAGAGGTGGTATAAAATTTTATGCCAGCTCTAAAGCTGTGCGTCATGAGTAGGGGTACCTAAGAATTTCCTTAGGAAAGAACAAGGATGCAATTTACACTTTCTGAATGAATATGTAAATTGGAATTCAATTATTTTGCCAATTTCACCCTTCTCCCGATTTTGTGAGGCAGTTTTCAACTGGAAAAAAAAAGGGCTAACAATGCACATTAAAATACAGGTCTTACAATAAAATCATTTTCCTGTGCATACTTACACAGAAGTAAGCATGTCCCACTTAACAATTCCAGTTGGATTACTGCAACATGCTAAACATGGGGCTGCCTTTGAAGACCGTCTGGAAATCTGGTCTAGAATGCAGCAGCGGGCATAGTTTGGGGCACCCCATGCTTTGCCCATGTGAAACTGCTGCTGCGTGAGCTGCCGTGGCTTCTAGTTTCTTTCCAGGTGCAATTCAAGGTGCTGGATACCACCTTTAAAGCCTGATTGGCCAGGTTATTTGTGGGTACCTTTACCTGAAGGCATCTGCCTGCTCCACCAAGTCCAATAGGGTTGGCGCATTCTACGCCCCTTCCCTTAAATGTTACCATCCAGCAGGACCTAGGCAGCGCCCCTGCCCTATGGAACATCCTTCCCCTTGAGATCTGGCAGGCCCCTATTTTCCTGGCCTTGAAGCCTTGAAGACCTTGAATTTAGGGGCAGTGTCTGTGGCTGGAGCCCAGGAAAGTTGTTTATTGGATGTGAGGGGTATGTTGCTTTTGGGCACGCTGGGAGTTTTCATGATGGTTTTTATGCTTTTTATTGTTTTATTATTGCTTGTAAGCTGCCCAGGGTTATGATACATAAGGCGGGCAGTTTATAAATAAATAAATAAATAAATAAATAAATAAATAAATAAATAGGGCTAATTTCCTGATATTCCTGGGTTACTGACCTATAATAAAGAATTTGATTTGATATTGAGGCTTAATGGGATGGCCTTGTTCACACATATGCTAAAAGAGTGGCTGGATTCCTACTACACAATGACACATAAACTCTCCAATCCATTTCAACCTACTCCAGGATGTTATGTGAACCTCAACACTCTTAAAAGTGCTAACCTATGATAATAGTTACGTGCTCACCTTATTTGGGGGGTGGGGGGAGAGGAGATTCTCCTTGGGACTCCATGATATGGTCAGGCCGTGGCCAGCAAGTTAAACAAGTTGGTCTTGGGATGTGCAAGAAAATTAGAGTGGCCAAACAGTAATTTTGGGTCAACCAGGTGGTTCATGTCGCACTATAGCATAGAGCTGAGTTACAGAGCATGTGTTTGGGGGCATGTCCTTTGTTTAGAAAAAGAGTAAGAGGAAGGAAAAAGCTAGATTCCTCATAGTCCCAGGACTGAAACATCGTGCAGACAATTACAGCTGTCCTCTGTGATTCTGTACCAGGTTGTAAGTGTCATTAAGTTCAGCAGGATTCCCTTTTGAGTAAAGATGTGCAAGCTTGCATTGCCAGATTTCTTGAACTGAGTGTTTATTCTTGAGACAGTAACAGATTCCCCCTTGGCAGCTCCATGGGATACTGGATCTGTGGATTTTCAGTAAAGTTAGGGGGGAAGGGGAGAGAGAGAATCAAGCACATTTAGTGGGCCACTCTTGATAACGGTTCATCTTAGGTTGTAATTAATTATGGGTTTATACCTCTTTATACTTATATCAGTGTTATCAACAAAAGCCAAATAATTATCTCTGCCCTTCTCTTTTTGAAAAAAAAAAGATATTTGCATTTTTAACATACAGGTCCTATAGGCCCACTTTGCAGAGTCTGTGTTCAAGTGCACAGGACTAGTGTGTTGACTTACTAAAATTCTGAGCTAGAAAATTGTGTTTCTGAAGAATAATTATATACACCAGATTAAAAATGTAAGTAAGTTAGCTAAAGGTAATGTGAATTTTATCTTCCTTTCCTTCTCATAACATATCCATTATTCAGTATGTTTTCCCATCACCAGAGTTCCTTCATGGAGGATTAAGACTTCCCCTGCTTTCAGTGTTGACTATAGCTGGACAACTGATCTCAGAAGGTTCCCAAATTCAGTTCCACATCATCTTAAAACAAATCAGAATTAAAATGGTTGAGAGCTGGCATTGTCCTCCAATCTCATCCGTCCCTTGAGTTCTTGAGAAACCAAGACACCAAACAAATCTGCAGTTTTGCTCTGCAATGCACCGAAACTCCAAATGGTAAAGGAAAGAGAAAATGTGCCAGTATCACTACTTGGTAGAGCTGTGAGTAGGGGGAGAAGGAATGAAGAGATAGAATGCATTAGTTGGCGGCAAGGGCGAAGGGAGAGAAAATTAAAGAAGGAGACCCTCTTTAGGGAGAATCCAGGGCCTGGGAAGAGAAACAGAGTGGGTAGAGCAGCTATAGTTGCAACATACTGTCGTACCCATAGTGTTAACCTTGCATTCACCAGGTAGTCAACCTGGAACATGCAGAGTTGTGATGAAACTAGGTATGTTTTCTGGAACTAATGAAGGACAATTGGAGTCTGCTGTTAACTTCAATAACATCTGCTTATGTCCCAGGAGCCTATAAATTTCAGAGGATAATTAATATTTGCCATGCAGAAGTAATAGGACATTAAATATGTTCACTTTAATTCTAATTCACTGTCCATCACTCTCCATGATCAGGGCCACCTCAGTCATAAAAGACAGATGATACAGCTTCCTATATGTCAACATTCTGAAGGTTTAAGCCTGAGTTATGTAAATATGCTTAATAAAATGTAAATCCTCATACTTCAGGATTTATCTACTTTTTTCAATGCAGATGTAGATTAAAATGAGAGACCGCATTTATAATGAAGCTATTCCCTGGGAATCTGGGGGTGGTATTTCTGAATAGTTAACAGGGGCCGCCTATAGGTGATTGTTAAATTACTGCAGCGTGACATGAAAATTGTATCTTGGTCAACTCTTGATCAAGTTCCACTGAATTCAATCAGTCTTCATCAAATGCTGCAGCATCTTGCATTCAGTTTTCACGGAGCATGGGGGAAGTATTTGGGAATAACTTGTGGGAGGATTTTGGTCCAGTGATACAGGAGTGATTATCTTCTAACTGCCCCTAATTACAAAAGAAAGACTCTTTGTTCCTGTTCCCATACTTAGCCAACCAGTATCCCAAATTTTACCTTGTGGAGAAGCTATATTTATCAATGATGTGATGCTTGAGTATTCTTTTTTCTTTCTTTCCCTCCCAACTTTAGACCTCTCCTTAGGGTCTCCAGAAATTAAAAACTGAATCAGATGTTCAAACACATTTCCTCTGCTATACTATTGAGTACACACATGCAGACATACACGCCCAAAGGAACATGATAGCAGTGTGCAATGCAGAATCTGCCACTCCCCATACATCGGGGAATGAGGGCTGTATTTTGATCATCTGGAGAAATGTGTCCTGTCCCAACAAATACTCTCAACTACATGTGATAGATCAGCATTGGTTTATAATGATCTATGCTGTAATCTGCCTTGTAGTTTGTCTTCTCTCATGAAGCCCCTTATTCTCAGGGTGCTTCAGAATTTCTTTCAAAATTCTCTACGGGTGTTTCCGGGTCTACTTTATCAGTGAAAGTGGTAACAACACATTACTATGGGGGTGGTTCTTTGTTATGTATGTTTTTGCTACTCTGCAGCCTGCCTCTACTTCTCAAGTTGCCCAACGGGAGAAGTTCCTACGTGATGTCTTCCCTTGGAGTGTAATAGAAGAATGGGAATTCCTAGACCTGGAGAGATGCTTGCACAGAGAAAGCTAGGCCATTCATACATGCCCTTGGCAGCTTTGCCCTAAATCCGGCCTATTGTATTTTCCGAGAGCAATGGTTTACAACAGGAGTTTTCGAACTCTGTCCCACAAGAACTCAGTGGGGTTTCATGAGTAACTAAGGCTAAAAAAGAAAAAAAGTCAGGGATATCCATAGCAATTTTCCTAAGGTGCAGAGGAAAGGGTAGGGCTTGTCAGCTGATACTCAAAAGCCCCACCCTCCAGGGCTGTTTGTTCTTATGATAACTCACTGCTTTGCCTTTTGATTAGGGGTTCTCGGAATTTCTCTCTTTCTTTTTTTTAACTAACAAAAGCTTGAAAGCTTTTTTTTATTTCCAGATGACACTAGTTTTTCAATTAGAGATGGTAAGATGATTGCAAAAGGAATTAATTGTACAACTTTCACTGAAGTCTTTGTAGTTTAGGATATAGTGGATGCGGATGGCATAGAATCTGGGAGTGGGGGATTTGTCCCTGCTTCATTGATGAAAGGTTGGAGAGTTAGGTAAAGATTACAAAGGTCAAGTCTCCTTTGAATTGGGCTTGATAGCTTCCCCTACAGGAGGACAATTTAACCAAGCAGGAATTGTAGGTTGCAATGAGTGTCTTGGAGGAGACCAGAAAATGCTTCTGTAGGCATAGTGGACAATGTCATTATGGTGTGTTTGGAGGCATTCTGAAAGAGAAATCTGCTTTTCTTATTTTGGAAGCCAAAGTGTCTGCAACTTGCAGGGGCCATTAATCTCTGCTAAATTTCCTTCCCAAGTCTCTTTTAAGTGCCAGGGAAGTGGGCACAACAATGGTGCCTCCCTGATGATCAGGAAACAAGATTTAGAATCGGGTAGTTTTCAGTTCTACAAGTCCTTATTTGCATTCTTCTTGGTGGCAACCACTACAGAGAGAAAGCATCAGAATGGTTATTACCTCAAATCACCTTCCTCTTGTAATTGGTCAGGGTAGATTTTAACTGTCATTTTGTGAACAGCTGACCCACTTCCCCAAAAGACTGCTAAGCTGTCATTTACCACATTTTTTAAAAAGTCAGATTAACTAGCTAACCATGTGGAGCAGCAGAACCATTATGCCAAGAGGGGGTGAGCAATTCAAACAGGCTATTAAGGGTCTCTTAGCACAGATAAACTGGAAAGATCAGGTTCTGCTGCAGGTGGTTGAGAATGAGAGGACTTGAAAAAGGGGGGGGAGTAGAAAAAGATGGATTAAAAAAGAGTTTGTAATAGCAAGGAGCAGAAGAGCTCCAGTTGGGCTGGGAGAATGTTCAACACACACAGCTCGTGGTGCAGGCCCAGGTTGGGACTGCAAGCTTGGAATCAAGAGGAGAGCAACTCATGTCAGACTCTCAATGATGAGCTGTCAACTATGTTGCGGTAGCAACTAACTCCAGTGTCAACTAACTCAGCTGGGTAAAGCACACAGCCAAGCAGCCAAGCTGGAGAAGGATGTGACTGCAATTCTTTTTCCTCTAAATTTATCCCCTTGACTTGGCAGGTGAAATCAAAAGAGAGAAATGGGTATGAGTTGTGGTGATTGTGGTGATTGTTGTTGTGTTGAGGTTCTTGGAGGAAAGGCAGGGTAATAAATTAAATGTTTGTTGCTTGGTTTTGTTGCCCCAGAGAAGCTGGCTCTGAAAATCTCCATGACCTTTCTAGCTGATCTCCAGAATTCTATTGTTGAAAGATTTGAGGACAGAAACCAGTAGCCTGGCCTTCTTCCTACAGAAAATCCTTAATGCAGCAGGCTTTTGAAACATAATGGTGTCTTAATTAAGTCAAGTGACAGTTTTATTTCCTGGAATCCATTTCCAGGACTCAGTTTTATTTCCACCCAGAATTAATATATTGCACTTAGAAATAATAACAGACAACAGAGAGACGGATGGGACTAGGGTCGGATCTCTGCTCCCATTAACAGAATGTTCATGCTGTTGTTGGTCCTTTCAGCGATTGGTACTCAGTTTCCAGTGCTTGTTCTGCAGAAAACAAAGCATGAATCAATATAATTAAACAGGGCTGTGCAGGGCAAATTAAGAGAAGATGACTGTGTCAGCACAAGACACCCTTTCCAACTGATGTGTCAGGACACATACACCATATCACTTTTTGTATTCTAGATTAAGTAATCTAGAAATAATTTTCCTGTTTAGTGTCACTGACGTTTGTTAAAGGATGACCACTGTGTACATAAATAGGCATAGGGAATCAGGGAAATGGTTATTAACATGACAGCACTGATATATAATGGGAACAGTGCAGAGAGCAGAAGAGAGTGGGACAAAGCTGGACCAGCAAAGTAAACAGCTTGGGGATGGGGGGGGGGGGACAAGGAGTCCCTGACACTGGGAATGAATTTGGTGGTTACAGCATGCAAATGTACTCTTTTGAGCAGACCACAGCTTCTGAGTTGCAATGCAGTAGCTAGGAAGTTGAATTCATCCTCAGCCATAGAAATCTCACTGGGCGACTTTGGGTCAAACACCCTCTTCTCAACCCAACCTACCTCAGAAGATTGTTACATGTCAGGATAGAACTGGGGGATTGAGTTATATATACTGCACTGAGCATCTGAAAGCAAACTGGGATGTAAATTTAATACATGTAGAATAATAATTTTTATACAGGGGTTGGCCTGATAGTTCATTTAGTTGTAACCTTCTGCCCCACATATGGGATGTTTGGGTGGTAAAACCAGGCTGAAGTGTTCTCTGACCCCTCCAGCAATCCCCCCATTTTTCATCAGCATTTCCCCCCAGGGATTCTTGGCTGATAAAGACTAATGCCTCTTCCTAACTCCCTGCTGTCGTGTTGCTCATAAAGGGTTCTAAAGGAGAGAGAGGTGGGGAACAAACCTTAAAAGGTTACCCAGAGCTTTGCTGATACCACCTACAACTCCAAGGTTAATTTCCAAAAAGTCTCGGAAGTCCCAGTGTTGCCACCTGTGAATAAGGCAATATAAATATGGGGAGGAGGCCTCCTTTCTTCATGGAATCTTTGAGGGAGACTCTGCAGGCCTGTTACCTCAGGGATATTTTAGATGCTTTGGTCACAGAGTATCCTAAAACCTTTGTTCTAATGCTGCAGAATTCTAAACTCAAGTTTCTCCTGGCCAATTCTAGAATGAGAAGCTTCACCGGCAGTGATTCAAAGGCATGGTTTCTCCTAAAGATGTTGATTGCAAGAACTAGGGAAGCTGAGAGGAGGTCCAGAAACTGCCAAGTGTACGATATTGTAGAAACAAGACTCAGTTTTTGCATCTTTCTTCCACCAGCAGGAAGAAATAATGCACCAAAAGTCTCATGCTTATGGACAGAAGGAGAGGTTAACATTTGGAAATTGTTTAAAAGGTAAAAGATTCCCCCTGCACATTTGTGCAGTCGTGTCTGACTCTAGGGGCCGGTGCTCATCTCCGTTTGTTAGCCAAAGAGCTAGCATTGTCCGAAGACGCTTCCACGGTCATGTGGCCAGCATGACGCACGCGGAACGCTGTTACATACCCACCAAAGTGGTACCTATTAATCTACTTGCATTTGCATGCTTTTGAATTGCTAGGTTGGCAAGAGCTGGGGCTAGTGTGGGAGATCACTCCGTCAGGCAGGGCTAGGTATTCGAAGCTCCGAACTTGCGACCTTCCGATCGACAAGCCTGGCATCTTACCCGCTGAGCCACCATGCCCCCAAATTGGAAATTTGTTACTCTAGCAAAATAGTCCTGGGCAGTTTGCTTCTGGCCTTGCCAGATCAATTCTTCACACCTGCTTTTAAATATTTGACTGACTGTTCATAGACATCCTCATTAGGTACCTTGTCAAATGCATGTGGATCCATCAGGGAACTAGAGCTGCGTTTTTCTTCCATCCCTCTGATAACAATCACATTGTGGATTAAATCAGATGAAAAGGTCCCAAGGGAGGCTAATGAGGTTCTCTTTTAAAGAAAGAAAGAAAAAATGCTTGTCACCAAACAGACAGATTCCGCTGCTGCTCGTAAATTAAGCGGCTAACTCAAAAACCAATTCTTCTACAAGTGAACGAGGCTGCAGTTCCTCTTCCAAGAATACCTGACATTTTGCCACCAAGCTGGAGAAAACAGTAACTTTCATTCAGCGAGAACACCAAAGCAAAGGAAATTTCAAGAGGAAAGATGCACACATCTGCATCTATGCATAGTTGTTGCTAGCTGGAAATGGACTGTTTTGAACCAAAGTGAACAGAACCAGAATAAAAATAAAATATGATTCAATTTCATTGAATTAGTTAATGTAGTTACTCATGTTGATTTTAATTGTTTCCTTTAAAAATTGCAATTTTGTGAGGAGATCTGGGATCTGTTCCCAAGCCTGTGGTCCTGGGCTTGTAGGTTGTACGTCTCTGAACTAAGCCATGCTTTGTTGAGATGGCTGGGTTTTCACATTATTCTAAGCCTTAGAAAGTAGTTTGTCAATGACACTGCTTGAGCTCCCAAAACAGTCTGGACTAAAGTCAAATAAGCTGCACAGTCACTTATTAGTGCAATGTGTGAGGCAGACCTGTTGTTGTTGTATCATTGTTTCCTCTACTCCTAAGAGCCAGTTGATCCATAATACAGATCTGAATGTTGAAGTGCCCACTTCAGCTCAGACTTAGTTTTTTTTATTGGTCACTGAACTGAAAATAGATGGGGTGGCAACCAGATTTTTTGGAATGAGACCAAGTGATATATTAATTAAGAAGCTGGATGTTAAAGAACAAAGGCTAGTGCAGAAAGTTCCTTCTCTCCCAGACACTGTTCTGCGATTTCTTTAAAGCAGAAAATAAAAACCTGTCCTAGGATTGTGTGAGGCTCCCAATAGCTTTTAACGTGACGCTTTCCAAATGTTGCCGCCTGTTTGTAATTTTCAAGGTGAAAGAAGAAAATATTAATTGTCAGGAGAGTGATTGTGTTAAATAAATTTAATTTCATTTTCATTGTACTAAGTAAAGTGAAATCATAAGATAAATCAAATTCATCTTTTTTTTCCTCTGGCCCCAGGCTCCTCATTGTCCTGGCCCAACAGGCTTTTGGAAAGTGGCTCCAATAGGCCATAGTCAATATTTTTAATGTATTTGTTGCTTGTTTTTAGCTCTTTGTACGCCACCCAGAGTCGCTTGTTTGTGAGATGGGCAGCTATATACATTTGAAAAATGAATGAATGAATGAATGAATGAATGAATGAATGAATGAATGAATGAATGAATGAATGAATGATAAAGGCAAGGGGTAACCCTTAACCAGCAAAACGTTTCATGCTCCTGAGGTGTTCAGCAGCAATGTTTCAAAGCCCTTGACTATCACTTAGTCACATTTAAACCATTTCCCTTCTTCTGAAATCTGGACGGGAATCTCATTTCCTTAGGCCCAAGAGTTTGAAATTCATGGAGCTATTATTTTCCATGCCAAAAAGGTACATTTTTTTGGTTACACTGAGTCTGTGTTAAAAGAATAAACAAATACCAGTAATATCCACAACTAGAGTCTGCAATGATGCTGAACATATAAGTGAGTGGAAAACTTGATTCTCTTATTAAGAATGTTCTTCCCTCGTTGAAAATGGAACTTGCACTGGATTTTGTAAATTGCTTTAATAATGGACCTAATTGTCACTGGACAAATTGGTCAGTGCAATTCATCCATTTGGATTCAGTCAAAGCGATAACGGGGGATTTTTCTTGGAGGCAGATTCAGTTTATTGTCTAATGTGGAACGCCTTGTTCTATCTCTCATAATATTTCAAAAGAAGGTTAGGAAATCAGGATGATTTGGAACCAATAGAGGCATTGCTCTATCATTTTTCCCCTATGCAGGTCAGGCAAAAAAGAAATGCAGAATCTATTGTAGAGCCTTCCATTTTAATAATTGTTACATTAGCAGACAGCTAACTCAACCGCATTTTGAAAATCACTTTGTAGTTCATGGATGCCAACTGCTAAAGACTATTATTTGCATTCCACATTATCTCTGATGATAAACCTCTCTTGCTCTGGTTGTATTTTTTTTCCTCCCATGCTAAACATATTCACATAATAAGAACTGGCATCAACCTTGGGTATCTGCAAAGACCGAAGCTTGCTTTCTTATATGATTGTGTCTGGGAATGTGTGTGTATAATAGATGTATTTTCCTTACAAGAACTTGAGAGCTCCATAATTCATAATCTTGCAATGAGCTGGTTGAAAATAGCTCCTAATCACTGGAACAACATGGTTGAAATAGACTGAAATAAGACATAAAACTCATTACAAGATAACAAGATTCTATCTATTCTCAGAGGTCACTTTGACGATATATGGGTCTATGAGCTGCTCACCTTGTTCATTGGAAGTAATACAAATTAGGGGCTAAACTGGGCTGGGTACAGATGACCCGTTCCTTACTGAGGTCTAAGTTGAAGTGGGAAGAAAAGGAACTCTTGCTTTCAGAATGAAGGTCTCTGGTGGATTAGAAAAGGATTCATAGGGGGACCATCCAAAGTGTGGTTCACTGTTTGAAATGCTGAGATGAATCAATATGCTTAGTTCAAAGAAATAAAACTAATCAGTTAAGATATAATCCCTGGATCTATACCAAACCGTTGCCTCCACATTCCCATTTACTGTAATGGAGGAAAAATGGCATTGATGTAGAATGCAGAACAACAACAACCAAACCAGACATGTGAACATTCTGCCTACTGGTCTTTCAGAGTCTTGAAAAAGCTTGCGTTCTCTGTTTTGTTTTGTTTTTTTAGCTTGATAAGGTAAGACCTAGTAAATGTAGAATATAACTGAAAGTTGACTGGGAAAGGAATGAAGTCAAGGGAAAAAGAGGATGACGTGGAGATTTAAGTAATTGAGTGCAATGTCCTTTGGCTTAGTATGTTGTGTGAACACTACCATTTTGGTTTATTATTTAGTGTGAACCAGGATATTCTGGTTTGTTCAATGTGTCATGGAGAAAAGAAACCGTGGCTTAGCAGAGTGTGTGAACTCAGCCACTGATAGAAAGGCAGCCACTCATTCACTTGCTCTCTTGTCAGTTGGCAAACATTTATTCCCTCCCCTGAGAGGAGTCTCTGGCCTGGGAAGAGTTTTATTTTATTTTATTTTATTTATTTATTTATAATTCGATTTATATCACCGCTCCATCTCCCCCTAGGGGGACTGTGGGCGGTTTTACAGCTTGCCTGCTTCTGTCTTCCCAATGACACCATATTGTGTTGGGTTCTATGGCCACCATTCAACAGGAAGGCCTGGCGTGCTATGGTCCATCGGGTCACGAAGAGTCAGACACGATTTAACGACTGAACAACAACAACAAATATATTGTCAATCTTTCCAAAAGCAAATAGAATGCCTTTCACTGTACATTTGTTATGGAATATGTCTCTGGAGGGGGAGGTGATGTGATGGACTTCAGTAACGCTGCTGGTTCTCAGGAAGGAGGGAGCATATTCCAAGGAGACGCGGTGGCTCAGCGGGTTAAACCGCTGAGCTGTAGACTGCCGATCGGAAGGTCGGCAGTTCGAATCCCCGCGCAACGAGGTGAGCTCTCGTTGCTAGTCCCAGCTCCTGTCAACCCAACAGTTTGAAAGCTTAGCAAGTAGATAAATGGGTACCACCTTAAGTGGGTAAATTTGCTGGCGTCCTGTCGTGGGTTGGCCACCAAACGGAAAAAGATCTCATGAATGGCGGCGATGACGGAACCCAAAGCAGCAACATCCAGGATGTCAGCAGCCGGCTCCGATGCAAGGCATTGTGGGACATGTAGTCCAGTAGCCACGGAAGAGTCGGTTCCCTTACCCCTTCCCTTAAGCGCGCGGTTTAAAAATGTATACTGTATAATGAAATGTAATTTACTATGTATGTAAGCCGCCTAGAGTCCTCCGTTAGGGAGGGGATAGGCGGGGTATAAATACAATAAATAAATAAATAATAAATTAATTAATAAGGAGGGGAGCAAGATAAGAGAAAACACAGTTCGGAGCTGGAACGTGGGAAGACTAAGATGTTCAGAATAGCCCCGCCCTAGAGCCTTCCAGGTTATTTCCCCTTAGGTTAGGTAGAGTAGCTTTAGTCTGGCAAGATTCTGTCTATACAGTGTGAGCAAATGAAGAACTGACGTTTGGCTGGACTGATTCTTCGTCATCCTTGGGCTGGCCCTGACAACATTCCCCCATCCTGCAATGTCCTTGCTGTGCCTTTCTCCCAATGCTGACTCTCTGCGTGTGCATCTGCATGTGTGGTGTGCATGTGCTTACGAGCAAACCCTCAATTTTGTCTTTATTTGTTGGAATCTCAACCCGGCTGCTGGCAGGCGTAACTTCCATATTGCATTTTCACTTTGGTTAATATTACCCAAACCAGCAGGATTCTTGCACTTAACTGTAGCTGCAGGTGAGCACTTACCAGAGAGCAATTTCATTCTCTTGCTAGAGGTACGTGGATGAATCTCAGGCACATAAAAGTCATTCTGCTTTCAGCTCCTGAGACTGCCTTGATCCCCACAACAGGCATTCTCGAGCCGCTGGGCGGGACGCTGTCAATTCTGATGGCAGCTGCATTTTTTCTTCATTTAGTGATCTGTGAAAATTTAATCACTGTTACCTTGCTGTAAGTCCAGGCCCTGTGTGTTGGCCTGTGGCACTTCTCACTTTCCTGGACATTTCCTGGTAACGATGCGGGTGTAAGAGCAGGAGTGGGCATGCAAAACAAGGCTGTTTTGCCTAACGTCACAGCACTCTTCTTGAAATGTTGGCATTGAATGTCACAAAACCACCTCTGGGGATCCTGGCTAGCGGGAGTTACAAATTTAAAACTAGGCATCCCCTTCTTACTGTTGATAACAGGTGGCTCCGCGTAGGGATGGCAGATCTCCCTAGTGAAAATCAGGAGAGAAGAACAGCCTGGGAGCAACTCTCTGGGCTCAGATTAAGATTTATTAGGAAAAGGGTTAAAGTGAAAACACAAGAATTCTGGTTAGTAACTTTGCTTTCAAATGTGGAACCTATATATATAGGCAATTCAGTATTGTTAGGTTTGGGCTTTCTTCTGTAATGGGAAGGACACCAGTTTCTTCTGAGAAAGCAGATCAGTCTGCACCTCGGTTTGGTTTACATAGTCACATTATCCTCTCTTAGAGCAGACTTACAATTTCATTCACACTCCATTCCATCTTTGGCTGCGGCCTGAAGTCTTCCTCCACTCAGTAGACCAGAAATTGAAAATGCTTAAACATTTATTGAAGAGCTATTGTTGGCCAAAGCCCTGGAAGGTTATGAGAGGAGTTTTAAAAGTTTCCATATTGCATTGGTTTGATGAGCAAAACTACATCCTTGTCCATCAGTAGTATAATGGTACATTCCAAGATGCATCATGATATCATTCAAAGTCTACAGCTCATAATCAACCTGTTCCCCTCTCATAGTGGTGATCTGTAAGTGCATCAAGCAAGGACACTGCGCATCGCCAAAGCATCAATTGTGTCTGCCACAATAAACTAATCTCTATCACTGAAACAGTGGCTTCTTTGACACCAGATCAGGCAAGGATGACTTAAGTCTGTCTCGATGAGAGGCTGGGGATGAAATGAAGGCAATGTCTTGGCATAAGGGAGAAGATAAATACCACTGTAGGGTAGGGGCAAGTGAGGAAGGACTCAGCATTCCTCCTGCTCAGGGAAATAAAGAAAAATACCTCCTGGAATTGTGGTCCATTGGCTCCCAATACACCATGGCTGCCATCTCAACCTGAATTAAAAACAAAGACCCCATTAAAATGAAGTTTCCAAAGAGAAAATTAAGGAGGAAAAAAAAAGAGTATTTGTCTTCTGGCTACAGAACTCTTTTCTGAGCTTTCCAGATTGAAATGGTTATGAGAATATTGTGACTTTGGTTCTCCTGAACATATCTGAAACGTTTGAGTTTCCTACCAGGATGTTTATGTATCAGTAAGTCCCTTGCCTTAGACAGAAAGGACAATAAGCCCCAATACTTTCTCACTGCCCTTGGCAAGTGACTTGATGCATTATAACATTATTTACGAAACCCCAATAACAATACCTTGCTGACATTTTAGTCTTTAACTTCTAATTTTACAACCACATGTGATACATTTAATGTCACATTCTAAAATCACATGTGATAAGTATCTAATGAGTGGAAATGACAAGTTATAAAGCCTGGAAAACAGATGATCCATTCTGCTGCCACTTTAAAGTATTGTTACATCAGATTGCTGAGCAAGAGGCTGGATGTTTGAATGCCTTAATTGAGGTAGGTGTGGAGCTTGGCACATTAAACTGTTTGGGGAAAGGATGAATCGGGGGAATATGCTGCCCCTGGGCAGAAGCTGGCTTAAGTGGTTTCCCTCTTTGTTCTTTGGTTCTGCCTGCTTTGCTGAATGAGATGTAAAATTAAAATTAAGGATGGAGTTCTGACAAAATGCAATTTTACTGCAGTTGAAATGTTTGTAACAATAATGCTCGAAAAGTAGCATCATATCTGCAGGAGGGTAAAAGAACAACTGCTAAAGCATCCATTGGCCATCACAATACAGACTGGGTCCCTTACATACTTGTGTGTGACAGCCCAGTGCAAGTATAAAACTTCCATCATTTTGGCGTTCGTATGGGTAGGAATGGATTCTACAGTATCTGTAGCAACTGCCCTTTGATGAGAAAGGAGGGGCCAATTTTCCTTCTTTCCTTCCTTGGAATTGTCTTATCTAGGTCAATATCATTGCCACTGCCTGATAATATCTCATCAATTGGAGACTTCTTTAGTGCTACTTGAAAATGCCAATGATAGAATTTGAGCCTTCAACATGCAGAGAGAGAAAAACAGTCAATCATTTTGTAGAAATATCTTGCCTAGTGTTATTACATTTGTTCAAAAGACTCATATGGAAAAGCAGAATTGCAGTGTCAGATCAATAACCTTCCCTTATTTCAAGCAAGCAAAAGGATGAATTCATCTGGCTGTGATCATTCTTGCAATGTTCTTCCTGATTTGCCTCCTTGATAGCATAAAGAGTTGGCTTGGCCATCCATCTGCTAAAAGATTAATAATACTTACTGATTCTTCCTAAAGATGGGATGGTCCAAAGAAAGAGTGAAGTTAACACTCAGGATCCAAAAGAATTACAAAGCAAAAGATGCAGGAACAATGAATTAGTGGGTCTAACAGGATAACCAGTCAGGGCAGTCAATCAGGTTAGACAGTCCCTAATAAATATATGGACGCACCTTATAGTAATGATTCACATCTGCATTATTAACACTTAATAATCCACTTTTATTCTCTCAAGAAGAAATATGCAATGGTAGGGAAATTACCCTTGCAAGTTCCTAGGAACTCCTTGGGTACCCTGTGTCAAATGGTTAACTCCTTATTAAATGGCAGCAGCACATTTGTGTAACGAGACACGTGCATAGGCACGCAAAGCAGTTTCCTTCTTGAGACAATGACAGCTGACCTCAAGCCTTGTGCATCCTGTCAAGTTTGAAATCCCAACACTGGAATGTAAGCAGCAACAGGCCAAGATTTGTTGGCAGGCTTGGGTTTGTTTGCATACAAGCTTGTGTGTCTGTCGTTTCAAATAACACATCGCTGGTGAGTGAAAAGGCATGCCACCCTGCCTTGCAAATTGGGTTTGTGTCCCCTTGCTTGGTAGGAGATACAATGAGGGCCTGCTGATTCTTTCTCCTTTTTTTCCGACTTTAGTTCTCCATTCTTTCACACAATAGGCTGGCAGGAGCCTTCTGGCTTTTAGAAATAGAGATTCCCCACAGGTACGTAACGTCTTGCTTGGCCCATTGTGAAAATCAATAAATATGCTCACTGAAAAAAAAGAGAGAGGGAGGGAGGGGGGGGAGCAATCTAATACACAGAAAAACTCAATATGAGGCAATGAGGAGAAAGTAAAAGCTCTTCTCTGGGGAATAATAGTTCGAAATGGAAGTCTGAGAAAATAAGGATTAAGAAAAGGAAAGGAAAAAAAAGAAGAAGAATTTTCATGTGGAACTAAGTGCCTGGAGTATAAGAACAAAGAGCGCTAAGGGGTAGACCGCTGGTTTCTTAGATCCTGGTTCTTACTTTGTGCAATGAAAAAGTTCTATTCTTAATAGTCAAGATGGAGGAAATAACTAGTCCAGGGAACTAAAAGAATGGAACTTTTCAGAAAACATCTGATATGTTTCATAAGCTTGTCATTATTTCGAACAATTACTTTTTTTCTTTTAGAATAAAGTTAAAGTCACCTCATTTTGAAAACTCTTCAGTGCTTCTGTGTCTTAGAACAGTCAGATGCTAACAATGAAAACTGAGATCATGGCAAGAATACAAAGGGATGTAATGTAATTCTATTGAAATGTAATTTACCCTTGTTCTAATTCAGCCTTTCTCAGCTTTTTGACCCTGGAGGAACCCTTGAAATATTCTTCAGGCCTCGGGGAACCCCTGCACATTCAGGCTCAAATATAGGCCAGAAGTTCCAAAATTATTATATTCGTTTCATGGGTAGGCCTGTATAGGTGCATTAACCGTCTTCTTAAACTAAACATAAAGAATGAAACTTACCTCTTTAATGTGAAGTTGCCTGAATTTGAAATAATTTTTTAAAATAAATTGTGATCTCCCAGGGAACCCTGCTCTAATTTGTCCTGGCTGGATCACCACTAGGGCCACCAAATCCAGGCTGCAAAAATCTAGACCACCACTAGATGGAACAAAAAATTACTTTCCTGTATCTCTTTGGGCATGGTGGCTCAGCGGGTAAGACGCCAGGCTTGTCGATCGGAAGATTGCAAGTTCGGAGGTTCGAATCCCTAGCCCTGCGTGACGGAGTGAGCTCCCGCACTCGCCCCAGCTCTTGCCAACCTAGCAATTCGAAAGCATGCAAATGCAAGTAGATGAATAGGTACCACTTTGGTGGGTAGGTAACAGCGTTCCACACGCGTCATGCAGCCTCTTCGGCTAACAAACGGAGATGAGCACCGGCCCCTAGAGTCGGACACGACTGCACAAATGTGCGGGGGGAACCTTTACCTTTATCTCTTTGCAGATCTTAAGGAGTCATCTGTTTGTTTGTTTTCATAGCCCTGGCATGGTAGTCCTAGAGCTCAGGAACACCATATGAACAATCCAAAAAAAAGAGAAGCTAGTTTGAGCAATACTCAAAATGAGAATTTAGAGAGCAAACGTTTACATAAATCAAATAAAATTGCTAGTTTTTAGGTCAAGATGGGGGAAAAATCAATACATTTCACATTAAAACAGTTTCCTAACTCAGCTTTCCCTAACCTGATACTTTCTAGGTGAGTTGGATTGCAACCGCCAGAATCTGCAAATAGCCCACTGGCTAGGAATCCTGAGAATTGCCATCCCAACACATCTGAAGGGCACCAGGTGAAGAAGGGGGTCCAAACAAATGGAACAAGAATGGAGATGCCAGCTCAAATGAAAGTGATCTGTACGATTGATAGAGACATCTGTATCTTCCTATTAAGTTTTGGGTAGCTGGGACCAAGATAATTCTACTGTAGGCTTGCCACTCTGGTTGGACTAATGTTTCTGGGCTTCAAGAATTCAAGAAAAAACACTAAATGATAGGGGAAAAGACACTGTAGACTTTCCCTGCTCCCATTTACTGAGCTCTGGATTTTTACAGCCCAGATAAGGTATCCCTGTCTTTTGGAAGAGCTGCATTTTCCAAGTCCCCATTCTGTACAACTCTTGAAGGGTTAAAAAGCCTTCCTCATTTAAAAACTAAAAATCCTACCAGTTGCTATTCCATACCAAGCTTGTCAGTTACGGTGTCTTGCATAAAAATGGGAGGAAAGGGGTTAATCCCTTTAAAAATTGCTTCTGTTCTTTAAAAAAAAATGAGGACAAGAGAATCTCTTCAGTTGAAACTGATTAGGAGCAGTTGGGCTGTCACCATTCTTGATTTTATGATAGTCCCATAAAGAGCAGCCGGTAATTCATTGAAACAGACGTTGGTTTTGTAGTGCTATGAACTGGCACTGAATATCAAATAGGGGACCCTTTCTGCAGGTTTCTACCTTTAGATTCTTCTGATGTGTCCAAGAGCTAGTCATGTTTAACTTTTTTTCCTTTATTCCAAATGTTTCAAGGTCAGATCAAAGGGAAGATCAATTCCCCTCTAGCACAAAATATTGGAGCTCAGAATCCTTGGATAAGAATGCCAGTTGTTGATCCCATGCAGAGGCCTTGCCAATGCTCTGGAAGTGATGATGAGTGTGCATTCAGAGAAATCAAAGGGCGCAACATGGGAAATGATACTTAGCAAAAGAAATCTTTTAGCCTTTAGATCAACTAAGCTTCTGCAGGAAATCTCATCTATCATATGAGTCTGTTACACTAGATCAGGCCTAGCCATAAAGCTACAAATTCTGTAATAGCTGAAGTAGGAGTGTTGGTGTGTTGGAAAGTTGCTAATGATGCTGCACAGTCTTGTCCACTGGTAATTTTGTTGAATTTGATGGATTCTGCAGAGCTGTTCAAGCCAACCACAAATTTCCTCTGTGGCCTTGAGCAAATTGCTAAATGTAGCTCTAGTGTGCAGGTTTAATTTCTCTGCAGAGTGCAGAGCAGGAACTTTTCTCACAAGGGCTGAATGTTTATCTTGCAGAACCTTTAGCAATGAATCAGGGCCAGGGAAAGTTCTATACATTTTGCATTTTGAGATAAAATGTACCAGTTCTTACTCCATGGATCAGTCTACAAACCCAAGTTCAGTTCTCCTTAAGAGGTCTCCCTGTTCATAAATCCACTAAACCTGTGTCTCCAATCTTCTATTGCTTCCATCTGATCCTTCTGCCTGATTCACCAAGACCCAAAGTAGCAAAGGAATTCAGCAATAGCTCCTCTGATCTTTCTTCATGCTTCTGGTACCTGAAGTGTGTAAGACCAGTCTCCACTTGAATTTTATGAGAATAAATTCATGAAATCTTCACAGTCCCCTCTGCAGAGTGAGCTGCTACCTACTTTTTCCTGTTTTAATGGTGGTATAGTTCTTTTTCCATCAATTCTTCTCCTCCCTCTCCATCTTTCTCTTCCTGGCCTCTTTTCTCTAAGACGTGAATAAAGAGGTTATCAGTACAATGAAAATTCAGCAGGAATGTTTGGCCCTGAAGCTTTAGTGTTGTCCATTGAAGAATTTCACTGAAAAATAAAGGGAAGAGAACAATAAAAGGAATTTTGCCATCATGAATGCAATTTCAAAGCTGCAGATTGACCTGATTTCAAAGGGAATCTTAGTTTCTCTTTCTTTTTCAGTTAAGTAACTTTTTATTCTGCTCATCCTTATGGTGGAATTGTTTGCAGGAACTTTTCTGTTTTTAAGGAGAAACAGCATTTTTTTTTTAAAAAAGTGTGAGATTTGCCATAGAAAAATAAAGCAAAAATAGAGAGGACTATTATTAAGGAAGCAACAGCTCAGCTAAGGAGTGTATAAATATGCATCAATGTAATGGAAAGTTTGCCCTGTCCTTGATTGTTTAGAAGAAAGGTTTTTGAAAGGATGTTGGATTGGAAGTACTTAAACTGACATAAACTGTCTTTCATAGAGTCTGTGCTGTCATTGTCAAAAAAAATTGAGGACAGATTTCAGGAATGGTCTCTATAACTGATAACTCTTTTTTTTAATACTCTGTGCTGGGAAGCAGGGACGGGAAGAATGAGTGAGAAATGAACAATGAGTAATGCTAACTCCCTTGAACAAGGACAAAAGGTAATTGTTTAAGGACTGCATGTTATTTGTTTCTTCTTTAGATTTGTTTCTTCTTTTTTGGTATCTCTTAATAATCAACTGGGGAAAAAACATTCTTTTTGCCACCCTAACAATTTAACTTGCTATTTTTTATTTGTTACTAAAATTAATTTCTTTATAGAAGCGAGATTATGGATGTAAAACTCAAGCAACCACAATGAAAGGAAGATAAGCCAAAATAGTGGGTTAACAAGAGTTAGTAATATTTTAGGGTCAACTCACTGAAATCAAAAGTAATTATTCATGGCTAACTTGCTACACTATCAGATGTCAAGAAAAAATATTAACATATTACTACGAACAACATGAGGGGGCGTGGTGGCTTAGCGGATAAGACGCCAGGCTTGTTGATCGGAAGATTGCAAGTTCGGAGGTTCGAATCCCTAGCCCCGTGTGACGGAGTGAGCTCCCACACTCACCCCAGCTCTTGCCAACCTAGCAATTCGAAAGCATGCAAATGCAAGTAGATGAATAGGTACCACTTTGGTGGGAAGGTAACAGCGTTCCGCGTGTGTCATGCCGGCCACATGACCATGGAAGCGTCTTCGGACAATGCTGGCTCTTCGGCTAACAAACGGAGATGAGCACCGGCCCCTAGAGTCGGACACGACTGCACAAATGTGCGGGGGGGAACCTTTACCTTTACCTTACTAACAACATAATCAAATTACAAAACAAAGTTTGATATTGTATAACTGTTAAGAAATAATATCATATATATATAAACAAACCAACTTGTCCAGATTGACTGAAAGTTCTGTTCTTGCTCCTCTATCAAAACAAAAAGTAATACTCCTAATTCTTACATTGATGAAGTTCACATAGCAGCAGCACCCTGTTGCAAGCTAAGTATATTCATCCAAAGTTGTATAATACTTTTACTAGCTCCCATGCTCAAAGCATCCATAATTCTTGATATACAGGTATTCCAAATGTTAGGGATAGAGCCAAGAAGAATATATGCCTCTTAGATAAGCAGCATTCATTTTAAGTCAGGGTGATGGTCCTGAGAATTGTAGACACAAGTATGGAAATAGTAGGAAACGCCCAAACCAAATGTGCAAATGTTCTAGCTACTTACCTGGGTCCATTCAAAAAGCATGCTTAGGATTAATTCTGGTTAAAACTCTGGTTTTAACTCTGTTTCTGAAAGGTGGCTGTACAGTGGTCAAAGGGGAATGTAATTTGGGTTTCAAGGGAGCTTGGAAAACCAGTGGTTTATGAACTTTTAGAAAAATATCAATAGATGCCTAATGAAAACCTAGTTTTGTAGTTCTGTTTCACGGTATGCTTGCAAGTGGACACAGTTGTCAGATACTGATAGTTTGGTGATAGAGGAACCCTGGATCCATTGAAACAGCTGGGATGATGCAAGGACTTGGTACCTACTTTCATTCACTCTATTTGTTTTCGATGTTTCTTGAAAACTAGCTTGCACAGAGCGATTTCAGGTTGCCCCAGTGACCTTGACCAAAATGATGGAAGAGATTTCAAGGAAAAATAGTGCAGAGGAGCAGGGTTATAAACTCAGGTCCTTCTACATTCCAGGGAATGTTTACCTATATATGGTCGAAGGGAAAGATACTGTTAAGCATCACCGCAACAGGGACTATGTGCAAATCTAGGAATCCCAACCTTTTTCCCAGTAGTGGTTTGCCTTCAACATAGATGGACAACTATTGTTGAATCACAGTAGAAGGAACTGTCTCAATCTGAAGCTCATTCGTACAGCCTTGTACGGGCGGGGTGGTTCTAACTTTTGTTGGTAGCCCATAAGGAACAAGGAAATCAAAACCACAGTCAACACTGGAGATAAGTAAGAACTCTGAGTAGAACTGTCATGACCAGCACACTACAGTTTGGCTATACTCCTTCCTCCATTTGCATCAAAACAGCAACCCGTCAATGCATTTAACATGCAAGTTTGGAAGGAAAAACAAACAGAAAGTGCATTATCTTAAACTGGAACCACAACTGATAAGTGATTGGATACCACTTAAAGCTGTATTATGACTATGGTTAATGTCATTCATTTTTTACTGCTGTACAGCGGATGAATTGTTTGCCTTGCATTGACTGGCCACTGATCATGGTTTTTCAGCTTTTGTTTTTTTTAAAAAATGAAGAAGAGGCAGAGAGAGAGGGGGGGAAACAGTCTCAAAAGAAAGGGGAGAAATGGACTATTTATTGCAGATAAAGGGAAATCTCTCAAATTGATCTTTCCCCTGATGACCACGTAGATGCACCTCTTTTTGGCAATGATCTGGACTCCAGGATGCTGTTCCAACTTCCCAGTATAAACTATAACTGTGGGACTTCCTGGTGACCCTAATCCAACTGCTGACCAGGTCTCAGCCCGCTTAACTTTCTCGAGATCAGCCATGGTTGGCTATTTGATGCATCCTGCTGTAGCACCACCCGAAACCATGAAGAATGTGAAGGCAGCATTCTAAAATCTAGGCTTTACAAACAGTTGCTCCATGGGGAAGTGACTCTGAAATGAGTAATTATTTTGCACGGTTCATTTTTGTATTAAACAACTTATGTTCTCTTTTTTTAAAAAAAAAATGATATAATGACCTTTCACTAGAGAATTTTTTTCTCCCACTTCCTTTCCCTCCTCCAGGGAATGTACTCAGAGTAGTAATATAGGTTTTATTTTTACATTTCCCGCTCTAATTACCCTTGTCTTTATTTTCAGGCCATTCCCGCCTACTTCTTTCTGCCCTCCTGTCAAGCTACTGAAGTATATGATTATTGTAATTACATTATGGAAGGCAAATAGCATTGTCCCAAAGAAAAGCAATAATCAGTGTAATTTAAAAGTATTTAATTCTGCAAAGTCTGTTTCCGACATCATCGGCTAGAGTAGCTGTACCCACCACTGTCAAGAACATGGGATTGAAAAGTTCACACTTTATTTCTATCCAAATGCATTCTGGATTCAGGGAAAAAAAACACCTACCAGCATATTCCAAATTTTGAAAAGATGGACTCAGATTTCAATCTCTTTGACAAATGTGTTCAAGTATGTATTTGTTACATAACTTTCCTGCCTTCTGTGATGAAACATGGTGTGCCAAACATATTAAAGAGGGCTTACATTGTGCTTCTCTTTAAACAAAGGTGCTGCATTATGTATCTCCAGTTAATAGATAGTGAGGATAAAAAAAAAGGAATTGCAGAAACAAATTAGGAGGTGCTGTGGGTTAAGAGAGGAGGTAATTTCAGGAAATTAGAAGGAAAGTTTTCTCTCAGTCCACACTTCTGCCAACCTGCTCTTTTTAGGGAAACTCATTTGGCTGCCTTTAAAAATTACTTGGAATAAAACCTCCAAATTAATTTCAAATTTATCTTTAGCTGAAACCTGCTGGCAGCCTTGCTAGGAGTGGTGGGGGCGATTGTAGGCTTCAGCAGCAGCAGGATACAAACACAGACTTTGTGCAGAGGACATTACAGTAGTGCCCTGTAGTGGCCATTCCAAGGTAAGCTGGCAATTAGTTATTTATCAATGCCGGTAAGGATCAGACCAGAGAAGAATATCATTTCAGAATGCGTCCTGTTTCTTAATCCAGGCTCATATTTTGAGCAAAGAGAGAATTCGGAAGGTTCTTCTAGCTCAGAGTTCCCTGCGTTTACTATCAGCGGCTGGAATTTCTGGGGATTGAACTCAGAATCTTCTTCATACAAAATAAATGCTTCACCAGTAAGTTATAGCTGTTCCTTTTTGCCTCAAAAGGAATTTTGGTAAGTTATCTTATTATTCCTAGGATTGTATCATTTTAATAGCGTTTTTGCCAATGTGTCTGTTGCAGTTCCCAGCCACACTGAACAGAGTGAATGAACAGTTAAGTAGAGCTTCTTCTGTCTGTTGAATCAGTTGTCTACTGTCTCTTGGTTGGATCTGCACATTGTGCTAAGCAATCTGAGTACAATTAGATTGACTAAGACATGCATGATAAAAAGATCACAGTGATTTATTGTCACATGACAATAAGCAAAACCAAAATAAGCTATCTTAGAACTTCAAACATATGAACTTTCCTACTGAGTTGAACTGGGGAAGCTGGTGGCTTGGTCTGATCTGAGATCTTTCCAGATCTCTTCCCAAAACAACTTGTTCCTCTCAACCAATTTTTTTTTTCTTCCCTGAATTTTCAGTTTCCAAAATCATTTCCATATTCACCATGTTTGGAGATCAGAAGAAAACTGCAAAAAGTATTAGTGTTTTCAGCTTCCTCTGATAGATCTCAACTTTTTCACACCCACATACCCATTAGACATTCCAAGTCTATTAACTCTAGCTGCTACGATCTATTTGTGCACTATCAGTGCCTTGCCAGTCATCTTTCAAGAGGGAAGACAGATCTATGGGATGGATCCCTAAGTAATTTCAGTATCTCCTACGTAGCTGTGGTATTGTATAAAGGGAAAGAAAGGTTGCTGTTCAGATTTGATGGGTGGTAATTCGGGCACAGTTCAAACTCAGCTCCATGATTCAATAGTACATTGTTTTCCCTTCCTCTTGACACTTCCCATGAGTTGGGTTTAGTTTTTTTTTTAATATATAATTATTATTCCAACTCTCCTTTTCAATTCACCTGTGTGCTACAGCAGGGCCTTGCCATTATAAGGATTGCTCACTGGGCAAATTCATATGCTAGCGAGCACATAATACCTTATAATAAGACCCAGTGGAAACAATCTGCACATTTTTTTCCTCCCACTGAGACTCTGCAAATGAATTGTATGTGTGTGTTTTTAAATGATCTTTGTTCTGTAGCAGTGGATTCCAGCAAGTCCCGCTTAGCATTACAACCTGGACTACGTGTTCTTCAGTGTTGTGGCTTGATGCAACAGGAGACCCACTTGGGAGACAGAGTGAAAAATGCATGTGGCTTTTCAGGCTTCACTCTTGTTGATCTTGCATGAGGATTAATTCTGTTTGTCTTATGCGTGTTTCAAATGCATCTGTACCCACCATGACATGAAACCAGGAACCTCCAAGCATTCAGAGTTAGTGATACATTTAGAATTTGAAGAGTGCATTTAGGCACTGTCATATAAAGCCTGCCATGCTGTGGAAGATTTTCCCTTTACAAATCGTTGTCATACTGGGGATTAACTGGCAGTAACTCCCTTGGGTTTCAAGGAAGGAATTATTGCATGTGAACGTTGCAAGTGTGAATGACAGAAAGTGAATGTGCAGCTTTTTGCATGCATGTGAACCATGAGATATTTCACCAAATTACAAGTCTTCTGATAACCAGAGTTGTCTTTGTTTCTGTTAGGGTCCATCAGCTTCAATTTGGCATCATTCATCACCTTTTTCTCCCCCTTTTTAATTAGTGTTACTTGTTTGAGGGAGTAAGGTTAGTCTTGTGGATTTTATTTCTATTCCGGCTCTGGAAGTGATTGTAGATCTTGGAGAAGGTGGGTCATTTGTGTTTGTTGTGGCTCTCCATCATGTGTACCAACTTTAGCAGAGAGAGAGAGTGAGAGTGATGACAAAATATTGAAATGGGTGGAGACAACAATTAAGCACAGGATTAGGTTGGACCATAGGCAAAGAATTGCATGATGACATATGCAGTGTAATAAAAGTGGAGAGCTATAATCCCGTTATAGGGCTATGACATGGGAATAAGTCCAATATAGGGAGATGCTCTGGCTATACAGTTATTTTAATAGGATTTTTTAAAAAAACATGTCAATGAGTAGAAAATCACATATTTGCTTCTCTGAATATGCATCTTAAATATAACAACAGAGTTCTGAATCGGTGTCATGAATCTGCAGGAGGAAAACTAAGACAGGGCAGTTGCACAATCACACAGCCTGGAAAAGAATTTTCAGTTACCTGGCCTGCACAGCAGAAGTGCTGAAATCATAGGTTGGATTCATGTTCCATTGTGGTTACAGCAAAAGGACAAGTTACTGTATTGCCAAGAGTCCAAGCAGTGATCAGGTGCTCAGGCAATTGGTTCTTTTAGATCCAGCGATAATAAGCACACCAGTGGATAAAGAAACTTAAAGCTTTATTAAAAACTTAAGCAAACTAAGTTAAGCAAAACCCCCAATTTAGGCAGATTATACAAAAGCATAGAAAGCATAGCATAGAAAGAAATACATACATACCAAAGCAAGGTAATACCTAATCTCTTATAGACTGCCAGGAGCCCCCTAATAAGGACAGCGGAGATACCCCAAGGTGGCAATTTTCACAGCACCCAGCGCTCAGGCCTGTGTGGACTCCCAAACTCCAAAGACAATCCCAAGGTTTTTATCAAAGCCTGGCTCCCAAACCCTGTGACCAAACCCAGCCTGACCTTGACTGGGATTCCTCCTGGGGCCTGGCACCTGTCCATGACATTATTCCCAGAGCCTGGGAAGCCATCAGATAAGCCTCAGCAGGTTAGACACCAGGCTTGTCAATTGGAAGATCGCAAGTTCGGAGGTTCGAATCCCTAGTCCCACGTGACGGAGTGAGCTCCCGCACTTGCCCCAGCTCTTGCCAACCTAGCAATTCGAAAGCATGCAAATGCAAGTAGATAAATAGGTACCACTTCGGTGGGTAGGTAACAGTGGTCGCGTGCGTCATGCCGGCCACATGACCATGGAAGCATCTTCAGACAACGCTGGCTCTTTGGCTAACAAACGGAGATGAGCACCGGCCCCTAGAGTCGACCACGACTGCACAAATGTGTGGGGGGAACCTTTACCTTTTTTAAAAGCATAAACAATTCCTTATCATCCCCCCCACCCCATTCCAAGCCGCTAGAGGGGCGGCTGGAGGAGTGAACTTATGCTTAAACTTAACAAGCTGGGGGTTTTCTCTCCCCCCACTTCCAACAAAGATATGTTCTGGAGGGCTGTTGGAGGAGTGGGCGTATTCTTCTCTCCCCCCACCTCATGCCAAACAGCACAAAAACGAGCCAGTTAAACATCAGTATAACTCAAAATAAACTCTAATCTCCTAGGTGTGGGGAAGGAAAATCAAAACATGTCACTTAACTCCTTGAGATACAAAGGTCTTCTGCAGGTTGCCACTACAGTTACCCATGGCTAAATGGAGTCGTGTTGCTTTCAGTGGGTTTAGTGGAAAGACATCTAGGTCTGCATCCAAACCTGCATGTGACACTAAGTTATTGAACAACTTGGATGGGAAATAATTATGAGCAGTAAATCATCCATAGTGTTGGCAATTTAACTGGAGAAACAGAAGTCATGTTGCCTGGGACTTGCATGGGGAAACAGAGAAGTTGTAGACGACTAGAAAGATTATTGTATCTTGAAAGACAGGGTATTCATGCACAGAACGTGGTCATTTCACGACTAAAATGTTTATTTTTATTTTATTTTATTTTCAAGATTTATAAGGCCACCCAACTCAAACAATATGGCATGCAAGAACCCCACACTCCATCCGTGAGAATTTCACCAAACTTCTTGTCTAGTTTGAAGGCGGTAGCTCATCTTTCATTACTTTTAATTACTGATAGAAAAGCATACAGGAGACTTTCTCTGCATGACACTATAGCCTTTAAGAGTGCTGCTGCTGCTGCTGCTGCAAGGACCACTTTCTTGGAAAGACTCAAACCTGTGGACAGTCATGTCTGTAAACATTGCAAAACATGAGTGCTCTTGGCCAGTCTTCAAATTAACCAGTGCATGGACACAATTCAGGGGTGATTCCGGTATCCTGGGTGCATAGACAGGTGACTGTACCATGGGAAAGAGGTTGGACACTCAACTGCTCTTCAGTCTCCGATTAAAAACCTCTGGTTCTAGATAAGCTCCGGCCCAGAAGAGGCAAGGAGGGAATTAAATTGACGAACACAATTTCTCCCTGCCATTGAACTCTGACTAATGAGTCTATTTCTGGGTAATGAGGAGGAGAAGGAAGTGACAAGGCACTGGCAATGAATTAGTGGCCCAGAACCTCGTTAGTCAGAATAATCTCTCCACAAAAGATAAATGATGCAAATATTAATTATGAAGCTGGCGAGGAAATCCATTGCATAGTTTTGGCATCCTCCAAAATTTCTCAGCAGCCCTTTACACAATTACTTCAATGGAACTCATGCTGAAATTTACAACATATGCACGTAAATAGAGCTCAGGTAGGATCAACATGTTGAGACAACTCAGTCCTTTAGATAGATATTGGGAAATAGATAGATATCCCCCATTTTAATGTCCATCTTAATAAGTTAGTATTTTGCTCTGTGATGGTTTTTATTAATTCTTTTAAAAAGATCTCTGCTTATAATAAAAAAAATCTGGATTCATTCACAATTTTCCCTATTGTATAGAGGATTATTCTAGGCAATTCATCCTAATATAAATCATCTTTGCCACCCCAAAAAATCTCAGAAATACTTACTTCCCATTGAGCTGTTTTGCACTTTCTTAGGATGTGCATCTCACCCAAGATCTGATTTGAAACACTGATTCAATTCAGCAGATTAAGTTGTTCCATTCTTTGCTTCACTGAATTGTCAGTTCAGTTCGAATCATTGATTCAAGTCATCTATTTCAGGCATTTCAATTCAAATTACCGATTACATTTAATAAAAGGAATTTACATGCATGTACAAAAATCCATTGAATCACTGATTCAGTCTGAAGGTACTTGATTTGATTTAATGCACTGAAGTTGGTGATGAAAGTCAAAGGGACGATTTGATTAAATCATCTTCACATCAAAGTTTTAGATCCAAGCTTCTTTTTTTCCACAAATTGTAAAAAAGTGCCTTTTTCCCCCCACAAAGATTCCACATTTCATGAATGAGTTTGCAACTGCAATTTTGTATATTCCCTTCTATTGTGGAAGTGCTGATGCATTACAGAAAATATCTAATTTCAAATATTCACCAATAAGCCCATTAAACATCCATGTGAAAAGCTAAAATTTAAATGCGGTAAAATAAATGCATTCACAAATACATTTTCTCCCAAAGGATGTACATCTAAATGCATTTTCTCTCAACATACGCATTTTAAAATGTAATTTGTTAGTTTTGCTAAGAGAAAGATTGAATGAAAGCATTCAGGAAATGCGGAAGGTGGCAAATACATGGCTAATACTGAGAGAGATTGGGAACCCAAGAAGGCAGAATTGTCCCTTCTCTCTACTTTTCATTATTTAGAAAGCATTTCAAAGAAGAGAAATTCTCATGGGTAGAGGGTGTTGTTCTTTTACTTAATTATGAGACAGCCATGGTAGATACGTATGTGAATGCCCTGTCTTCCATTGTTTTTTGTTCTTTCCAGTGGTTTGCAACTGCCCTGGCTTCCGATCTCCTATTGAATCCAAGAGAAGACATCAGGAATGAACTCCTGTGGTTCCCCTGTCTCTGCTTGTAAGGCAGGAGTGGGGAACCTTTTCTCTGCCAAGGGCCATTTGGATTTATATAACTGGGGACCGGAGGGGTGGGGGGCGGGGTTTCTGGGATTTCCATGGACCGGGGGCCGGAGTTTGCGGGCGGGAGCCAATCACAAGCACTGGGGGGCGGGGTTTGTGGGAGGGAGCCAATCGCATGGAAGGGGCGGGGTTTGCGGGCGGGAGCCCCGCGGGCCTTAGGTGGGAGCCCTGTGGGCCTGATATGGCCCATGGGTCTGACGTTGCCCACCCCTGCTGTAAGGGGTCATTGGAGAATTTCCTCTTGATCAGGACAGATTCAGATAAATCATCCCGCCACATTCTCAGCCTATAAATTTAGTGAGCAATTTCAAAAGGTCATTTCTGGCCAGGTCCAGTGACTAAATTCTAATTAACATTTTCCCCTCTAGAGTTTGTAAGACAGGATCTCCAATCCATCCAGATGCCATTGGTGCAGGTATAATGGAAGATCCTGATGTTCAAAAGTTGGTGCCAAAAGGTTGTAAAGGGTTGGAAGGGAGCTAAGCCAATAATTCAGAGGGAACAGACAGAGAAATCACATGGCTTTGCCTTCTGAATTTAGGGAATGGTTTTCTGAGCCTATTGTATTAAGACAGTGTGTCTGCATTTTCCTCCATTGTTGCTGCTTCTAACAGGCAGCTTTAAAGAGCCAACATGTAGTACTCAGTTATAGCTGTTTCTGTGCCTTCCAGGTACAATTATTTTACAAGGCAGTTTTATTTTGTACAATGTCTTTTATGCAAGCAATCTCCAGAAATGCTTTCTAAACTTGTGGAGGGTTACAGTGATATGGGGGTGATAGGAATAGAATTAAAATCAGACTAGAGAAGGAACAAGGTTAGATGGACTGACAGGGGGAGGAAGGATATTACATTATTCCCTCCCCCTTTGCTGAGTACAATCATTTTAACAACCCTTTGAAGTATGAATCCTTTTTGAAATCAAAGTTACACAGTGTTCGATGACTGCCATCCCAGAGTCCAGCCAATGTCACCTAGGATGGACACTATGCCCATCTGTAATGGTCTGTGGGAATGGCCTTGGGAGACAGAAGGAAGAGCCACAGACTGGACAACCATCATGCAAAAGGTATCTCAGCCCAGAGAAGCAGAGGAGGCATGGGAAGTGTTTCAGAAGGGACCCTCCCTAGTTTTCCAGAGAGTAAAAGGAAAGGAGGGGAGAAATACTTTCAGTCTTGCAAGATTCTGTTAACGTAACCTTACAATAAAGATAGAGTTAGTATTCATAGTTGTGTCTCTTGTCTGGACTACCTCAAAGGGCTGACACCACCAACATGGTCCTTGGTGTTCACCAACTTTCTGCCCTACCAAATTTTATCTTTAAGATTTATTTAATTAAAAATAGGAAAGGGCAGTTAGTTGTGTTGCAAAGCAAAACATACACCCTAGACATCACTTGTATTTCTGACCATGCCTCTGGGCCCCATGTTGAACCCAGAGGCATTCTTAGAAAATAAAAGGGTAGAAGGGTTGAATTTGGTTTGACTTCTAGGTAGGTACGTTGCAACTTTCCCCAGTGCTTTTTTGTATAATGAATAGAGAACAGATGTAGCTAGGCCAAATATATCACTTTTGGTTTCTCTCAGTTTCTCATGTTCCATTTTGGCAGGGTAGCATTAACCTAAGCAAATAATAGAGACATTTTTCACACGTCCACAAAGATACTATTACTGTAGGAAGCACATTAATTTACCACCTTTTGCAAGTTTCCACACTGAGTGGCAAACTCTTAATGCAAAGATGGGAGTGAGAAAGAGAAGGAAGAATTAATAAGGATTAATTTCTATTCTTCCCTGACTTGCAAGTTTGTAGGGACTATAATGAGCTCTTTATCATGTCATTAAATTTACATTGTGCTTTGAAACTCTAATCATGAGCAAGTAAGTACAACAACAACAGAAGGGTGGCAGAAAATGGTCTCTTCCGCATCTTTATTATACAATATCAAAATATCCCTCTGAAATAATCCTTAAGGTGTAATGGAATGTTTTGCACAAATATGGAAAATTAGTTGCTGAGTGCAGTTAACAGTGATATATGATGAAAACAGAGCATAGGTGAGAAAAAACTGAATGTGTCTTGAATAATTCACCACTGAGCATGAATGAGACAAGGATGTGTGATGTCCCCTCACTTATTTAATGTATTTCCCGATACATGGGTAAGGAATGCTTTTGGTGACATTAGGCATGTGTTGCTGTACATAAATTGTGCAAATAATAATAAGAAGATAGAGGAGGTAGATAAATTTGTAAACCATGGTCACATGTTTTTGAGATGGGAAAGAATAATGGAAAAATGTTAAGATATACAAATGTTGGTAGAAAGATAATGGATAGTATGTGATCTGTTGAGAGGAATGAATGTCGAAAGTAAAAATGTCTGTATAAAAGAGTGTGCTGCCCACTTTTTTATATGGAAGTGAGAGTTGGGAATGTCAGGAGAAACAAAAGTAAGTTGAATGCAGTGGGAATAGTTAAGAATTGTGCTAATACAAGAAATGGTAGGGTCAGTGATGTATGGGTCCTGAATGAAGGTGGACTGAATTCAAACTTGCATGACTAATATAAAACAAGGATGTTAATGGGATTTGGTCATAGTAAGGACTGATTGCAAAAGAGATCTATGGAGGAAGTGCAAATGGGTTGAGAGGAAAGCAAAGACCAAGGACATCATGGTTAGATGGAGATGAGGACCTGAAAAAAGAGGTGAGAAGATTCAGCAGTAAAAGACAATGTATGAAGCTGGACCAGCCGTGGTCAAAACAAGGATGGTTTGCAAGGATAGAAAGGTGTGGAGAAGTACAATGAAGGGTGTTGGTATAAACAAGTTTTAGTTATATTTCCTTTTCCTTTTCTGCTCTTACGTTTTTAATTTGTTTGGCTTACCATTTCTTACTCCATTTCTGTGTTCTGCTCAGGGATGGGTCTGAATGAACACAGTAGGACTCTTTGGCCATTTCTGTTAGAAACTGGAGAGTCAAATAGCTTCACTGCTAAAGCCAGAGTAGATACTGAATAAGACCCTGAAAGGCCCTGGATCAAGTTCCTGCTCAACCCATGGAGGTCAAAGAATGAGTAAGAATCCAGTGACTTGCTTCACACATTGTACTAAGCCATGGTATCTTCTGTCCATGGCTTTACCGAATAAGCCACAATCGGTTGGAGTCACGCAACACATTAAACTAAATCTATGTTGCATTGTGCTGTAGGAGAATTCATGAACCCAGCTATGATTAAGGCTAGCCTGCCTCTTGGTGATGGTCTTGTGAAGCTGAAATGATCTTCATCTACACTGTCTCAGACTCACAGGGGAAAGATAGGCTATCAATTTAGCAATAAATACATTATATTGTTTGAGATTATGCAGATTTAATATATCTGCATTATTTGATTTAATATAGTGATGACTGATTGATGACTGATTAAAAACTAAAGAACTTACCACTGCATTACCCTACCTTGTCTGTAGCTTGAATCATGTCAACTGGATTTCTATTTTCTCAGTGGAAACGTTTCGCTCCTTATCCAAGGAGCTTCAAAATCCAGTTGACATGATTCAAGCTACAGACAATTCCACCTGGATGACTGAGAACCTTCATAGACATATTACCCTACCTTGCACAGCAAAAAAAAAAGCCTCATGTTCCCAAATAGGAACGTCTAACTTAGGAGAAAGCTAGTGAGACATACCCTCTGCTGTAAAAACTAGAAATCTCATTTGGATTGTGGAGAGAAAGAATCCATCCTACTTTATGTTCCTTTATTCCAGGAGAACTCCAGGGTTTTCACTGAATTTAGCTACTGCTGACTTGATGGACACATCTGTCTTGGGCAACAATATGGGGGTGGTTTCCTATTGCCTTCCTTTTTTTCAAAAACAAAGCAAAACTTCTCAGTCTCTTGTGCATTTCCTGGTGGTGTCCTATTCAAGCTGTAACCAGATCCAAACTTGCTTAAATTTTTGGCTCAATTCTGCCATCTGGTGCAGACAAAGAGAACTTACACACACCTTAAAATACATCACCACCTGGTATAAGACACACTAATTTCTATCTACAATCCATTTTAAAACAGTGATGAAATGCAGATACTGTAGCTTTGAAATCAGCATACCTTTTTATTCTTTTATTTTGCTTTGCTTACTTTTTTTTCCCTGATCAAAACTCTGTGATTGGTTGATTGAATGGTTATATTTATATCCTACTTTTCCTCCAGAAGCTCCATATGGAGCACATAATATCTCTCCCCTCCCAATTCTTTCCTTGGAACAATACTCCGATGAGTTATGTTGTGCTGGGGAAAAAAAAATGCAACCAGCCCCAAATCACTGGGTTAGCATCAGGGCCTCCTTATTTATTTCTTGAAAATATTGATAGTCTACTGACTTAACAGAGGGCCTTGTGATGGATTGCAATACATAGAAAACAGGAGCTTCTGCATGGGGGTCAAGAAAGTCAAGATGATGGGCACAACCATGCATTCAAAACCTCATTCCTTTTTTATGTGCATGGGAGATGCGCAATGCATTTTAAAAGGGGCGGGGCTTCAATTGCACTTCCCCACCTGCCATCTTGACTAACACGCCTGTTAGCTAAGCAAGATAAAGCCGTATCTGGTCCTCATCCGTTCCAGTCCTGTATTCTAACCACTCCATCACATTGGCTCTTGATACCTCCAAACTCACCCATTGTTTTCTGATCTTTGACCCAGCCTCTTTAAATGTGTCTAGTGAGCGCCTGGCATGACATCCTGGTGTCTGCTGCAGATGATTGCCTTTTTAAAAGCTGAATCTGCAGAGATTTCACATCCTCCACAGAAGGTGGTGGTGGGGGGAATAATGCATGTTGGGGAGGGAGTTGAGCAGAGAAGATTATTCCACTCTGCAGCCATCCTTGTTGATTATCAGTTTATTGGTGTCAGAGTGGCGGCGGGGGGGGGGGGGGGAGGGTTTAGAGATGGGGAAGCGATGAGTGAAAGAAAGAAGGAACAGAGAGGGGCAGCCATGGACACAATCAGAAGATAATTGACTTCAGAAGCTCTTTCAATGAGATCTGGGAAGAAAGCAAGTGAAAATAAGTTATTTTACAACCTTGATACTCTTGACCTCATTGAAAATAAATATACACAGAACAAACCAATGAAGAAAGAAGGAGCTGCGTTTAAATGGGGGGGGGGGGGGAGTGTTGAGAATATTAGAGTTGTGGTGGCCTCTGGTGGCCACTGGCAGAACAGCATCATCCTAGTCCAGAGAGCAGTTACTGCCAATTGATTTCTGAATGGCTCCATATAGGAGGAAATACTGGATCTGGGCCCCAGCATTCCTTCTTCTCTCTGCTTTGCAGTTTAAGATGGTAGCTGCAAACCAAACACCACCTCTCTTTTCTCGTATTCCTGTCCATTCTGCCTATTCTCTTCCGAGCCTAGTTCCTCTTCCTTTTTGGAAATGGACAGATCAAAATGAAGAAGTTACTGTAAGTGAAAGTTTGAACTGGGTTGTTTTGATTCAGATTTCAGAAGCAGTTTGGCAAAAGCTGTTTCGGCACGTGTCCAAATGGATCCAGGGGCATGTGATTCATCTGAGGATTCAAACAGATTTTTCAGTACAGTTTGGAAAGTCCATTCAGTTCAGATCCTCAGTCAAATTGTAGCGGGAAAACGCACCTTCCCATTGACAGGACGCGAGACCAGCAAGATTAGAGAACACAGGTTTATTGCTAGCAAGGTTCAGAGTAATAACTTGGCAAATTCTGAACCCCGGGCTACACCCAGAGGCTCTCCTTTATAGGTTTTTGCACTCAATATCACAAGATCAGCAGTTGGTGTCTCAGAATATCACAAGTTCAGCTGTTCATACATGGTTCATCAAAACAGGATACAAAAAAGGAGAAGTTATCTTACACCATCTGCGAGTTTTAGGGAAGTTTAGGGAACTTACAACTCTGCACCTTTGTGTTACAAGGGTTAGTATGCGTGCAAGAACATTGGGCAAGCTTGCAACATCAAGATTGCTAACTAAGCTTTTAATATCAAAAGGAGAGTTTTGGGCCTACCTGCTTCAAAATCAGCTTTCAGTTGAATTTTGCAGTTAAAACTTTTGGAGCCCTCTGTACTTTCCAGGATGCTGAGTATCAAAAGAAGCCCATGTATGGCCTCAGTTTAAAATGCATCCCCAGCAGCTGGCTGTGGTCCCCTTATTTTTATTTATTCGTTTTTTAAATAGCTGCTATGAAGAGACGATGCCTCAAGCTAGGCAGAGCCAAGAGAGGGAGGCATTGTTGAGACTACATCTTCCCGCAGTCCCATTGCAGTCATGCTGAAACTGTTTACCCACAAAAATTCAGCTTGACGCTGTTATACATTAACAGTGTCCACTTGACTGATTATTCACAATTCTGGTTCAGCAGATCCTAGCTGGAAAAGATAGAGGAAAAATATAATCTCAAGTTCCACCCAACATTTCCTGTGCCAAGGTGGCTTTGCAAAATCTACAGCAGAAGATTTCTTCTGAATAGGCTTGGCTAGCCTAACAAATTAACCAAACCGTCTGCCATCTGTGGCACGGTAGCTAAAGGTGTGAAGGAGTGTTGAAGCATGACATTCCTTAACAGTCATGAAATTCTCTAGAAAAGGTAAATAGCCAATCTTTTAAAATTGCACTGTCTCTTTCTCCCCTTGTCCTTAGTATGCAGATATATGCTAATGGGTTGGCCTCTGTAAGTACCACACAGGTGACCTTCTAATTTTTATTTATTTATTAACTCAACAAAGTAGTTTCTGTTAGAAGTGTAAATTAATTAGCTTCCCCAGCTGGAAATGCTTCCCTATCAGCACGGGCAGAAAGAATTGAAGTGAGTTGGACTTGCGTTGAAGAAATCAGCAGCAACGTGGGCAAAGGACAATCCTGCATTTCGCTGTCTCTAGCCACCATCTCATCTCCATCAGGTGGGATGAGCAACATGGAGGCCTCTACCTGTCCTGTCCCAGGCCTCTCTCTCACACACACCAGAGTACAGTTCAAAGGCTTTACTTAGTTTGAGTAGTTACAGCAGCAGCAGGCAGGGTGTGTATGCAGATGCGCATCCAGTTTCCAACAGTCCCAAATCCCTTGGAAACTTACAGGCAAGAGCCCAGTAAGCAAAATTCCAAGGAACAGGCAGAAACGTCATCAGGGCACAGTCCTGAGGTCATAAAGTCATTGTAGGTCATCAGCCAGTCTGGGTCCAAAAGCACAGTTTTCACAGGCAAGTGCTCTGGGCGCGACAGAAAGAGGTTCCGTTGTTCTCAACGAAGGATTGCTTACCAATCGAAGAGAACACATGGACAGACTTAACCATAATTTCAACTGGGAAACTGTGAGCATCTTAAACCAAGCCAAATCCAAAAACGCTAGAAAATTCCTGGAAGCTTGGCACTCAGACAAAGCAGCCATCAACAGACACATAGAGGTAAACAACATTTACATACCATTCATAAGAGACAATAGAAAAGCCAGAAGACCAGAACACCTCTTGGCCAGCAGTCAACAACCAGATAGGCAAAGATTAACAGCAAGATTAGCAGCAGAGGAGCAATCAAACAACACAATAGACCCTAATCAAGGAACTACAGTATTAACTCAGTCATTCAACCAAGCAGCAAACAACAACCCAATCAAGGTACTACCAAGGAGAGTACAACACCCCCACCAACACAGGCAGGACAAGCCAGGGTATATAAACAGAGAGCAAGTCCCACTCCCTTTTCGCACTGAAGATGTTGCCTAGCCTGGCAATGAAACGTCTGCAAGAAAACTACAAGGCTGAGAGAGCACCATGGACTCCACAGAAGGATTGCTTGCTAGTGGTGGATCTAAAATAGAACCCCACGAGGAGCAAGCAATCACCAGTGGGAATGCTTTTGCCTGGCAAAGAGCCATGCAGACCTCCTTTGTTCTGCCCTTCACTCAGCCCTATGTGCCTGAGGTCCAGATCAGACCCCTCTTTTGCTGCTGCTTCCAGCTGCTCCTCGAGCTTTGCAGCCCCAGGTGTCTCCCTGCTGCTCTCTGAGGCAGGCTGCTGTTCCACAGGGTCCTCTGACGTCTCCTCCTCCTCCTCCTCCAACGAATCAGAGCTGGCCATGACACTAACTGTCATCATCCCTCCCTATTGGTTGGCTGACTGAGGCTAATGGAAGTCAATATTCAACTCTCACACACTTTGCCCATCTCTACAGTGACTATACGTCCTTTATTATTAAGGACAGTCCTTTGTTTCTGAAAGCTGCCCTTTAGATTTATTTTTCAGAAGACACACTTTTGTCCTTTATTTTGGTCATTTAACTTTTACCATACAAATGGTACTACTTAATGCACAGCCTGATTGCAAAAATCCTTTTAAGTACTTGCTTCTTATAACTTCATAGCTTTTTCTGCTTTTTAGGTATTTTTATTAGAATATGCATTTGTAAAGTATTTTTTCTTGGTTTTGCTCTTGAATTTTCCTTTGTAAAGCAAAGTTATAAACAAAAACCATTATTTCTTTTTTCTCCTTGTGAACCTCTTTCAGATTTGCCCTTTTTTCAGGTTTGTTGCCCTTTATTTTTTCCAAGAAAATACTGTCACTGTACCCATCCCTGTTATAAAGGGACAACCTTCAGGTAAACTCCACCCCCCCCCCACAGTATATTCATATTTTTCTGTATAATAACATGTTCTTTTTGCAATGCCCATAATGCAGGATCAAGAGAAGAAGAGACACCTGCCCCAAGGTGCTTCCATATCAAATTAAATGCTGTTTGAATGGAGAAAGGCAACGGGTGTGAGGGGAGTGTGGCAGAAGGCATGCCTTGCCAGCTTGCTGCCCAAATCTCAAAATCTGAATGAAGGTATCTGGAAGCTAGCCTGTTATGACTGTTAGCTGCAAGTTTTGAGAATTGCAATCCCAGGCTGCTTCTTACACTATGTACTGTAGGAACGTTGCAATTGTTCCATCTGGCTTCAGAGAGAGAGAGATTCTTTCTTTCTTCAAGCATCTGGACATCCAATGTCAATTTCCCAGCCAAGAGTTTAGTGCCCTCAGGTGTCTGGGAAGAGCCAAAATTCAGCTGCTCTTGTTGAGAATGAAGCATTTACACTTGTAGACAGCAAAGATGCCTCTGAGATTCCCTTTTCATTCATTTTTGTTGATAGCACAGCCTGAAAGGCAAAATGGAAATCTGTAAGTGACATTTAGCATTTCAAAACTCCTCCTTCAACTCAGAGTTCTTTAACTGGAAATGGCTATATAATAGATGTTTGGGCTTGCAAGTATAAATAGTATTCTTTTCCCCCCTTAAAATCAAATTTGGTTCTTGTAGTTTTTTTTTAACATGCAGAAGCATCATATTCTTTGCAAACCCAATTGGAAGATTCTGATTTGGACATCATGTTCTCCACTAACTTTGCATTTTTTTACCCCTGATTTTCTCATAATCCATATAAGCTATTTGGCCTATGTGAAGCTTTGCTAGATTTGATTCAAAGATATTTTGATCAAGCACATACAATCACAACAATAATATTCTGCATATGCAGTTTAGGAGCTTAAATGAAGGGTGGAATTATACCATGGCGTTCTTCTCACTTTAGGACGTCTTCGATTATTATTGGCATAACAATCAAATCTGAACATATTTCCATAGAAATGGAAACAGTAGTTTTGAAGGGAGAAAACAAAACAGCAGCACTCCTTTTATATTTGAGACTCAAGTTGGGGAGCCTCTGCCACTCCAAAACTTGGACCATAATTCCATCATCCCTGAAATTTACTCTGCACTGATGGGGCTGATGAAAATGACAGCTCAGCAACCCCTGGAGGGCCATACGTCCCTCACGCTTGCTTTGGACAGCACAGTGAGCATCGTAGCAATTTCATCTAAGAAAAACTAGAAAGTGGTGGCTACATTGGACTAAGCAATAGCTTGCTTAATTCTGGCCTACTGAATAAACCTCCATTGTCTGAGTTCAAAGTACTTGAACCTGACTTTGACTTGAGTTCAGAGTCCTAAACAGTTCCTTGCAAACCACACTATATCACACTGAGCCAAAAACAAGGAAATTGTAGAATGGTTTGTTGTGATATGTAAATCCAGACACAATCCAGTGCTGGGAGAAGGGGAGATGCCTTGAAGAAATGAGGGAGAAAGCATTTGCTGTGGGCTTATAATTGCTAGGATTTCTTCCCATGATTTATCACTAAATTGTGTCATCGGGTAATAAAATGTAATAGTGCTAAAGACAGAAATGGATTGCAATGCATTTTCAAAGATCAATAGATTTCAAAATATTACAAAATATACCAGCCTAATGCTTTTCATATTACATTCCCGGGAATCTGGGAAGCATCTCAAGTTTGTTTGTTAGTTTAATCAAAAGATCAATAATGTCAGTTGAGCATCTTTAAATGCTAGCTTAACCACAATTATTGATCTTCCTTGTCAGTGTGAAATCTTGGAAGAGGATTGATTTTATCCCAGGGTGTGCTGTCAGATGAGATATGTTGATATGGAGGAACCATGAGTTGGTTTGCACATTGAAGTAAGCCAAGATGAGGTTGGCTTTGCTTTGACTTTGCTTGCTATGCAAAAGTGCCAGAAACTGTGATTTCTTAAGTATTCTGTAGTTAAAGAAACTCTGTATGGGTACATCCAATGAGTTTGACTAGGCAGACCTCAACATGAACTGTTTGTGCAACATTGTTCTTTAGCAGACCTGGAGAATGCACAAAGAGTTCACCATGCAAATTCAGAATTTAACTATTCACTGTCAACATGGAGGTTCACCATTTTAACATTATAGATTAAGGCTCTACCAAAACTCTTTTCCAATTTCCCAAGAGTTCTCTTTTACTGAAAAAGTGGCTTCTGGTTTTCCCCTTTATCCTCAAGTTGCTTTAGAATTTCTTTCAAATTTCTTTTAAGGTTACTTAATTGTTCTAAGAGATAGGTGTTGGCATGAAAGGTTGTTTCTCCTACACCTCTAACACTCTATGGCCTTCTCGGCTGCTCCTGCTTCTTGACCTGACATATCTCATGGTGTTTCACCTTGGGATTTAATGGGAGAGAGGAAAGGAGATCTTTAGAGAGATTGCTCTGTAATGAAAGACACACTATTCTCAGCCACCTTGTACTTAAAGTAAGGGCATGTGCCCTGCAGCCAAGCCATGGGGATTTATTTTTCATCAGTGTGAAGAAAAATGCTTAAAAATATTGCAGTAGACATTTTCAGCATCCCAAAATATGGATTGAAAAATATATGTAACCTCCCACAGAAATTATTTAAATGCATTAAGAGGTTTTTTTTAAAAAAAAAACAACCCTTAGATTATTCTGTAAGATGGTAAATGATGACCTGAATATTAAAGCAAGGAAGGGTTCCGTAATGAGAAATAGAGCACTCTTATCTCTGTCCAACAATGACTAGTTTGAAAATCACTGCATTATGTCTACTTTTCTTAGCAATATCATGTAGAGAAGACTCTGAGCGATTGTTCAAACCAGCTTGAGATTTCTTGTGTATCATTTTCTTCCCATACTCCATATATAAGAAAGTTGAGTGACTTCCTTTCAACTTTCCAACTTCTTGCCATTGCTCTCCTCCTTTATATATACAAACTCTGATTCCCCAAGAGGGATGAAAGAGTTGGAAGTCCAGCTGCAATCTCTCCCACCACTTCATTCCACTTTGCGATGTACCCAAGTGAATTTCAGGGAAATGCATCTCTGGTAAGAAATCCTCTTTAATGGATGGAGCCAGATAACCTCCTTTGACTGAGCCTCCTGCTATGTGAGAGGAAACAAATTTCGGTAGTGAATCAATAGTTCCAAAAGTTCCTTCAGGCCTTTTAAAGCATGAAAGGCAGAAAGTTTGGAAAAGGCCATTTTGACTTCTGATGGATAGATGACAATGCTGTTAAAGTTTTTGGAGCATTTTCTGCTTTCGTCAAGGCTGTTTTCCTTGCTTGGTGGAAATGAGGGAGAAATGAACTGAGGCTAAGAGGAAGTCAGGATTCAAAGTCAGAACTAACCCCATCTAGGAACAACTGGAGGGGGAGAGGATAAATGGATGAAAGATAGATATGAGATGATAAGCATCCTGCATTTACTCTCTGATTCTTGCCTGTATTCCAACATTCATGGCTTTTTTCAATTGTAGCTTTGGGAACACTTGCTTGCTGAATTGAACATTGATCTTTTTCTTCCAAAGCCAAACCTCATTCATGTTGTGGGCACAAGCTCCTGCTGGGTTGTACATAGTAAAGTTTTGACATACATACCTAGACACAATTGGCAACAGGTTCTTTTCTCAACAGGTTCTCAACTATGAAGATCCTGAAGAAACAATAAGAAAAAGTTTGCTGGTATTGTTCTACTGCTTTGGCAGACAACACCTATTCTTGCATGCCATCACTGGATAAACAGGGCAGTATTAATTAGGGTTAATTAGGCAGTATTAATTAGGGTTAATTAGGCAGTATTAATTAGGGTTAATTAGGCAGTATTAATTAGGGTTGGGGGCGTGGTGGCTCAGTGGGTAAGACGCCAGGCTTGTCGATCAGAAGATCGCAAGTTCGGAGGTTCGAATCCCTAGTCCCGCGTGACGGAGGGAGCTCCCGCACCAGCCCCAGCTCTTGCCAACCTAGAAATTCGAAAGCATGCAAATGCAAGTAGATAAATAGGTACCACTTCGGTGGGATGGTAACAGCGTTCCAAGCGCGTCATGCCAGCCACATGACCGCGGAAGCGTCTTCGGACAACGCTGGCTCTTCGGCTAACAAACGGAGATGAGCACCGGCCCCTAGAGTCGGACACGACTGCACAACTGTGCGGGGGGGGGGGGGACCTTTACCTTTACCTATTAATTAGGGTTAGAGTTTATTAGGGATAGAGTTTCATATATTATTCTAATTCTAAATAACAACACATATACAAGCAAAAGACCTTTTGGTAGAAATGATTCAGGAAAAGTGTTTTATTGTTTCTCGTTTTTGGTCTGACACATTTCTCAGAGACCTGAGAAAACAAACAAACAAACAAACAAACAAACATAAACCTGGCAAGGTCCGAGGACTGAATCACTCACTAAGCTGTGTGTTTTCTGTCCAAACAGGAAAAGCCGCACCAATAGACTTTTCCCCATCATTTTGTTCCTGCATCTCTGATTCAGAACCCACTGAGAAACATTGTCCTGCAATGTTGCCTCACTGGTCTCCCAAATCACAGATTGTCTGTGTTACAGAAAAGAGGAGGCAAGCAGTGAATGGAAATGCAAACTTCTGGTGGCAGATGAAACTCCTCTGATGAAGTGATGCCTTAGCTTCTAGTGGTGGTGTCTTCTTTTAATCATTTTTGTTTTAATTAGCCAGAGGGCCTCATTAGCCTCCATGGAAAGAGTGGTTTGATCAAGTTCTCCTGGCAGGGAACCCATGTCTACCTTCGCTTTTTGAACCCAGAGAGTTTATCTGATAAAGGGGATGAAAGATTCATTTAACAAAATGATAATTAGAATTGCTATGGGTCTTGGAATGGTCAAATTTCCCTGGCAGCATTCTTTTCTTTTCTTTTTTTTTTGAGTGCCCCTAAAAGAGTAGAATTTAGGCACTTACACTATTGGGAGATAAATGAGTAGGCTTGTTAAAAGGAAGTTTCTCTCAAGCAGAATTTCTTTGTACTGCAAATTATAGTACAGGCAGAATGGAGAAAGCTCAGCTGTTCTCTCACCCCACCCCCCACCCCCACCCCTGTTTGCCACCTATTTTTACTTCAAATGTGGTCATCCCTAAAGCCGGTGTGGTGTAGTGGTTAAGGAGGTGGACTGAGAACAGGAGGATCCAAGTTCTAATCTGTTCTCAGCCACAGATGCTCCCTGGGTGACTTTGAGCCAGTCACTTCTTCTCTCATCCCAGCCTACCTCACCGGTTTGTTGCTATAGGGAAAAGTAAGAGGAAGATGCACTATGTACACTGCCTTATGCTCCTGAATGAGAAGGTGGGCAAGACTTCCAGCCAATATTCAGTTCAATCAATTTATTGTTTTGACCACTGGTCATAACAGACAAGATAAAACCTGCGCAAAAGTGGCCAAACATTAATAAAATAGTGTCAGGATGGGATCCTGCCATTCTGCTTTAGATAGATGGGATTTGTAGATAGATGGGATTTGTAGTACTAGTCAGTAATGTCCTACCATTCTGCTTTAGATAGGTGGGGTTTGTAGTAACTAGTTAGTGCGAAGCCTGTAGTAATTAGATAGACTGCGTGCCGGACAGTAGAGCGACCATTAGAGATAGGAATGGCATGCAGGCTTTAGGGAGAGAGGAGCCAGGCTCCAAGGCCATCCATCTGGAGACGTGAAAGACTGGCCTTGTAAAGTTATGGGAAGTGAGTCAGGAGGGGAGGGGTGGACAAGGGGTGCTTGAGAATCTGGCAGGTTTTAAAATATGTTTGCATGGGAAAATTGTTAGTTTGCTCTTTGCATCGATTCTATTCACCTGTATCAATAAAAGAACTTTTTCATATCCTATCATGGCTTGTGCTAAAAGTTTCTAAATTAATATCAAAGGAGTGAGTCATCACAAATAGATTAAAATGTACAAAAATCTAACCAATTAAGGAAGGAAAGAATGAGTCACTAGTCTCAAACCTGATACCCTTTGGCTAGGGAATTACTTAAACAGATGCACTAAGCTTATCGAAGATTTAACATGTATGCATGCACAGATATTCACATGTACAGTATATTACTCTGCTGAATTAAGGGGTAATAGTCTAGAGCAGTGTTTCTCAACCTTGACAACTTTAAGATGTGTGGACTTCAACTCCCAGAATTCCCCCAGCCAGCATACTGGTCTAGACCAGGGTTTCTCAACCAGGGTTCCGTGGCACCCTCGGATTCCACGAGAGGTCACTAGGGGTTCCCTGGGAGATCACGATTTATTTTAAAAAATATTTAATATTCAGGTTTAAAGAGGCAAGTTCATTCTTTATGTTTAGTTTAAGAACACTGTGAATGCATCTATACAGGCCTACCCATGAAACAAATATAATAATTTTGTAACTTCTGGCCTATATTTGAGCCTGGATGCGCAGGGGTTCCCTGAGCCCTGAAAAATATTTCAAGGGTTCCTCCAGGGTCAAAAGGTTGAGAAAGGCTGGTCTAGGTTGGCTGGGATATAAGGGACTCAGAGGGTCAGTGGATTGTTTTCCTATGACTAAATTCAGTATCTTGATCTCATCCTGAGTGATGTATCCAGTTCCTAGGAAGCTAGATTTGACACAGTTATTGGTGGTCTAGGAATATGACAGTTTCACTGGAACCTATAGGAACCAGTGTTTGGGGAAACCTGTATCCCTAAGGAGTAAAAAACCTAAAAAGCAGATTGTATGGAGACTTCTATAGGAACCAGGTAGGTCATAAGTCCTGAAATGAGCAGGTGCTTTCCTGTTCCACATATTTTTTTTTAAGGAAATCAGTTAAGAACCATTTTTAAGAAAACCAATTTAACCTGCATCTCCTAGAAAGGCGTTCTGCTCCTCATTACCTTCTCTTGTTAATTTTTGCACTGCAGTTCTCAGCTGTAAAAATGTGCATTTAAGTAACAATGAATGCAAAGATTTGTGTTTTGGGTAGTGTGCATTGAAAATGAGCCCAATTCAAATATGGATTTTCATGCAGTTTTCTCTTGAAAATAGAACATGGGAGTGAGGAGACTTAACACTGCGTGCCTGCAATAGCACAATAAATTGGAAACGAGCCAACCTGTAGTCTTGTCAAATGTTCCATCTTCATTTGGCTGTTTTTTTCTAGCTCTGCAAAAGAAACAGGTTTATTAGTTCCCCTGTAATGAACAGACAGAGACAGCAGATGTCAGTGTTTCACTGTCTTAAAGAAAGTTTGAGCATCATATCAAATGAGAGGAAGTTCACCAAGTGCAGCAGAAGCCAGTGATTAGGAATTAGAAATGTTTTTCAAGCCATGCGCAGAGCCTTGAAGTGCTTGAGGTGCTTGAGTTGAGCATCATTGTCCAATGGTGTCCTTGGTTTTCTTCCTTGGGTTTTCTTTCTGCCTATCATGGTTGTGTTCATTTTGATAACACTTTCAACAAGACCTGGGAGGAAAAAAAAAACCACTCTGAGAATAGTTCTCACAAACAAAACTGCAATAGAACTATATTGCTTTATGGTGATGATGAAGAATCGGAACTTCAGGGGTGTCTGAATTGGTAATGATCAAGAAAAGAATCTAGGAGTAAAAAAAAGGTAAAGGTTCCCCCCGCACATTTGTGCAGTCGTGTCCGACTCTAGGGGCCGGTGCTCATCTCCGTTTGTTAGCCGAAGAGCCAGCATTGTCCGAAGACGCTTCCACGGTCATGTGGCCGCATGACGCACCCGGAACGCTGTTACCATCCCACCGAAGTGGTACCTATTAATCTACTTGCATTTGCATGCTTTCAAATTGCTAGGTTGGCAAGAGCTGGGGCGAGTGCGGGAGCTCGCTTCGCACGCAGGGCTAGGGATTTGAACCTCCGAACCTGCGATCTTCCGATCGACAAGCCTGGCGTCTTACCCGCTGAGCCACCACACCCCTATCTAGGAGTACTGCAGTGAAAATCATTGAATAAAACTGGTGAGAAAGGGGAGGAGAAAAAAAGCTTTAAAAATTCCATTCTGGAGATTATCAGAAAAGAGATTAGCAATGCAGTTGACATGTGATTGGTAGTATTTTAAAGCCTTTATATAAATATACTGCATGAGCAAATATGGAATATTCAATATGTGGTGGGTTTACATAGCACACTAAGCTCTAAGACTCACCATTTATTATATTTTGCTCACTTTTCATTAGTTATGCTTATGTTTAGCCCACTTTTCAACTTTAAAGAAAAGACTCAATATGTTTATGGCTTAGCACAATGTGGGAACCAAGCCTTTGGTGGTTTTTTCAACAGGCTATGATTAAACTGTGGCTTATTAGAGGTTGGAAGCTTGTGGCTTAGCACACTGTGGGAACCAAGCTCCTGGTGGTTTATTTAATCTATCATTAAACTGTGGCTTATTAGAGGCTGGCAGCTTGTGGCTTAGCACACTGTGGGAACCAAGCTCCTGGTGGTTTATTTAATCTATCATTAAACTGTGGCTTATTAGAGGCTGGCAGCTTGTGGCTACCCATGTCTTCTTGTGGTGACTGACAAATCTAAAAACATTGTTCCTTTCCATTTTGAAATGGGGAACAAATGAAAACGGTAATAGACATATCACCATTCAAAAGCAAAGGACATGCTCCTTGCCAAAAACAACAGCTTGGCCTACTTGGGTGATGTGACTCTACTGCCAAAAGATGTTAAGTGTGACCATCAAAGGTTTGCACACCCTTTAGGATCCAATCTAAGTTTAGTTCCAGCTCTTCATTTGTTTAATTTACATGTAGTTCTTCATACAATACTCTGTTTGTTTTCTTTGTCTCACTTTAATAAGTGAACTGGTATGATAACTCTCAGATTCGTATTAATTTATCATGACTTTCCTTAGAGAATCCTCAGTGCTGTAATTTAGAAACCCTGCTGCAAACAGGACATTCCATAGAAATCCATAGGAATTCCTTACAGAATTATCTTTTCCAAAGTTCCATGAAGAGGTGATAACATCCTGACCATTTCTGCTCTGTGCCTTATGTTCCCCAAAGTATGAGAAGCTTTAGATTCTTTTTTTCCCCCATGGGCCAACAGCATCTAATCTAAGCTTCATCTCTTGTAACTATCAAATTAAAAAAAAAATGCAGAGCTTTTCTTTAAAAAAACTTGCCCCAAACCCTTTACAGTTGCAGTCACTTAGAATGTGTACAGCACTTAGTATTTCTGAGAAGTACACAAACATTCGTTAATGAAGTATGTAAGCGAGCTGGTAATACGTGGATAGACATGTGTTTGCTGCCTAAATTAGAATTACACAAATGTTATAGGTGACTATAATTAAGTAGTTGCTGATGTGAAGTGTTCCATCTTTCTAGAAAGGTTCAATAAGCTGGATTCCTAAAGGGTAAGAGTTGTTTTGAGTTCTGTAAGAATTTAATTCCCCTTGAATGTCAGTCTTCAGTTACTTTAGTCAATTTGTAAAATGTTTACAGGTAGGTAGGTTGGCAGATATGCGTTTTTGTGACTTGGAAATAATCCCTCAGTACAAAATGTGTGGTCCTCCAAAGGTTTCTAAACTCTACAACTCCATGAAGCCCTAGTCTTCAAGGAAGCAAAAGTTTTCCATCCCTGAAATAGCCACTTACAGTTTCTGAAGGCATGGCTCAGGAATAACCAGTCTGGTGACTTCAGGAGGTTTGTGGTAGTTCTTGAGAAAACCATATTTTCCATGGAATAATATCAATATATATGAAAGATTTTGAGATCTGCATGTAAATGCTAAAGTTCTCCTCTAAAACTTCAGTTTCCAGTAGCCCTTGGAAAAATTATTTCCCATGAAGATGAAAGCAGGGAATGATGACACCCTGTCTTCTCTTTGTTGGTACTACCCAAGGTCCAAGGTCACTCAGCCAGCTTTCATGCCTAAGGCGGGACTAGAACTCACAGTTCATAATCACATGCAGATAAATCAAGTATTCTCGATTAGAAATAACCTTGTGGTTCAAAACAGGCTGATTCTCACCTGGAGTTTTTATTCTTGGGAATATAGAGTAGAACAATAACAAAACTCAGACATGTTTTGTTTACAATTGAAGTTGCCCCAGTTTTTCAGTGCCTAGGAATGGAGGAAAGGATAAACCAACACTTAGAAAATAACCACGTGCTCCCTGCCTATATAATGCGGCTTGTATGTATTTTCATGATGGCTGAAAGCGAGGAGGAGTTGAGGAGCCTTATGACGAAGGTGAAAGAAGAAAGTGCAAAAGCTGGGTTTTAGTTAAACCTCAGAAAAAACCAAGATTATGGCAACCAGCTTGATTGATAACTGGCAAATAGAGGGAGAAAAAGTGGAGGCAGTGACAGACTTTGTATTTCTAGGTGCGAAGATTACTGCAGATGCTGACTGCAGCCAGGAAATCAGAAGACGTCTACTTCTTGGGAGGAGAGCAATGGCAAATCTTGATAAAACAGTTAAGAGCAGAGACATCACACTGAGAACAAAGGTCCGCATAGTTAAAGCAATGGTATTCCCTGTAGTAACCTATGGCTGTGAGAGCTGGACCATAAGGAAGGCTGAGCGAAGGAAGATAGATGCTTTTGAACTGTGGTGTTGGAGGAAAATTCTGAGAGTGCCTTGGACTGCAAGAAGATCAAACCAGTCCATACTCCAGGAAATAAAGCCAGACTGCTCACTTGAGGGAATGATATTAAAGGCAAAACTGAAGTACTTGGCCACATAATGAAAAGACAGGATACCCTGGAGAAGAAGCTGATGCTAGGGAAAGTGGAAGGCAAAAGGAAGAGGGGCTGACCAAGGGGAGGATGGATGGATGATATTCTGGAGGTGACAGACTCAACCATGGGGGAGCTGGGGATGGTGACGGCCGACAGGAAGCTCTGGCGTGGGCTGGTCCATGAAGTCACGAAGAGTCGGAAGCGACTGAACGAATAAACAACAACAAATGTATTTTCAGTCCGTGAGAATGCTTGCATTCCAGTGTGTCAAATATTGGCTCCAATGAAGGGAATTTATGAATTAGGCATAAGTAATGGAGGTCTGTGATGGCCCTTCCTACTCCAGGTTTATCAACAGGATAAAATCACAGTTAGGTATTAACTTTTTGAACCTCGTCATCTAAACAGGATATTCAGCCCACTGTTAATCTAGAACAGAGCTTTCCAAACTGTGTTGCAAAACTTTAGTGTGTCTGCTGCAGTGTCGCGGCGGCTGCTGCTGCCTCCGAGCCCTGTCAGGATTCCACGCAGGTCCTAGTGCCTGCCTTGTGCCCTGCTGTAAGAGTGTGTCATGAAACGATGCCCTGCTGTAAGAGTGTGTCGCGAAATGATGCATGTCTAAAAAGTGTGTCACCAACATGAAGAGTTTGGAAAGCTCTGATCTAGAAACTTGTCCAAGTAACTATCCAAGCTGGGGAGATGCATCTGAAGGGGCAGAGCTATCCAGAGGAGAGCAGGCTTCCTATCTGAAAGCTGAGACGGCTAGAGGCCGTTGTCTCGGGTTAGCCTTGCAGTGAGAGGCAGACCCTGAAGCAGAGGACTCAGCCATCACTGACTTGGATTAAAACAGAACCAGAGCACTCCCGAATGCAGTTCTGAATCCAGACGGGCAGGCAGTAGAATTATTTCTTTCTCCTTAGGTCCTAGACCTGCTTTCCCAAGCTGGGTGTCCTCCAGATGGGATGGGACTGAAATTCCCAGAACTTTCAGCCAGCATGTCTTTTGACATCTCTGGTTGGAAATACTGATTCCAACATACCAGGAGGGCACCAGGTAGGAAAGGCCAAGTTGTGCTGGACTTCACCTAGTAAGAAATGGCACAGGTTTGGGAGAGCAAGTCTGCCCCGTGTCCTTCCAACATGTTTCTTCCTCAGTTGAAGTGAAGTTCAAACAAAGATAAAAGTCTGAAGCAGCCTGAGAACAAGTCCAAATACCCAAGGAGCAAGAACCATTTCTGCCTCAATGTGGCAAGTGCGCCAGGAGAATTACTGGATGCCCCCATCTTTCTCTTGCCTCTCTGCCTTGACAAGCTTTTGGCTGGTTTATTGGTGCTGAGCTCAAGTCAGAAGCTGGCACACTTGAGGTCCTTCTCGTGTCATGAGGTTCTCCCCTGCTTTGGGATGATTTCCTAACTTCTGGCTATATATGTGCTTTTTTTCTTCTTCTTGCCCCTTTCCTAAGGAGAACTATTTAAATTATGGAAGCTAGATTAAAAAAAGAGACACTAGATGGCAGAAAAGGGCCAGGCAGAACCTGGTATCATGTCAGGGTTTATATCCTTTTGCCCTGCTATCATTGCTGCTGAAGACTTAGAACAAAAGAGATAAGTTGCGGGGAACAAAATTTATATGTGTGCAGTTCCAGACTGGAGCACTAACTCTTCCTCTAACCTTCACTGTCCTCAATCTGAGAGGCAGCATGGAGATGGCAGAATTATGGGTTTATCTGGGACTTCTCTCTTCTGTCATATTCCATCCCCACCCCCTTCAGGGTTGATGCATTCATGCTATCACTTCAAGAGCAAAGAGGCTGGTGAGAATCTCCTGCCTTCTGGAACTATCATCAAATAAACAAGCACGTCTATTAAACAGATGGGCTAGTGGGGAAAGGCTCTTGGAATACAGGCCATTGGGTTGAACTAAGTGGACAGGTGTAATAGAAGGAGAGGTGCAGCTGCTATTAGGAATTGCATCCTTAAAAGAAGAGGACACTGATCTGTATAACAATGGTGTGTATAGCCATCGTTTGAATTATTAGTATTTAAATAGAAGCACAGTACATTTCAGCTGTCGTCATAGAGAGAAAGATGTGTGAGTAACAGTCTGCTTCTTGCTCTCCATTTGCAAGTTCCTGGTGGCCCACTTCAAGCCACCATTTGCTCACTCTTTGCATATAATTATTTTTCTTTAAACAGAAAAAGAAGGGCTTTTCAGGAGAGGGCATCTTTAAACAGAGGGCTATCTGGTGCCAGCTTTTCAAGGAAAGGGTATTCATACGACATGAGTGAGAAACACAACATAATCCAGGATACAACTGCGCCCTAAAGTCAAAGCAGGAAATAACTGATATAGCAGGTAGAAAACTCCAGGAAATTAGCCAAGCCACAGCCTGCAAGTCAGTGCTCACCACATGCATTATAAGGCTAAAGGACTAGGAAGAAATTCTGGAAAATGTGCCTTTCCAAAGCCCTTGTGGTCCAAAATATGCAGAGACACCGAATTGCCTTCTTGTCCTAATACAAAGAGAAAGGGATGGTTTACTGCCAGACACTCATCCCTGTTGCTTTCTGTCTATTACTAATGCTCCTCCTGCTGTTTAAGCTCTTCCCCATGTTCAGATCCAACTAAGTGACCTTCCAGATTAGTGATTCAAGGAGCAGGAAGGTGTTTAGACAGATGCAGGGTTCAAGCAGCAGGGAGGCAGGCTGGCAGCGAGCTCAAACCGATGTTGGGCTAGTGTTAAAGTGGCAGCCAGGCAGGAAGGAACAGCTGCCTCCATGCTCCGCCTTGCCACCAGTGAATAAAATAACCATGGTTGGCACGGAGCTCTCCTGACCAGCAGATCCTGAGATGAAGTCTTTGTGATCAGCTGGTCTCAGTTGTGTCTCAGAGAGGAGATCTGTCCCTGTTTCAGCCGCTGTTCAACATGCCGAGCCTCATTGCACGCAATTTATGGTACACACGATGCATTTCCATGCTTACGTGATAAAAATAAAAACAGGGAAAATATCTCTAGGCCGGCTATTTTGCCCAACTTGGTTAGTGGTCATAAGACACTTTACAGTTGCTGGGCAATCTCATTGGGTTTTGTTCTGCTCTGCAAAAGCAAAAGGCCTGTTAAACAGCCCACAGGGATCTGCATCAGGGGAAAGCTCCCACTTCTCTGTGGTTAGTTAAAGGAAAGGCGCCCAAGCCTTTTGGTTTTACATTGTGTTCACACATTGCATTAATCCATGGGTTCCTTAATCATGGTTTACGGAATCAAGCACAATTAGCTGGGTTCGCCCAGCATCAAATGAAACTCGTTCTGGATAGCTTGATGTGTGAACCATGCTCCATCCTCACTATCTGGGCAATAGGAATAATCCTATAGACTATTCTGCAGTAATGTTGCGAAGAATTTATTTATTTATGCAAACATATTTCTGCGCTGCCCTAATCAAAATGACTCTTGGCGCCTTACATAGAAAAAGTACAATATAAAACATATCGCATGTAAAAATAAAACCACAACGGCAAAACATTGTTGATGTCATTGTTAAGATAGCACCATGTGTACATGTGACACTTTGCAAAGAATAAGAGATAGATCCTTGCCCCAAATTGCTTACAAGTAGAAATAGATGCAGTATAGAAAAGATAATAGGCCTGTGCTATTTAGCAGAACACGTTGAATTGCTGAATTGAAGTGAACGTGTTCAAATTTGGACCAATTCACTTGGTGCTTGTGCATACATGTGTTTTAATAGCCTGGATCAGTCCGAATCAAACTGAGTCAGATTTGAAGATTCAGTCTGGGATTACAGATCGGATCAATTTTCTGAACTGATTTGAATGTTCAGCTGAATTTGCCCCAATTCATATTCTCTAGGAGATGATCAAGGAAGAAAAGATGAAGGAAATGGTAAAGAATATAAAAGCATTCCAGTTATTTAATATAATTTAGAGTGGGACACTAGTCGGTGAATTGCTCTGAACATTAGAAAGTTATGTGTCAATGCCTGATTTTTACCATTGTGCATAATCGCACAAACTGCATACTTTCGTAGTTCGTCTCTGTCTCCTCACCCACTCCAAAAGTTAGAGCACAAGCTTGGGACTATTGTATGAAAGCTTTATCCTAACGCACTGGAGAGTAACGTTCCAGGCCATTAAATGCCAGCTGAAGCCCACTTTGTCTTTGCGCAGCAGTACAGCACAAAAGCTTTTCATTGGGAAAATTGTCAGAGCTCAACTAGGAAAGGATGCTTCGGAGTTTTTGTTTCAAAAGTTGGGGTGGGGGAATAGAAATTAAAAAGAGGCTTCTTGAAGTATTAATGGCGTTATTGCAGCATAAGAGACCCTGCAGTGGCAAGGGAGAATTGTGTTGTGATAGAATATGAGAAAGTTGCAGCACCTATGAGGATCCTGTGGGCTAAATCATATCACCTTTGTGTCCTCACAAAGTTTGATAGTAGCTTGATAGTACTTTCATCAAAAATTATCACCCTGGATCCAACCACCATTTTGATTTCCCCCAATGCTGTGTAACCAGTTTACGGTGGTGATGTTTTTGCAAAATAGTAGTGAAATCAATTGCCTGGTTCCACTTGAATGACTAGGGTAGATAGCATCCATTTTTGGTTGGCCCCACCAGATAACTGATAGTTCTGGTTCCAGATGCAGGCCCTGAGGTGGGCAATGCTCGTGGCCCCTTGTATCACTAGACATCTTCTGGGTTGATTATTTTTGTTGTTTCTTCGTTCAGTTGCTTCTGACTCTTCATGACTTCATGGACCAGCCCACGCCAGAGCTTCCTGCTGGCCGTCTCCATCCACAGCTCCCCTAAGGTCGAGCCCGTCACCTCCAGAATATCATCCGTCCATCTTGCCCTTGGTCGGCCCCTCTTCCTTTTGCCTTCCACTTTCCCCAGCATCAGCATCTTCTCCAGGGTATCCGGTCTTCTCATTATGTGGCCAAAGTACTTCAGTTTTGCCTTTAATATCATTCCCTCAAGTGAGCAGTCTTATAATGCAACACAAAAAACCCCCAGTAGCTACCTCTTCTGGCAGTCTGCCACTCTGGCAGTTGCAGTCCTAACACAACTGGATGGCACCAAGTAGGGAAAACTTGGTATAAGGAATCTGTTTTCACTTCTGGTGACATAGGTTCAAAGCATCTTATAGATCTCCCAGCTAGGGATGTGTGAACTGATCCAAATCCTGAGACCCGAGTAGTTATCTGGGAGTATGCCCACCAGCACATTCTTTGATGCTCATCAAATGTCCTGGTCCAAAAGGTTTGTGGACCCCCTAGTCTAAATTTACACCATATCAATACAGCTGGTATTCACTTACTCCGCATCTTCAAATTTTCGGTGAATTATTATTTTTATATGCAAGAAAATCTGCCTTCCTCTTCTTTAGCTAAGTGGGATTCTTGACCTCAGCTCAAAATCATATCCTGAAGATATAATGAGCAGGATCCTGGGGCACATACTTGCAAGAGGCTGCTGAGACTTTTGGCAGATAGATGGTGTGTGACTGGGTCTGACTGTGTGTGTGTGTCTGTTCTATGTACATTAATACAAAAGAGCAGATAGCCTGGGAACTTTCCAAGAAAGGAACTTTTCAATTGCACCATCCAGGAGCAAAACTAATGATGCAATTTGGAACATATGAGAAAGAGTGCTACTGAGAACATTTTAATTTGGTCCAAAGGAGAGAAAGAGAAAAAGCAACTTGAATTTGTACAAAGCCACTTTGTTTTTCCCATTGGGGGAGGGAACCTTTAATTCAAAGAAGACATTTGCAACCCGAACCGTAGTTTGCTTAAAAGACTTGAACATCAAGGGATATTGTAGCTGATCATCTCCTAGATTATAAAAAGACACATTTATTTGCATACATTATACATTTAAAGGCACTTTTTAAAATGGCTCATTGTGTTGTATTGAAGCTGTGCTAAAGAGTCCCATCTGGATACCAGTTTAAAACAAGTATGATGGCAACACCTTATGGGTAATTCAATGGTAATACCAGCTGGTAAGCAAAACATTTTTTCCCCTTAATTTGTGGTGATGGCAGAGCTCCTGGGAGAACATTCTGTAGAAGGTGAATGATGTCACCTTCTCGCTGCAGTCTAAATTCCTGAAAAGTTGGCACTTGGGAGGACATCTAACTAGGGGATTCTTGAAGAATTGCATGCTTGGGAATTCAGTTACAGATTGACCCAATCCAACTCCTTACCCCAGGGTAAGGTTCCAATTGGAGAAGAACTTTCCTCTAGATTTCAATTTATTGGAAATGTATGATGCAGGTCTTAGCTTAAGAATATACAAAGATGCCTGTTAAAATGTTTATAACGTTCATTCAGAAATGTGTGCAGTTAGATAAGGTAAATGCTCGACAATAGATTTTTATGCAGCATTTTGTGCAGATTATTAATAATGCATTAATGTTGAAGAAATATTGGAGAGATATACTATTGAAGATACAGCTGGTATCTTATATGAGGACTCTATAAAGAGAAGGCAAGTTTACAAACTGTCATAAGTTGGTTAGCAGATAACCGGCTCTACAAGCAAAGGTTCTTGATCCAATCTGCAGCATGTTGAAATAAGGGCAGGAAGGGTTCTTTTCTGAAATCCTAGTGAAACAATATCAAGCTAGATAAACCATGGTCTGGTTTAACGGCTCAGTGGTTAAGACGCCAGGCTTGTCGATTGGAAGGTCAGCGGTTCGAGACCCGAGCGCCACATGATGGAGTGACATCCTGCACTCGCCCCAGCTCTGTCCCTCTTCCTTGTGTTACTGGATAAAGGATTTGCTACCCTTAGGGTACACCCCCATTGGCCAGACATTGTAGGAGGAGACCCATGTTAGTCAAAAAAACAAGAGAAACCTGGCAGCATCTTTTTTGACCAAATTTACTGAAAGGCATAAACCTTTGTGAACTGTAACTTAGCCTTTTAATCAAATGGGGTGGTGGGAAAAGGTGCTAACAGAATCCTCCTGATTATTGGTCAACTTACTGTGCCTATATTTCTCCAGCCAGTTGTTTTGTTCTTCATCACTGAGCAGTTCCCTCTCTATTCTTTGCACTTTACGTTGGTGGCCAGCTATTAGTAACTAGTGCTCTCTTCCACAACCCTTTTTGATTGGCTTTTTCCCATGCATGCATGTAAAGCCAGTTTGGTCTAGTGGTTAAGGCAACTGGCTAGAAACCAGGAGACTGAGAGTTCTAGTCCCGCCTTAGGCATGAAAGCCAGCTGGGTGACCTTGGGCCAGTCACTCTCTCTCAGCCCTGGGAAGGAGCCAATAGGAAACCAGGAGACTGAGAGTTCTAGTCCCGCCTTAGGCATGAAAGCCGGCTGGGTGACCTTGGGCCAGTCCCTGTCTCTCAGCCCTGGGAAGGAGCCAAAAGGAAACCAGGAGACTGAGAGTTCTAGTCCCACCTTAGGCATGAAAGCCGGCTGGGTGACCTTGGGCCAGTCCCTGTCTCTCAGCCCTAGGAAGGAGCCAATGGCAAACAAGGAGACTGAGCGTTCTAGTCCCGCCTTAGGCATGGAAGTCGGCTGGGTGACCTTGGGCCAGTCCCTGTCTCTCAGCTCTAGGAAGGAGCCAATGGCAAACCAGAAAATTCAGAGTTCTAGTCCCGCCTTAGGCACGAAAGCTGGCTGGGTGACCTTGGACCAGTCACTCTCTCTCAGCCCAACTCACCTCACAGGGTTGTTGTTGTGGGGAAAATAGGAGGAGGAAGGAGTATTAGGCATGTTCGCTGCCTTGAGTTATTTATAAAAATAATAAAGGCGGGATAAAAATAAAGCCAGAATGGTACCTCATCTCAAACATCTCCTCTGCATCTCCATTTATGACTGGTGGTGCCTCAGATAGTTTGCCTTCTCCCTACCCCCCCCTTTTTTTTTTCTGGATTGAACTTGGCTGACACAGCTGCTTAGCCTCCTGGTGCCAAGTCTGTAAGGATTTTGTTACACACTGAATCACAGCAAGTATTGAAGCAGAAATATGGAGAGTGAAAGCTTAAGGATAAGCAGAGATGCCCTTGCAGGGAGACTAAGCCATATGCGGATAGCTTTTCTGCTTGGATATCCATCATTCAGGCAAGGCACATCTTCATTCACACTTGGTTGCACTTACCATTTCATTCCATCCTTCTATGCATCTTCTAAGGCTTCCTTTCTTTCTGCCCTCCCACTTGCAGCTCAAAATGAGTATCAGCCCAGCCTGGGTGGTGGGCAATACAATCTAACGCTGGTACTGAGAGCAAAGCTTTCAGACTCACTGCCTAACTCCATCTTTCAGGAAAACAAAAACTAATGGCCAATCCAGGGACTTGATTCTGCCCACCAATCTTAGGGATCATTAATGCATGTTTATTTATTTATTATTCAAATTTATCACGTCCCATCTCCACAACAGTAGGCTCTGAGCAGTTTACAACATTAATATTAATATTAAAAAACCTATACACTTAAAAATACAATATAATAATAAATAGAAGAATCCAGAGGATGGGAAGATCTTAAAAAAGGAGGGTATTACGGGTCTAACCAACCCCAGGAGGAACTATTACCTCCTTCGTCCCAGGCAAGGCGGCAGAACCAGGTCTTTAAAGACTTCCGGAAGGCCAGGAGCGAGGGCACCTGTCTCACCTCCGGGGGCAAGATATTCCACAGGGCAGGTGCTATCGTAGACAAGGCACACCTCCTGGACCCTGCCAGATGAAATTCCTTCACTGATGGGGTCCGAAGCATGCCCTCTCTGCATGATCGGGTGGGGCGGGCAGATGTAATCGGGATGAGATGGTCCCTCAGGTACCCTGGCCCCATGCCATGTAGGGCTTTAAAGGTGATAACCAACACCTTGAATTGGACCCGGAAGCAAACTGGTACCCAATGCAGCTCGTGCAGCAGTGGTGTTACATGTGCTGATCTTATTGCACCCGTAACTGCCCGTGCGGCCGCATTCTGGACCAGCTGAAGCTTCTGGATACTCTTCAAGGGCAGCCCCATGTAGAGCATGTTGCAATAATCTATATGGGAGATGACAAGGGCATGAGTGACTGTCCAGAGGGCCTCTCGATCTCAATGTTACTCTTGCCTCTTGTATCTGAAGAGGACTTTGAAGTCTTAGTTCTCACACTTCCCAACCTACATATGAAATTCCAGGTTCGGGCCTTGGGCCCTTAAACAATTGTATACTACAAGGTTCTAAATGCTGGGTCCAAACCAACGTATGAAAAATTGCAAAGTGATGGTAATCTAAGCACTTTATATTTTATGAAGGCATCTAGAACACTGAAATTCTGATCCTATTTTAAGGTGGAATTGGTTTTCAAAGACCTCTGTCTGCAAGGATGGATTGGACAGTTTCACTTTCTCCATCTTTTAAAACCCCGATTCCTTCCACTTATTTCAATCTTTATTAAGTTTTTTTCAAGCAATGAATTAAACAAAAGCTCCCCCCATCAGGTTTTTTTTTTTTTTTTTTTGAGGACATTGGTCAGGTGTGGAAGAAAAATTAAATACATAAAGTGACTGAAATCCACTTTAAAAAAAAAAAAACCACTGTTAATTCCAGGGTTTGAAAGCAGATGTGTCTTACAGTATATCATACCCACTTTGTCTATAATAACATAACTTTGCTGGATTAGGCTACAGGCCTATCTAGTCCAGAATTCTGCATTACCCCAGTGGCCAACTAAATGCATCTGGGAAACAAGCTCTATGTTGAAGGCAATTATTCCTGCATAGTTCTGTCTAAACAATTATTTTTAGCATACAATATCTTGGATTGTGGACGTGGTTTTCAGCTATCAAGACTAGTAACCATTAATATCTTACTCTCTATGGTTTAGGCTACTTTCAAAGTCTTTTCAGTTGGTGCCTGTCATTCTGGTGAATTACATCATTTGTTTATATGGTGTAGAAGGATTTTTTAAAAAATTGCTTCTGACTCTTCTTTCCTTTACTTCAGCAGAAGAGTTCTAATATTGTGAGAAGAGGAAGCAAAATTTCTCCATCCACTTTCCCCATGCTGGTTTGGTTTTGTATAGCTCCCTAATTCACTTTCTTGTTAATCTAAGAACCCCCAAACAGTCACAGAGGAACGGCTACAGCCTCACAATAATTTTAATTACAGTTTTTTTTTAATTGCAGGGATGAAAGAAACTGATAATTCCTTTGAGCAAAAGATTTGGATCTGCTGCACAATATGGCTTGTAGTTTGAAGGCCACATAATTGTAGCTATGAGGACATTATTCTAGACCAGAGCTTTCCAAACTGTGTGTCGCGACACAAAAGTGTGTCGCCACACACAGCCTGGTGTGTCGCCACACAACCCGGAAGCGCTGATCATCATCAGCGCTTCCGGGTTTTCCCGCGGCGACACACCAACGGCGGCGCACAAAAACCCGAAAGCGGCAGCAGCGCTTCCGGGTTTTTGTGCGCTGCCGCAACGGCGGGACTTCCGGGTTTTTCCGTGGCGACACACCAACGGCGGTTGGTGTGTCACCGCGGGAAAACTTTGGAAAGCCCTGTAGCTTGAATCATGTCAACTGGATTTCTATTTTCTCAGTGGAAACGTTTCGCTCCTTATCCAAGGAGCTTCTTCAGTCTGAGCAAAGTTAGTAAGGGAATCCTAAATATGTTTCTAGGTAGCTGTGTGACCTTACACCTGGGGCTAGGTCATGGTTATATTGAGATGTTATTTTAAGTCCTTTTATCATCTCCTTTAGATGATAAAAGGACTTAAAATAACATCTCAATATAACCATGACCTAGCCCCAGGTGTAAGGTCACACAGCTACCTAGAAACATATTTAGGATTCCCTTACTAACTTTGCTCAGACTGAAGAAGCTCCTTGGATAAGGAGCGAAACGTTTCCACTGAGAAAATAGAAATCCAGTTGACATGATTCAAGCTACAGACAATTCACTGAGAACCTTCATAGACATTTTGGAAAGCCCTGTTCTAGACAGACAGAAAAAGATGGAACAAAGATATAAGAATTTGGGGAGCTATTGGAAGAAGGTAGGGAGTCAGAGACATCTTCATCAATTGTTTGTGAAGAAGCTGAGTGGACTACTGCTACAACGTCTCTTTGAGGAATGTCAGAATAGGTGAACAAGTGGCAGGAACTTAAAGCAAACAGTTACAAATTACAGTAGATTTTTCCAATTTCTCTTCTATAAAGAAATTAGTTAATCAGTGCTATTATCTACCAAAGGCAGCAGGACAGATGTTCAGTGTAAATTTCTTAAAATCAAGGCTAGTCAATAATCAAAAGAAGCATATTCTATGTTATGAATGGGTCACCATGATTCAGAAGCTTTCTTAGTCCCTGACTCACTTTTACCCTGGAATCTTTATCTAAATCTATCCAACTTTTAAGCGGGTTTAAACACCTCAATTGGACTTCCTGTTAGTTGTTTGCAATACTGCTGTCGATACCAACATGTCCATAACACCCTTTCATGGCATTTGGCAACCCCACAATTTAAGTTTTCAAAAGGGTCGAAATCTCATAAGATTGGAATGTTCTTATGTGAGATTTCAGAGTGATTCAGACAAGAATATCAAACATTTTATGAAATGTCAAGTTTTAAATTGTGAAGTTTTTGCATGTTTATGTGAAATGCCTCAAATCTTCAGTGAGCTTACAAGGTTTGACCATTTTAAAATATTCTTGTATTTAATGACATCTCATGCTTGAATGAGGGGGCGTGGTGGCTCAGTGGGTAAGACACCAGGCTTGTCGATTGGAAGATTGCAAGTTTGGAGGTTTGAATCCCTAGCCCCGCATGACGGAGTGAGCTCCCGCACTCGCCCCAGCTCTTGCCAACCTAGCAATTCGAAAGCATGCAAATGCAACTAGATTAATACGTACCACTTTAGTGGGACGGTAACAGCGTTCCGCGTGCGTCATGCTGGCCACATGACCGTGGAAGCGTCTTCGGACAACGCTGGCTCTTCGGCTAACAAACGGAGATGAGCGCCTGCCCCTAGAGTCGGACACAACTGCACAAATGTGCGGGGGGAACCTTTACTTTAATGAATGAGAAACACTGCATATAGATGGAGTTCTCTTATCTGGCTATCATTCTGTAGATCTCTCAAGCAAGGTGACATGCTAATCGACATGCTTGTCGATCGGAGGTTCGAATCCCTAGCCCTGCGTGCAGAGTGAGCTCCTGCACTCGCCCCAGCTCTTGCCAACCTAGCAATTCGAAAGCATGCAAATGCAAGTAGATTAATAGGTACCACTTCGGTGGGTAGATAACAGCGTTCCACGCGCGTCATGTGGCCACATGACCGTGGAAGCGTCTTCGGACAACGCTGGCTCTTCAGCTAAGAAATGGAGATGAGCACCAGCCCCTAGAGGCGGACACGACTGCACAACTGTGCGGGGGGAACCTTTACCTTTACCTTTTACATGCTTGAAAAGGTTCTCAGTTCCATACCCCCCCCACACACACACACTTATTTATTTTAAGAATGCACTGAGTCCTGAAGTGGGAAAGTGTCAAAATGAGCGTTGGATTGGTAGCTTGCTTTAAAAAGTTCATCAGAAGGTTTCTTGCAAGGTCTGTTCTTCAGGTTGATCTTGCAGCTACTAACGCTACTTTAGAGTTCTTCTGTTCCAAAACCTGGTAACTTAGCCTGGGTCATGGAAGATGTCAGACTATGGCAAGTGTATCTCAGGCCCATGGAACAGAAACTAATCATAGTTTCAAGGACTGTACTCACCTCTGAAGGCTTTTTCCCCAGCAGAAAATAAATATTAGCATTGATTTCCTTGGTCATTCTGGAACTGATCTGTCCTTTTGGGGTTGTGTAGTGGGGATATGCATGTACCCTAACATACTTTGTGTGCAGAAGATTTTAGATTAAATTCCTAGCACTTTCAGGTGAAATGAAATAAGGAGGGAAAAGTGGTATATCATGGAGGATACTGACATTTGGAAGAACGTAGCCTTGGCCAGCTTGATTTTCATATGTTCTGTGGGTTACTGAAAGAGCTACAGCCAACTTTAATACAGCTCTTCTTACGCATAGCATTTCTTGCTAAATAACAGATGGGGGGTCAAGGCCAAACAGATGATTCCAGCAGGAGTTCACATTAAATATTAGTACTCTGGACAGGTCCAATAGAAGTTTAAGTTCCACATTTTCATATATGCAGACTCATTTCTTCTTTCAGCAAAAGAGAACCCCTAGATCAGAGATAAAACATTTTGGATTTTTTGGCGACACTATACTATTCTTGGTGTTCTATTAGAGCAGTGAATAGAGGGAGTTGTATGTTATTTTCATCATTTGTACATGCTCTCCAGTATACACATATTTTTTATTGCAAAATCCAGAATAGTACTTCTATTATGCTTTGCATCTACATATCATGTTATTTTCTGATGTGCTCTCTAAATTTACTAATATAGATTTAAGAATGTGAGTAGAACCAAAAAACACATCCACTTGTGCAGAATTTTACCTTCATTTTTCTGATGGTGATCCTGATGCTGAACAAATGTTCCTGCCAGGGTGACCACTTGGCAGAGGGCAGTCTCAACTGGGACAGAATGAAATATCAGAGAGGGCCTATTCAGCTGGTTCACTCCAGGTGACTGATGGACCCTGTTGGGTTCCAGAGGGAGCTTGAGGTTTTTCCCGAGGACCTGTCAGGCACTTCGGCAGAGGCCTTGGCTGCAGCCTGGAATAGGCATGTGACGGAGGCCCCAGACCAGATCGTTCCTATGTGGCCTCTCTCTGTGCGCTGATCTCGGGGTGCTCCTTGATTTTCCGAGGAGCTCTGAAAGATGAAACGCAAGAAGCGATGCCTAGAACACCGTTGGAGAAAGGCAATGAGTGACTCCAACTGAACTTGAGTAAGAGCCCATATTCAGGCCTACATCGTGGCGATAAGCGTGGCGAAATGTTACTATTTCTCCACTGTTATTGCATCTGTTGGTAGCCACCCAGTGGTCCTGTTTAGGGTGACCCACTCCCTATTGGGGGGGGGAGCTTGGGCCATGGGATCATCTCCAGTGCTGTGGTGAGGAATATTCACGCTATCTGGCAGAAAAAGTCACTCAGATTCGCTCAGAGTTGGACTTTGACTGGGCAAGTCCTGATGAGTTGCCATGGGAACTGTCTTCTGATGTTATCTGGACTTAGTTTGATTCTGTTATGTCCGAGGAAGTGGACAAGGTCCTTTGGTCTGTCAATTCAGCCTCCTGTTTGTTAGATCCTGACCCCTCCTAGGTTATTAAAGCAGCCCAGGAGGTGATCATGGGATGGGTTCATGCAGTGGTTTTGGCCTCTATGAGAGAGGTGGTGGTCCCACCAGCCTTGAATGAGGCAGTGGTACGCCCCCTCCTCAAGGGGTCATTGCTGGACCCTTCCCTGCTGGAGAATGATTGGTTTACAAGTCTCAAAACACCAATAATTTGCTACTGTGGTTGGAGTTCATGTGGACCATAGTTCAAAGCATAATGGAGGGCACTGGGTTGCTTATTCCTAATGTTTAAATACATGTTACTGGAGTTAAAATTTCACAGAAGAATATTTTCCGAACAAAGCTTTGATCATCTCATCATCATCATCTCATCATCATCATCTTTGGCATTCCTGCTGCTACCACTGTTGGACAATTCCACACTCATGTGCATACATACCCACCCACTAGGCCTCTATGGGTATATGCAGAGAACATTCAAAGCATCCCTGGTTTTTTTTAGCTTGAAGAGACCGGTAAGAGGCATTTTAACTCAGCCCTACAGTAACTGAAAATTCCATTGAGTAAAATGGCAGAGCTGATGAAAAAAATTAGAAACAATTCCTTCCTCGAGTCAGAGTTTACGGCAGCCCCTTCACCAGAGTCTTAAATGCTTCATTCTAACCTTTGAAGTGCTATCCCTTTATTCAAATTATTGCATCCTTAAGCCGGGAAGTGCAGGATTGTTATATTTTATTTCCTCTTGCACAGTCATTTGGAACACACACATTTCTAGTGTAGAAAAAGATTGGTGTGGTGCACATGTGCCACAGCCTGTTCCCCAGGTGGTTGCAAGTACAATATAACCTCCTGTAGGAAGGAGCTACAAGCACACAGCTGAACTGAGAAGGCCTCCCAATGGAAATTTCCACCCTTTTACCTCTTCCTCTGGAGGCTTCTTTCCTTCAAACATCAGTGAATGGTGCAGCATAGCTTTACTCTGGGCCTGCGAATTTATTTTTATGATGGTTGAATGCTTAAATAAGACCTCTCTGCCAATGAAGAACCACTCATCCAGATAAAGAACAAGACTCTGTATCTCTGCGTTCAGACTACTGCCTTGTCTTGCACACTTTTTTGTCTTATTTTAGTTAATCCTAATACAGTTATTGCTCAGTTACGGATTTTTCCAATGGATCAATATAGCTGTTATTTCCTTTTATACACAACCGTCTCTGTCTACTTATTATTATTATTATTATTATTATTATTATTATTATTATTTATTCAATTTATTCCCCGCCCATCTCCCATACAAGGGACTCTGGGCGGGTTACAATAATCATTAATAATTACTTGCATCTCAGGGGGACTGCAAGGATTGTGTTTGCTTAGGATTGCATTGTCTGAGATGTCCTTCTCTTGACGTTAGGGTCTCATTCACCTTTTTGCTTATCACAGGGCCCTCTGCCTTTCTTCATCCCCAAAATGATCTCCCTTAGTGATTATCTATGATTCACAGCACTTTGGCGCTTGTTAGCTGGCCAGATGGAAACAAAGACAGTGAGGGAGGAGAAACCATTTTTAATGACTTCCTGGAAGAGTTGGCCAACAGCACCTCTCTGTTTTGGGTTACTTCTGTTCTCTCTTCCCAACCCCACACCTTCTGGATTGCTGCTGCTTCCTTTTAAAATGGATGAGGAGCAAAGAGTGCTGGAGAGAAGATGTGATGGGTTGGGGAGACCAACTGCAGCTACCATACAAGTGCCCCTTCTCCTCTGCCAGCCTGTGAAATAATAGCCAGGGCAAGCAAGGATCTGGTATTTCTTCTCCTCACCTCTCATCACAGTCTAAGGCATCTCTCCACAGAACCCAACAGACTCAGCATTAAGTTATGTGGAAGTGTCATTGCAGAATTTCTGGCCTCTTTGAGCCTTTTCTTCTTGATAATCTAAGAGAGTCATGGATTAAACGGAATGAGGAAGAGCTGCAGAGCCCCTTCCTCCCTAGCTATGAGCACATCTTCTATAGTTTCATCAAATGAATGCTCTTCCCTCCTTGGAGTCATGATATTATCAGAGAAGACTCAAATCAGCCTTGAGAAAGGAATGGTATCTGTCCAGGAATGATCTAATAGTAGCTTGGAATTAAATATTTTTGGTTACTTGGAATAATTTAGAAACCCAAGGTCTCTCCTTCAGTAATTAAAGTGTCCATGCCCTTGTGATACTTTTGTTGTGACCTTTACCTCCTCCTAGTTTTCCCTTCTGTGGAAGGCCCCAGGCTCTTCCATTAGCCAATGCCAGTTTAATTTCACCACCAGGATGAGTGCCTTAATATTGTGTTTTCTAAATCTTCTGCCTGAATGTCTCTCCCTGCATCTCTGTCATGGAAAAGCAGGCACAATACTTTTGGGTTCCTGCTTGGTAATGTCTGTATTTGACAGTCAGTCTCCCAGGGTCAGCACCCTGACTAATATTGCATGACGAGCCTTCTTCTCACTCCATCGACCAGCAGGAATTGGGACATAAAAGAAACTGCAAGCAACCAGAGTTGGTTAAGGAAGGCTGTTTTGCAGTGGATACACTTATTGAGGAGGGAAGAGCCATACAGACACCCCAGACAGCTTGTCTGCCAATCACTCAAGATGGGAATAATCAAAAGAAATGCATGCAAAATACGAGAAGGACAGCTAACATAAAAATATTAACCCAGCCGTTACCAACTTGGTGAGCTCAAAATGTATTGGGCCTGCTTCCAGAATTTCCCTCCAACTTGTTTATCCCCCATTTTCCTTCCAACATGATATTCAAGGAGGCGTCCGTCCAAACACTGACCTGGAAAGCATCAGTATCTTCTGATCATGCCATGCAAGTTTGTCATTCTTCATGGCGAAGCTCAGATATGGATCTGAACTTTGGAAGGGACCTTATCCACAACCCCTTAAGGACAGAACCACTGCCTATTTTTATTACTGCTAAATCAAAGAGAAGTGAGCCCCTGAATTCACCCCAGGGTGCACACCTTGCATCCCCAAATTGCCAGACAGGGTCTCCAAAACCCTTTCTGAAGTTGCTGCTCTGCTATATATTTATCTGGAAGCTCATGTGGGGATTACAGATTGTTTTGAATAGTGGACATTTTAATTATTTAAAGTTTTAAAATGAGTTTTAATTATTTAAATAAATGTATAAACCAGTCAATAGATGCCGAGTGCTTTTCCAAGAGCCTGGAAAAGGCTGTAAAACCCTGATATTTTTGTTGTTGTTGACTTAGCCCTATATCTCTGAAGAATCAAGACTGGGCCAGGACTGGAAAGCTCTTGTAGAACCTTTTGGGAGTTCTCATTGGAAAACCAAGCATGTACATTTTAATAAACCATGAGCAATAGCTGACTGCTTGTCTCTGAAGACTGATAGTTTATACACTCATCAAACTTCCCTTCACTAAATGCCTAATGTCACGATCTCTCTCATAGCTGATTGAGAAGTGTAAAAAGAGGAAGAAGAAGTCACAAGCTGCAGGGCAGATCAGAATAGAAGAACAGAAAGCAATCAGGGCTGTTTTAATCTCTCCACGTTCTTCCAATGTGAATTGGTGATTGCCAGGTGCAGAGATTTCTAAAAAAAGATTTCAGTGCTCCCTCTGTTTATTTTTAATAAAGCAACAGATGAAAAGGTTTGCTTAAGCTCTGGTCTGTATGAGTCAATGTCAGCATCTGTCCTTCCAATGAAGAAAGTTGGAGATGAAGCCAGCAGCTGGCAGAGCACGTCAGAGGCCACTGGGGCAGTTGAATTGGTGCTCTTGCACACAGGAGTGACATTGCATACTGATTCTAAAGATAGAATTTGGCTTGGTGGACCAGTAGGCTGTGACAGCCTGTACTCAGCTGATGCCGATCTTAAGTTAATATCTGGGTGGCAAATGTATCCTTGACCTATTTCAAATATCTGGAAAAGAACACCAGGCTTCATCTGTCCAAGTCTAAGCCACCTATGTCATTCATTCCAAATGTTTCTGCTTCGCCTTTCCCAGTGAGACTGAAATGCTCAGATGATTATCTTTCTCATTGATGGTTTTGGTTTGGTATAACTTTTCCTTCTGTTCTATTGTTGTTAGAGAACTGCTGTGTAAGAACAAGCATGATGTAATTGTAAACAAGCAGATTTTCAGATACCATAGTTATTAATTTGGGAAGTATCACATTGATCTTGGAGCATAAATGCTGTGGACCAAATTTGGCTCTACCAAGATGCATTCTCAGTGGCTTCAAAAAAAGTCCTCTTAGATACTACCTTATGGTATCTTGGGCATGTTATGGGAGATGAAAAATAATGATGGTTTGCAAAGTTGCAGCCTGTAGAAGGGGAAGATAATGAATAACATGGATGGATGAGATAAGGCAGATCACTGGAAATGTTGGAAGAGCTATAGATTATTGCTGGAGACAAATCCAGATGGTGAGCTTTGTCCATGTAGCCACCAGAGACACAGTCACCCAGTGAGCTTAGTCATACTGCCAAAACTGAAAGGGCCCTAGGCAAGATTCTCTCAGCAGGACCCCTTGTATACCCCTGGATCTCTCACCCAGTTCCCCCGCCCCTTCTTGCATCCTTTCATTTATTCTTTGGTATGCAAATATTTGCAGGACTGCCTATCTCTGATTTGTTTCAGACCATCCCACAAGTTCCAACGTGGAGGGCTTGCTTCGCATCCCTTTTATGAATCAGTGCCACCTAACATGCCTTCTCCATCCTTTGGAACAGCTTTCCCCCTGAAATTTTATTTATTTATTTATTTATATATATATCAAATTTAGTCACCGCCCATCTCACTCAGAGAGCGACTCTAGGTGGTTTACGTAAAAGTTTCAGATGGCCTCAACACTATTGGCCTTCGGTAAGGCCTTGAAAACCTGGTTTCCCCCCCAAGCATTAGGCCAGAGTGTTGTGGCAATCCTGAAATGATTTGGGGTATAGTTAATATGATTCTAGTTTGGCTCTAGTTGTGTTGCAGTATGCTATGGTTTTTATCTTTATGGGCTCTTTTGTGTTTTTAATCCTGTATTAACCACTCAGATTTGTTCTTCCTAAGTTGGGTAGTCATATAGATTGTATGTAGGTATGTACTGTATGAATAATTAATTTTTTTCCTGCAACGTTTAAAACTGCAGTCAAGTCTGTCAATTTTATTTTTCTGGATGGGGGAGTCAGGAGAAGATTCATTTTCCCTTGATGTGTATGGCCTTGAATGTTGCACTTTATAATTCAAAATGATAAATGTATAAGGTAGCCAAGCTGGAAAAGGCTGCCTTGATCGAACCATCTTACTGAGCTTACACAATACAGTATGCTTCAAGGTTGTAACCACAGAAAACCCTAATGAGACAAAGGCTGGGTTGGAAAAATGCACTGATAGCCTCAATCTCTGAATTACCAGTAAGTTCACACATGAAAGATGTAGCAACTGTATTTGTATTGAACTGCCCAGAGTTCTCCTTGTGGAGAAGATGGGCGGTAATATAAATCCAATAAATAAATAAATAAACTGTATTTGTATTCCGTACTAAGTTTCATTCATTTTATTCTTGATTCATGTTCTTGTGGTTTTGCAGCCAGCCTGTTTGATATTGCATGATCCAAGATAATGGGTTAACTGAGTTAACTAGGTTAAATGTTTGTGTGGAGGCAACCGTAGAGTCATGGGTCAATAGATGAAGGCTATATATCAACATGGCTCAAGGCACACAGCTGGAAAGATTGCAGCTCAAAAACTCACCTTGCATTGCATTGATTTTGAGATATAAAATCACATTTGTTCCATAGAGCTATTCTGTTTCAGCACTTTGGCAACTAACTGATTCTCCTAAGAAAGTTATTTCTATATTTTCTATTCCTATATTTTGAATAATGATTGATTTTATATATTTATTGTTTTACTTAATTGTTGTATGCTCCCCAGAGTCACTTTTTGCGAGATGGGCGGCCATATAAATTTGGTAAATAAATAAATAAAAGTTATATTACCCATGTATATACACAACTAAACTCATCAAAACACTTATACAAGCCCCAGTTAATTAAGAAGCCAAGTGTCCTGCTGAAGCCATGCCTGGATCTGTAGACTTAATAAGACTTTAATTGCTGTAGTACATCTTGACGCTGGTTGCTATCCATAGGCATCAAAGGTAAAGGTAAAGGTTTTCCCCTGCACAGTCATGTCTGACTCTAGGGGGCGGTGCTCATCTCCGTTTCTTAGCCGAAGAGCCAGCGCTGTCCAAAGATGCTTCTGCGGTCATGTGGCTGGCATGACGCATGCGGAACGCTGTTACCATCCCACCGAAGTGGTACCTATTTATCTACTTGCATTTGCATGCTTTCGAATTGCTAGGTTGGCAAGAGCTGGGGCGAGTGAGGGAGCTCACTCCGTCATGCGGTGCTCGGGTCTCGAACCACCGACTTTCCGATCAACAAGCCTGGCGTCTTAACCACTGAGCCATCGCGCCCCCATCATAGCCATCATAGGAAGTCTCAATCCAGGAAGAAGGAGTAGGAGTAGGAGGAGTAATCAATCATTATTTATTAAGGGTGCAATAGCTACCTTATTAATTTTAAATTAAAGACCTAGCTGGGAGATTGACAAAGCTTGCTTTAAAGTATTACAGAGTTAGCTTGCACAGTGTGTGCCAGAAATCTTTAAAAAAACTGCTTAGCTTAGCTTATTCCTGGCTGTCCAGTTTTGCAACTGGGGCCTTTGAAACACCTGCACCTTCTTCTGTGATGTGCTGACTAAGGCCTGAGTGCTGGAGTTTCCTGAGAAAATTAAAAAAAAAAGTATTGAGGAGCCAAACAGCAGAAGGTTCTCTATAAATTATAAATCAGAATTTTATTGCAAGAGCTATCAGAAGGTTTGGTAACAAGGGGCAGAGAGTTTGACTACCTTGCTGTGTGTGGCTGCCTGCTGGAATCTCAGATGGTATACAGTATGTGTGAAGTGTGTTGGTTCTTTTTTTGTGTGTGTGGCCCTTGGTGCTCTCTGAGCTTAGCTGTTTGCTTGCAGATGTTTCATTACCAGACTAGGTAACATCATCAGTTTTTTGTTTTTGTTTTCCCCTGTTAACTTGTATGTAGAAGCATCTGGTAATGGATATTAGATGGAAAAAAAAGTAAAATGGGGAGATATGTCTATGAAGGTTCTCAGTCATCCAGGTGGAATTGTCTGTAGCTTGAATCATGTCAACTGGATTTCTATTTTCTCAGTGGAAACGTTTCGCTCCTTGGATAAGGAGCGAAACGTTTCCACTGAGAAAATAGAAATCCAGTTGACATGATTCAAGCTACAGAAAAAATGGGGAGAGGAGGAAATGCACGACATTCAGGGAGGTGCTGGAGCTAGAAAGTCATCTCCAGATCTGTGTTCTGTTACCCCTGGTGAGCGTGTTGATTATGCCTACAACTTAGAAAGTTCCCTGGGCCACAGCCTTCTTTCAAACTTGGCTGTGTCTCTGCAATCCATTGCTTTTTCTTGACTTGGTCCAGCAGAAGTAGATGCCTTTAAAAACTGTAAATGCCTACATGTTTTTAGGGAATTTCCTATATGAAAGCAGAAGCTATGGGTGAATAATCCTCATAATAGTCCTATGAGATCAAAATGAGTATCCAGTTAAACAGGACTATACATGCTTTGTGGTGAAGTGAGGAATTCAAACTGGATATAAAGAGGGCTGTTTTCAGTAGTACATTATCAACAACCTTCAACCATACCCAGGATTTGATAGCTGTCTAACTTTGTTTATGTTTGTCATAATGCTGCTATTTCCTTATTTTATACTGTGCCATTAACTTTGGATAGTGTCTACCACATTTTCCCAAGGTTGTATTCAGCTATAGGAAATGTGGTGTCACTTGGCCACTCAACTTCCCCCCACTTTTCACCTAGTCTAAGACAAACCCTACACCAGCCCTGTCTCTATACCCCAGCCCTAAAGTTGCATATATCCCTGTTTAATTGACCTGTTAACTTATCAACAACTGAGTGGAGCCTAACATTAGCAGTCAAGGTACAACTGCTGATGTATTCCCAAAGTAGCTAACTCCAGCTGTGGCTCCAGGGAAGCCTGTAAACCCCAGTCCCCTTGCTTGTTAATTTTCCAGATAGTCACAGAGAAATGGAGAGGCATCAAACACTCCTTATCTGCCTTTGCTCCCTTTCATGTGATGAGCCGTGCCACTCATCTGGGAATTTCATTAAGGAAGCAATGTCCAGCTCAGATTGGCAACCACCATAATGCTTTCATCCAATTAAAATGACATTTGAATGGCAGCAGAAAATACATGATCGTAATCACTTAAGCACAGTGTGGTTGTTTACCCACAGCTTTCATAAAGAAGAGCGGGGACTGCCTTGGGGCGGAGCCCAGAGCTAACCAAGAACTACTCTTCTTGGATAACCCACAAGTCTAATGCATGTTTGCATTTCAAATTACTGTTGTGATTTGGGATATTTTTCTTCCTACCCCAAAATCTTGTTAGAGGCAACATTTACACTAGCTGGGGTTTGCATAATGAATGCATTTCCCCCTCTCCCAGCTACATCAGTAGATGGAATTTATCAGTTTTCCAAACCCTGGAGATGATAAACCTTTACAGACTCAACTCTTATTGTCTCTCCCTTCCAAGTAATCTCCAAACTAACTGTATTTTACATGAGGATCCTATGTACTTTATTCTAGTGAACAAAGAGTAAATAAAGAACCCCTGGCTTTGGTGTGTTTGGATTTTTAGCGGTGTATTAAATGCTTCAAACTGGGATTCCTGAATACAGTTCAGCAAATTTCTGCTCACTACTGTAACTAACACAGTGGCTGTTTAATCCTCTGAATGAGCCATGAAGCCTAATCCTATACACGTTGAAGCAAAACAAGTCAATTTTGGATTTACTCCAAAGTAAACATACTTATCATTGCGGCATTTGTTTATAGAAATCCCACTTGTTAGAATAAGACTTTCCTGTGATTAACTTTTTAAAAATTATGTTCATTATCTTTTTGGTCTCTTGGGGGTAACATGATACTTGCCTGTGAAAGCTCATACAGTTCCCAATGAAAGTTCATTAGCCATTGTGGTGCCCCATGTTTTTTCTATGAGCTGCTTTACTGGTATGTACTCAGGTAATAAATTTTTGTGGCAGGCTTTGATATGATCACCCAGCTAGGTGGGTTAAGTAGTGTTGAACCTTGTTAATTGGAGACTATCAGAAAATCCCAGGGTTGTTAGCTAGAGTGGAAAATTGGGGGGGGGGGGGAACATCCTGGAAGATGTCAGTGGCATATCTCTTCCATACTGGCCCAAGAAATAAACTTAGACATCTCCATGGAGTCACCAAGCAGTGAGCTCAATTGAGAGGAGACATTACTTGGATATGCTCCCTTTTATTAGGAAGGATGTAGAACTGAAGACTGCTGAACAAATGAACATGCATCGGTATAATGAGAATCATGGTTATTTTGTGTTGGGACAGAAGAGACAAGGAGGTTCACCTTCCAGAGCAGATAGGCTGTAAAAATTCTGTGAAGTGAAATTTCATTTTCACTAAGTGAAATCTGTTGAATAAATATATTGCAACCCAATCTTTCCAAGATCACTCTTACCAAGTTCCATCTTGGTTGGTAGGACATTTTCCCTTAAGTGAAGAATTGCATGGGTACCTTGGGGGAAAGAAATGTAGTTGGTAGCAAAACCTGCAACACTCCCTTCTTGGAGCCCAAATAAAGCAGATCTGCAGCTTGCTAGTCAAGGGTACTCTATCAATATCAGATCAGCTTTCCCCAGCATGTCTCCCTCCAGAGTTGTTGGGAATTCTGGAAATCATAATCCGAGACATCTAGAGTGTCAGATCATGAAAGATTGGTCTAGATGTTGACCAGCACTGTATTTTATTTCAGTGGAGTTGAGCTCCTGGGTCCCAGTTCCAAAACAACAGACATTTTTATGGATTTTGTTAAACCTGGATATCAAATGTTCTGTTAGGTTTTGCTCAAATCATGTTCTGAGTCCATTTGAAGTTTACCCTTGTGGTATATGTTTAAGCAATCTGGAAAAATAAAAGAGGGAGAGAAAGAAAGAGAGAAAGAAGATTTTCAGGAAGAGCAAGAAAAATATTCCAGGGGAGTATATAAACACTAGCCTGAGCTGATAGAAGCAATCCATCTGCTCTTAGGGTTTTTTTCCCCCCAGATATTTTCTGCTTATGCCAAGATCAGCCAATCTCAGATTTACACTGCTAGATGAGTACCCCCTATTTTTTCCTTGTGCTGGTTTTCAAACACATCCAAATTGCAAATGAGATTGAAAGTATTTTGCCTTGAGGCCATCTCTGCTGGTAATTAATAAGGCCAGTGATGAACGACACTAATTGTGTAGATGACTATGACTGTGAAATACTACTATTACAATTATGGAAGCTATTATTATTATTACAGCAAATCACTGATTTTGTTATCCTCCTAGCAAAAGGCAAGGCTGAAAATATGATCTTGGGGGAGAATAATCTGGCCCATGAGGGTTCCCACCTTAATAGCTGAGATGGCCAGTCTAACCAGCTCAAGCTCTAATTAGGTCAGGGATGGAATTTTATACAACTGCATCTGACATTTGAGAAATGGCAGAAAAATAATCAGAAATTAAAATATTCAGGATATAGTGCAATTGTCCATTGGAAGACTGTGCTAGGGCCGTATGTTATTGGTGCATAGTCAATGAGGTAGATCCAGTGGGATCAAAGATTTGCTAGTCTTATTAGATTAGAACCTCTACCACCACCATTTTTGTGCCATTAGTATTCTGATTAACAAAGGTTTGTGTTGGTAATGGACATGTTAGGAATGGCTCAAGAGTCCTTGCATCCATGGGTTTGAAAGACCTTCCTGTTCCCTCAGAAAAACTCCCCATTAAAAACTAGCCTGGAGCTAGCATTTTTAATGGTCCTCTTCCTTTTTTTAGTCAGTATATGGAACTCAGTCACTCTGTAGAATGCTTTCCTTGGGAAATCAGGATACAGATGTGCAGAAAAAAAATCATGTTTCCCAGATCAGACTTCAGAGTTCTGAGCATCTTTAAAGTCATGTATTTAATAGTTGCACAAGGCAGTACGTTCATACAAATTATACCAGGTGCAAATGTTTACTATGCTGAACTTGTTATTTGAATACAGCAGTGCGCCCATCCGAAATTGAAGCTGAATATCTTCTCAAAGAAACTCCTGCATGGTTTGGAACCACATGAATTAAACCAGCCAATTACTGTGTCAGTATCTCTGAAAGAAGAGAAAGATTTCTCTCCACATTGCCAGCTCTCCTTATACCTTTAAAACAGAGCTTTCCAAACTTTTCATGTTGGTGACACACTTTTTAGACATGCATCATTTCGCGACACACTCTTACAGCAGGGCATCATTTCGTGACACACTCTTACAGCAGGGCACAAGGCAGGCACTAGGACCTGCACGGAATCACAGCAGGTTTGGAGGCAGCAAGACACAAGGCAGGCACTAGGACCTGCGTGGAATCTTGGCAGGGCAGGTTTGGAGGCAGCCAGGCACAAGGTAGGCACTAGGACCTGTGCGGAATCCTGGCAGGGCAGGTTTGGAGGCAGCCAGGCACAAGGCAGGCACTAGGACCTGCGCGGAATCACAGCAGGTTTGGAGGCAGCCAGGCACAAGGCAGGCACTAGGACCTGCGCGGAACCCTGGCAAGGCAAGTTTGGAGGCAGCCAGGCACAAGGCAGGCACTAGGACCTGCGCGGAATCCTGGCAGGGCAGGTTTGGAGGCAGCAAGGCACAAGGCATAGGACCTGCGCGGAATCCTGGCAGGGCAGGTTTGGAGGCAGCCAGGCACAAGGCAGGCACTAGGACCTGCGTGGAATCCTGGCAGGGCTCGGAGGCAGCAGCAGCCACCACACACCCAGACACTGCAGCCAACACACTAACGTGTTGCGACACACAGTTTGGAAAGCTCTGCTTTAAAATATTGAGAAGCAAACAGTATCTCCTCTTTCCTCTCCCCTAAGGAATTTATTTATTTATTTAGCAGATATTGAGGGTACTCTGTGCATTGATACTATGCAATTAGAAAATAATGTCAAAAGATTCCACGAGACTTATTAAGACTTCTTTGGGACTTCATTCAACATTATGAGGATTTATGATGATGACTTTTGACATGATTATGATAAGTATCATTGCCCAAGGATCATAATCCTCCAGATTTATTTTGAATTTTGCTTGAGGCAAATCTGGTGGCAAACAAATTAATTCAGAGGCTCCCTGAGAAATGTTTCCAGGTCTGTTGAAAAGAGATTCTGGGCTGAAGGTTCTGTTCAGAATGTTGTCGGTCAAAACCAGGTCTTCCTTCCCTTTACTAAAGTTGTTCTTTCATCTAGATAGGGCTTTGTTCATAAGGAGACTCCCATGCTCCAATGTGAAGTCAGGAAGCATTACCTTCAATGTTTTTATTTATTCCAAATGTTTTTACACTGTGTCAATCATTCAGACTCTACGTGGCTTACAACAAAATCTTATACTACAATAAACATATCAATACAGAATATTTATAAAACATCATGAATTACCATTGATATATAACATCTCTTATATATTACAAAATGATCTGTCACAACAGGCTAATGAATTATGTTCATACCAAGAACACCATCATCCACGTTATTGGGCTTTATTATACAAGGTTCAAAGAGTCAAAGAGCTATCATGGAAATCATATGGCCCTCACTGAAGACAATTGGTACACTTTGAAAAGAAAAAAAAAGCTAGATATCAGGAACAGATGGTCTTAGAAGAAGGTTGGTTCTCGTTCATTGGAAGTTTTTAAGCTTAAAAATCAGGAACACTGCAATGGTAGCTAACTTATATCAGCTTACATTGGCATCAAAGAGATTTAAAATCCCTTACTTTCAATTCTGTGATTTTTTTTAAACTACTGTCTGTGGTTCATTATAGATATGTGGTATGTCAACTAGTGCATATTTAATATTTATATGCATTCACTTATATTACTATGCACTCATGACAAGATACATTCAATTTCTGAAACAGCCAGGAGTCTAACAGTCCTGAAGATGGCACTAGCAACTGTGGCACTTTCCTTGTAACTTTCCTCTGCGTCTCCATCCAAATGGGAGCTTTTTGATAAAATGAATTTAGCAGGAATAAGCTCAATTAAATAGGTAGTGTTCCTTATAGCTGAAATCATGTGATTCACTCATCTGCATTAAGAATTCCCATGCATGTATAACTTGTGTTTGCTTAGGCTGTTTTTAGATGTTCAGCTGAATACATGAAGGACAGCTTTAAGGACAGCAAGCATGATTTAAAATTTCCCACTGCAATGTTATTAAAGAGCTTATTCTTGATTTCGTGACTTTCTGGACTTCGTATGTTAAACAACAACCTGCCTCCCCATGGTTCCGCCAACAGCCTGACATTTTTTAACATCTCCAATCTAGCCCCCAAGTTTTCTCTTGTTATTTATCCCTTTGAAATTATATTGCAAGCCTCTCTACTAGCATCTCAAGAAAAAAAAAAAAGGGGGGGGCAGGTATCAATTACATTAATAGAAGGATGAAGTCTCATCCTTCTATTAATGTAATTAATGTAATAATCTTCATCATTAATAGAAGGATGAAGTCTCCTTGACTCCTGAAGAGTGACCCACCAATAATACTCTTGTAACTTGGCAGTTTCTGAAATCCTGTTTCCTTTATGATGAATATATATTTTGTACTAAAAGATACCATTGGGAGATAATGTTTTGTATCTCAAATGATGATAATTAGTATGGTTTCATAGGTCAAGTGAAACCTTAACTGTTGCTAGAATTATTTTTTAGAAAACAATTATGATTAGATACTATTCCTATGTAGGGATATAGGTAAAGGTAAAGGCTCCCCCCGCACATTTGTGCAGTCGTGTCCGACTCTAGGGGCCGGTGCTCATCTCCGTTTGTTAGCCGAAGAGCCAGCGTTGTCCGAAGAAAATTCCACGGTCATGTGGCTGGCATGACGCACGCGGAATGCTGTTCCCTACCCACTGAAGTGGTACCTATTCATCTACTTGCATTTGCATGCTTTCAAATTGCTAGGTTGGCAAGAGCTGGGGCGAGTGCGGGAGCTCACTTTGTCATGCAGGGCTAGGGATTTGAACCTCCGAACTTGTGATCTTCCAATCGACAAGCCTGGCGTCTTATCCGCTGAGCCACCACGCCCCCATGTAGGGATATAGGAGGAGGTAAAAACCTTGTTTGTTTATTTATTTATTTATTTATATTTCTAACTTATATCACCGCCCATCTCCCCCCATTCCGGAGGGGACTCTGGGCGGTTTACACCAAGCCAGCAATTAAAACATATAAAAATTTATAAAATAGAATACATAATTTAATTAAATATATAAAATGTTTGCTTTGCTGTTCACTTTAAGATGGAGCATTCCTGGCTTTCCCCCCTCCTTTGATGATTGTTGTTGTTGTTGTTTAAAGACAAAAAGCATGGGAAATTTTGTAACCATTTACTGTATATTTATAATGTCTCATAACATATGGATGCTTTCTATGCGCCTTTTGGTAATTTATGTAACATCGTAAATTGCCCAAGAATTTTTTAATGCAAATCACTCTGCTTTCATTCTTTAACCATCAATTTCCCCAATGCTGACTTTTTAAATGTTTTTTTTTTTTACCATAGCACTGTTTGGAGGGAACTTTCAGTAGTATTTAGCTTTCAAAAATGGGTTTCTTCTTGCAGATTTTTTTTTTAATGAGAAAAACTTTAGAGGTCCTTGATGCTAGTGTTTACCTTACTGTGAAGTCTGGTGGAAGCAAACCACCCAAATTCACTTCATTGCAAAATTCCTATTTCATGGTCTGTCATTGATCGGGTAGGCTTGGCTACAGAGATAAGCTATTGGGTTCCAGTAGATCCCAATTATCTACAGTAACTTTTGGCAGCTTTCCAGGATTTTAAGTTGAAGCTTTTCTCAGTCTTACCAGGCATGATCTTTATTATGGAGCACTTCCATCCAAATTTAGGACATAGGAGACTAATTGAGTCAAGCCATCTATCTCACTACAATGACATACATTCACCTAGCAAAGGTGCGGCAGAAACTTTTCTCAGATCTCCTTGGGGATGTCACAGATTGAACCTATTAGTTTTTTCTGGATTTTTTTTTTTTTTTTGGTGCCTTCAAGTCAGCGTTGACTCCTGGTGACTGCCTGGACTAGTCCCTACTGTTCTCCAAAGCATATATTCTGCTACTTAAATACAAACCCTTTGCAGTCTCCTAGGTATTCTTTGCCTTCTATTTCCAGAGCAGATACCTTCTCATGATTTTCTGATTATGTAGGGAGCACGTGTAAACATTTTCCATTTTGTAGGTGGATAGATGCTACAGGTGACCAACTTGCTGTGGAAGCATCCTATTGCAAGGAATCAGGTGACAGAGATATGTGCTGGGTGAGCAGATAACAAGGGCCCCACACAGGAAATTCTCCATTCTGAAACATTTTCTGTTCCTCTCTTCCATCCAACCTATGGGTAAGCAATCTTTTATCAAGGCCACATGTCAGGGGTTGCATAATGAGTGGGAATAGAGCCAGAAATGGATAAAGCTGTAATCTCTCTGAGCCTCCTTGTTTCTATATCTTTATTCAATTTGGGGGTTTAAAAGAAAACACTTTTCATCATTAAAAAAAAGAAGAAGATTCTAGGCTTTAGGGAAAGGATGGGGCTTAAAGTGTTCCCTTGCAGAGGGCTTTGGAAGTACGACTAGAGACTGACATTGTCCATTCTTTCATTGTCCTACATCAAGGGTCGGAAATGGCGGCTCGCGAGCCAGATGCGGCTCTTTGGCCCCTTGAGTGTGGCTCTTCCGCAGCTGAACTCACCCCCGCCCCTTCCACATGATTGGCCCCCGCCCGCAAACCCCGCCCCCTGGCTCTCGCACTGAGCGAGGCCCGGTGCGGCAGGGAGGCAGCGCCATCTCCAGCCGCAGCAGCCCCTGCAGCCGCTCCTGCGCCGCCTCCGACAGTGCCGCGTCCCGGGCCAGCAGCGCCTCCCTGCCGTGGCTTATTGGGGCGGGTGGGAGGGCGCGGGGGAGCCGCACAGGCGCCGAGGGGGGCGGGCCGGGCGCCCGCCCGCCTGCTTGCCTCCCTCCGCGAGGCCCCCCGCTGCCTTCCTGGGATCCGGGCGCGCTGGAGAGGTCCGCGGGGCAGCGTCGGGGCTTTCTCGCCCTCTCGAGGCTCGGCTGCTGCTCGGCTGGGGTACAGCGGGACGGGAGCTCCGCCCGCGCGCCTTCCCTGGCCGGTCCTCACGGGCCAATCGCGTGGAAGGCGCGCGGGCGGAGCTGCCTGTCTGGCACTCGGGCGCTCCGGTAGCGCGGCCCCGCCGCTGCCCTTTCTCTCCGGCTTGGATCCCGGGAAGGCAGCAGGGGGCCTCGCGGAGGGAGGCAAGCAGGCAGGTAAGCGAGCGAGCGGGCGAGCGGGCCTCGTTTCCCGCCCCCCATCATTTTCTTGGCTAGACGTGGGCGGGCGGAAGTGGCCGAGGGGGGCGGGCCCGGCGGCGGAGGCCCAGGCTGCCCGCCCGCCCGCCTGCTTGCCTCCCTCCGTGAGGCCCCCGCCGGCTTGGATCCCGGGAAGGCAGCAGGGGCCTCACGGAGGGAGGCAAGCAGGCAGGTAAGCGAGCGAGCGGGCGGGCGGGCCTCGTTTCCCGCCCCCCATCATTTTCTTGGCTCGACGCGGGCGGGCGGAAGCGGCCGAGGGGGGCGGGCCTGGCGGCGGAGGCCCGGGCTGCTCACCCGCCCGCCTGCTTGCCTCCCTCCGTGAGGCCCCCGATCCGGCTTGGATCCCGGGAAGGCAGCGGGGGGCCTCGCGGAGGGAGGCAAGCAGGCAGGTAAGTGAGCGAGCGGGCGGGCGGGCCTCGTTTCCCGCCCCCCATCATTTTCTTGGCTCGACGCGGGCGGGCGGAAGAGGCCGAGGGGGGCGGGCCCGGCGGCGGAGGCCCGGGCTGCCCGCCCGCCCGCCTGCTTGCCTCCCTCTGCGAGGCCCCCGATCCGGCTTGGATCCCGGGAAGGCCTCGCGGAGGGAGGCAAGCAGGCAGGTAAGCGAGCGGGCGGGCGGCCCGGGCCTCTGCCGCCAGGCCCGCCCCCCTCGGCGCCTGTGTGGCTCCCCTGCGCCCGCTCCGCCCGGCCAGACATGCCCCGCTCTGGAGGCCGGGCTCGCCGAGGAGGACCCCCGACCCTCCCAAACAGATTCGCCCTGCCACCTGCCCCAATAAGCCACGTGATTGGCTCCCGCCTGCAAACCCCGCCCCCTTCCACGTGATTGGCCGCCGCTCGCAAACCCCGCCCCCTTCCACACGATTGGCCCCCGCCCGCAAACCCCGCCCCCTGGCTCTCGAGCATTTCAAAATGTGCACGAGCATGTCAAAATGGCTCCCGGCATAAAAAGTTTGCCGACCCCTGTCCTACATCAAAGCTTACAACTGAAAGGCAAAAGATATAACTCCCATCCTACCCCACCCCATCCTTATCTCTGATTGAAAAACAAATCCCAAATGATTTTGCAGATATCCAACCTCTATCAAAAGGGGCATGGTGGCTCAGTGGGTAAGACGCCAGGCTTGTTGATCAGAAGATCGCATGTTCAGAGGTTCGAATCCCTAGCCCTGCGTGATGGAGTGAGCTCCCACACTAGCTCCAGCTCCTGCTAAAATAGCAATTCGAAAGCATGCAAATGCAAGTAAATTAATAGGTACCACTTCGGTGGGTAGGTAACAGCATTCCAAGCGTGTCATGCGGCCACATGACCATGGAAGCATCTTCGGACAACACTGGCTCTTCGGCTAAGGAACTAAGATGAGCACCGGCCCCTAGAGTCAGACATGACTGCACAAATGTGCGGGGGGAACCTTTACCTTTTTTAAAACCTCTATCAAACCTCCCTCTCTTGATATTTAGCTGCAAAGTTAGGGACTCTCTAGTGTTGGGAAAGTCCTGTTCATCTTTTGAAGGTTCTCTCTCTCTCTTTTCCCCTCACCCCAATTCTCAGTCTCAGAATGCAGACATCAGTGCATACAATTGTTTATAGTAATACTGCAGATTCCAGGTTTGTGCTGAATGTGTTACTTGTTGAGGACAAAGTAGCATTTGAGTGAACATTGATTGGCCCTTAGCTAAAGACAACATTAAAAAGGGGGGAAGGTTCACTAAAGTGCCTTAATTAATAGGATTATTCTGAGACAGTGGGCAAAACTGGAAGGTATCTAAAATCTTTTCCAGTGTTTATTGTGGAGTAGTCTCTTTGAAGTCAATAGGACTACTGATGAGCTGACTCTCATTTTAAAAAGTCTTTTTGAAGTCTATCATAAATCCCATTGAGGCAAATGTGATTTATGAGTCAGAGAGGTACTTGAGATTGCCTGTTTCTCTTCTTTCAATCAATCAAATCAGTACTTGCTTCCTCCCACATTTGTGACACCACCTTGGACTACTAGATCCCCATCAGTGAGTGCTATCATTCTCAAGCATCAATTTATTGACTCTGAAATAGGCTGGGAATGAATGCTTTTTAGTTTATCCAATAGTAATATTCTTTACTGTGACATTTACATCCACAGGCTTATTTATTTCTTGCATTTTCATTTCTCTGAGAAGTTCCATTTGGCAGATTGGTGAATTAACCTAGTTTATCCTTAAAATAATCCTGCCAAGAGGTTTAGGCAGAGAGATTAGGATTGGTCCAGTAAACTTCATAAGTAAGGAGAATTCAACTTCAGGTCTCATGTGTCATGGGGCACTCAGGTTCAGAGTCCATGGGGGGGTTCGGGTTCGGAGTCAGACGACGAGGACAGGTGGCCAGCCTCTGATGTAGAGATGGAGGGCGAGCAGACAGCTCTAGATAAACGGCCGCCTGAGCAGTCAGAGGAGGCGGGGCTGGTCAGCAAGCAGCAGGCACAGGCACCGCTGATTAGTGAGGATGAAGACTCGGAGCTGCAGCCCCCTCCCAGTTCTCGAGAAAGGAGAGAGGAATGGAGAGAGGAACAGCGGAGGTTGGTGAGGCTATGCGTGATAAAGCAGCCCCGCCCTCCTAAATAAGCTCCACCCAGGTCTGCCTCTATAAAAAGGGCGCCGCAAGCCCAGACCGGTCGCTGGGGACAAGCGGTAAGTCTGCTTACCAGACTCCATGTGCCTGGACTCCTGGTCGGAAACCTCGTGACCCTGACTCTTGACTCTTGGACTCACTTGACTAATCATGTTTTGAATGTGAAACTCCCTTAAGGCAAGCTCGTGGGACTTTTGGGGCTTTTTTTTGTAGAGTGTGTGCATTTGTGCTCATACTCCCTGGCCGCCTGTTGGTTACCTCACAAGTTTACCTCACAAGTTTCTCAGCAAAGTTTTACAACTGCCTCCCTGGTGTATTGTGTGTGATTGGGATGGGACGGGACATCATGGTTTTAATCTAACACTTTAACTACTGTTTGTCCACACCTTGCTTGCCTTCAGTCTAAGTCACTTTGAAATTTATTTATTTTATTTATTTGTCATACTTCTTTACCACCCAGAGACGACTCTGGTAGGTTTACAGACAATCAAAAATAAGAGAATAACACATCATTAAAACAATGCAATATACATATAAATATATATAAATATAAAAGTACAAAATATAAAATATAAAATTCAAGATGGCAAATCCCTCAAAGAAATCCAGAATGCATCTGCATAGAGCAATAAGAAAAGCAGCACCTGCTAAATGTTATGCTTCCTACAGAAATATTATGAATATTGGAGCCCTTTCATCTGTTATAGCCAAGAAAACAAACAAATGGATCACTGAACAAATCAACCCAGAGTTCTCACTCGAGGCACAAATGACCAGGCTCAAATGATCCTACTTTGGACGCATTATGCAGAGACCCAGCTCTCTGGAAAGGGCTCTGATGCTGGGGAAGGTGGAAGGAAAGAGAAGAAGAGGATAGTCAGCAGCAAGGTGGGTGGACTCTGTTACAGCAACAGTAATCGGCGCACTGTTAGGAGATCTGAAAGCCAGGCTGGGGACAAAAACATCTATCCATCTATGTGGTCGACACAACTTGATGCCACATAATTAATCTATCCATCCATCCATTTATCAATCCGTCATATGTTAATTTCAGTATAGGGTCAGAGGTACATCAGCCTTTTTTACCCTCCTGGAGACTCTCTGTCCTGATCTTGCCATCAAAACTCAGTGGCACAAATTTGATACTATTATTCAGTAGCAAACATAACATTTGGGTGAAGAATTCCAAGGTCTTTGGAGATCAATATGGATAATGTAGCCATTGGCCATACCCACTTTGATATCCTCACCTTAGCTGCTCTGGTGTCATTGTTCTATTATGTGGCTCTCTGCTGCAAAAACTGGGGTAGGAGACTTAAAATGTTGTACTTCTGCTGTTCTACTGAGCAATCATCCTGAGCAGTGGTTCCTCAAAATATGATGGGAAGAAATCTTTTGCTCAAAGTGCTTAAACCAAATATGGGGGACCTATGGCTTTCCGGATATCACTAAGCTGCTAGAGCCAGCCTTGCTTGCCTTTGGCCATGTTGTCAGGCAAGTTCCAGGAGCTATAATTTGATGATACTTGGAATGCAACTTGCTTTAAACCTTATTTGCTACAAGCAAGATGAAAACAACTTAAGGTCTCTAAATAACTGGACCCAAGCAATATTAGGGACCGTAGAAAGTTGGGGAAGGAAGAGTTTCTTTTTTTCTGTTCTAGAAGTCAGTCTTGCCCTCCACAAGTCTCCTCCATCCTTTCTTCTTTTATTTATTTTGCTGGTCATCTCTTTTCATGAGATATAAGCTATTTCAGCTACAAGGGCCTTCCTTGCGATCTTCATTTGTTATTTGATTTGGCTTCCAGAGACTGACAAAGAGCATCAAACATTGTTTTAGTCCTACCCTTAGGAGAAGGAAAGGGAGAAGATTAATAGAGTTATGGTGCTGCTGAGTTGGTGTGAGAGCGTGTGTGAGTGTGCATACATGAGTGAGTAAATGCAGCCAGCACTCTGTTAAAACATTTTCCCTCCTGGAATCAAATAAGGAAATACTTTCCAATGTTTTCTAATGTTGCAAAGAACATTCACTATAGCCTGTGAAAAATATCTGACAGAAATATTAATCCTCTCACTGGCAAGCCAAAATTCTGGAGGCAGCAAAATCTTTCATCACTTCCTCACCCACTCACCCTCCTTATTTATTTTCAGTTGTTAAATGGTTTCCTTTTGATCTCCCAATTAATTTCTTGATGGAAAAGAAATATATGTGTGTGCAAGGAGTTCAACTGGTATTGTCTTCCAGCTAAGCTTTAATTATAAACTATTTGAACTAAATTCTCACCCTCTCTCCATTTGAACTTAGTTCAACCATATTTTATTCCCTTTGCATGGCCTCCAGGCTGTAGAAAGCAGAAGTTTGCTAATTTAAAGAAATGGGGTGTGTGCTTGTGGGGGGTCAATCTGGAATCCTGGCTCATTTTATTTTGACTGCAATCCTGTTCCTCTGAAATCAATGGGAGTTTAATTACCATAATTACCTAGAAGGAAGACAACCCTGAATTAAAGATGATGTCCCTACCTCCACCATCAAAGAAGAGAAGGAAGGAAGGAAGGAAGGAAGGAAGGAAGGAAGGAAGGAAGGAAGGAAGGAAGGAAGGAAGGAAGGAAGGAAGGACAAAAAAGAATCTGTGTGATGGCCAGCTTCCACATTTTGACATTTTGCCAATTTGCTTAAACCAATCCTGGAAATTTCCTGTCCCCAATTAATATGAACACTTCGGTAAGCATACAGTATCTGTATGTATGTATTTATGTTTGCAGAAGCCACAATTCCAGAAAGAGCAAGACCACAACAATAATTAATTAGCATTAATTCAATTAATAATGCATTACATAATAGATCCTCTTCTGAATATATCAGTCATTCTCTTCCATACCCGCAAACCTCTCTCATGCTCTGTGTGTGTGTGGTACCTCTGTTTGTGAGAGTGAGTGTGTGTATACACATAGGTACATACATTGCCCTCTTTGTTTCCAGTAGAAACAGGAGAAAAAGAAGGGAGAAAATGGAGATCATAATAACTGACGGTTTTTATATTTATTTGCTGCAGTTGTTTATATTTTTCCTTTCAGGATAAGTCTGCTCAAAGCAGCTTACAAGCAATATAAACAAGGTAAATGAAATAAAATGAATATTATTAAACACAAATAAATAGCATTCTCCGATCCTTCCCACAGGGCTTTTAGTGATAATGGTCCTGAAGGGGAGGGGAAGAGGATTCCAGCTGGAGCTGCTCCTGGGATGAACTGCGACTTCCATCCACCTTCTCCAGGGAGGGGCATTTGGTGGAAACGAGGAAGAGAGAGAGAGAGAGAGAGAGAGAGAACTGTGTCGTTGGTGAAGTTAAACCTTAATTAATTGCAGGTTAATGGGAGGGAGCTTGGTTTTTTTTGAAATAATCAGTGTCATGGGGCATTGCTGAGTGCAATTAGGGCACATCTCTCTACCTAGCAGTAACTGGTTTGTCTGCATATTTGCTCAAGGGAAACAAATTGCTGTCACTGATTCTAAAATGCAGGTTGTGCTGAGATGTTGTATTTTTAAAAACGTTTGCAGTCAACTGATTAATTAATTAGTTAAAAGAAGGCATTTAATTAAGCAACTTTTAACTAGCTGAATGGCTATGTCAGTGCTTTGTAAAGTTGGGGTTCTTCTTGAAGCTAGTGTGGTATAGCAGGTGTTGGATCGGGATGATGAAGACCTTAGTTCAAGCCCACTTTTAGCCATGGGAACTTAGTGGCCATGTGATTTAGAACCAGTCACACTTTCTTGGTCTCACCTTCTTCACAGGGTTGCTGTTGTGGTGTTGTGGAGATGAAGAGAGAGCCCATATAAGCCACCTTGAGCTCTTGGAGGAAAGGTGGGATATAAATCTGAAAGTGTGTGCGAGAGAAGAATTGATAGAACCCAACTACCGGAATTGTATTGTGATTCTTCAAGATTTGGTAATGGCAATGACTAAAGCAGAGTTATTAGTATTGAGTGGCCCATATGTCACGTAAGATATGGCAAAAGACTCTCTGGAAGTGGATATTAGCTGAGACCTTCAGATCTACAGGGGACAGAACAAGCAAACGGGAGGAGTCTGAGGATCTGGTAAGACTGGCTTAGCTAAGGTAGGCTGCAAGGCAGATAACTATGTGGAAGAAATATGTGGATTTTAAGAATAAGAAGAAATGAGATTACAACTAGGTGTTTTCTTATCCTTCCTCCATCTTCTGGGAAAACTAGTCTGCCTCTTGATGTCAATACTGTGAAAACAACTTCTATTTGGTATAAATGCAAAATGGCCAACTTTGATCCAGGATTACTGGAGTAGTCCCAAGAAACTCATGCCTCATTGGCTGCTTTGAGTTGACTTGATGAAGAGGAAGAGACAGGGGACGTAGCCCTTTATGGGAAAAATAATTCATCTTCCTTACGTTCCCATGTTTCAGTGGTAAGTTGGGCATGACGACATTTCTCCACCTCAAAGAGGTCTATGGGGTCATGAAGATCAATGGACAGACCATTAGGAGAGTTCAGATGCTGTCATGAAAGTGTATTTGTTTATGTATGTTAGGTTTGTACACCCAGAATCTGAGTGTTACAGGAGGCAGAAGTTCATACATGGATGGAAGTCAAGGAGCTCAGATTCACATGTTTCTAAAGACCTCCATGCCTTCCATCCATGTATTGGAGGAGAAAAATCTTAACCTAGAAAGCTCTTCTGTGTATGTAGACTCCCCTGGTGATTCCTAAGTACATCAGGTTTCCTGCTTTCCTGCTTCAGAAGATCTACAGGTAGTCCTCACTTAATGACCAGCAATGGTTTAGACTTACGAAGGTGCTGAAAAAATCAACTTATGACTGGTCCTTGCACTTATGACGGTTGCAGTGTCCCTGTGGTCATGTGATTGTGATTCGGGCACTTGGCAACCAGTTCACATTTATGACCTTTGCAGTGTTCCACAGTTACATGATTGCCATTTTCGACCTTCCCAGCCAGCTTCCATCAAGCAAAATCAACGGGGAACCATGTTATTTGCTTAATGACCATGTGGTTCACTTAACAACCATGTGATTTGCTTAATGACTGCCGCAAAAAGGTAACATTGGGTTGGATTCACTTAGCAACCGCATCACTTAGTGACCAAAATTCCAGTCCCAATTGTGGTTGTTAAGCTAGGACTACCTGTACTTCCAACAACAACAAAATGGACAAACCATTAGGGGAGTTCAGATGCTGTAATGAAAGTATACTTGTTTATGTATGTTAGGTATGTACACCCAGAAGCTAAGTGCAGGCTAGAATTTTAGTAAGGCAATAATTTCAAACTATTCCTCTTAATGCATGCCCCTTGAGAAGATCTGCTGTTTTTCTTTTTTTCTCTCCCCCCCGCCACATTATTTAGTAATATTGGATACTTCACTCACACAAGTTGTGGTTTGCTTGTTTATGGATTGGGGTGTTGTGTGAGTCCAGGTGCATTATGGTCTATACAATAAGCTGTCATTCACCAGAACACGGCTTTGAGTGAATCCAGGCATAGCATTGCTCTCATGGAGACTGCTGTAGAATGAAATGACTTCTGGGCACTATGTGCTTATATGTGTGCATCCTTTCAATGATGCATCACTCTGAAGAGGAGAAGAACTAGCCAGGTGTCAGATCCCTATGTAAAGTGCAACATATGTGATATGAACTCCAGAAGACATCTGAACTAAATGCTTGTTTGCATTTCTTTTGCATTGGAGCATAATCTACATAAACGTTAACCACTTTGGAGTCTCTGGTGGGAAAGCTGCCTTGTGAATAAATGCTTAGCAAATGAAAGCATAAGAAATAACCTTGACAAATCTGGATCATCAAGCTAAAGATTTTAGCATAGTAGAATGTCATTCTCCATTTTTTTCTGCCATTGTGCCTTATGGAGGCAGATGACTTTTGCTTGAAACGCTATGCCATAACAAATATGAAGATTCCTGCCCGAAGCAATCTTTGGAGGAGTTTTGAGGAAATCAGATCAAAACAAACATTTGGTCAAGATTAACAAATATTTCTTGTAATAGGCTAAGCTTGGCTGGACAGAAGTAGGGAGATCTAAAAAAAATGTTTTGAAAAAAAATTACAAGTCTCATTTTACTGAATATACAAAGTTCTGAAAAGTGGAGACTTGCCAATATTCTCCTACCTACTGTACTATATCCATATGAAATAGGACACAGAATAGGATTCCAGTCTTTGTAAATTTCTATATACAATAACCTGATTTACACCTCCTGAGTATGCAAATGTGCAGAACAGATTTAGCACCAGATTTTGCAATTTTGGGAGTGTGGTCACACTGTTCTTGTCAGCTTGCAAATATCCAAATATATGTTCAGACAGAGGCAGATGATGATAGAGATAGATAAATAGATATGATAGATGATAGGTAGGTAGGTAGGTAGGTAGATAGGTAGGTAGATATGATAGATGATTATTTTTTTTATTTATTTAACTTGTATGACTGCCCATCTCCCCCAATGGGGAACTGTATGAGATAGATAGATAGATAGATAGATAGATAGATAGATAGATAGATAGATAGATAGATAATGGTATGTTCAGAGCCTGAAAGAGATTCACATCCAGGCCACATGGATATTCATAACTTATCAGATAAGAGAATAGCCTTCTCTTCATAGTTCATACAAGGCTATTAATGAAAGACTGAAAAAGTCTGCCTTAACTAGCTGAGAGATAAAGTGGATTCCTATGTAAAAGCAACCCAGCTGCTGAGATTTCTGAAACTTTGTCTTATTTTCATCAATACATCTTGTAAAAAAAAGTTGGGAGAATTTTGCTTCTGACTCCAAGAACTTGACTCAGAAGGTACACATTTAAATGATTATTAAATATTATATCTATATCTATAGATGTGCAGGGTATGTGTGTAGATTAATGCAGAAACAAGCATACAAAAGAAAAGACAGATTTGTATAGCTTTGTGAGTGCGTACGGCCTTTGGTCGTAATCCAGCTGTTGGCCCTGGCACCTGGGGCAAGCATGACGAATTACAGTCTTTTAGTTCTAGCAGTGCCAGCACCTAATTATTTATTTGTTTGTTTTTAATGTTTCATTATTGTAAACTGCCAAGAGTCTCAGGATTTCAGTGGGTAATAAATCCAATAAATACAGAAAATGTGAATGAGACTTATTTAAAAACAAACATAAAGCAGGAGTTAATTTCACCATTCCTGGAAATTTCACAGTGAACCACCCAAAACCCTTCCAAATGTTGCCCCCGATTTGTAATTTTACCTCTAATGAAGAGGGGAAATAATTAAATACATGAAGAATATATGCATCAAAGGTAAGTAGTCAATTAAACATAATTGTTTTTACATTTAAGTTTCAGTGAAATTACGTTTCTAGATTTGGAAGGGTCCATTTAAGACATCAGGTCCAACGCAGTTCAGGTAGAAATGCAAAGTAAAGCATTCCCAACAGATGGCTGATCAACCTCAACCTCAACCTGAACATCTTTAGTCCATTAAATTCAGATTTTTTTAAAAACGCACGTAATTTGTGGGAATTCAGTTCTTAATACACCATTTAAAGACAGTGCTTCCATATTTTGGAGGGAAAAAAAGTGCCGCTGTCATGACTCCATTCATCAGAATTGCAATGGCTGATCATTAAAATTCAGTGACAAACGCAAGTTTGTTGCTATGTGTAATTTATAAAAGAATCCCGAGTCATAAACATTTGCCAGGAAAACACATCCGTCTTGTCTTGCAAACGAGATAGATATCAGTGGAAACACTGATTTGCCCAAGTACACCAAGCGATGGCTGATCAATCTTCAGGAAGATGCATCTTCCTACAGACTGACTTTCCCTTCTTCTCTAGAAATCTCTCTTCTCCCCTTTTCTCCCCCTGGCCTTTTTCACTCCCTCCCTTCTTTCTGTCTTCCATAAAGTGATGCAGAGCTTCTGGCAGTCAGTTGCAAAGCAGTGGGCTGTGAAAAGGTGTTAAAGTAATAGTTTATTGACCCTGGTTGTGGCAGCTGAAACTGAGGGCAGGCAGAGCTCTTAGCAAAACTTAATCAACACAAAGGAGGCTGGATAATCTTTGATCATTTCCATGACCTTTGGGGAAAAATTGTAGGAGGTTGGAAAGAAAAGAAAAGAAATTTGGACCAAGAATGATGCCAAGGACTTCTTGGCTTCTATTTCCATTGGCAAGTGTATATCCCAGCCTTGAGGGTGAAGCTGTAAAAGGCAAAACAAGTCTGTATTGAGAGAAATTCTGCCTGGGTTATACAGTACATGCAAGAGAGAGGGGAAAAGATATTAGAGTTGGGAAGGGGTGGAAAAGAAGCCCACAACCTAAGTTCCGTTGTTCCCTTGCTCATCAGATAACTCATCAAGGAGAAAGGCTTACTTAAGTAAAAAAGGTAAAGGTAGCCCCCCCCCCCGCACATTTGTGCAGTCATGTCCGACTCTAGGGGCCGGTGCTCATCTCCGTTTGGCTTACTTACTCCCTGTGAAATTTCCTGTTCACTTCTGACTTCTCCAACCTGAGTACCATTCAATGTATTAAGTCCCCCTTGGGGGAGTTGGGCGGTGATAAATCAAATAAATAAATAAATAAATAAACAAACAAATAAATAAATAAAACAATGGCCTCTGCTGTCTAATCCAGCATGGTATCCATGCTGACTGATCGATCTGGTGTCCAATACATCCTGAGAACACTTGGTTGATGAAGGCAGATGTAAGCAAGAAATCTAAAAGGAGCTAATCAATAGGACTCCATGCCTTCCTTCCTTCCTTCCTTCCTTCCTTCCTTCCTTCCTTCCTTCCTTCCTTCCTTCCTTCCTTCCTTCCTTCCTTCCTCCCAAACCAACACACACCCCATTTCTCAGTTCCTTGCATGTTTGTGGAATTAAATCCTGCCTTCCTTGAGCTCATGAAGGAAGAGTATCACGTGTGTGTGTGTGTGTGTGAAAGAGAGAGAGAGGGGAGAGAGAGAGAGAGAGAATATGAATGAATGATCAATTCACATCAGATTTCAGTTTGTAGATAGATGATAGAAAGATAGAAAGAGAAAAATAGAAAAGGACTTGGAGATGGCACACAACTGCTGTGAAAATTAGTGTTAGAAACACAGTTTCTGGTGTGGATCAGTTGCAGCTCACGATTTCATCAGTGTTCCACTTCACAGTTTAACAAGCAAACATAAAAGTAACCTTTACAGCATACGGTAAAACATCACCACTGCCACCAATAACAACAACGGAGGTTTATTTGTATTTCATTTCCCACTTTAGCTCTGTTGTGAATATACGTAGATATTCAGAAGCTTACTTGGATATGCTAGGCATTTATTTCTCCTCCTCTTGCTTTTTAAAGGCAGGAAGTAGATAGGAAGGAAGGGGAAACTTCATTTCAATGTGTTTCCAATGTGTGTTCTTCTTTTACAGCTTCTCTGGAGGAGATCTTTGCCTTACGCCTTTCTGGGTGGAAACGAGAAGGGATTATGGGGCTAGGGAGAGGAGAATCCTGGAGTTAAATGCCTTACTTAGCATTTTATAATCTTTGTTAAGCCAGATATGGAGGGAAAGATGCTCCTGCTGACTGTATCTCTAAGAGGCAACTTCTATTTAAAATGTGTTATTAGTTATTTAAATTATTAAGAGCCATAAGGTATTTTTGTTCCACATCTTCATAATAGCCTATATAGTAAAGATGAGTATGCTACATTCCTAGATAACAATTAGTCTTATAATATTAATTAATTCGCTGGCGGTTATGTTTTAAATCTATGGTGGCTTTCTCGGTAAATCTCTCTCTTTTGTTCCTTCCCCATCTACGAACATTTATTTTAAATAATTTCAGAAAGGCAGAAATGGAATAATTTATATTAATTAGAATCCTTGTGTCTCCTGATGGTATTTCTCCATGTCACGTGCAATTATTCTTGGCCATAAATGGCAGTGCCTCTTGACACATTCACAAGGCCCTGTCAGAGATGAGATGGTATTGTATCATTCCAGACAGTGAGATGAGATGATGGTATCGTTCTAGACAGTGAGCAATGATGAGGGATGATGGGCGTTGGAGTCCATCAACTGAAGTAATAGATCTGGGAGAATAAAACTATCTTCAGCAGGCATCAAGAAAGCCACTTGGAGAAAGGGTTTCACAAATGAGGTGCCACCACTGAAACATCTTTTACCCTATTAGAGATACTCACAGAAGCTTTCACTCTAATATTATCTGCAGTGTTCTTCTCACAGATTAGCGGGTGCTTATTGTTCATTTCTTGTTATTGTGAGGTGAGAAATGTTTATTCTTAATCATCAGTGAATGTGCAGTGCTTCTCTCAAAGATTCTGCAGAATTTGTGGGTGCACCAAGTATATCTCTGAGAAAGACAAATTGCACATACTCTGGGTCCTTGCAGCATGCATTAGGGTTGTGCAAAGATTTGACTGAAAGGTTCAGCCTAAAGGTGATTTGTCAGAATCACCCCCCTGCATCGTTGAACCAAACGGGGAAATTAATTTGACAGTTCAAATCAGATGATTCTGAATGTCTTTGACAATTTCAAGTCAGATTTTGGGCGACTTGCACTCCTCCAGTACACACGGCCTGCCTTTTTACACAGTGCACCTGAACGATTGGCAAGCATTTTGTGTGTGGGTGTGTGACACAGAAGAGAATCTTCCAAAATGACATTGCCTGCCAACCTCTCCTTATGCTGTCTTGTGAAATACATAGAGAGGGGAGCCTTAAGAAAACATCACCAGCAATCAGGGCTGATGTACAGACAGTAGGCAGATAACAAGGAAAACTGATACATCTCTTTGTGATGCAAAAATGAGGATAGAGGAAGGCGAAGGGGGAAAAAGAGCGAGCTGAAATGCAAAAGAACAGGTGCGCAGAGGGAGGGGGGAGACCGACCAGACTGTGATGAAAAGCCATAAAGCTGCCTCTGCACTCCTATATTTTTTGTGCACAGATATCATATCCAGACATCCCCTCCACTTTGTGCTTCGTCCCCTTGAAGGGGTTTTCTTGGGATGAGCAGAAGACCAATGGCTCTGCTATTAGCCCCATCACCCCATCAAGGGTGATTTCTTTTCTTTTCCTGCCTAATTGAAAGTGCTGTACAAGACTTTGAGGGGGCACTTTGTTTTGTGGGATGTCCATGCGACATGCCTATAAGGGCTGAAGCTGAGGAGGCAGGAATCAACCATTCTTAGGCCAGACAGAACCATTATGTAAACATGGAACAGATTCTCTAGAGATCAAGGCTGAGAACAGCTAAAACTCCAATGACCCAAAGGGGTGGGAGGAAAAGGACTAGGATTTAAACTCTATAGTTGACACTTGAATCCTGTGTCCTGCAATAGACAAATCTTTCTCCATCTCCATCTCCATCTCCATCTCCATCTCCATCTCCATCTCCATCTCCATCTCCATCTCCATCTCCATCTCTATCTCCATCATCTCTCTCTCTCTCTCTCTCTATCTCTATCTCTATCTCTATCTCTATCTCTATCTCTATCTCTATCTCTATCTCTATCTCTATCTCTATCTCTATCATCTCTATCATCTCTATCTCTATCTCTATCTCTATCTCTATCTCTATCTCTATCTCTATCTCTATCTCTATCTCTATCTCTATCTCTATCTCTATCTCTATCTCTATCTCTATCTCTATCTCTATCTCTATCTATCTCTATCTCTATCTCTATCTCTGTATACATATACACTCTTTCTAGTCTGCAGTAAAAGAACTTACCTGTGTCAATTTTGTGAAGTGTCTGCTGTTACTGAACACAGGGATGAGTTTTTGGAGAGTTGATCTCTTTTACTGTGCCTGGTGACAGTGTCCCCTTAAGCAATGCTCTGAAGCAAAGATGCACCCCTCTTATAACCAGTGGAGCAGAGTGCCCACTTGCTTTCATTTGGTAATAGCAGCTTCTGTGCATGTGCAAAAGCCTCTGTTAGCAAGGCGGATCAACCAACGGAGCAGATTGGCCTTGCTCTGCAGTCTGCATCCTCCTACTAAAGTATAAACTTTTGATGATGTATAGGAAGCTTTGAAGACAAACTAAATCCAGCTGCAAAATGGAAACCATTTCCAAATACCGTTTTGAAATGAGTGAAGTTTGCTGAACTTTCTGCTTTGAAAACAAACTTTCAACTTCGTTGAGAGTTTACATGAATAGTGTTGTTATGTCATTTAGTCACTGGGTAGTAGTTGGTTTAAAAAGTAGTTGGTTTTAAAAGGGACGTGGTGGCTCAGTGGGTAAGATGCAAGGCTTGTCGATCGGAGGTTCGAATCCCTAGCCCTGCGTGCAGAGTGAGCTCCCGCACTCGCCCCAGCTCTTGCCAACCTAGCAATTCGAAAGCATGCAGATGCAAGTAGATGAATAGATACCACTTCGGTGGGTAGGTAACAGCGTTCTGCGCGCGTCATGTGGCCACATGACTGTGGAAGCGTCTTCGGACAACGCTGGCTCTTTGGCTAACAAACAGAGATGAGCACCGGCCCCTAGAGTCGGACACGACTGCACAAATGTGCAGGGAGAACCTTTTTTAGTAGTTGGTTTAGTTTATCTGGGTGGAGACGGAGTTTCTTCCTGCTGCTCTTTTTGCTTGAGAGAGAGTATAACATTTTGCATAGCTTCTTGACTGATGTGCCCTTTCAGGCTTTAATGAGGACAGTCCTCTATCTGAAGACTTCTTCTGCTTGAAGGACTTTCCACTCTGTTTTTTAAAAAATGATAGTAGGCACATAGGTTGTACTATTTCTCATTAGGATGAGATGTATTGCCTTTCTATTGAAAACTTAGTAATTATTTCTAAAATCGTGTATATAGATAAAGTTGATATATTTCCCCTCTTTTGTTATTGCTTTTTAGTGATGCCCTGCCTCTTTTTCAGGGGTAGAAATAAAAGGAGATTGCTAGAGACCCAGCCTTAGTCTAGATCAGGGGTCGGCAAACCTTTTTATGCCAGGAGCCATTTTGACAGTTATAAAATTTATAATATCACGCGAGGGCCAGGGGGCGGGGTTTGTGGGCAAGAGCCAATCGCGTGGAAGGGGGCGGGGGAGGTTTGGAAGAAGGAGAAGGGAAAGAGGCTCGACTGCTCCAGTCGCTTCTCTTCCGGTAAAGCTGGTGAGGAATCCAGCGCGGGAGCAGGGTTTGCGGGCGGGAGTTTGCGGGCCAATTGCACACAATTAGGTCCTGCTGCCGCCATGCCCGCTGCCGCGCCTGCCCCTGCCATGCCCACCATGCCTGCCTGGGGAAGAGCCACACTCAAGGGGCCAAAGAGCCGCATGTGGCTCGCGAGCCGCGGTTTGCCGACCCCTGGTCTAGATTAATTGCATTGACTTCAGCTTCCTGAACTGCCGATCTGTTGAAGTGACCACCCCATCCTGACCATGTGTGCTAGTTGGAGCTCTGAAATTGCCCTGCAGTTGGAAACTTACTTCTTGATGAAGTTTTTGCCAAGACCTTTCCTTTTATCTTCACAGGAAGGTTGGCCCCATGCATATGTATAATTCAGTGAAGGAGGCCTCAAAACCTGTGTTGATCCATTCAGCGAGGCCTTGTAAGAGGGGTAAGAAGATATTGCTAGGGGAAATCAAGGACCTCTGTAATCAAACTGCAGCTGTAAGGTGAAAAGTTGGACTATTTAATCTCAGGTAGCAAATAAGCACTACCTCTGCTCCATTTATTTCCTTGGCCTCAGGGAGTGTCTCTCACTTTTGTTCTATGTAAGTCTTTTCCATTCCTTCCTTCCCATTTCACTCTTGGGCTAAATTTTGCACTCTCAGCAAACTGTTCCAAGGACAATGCATGTATCTGATGTACCTGATGACAGACCCAGATGGACTTGCCATGTCACCATGAGCATGCAGCTGTGAAATGAAATTGGATCCCATCAGCATGGCCTGGAGAATCTTTCTTTTCCTCCTTGATATCTACCTGTCTTTTCCAGTTATCTGTGACAGCAGTGAATATGTCAGTTTTTACAAGAGATGCAAGGGGAAAAAGAAGATAGTGAGCTGTCTTCACTGGGATTCTGCTGAGAAAAGTCAGTGGGGTTTTTTTTCAATCTATGGGTCACCAGTAGGATTAGATGTTCTTGAAATCAACACCAATGTTAAGGACATTAAAGACTCCCTAATTAATTAATCAACCTGCTTACCAACCTACTTACTGAATCTATCTCTACAATTATCATATGTAGGAACTGTCAACCTCACTTTGATCCTTCAATTGAGGCAAAACTGTAACTGTAGTTTAATTTGCTTCTTTAAACAAAAAGCTACCTCCATCTCTGGGAATTTTGATTTCCAAGAGTCCCTATCTATCTCCTTCCCACATTTTGCCAGGTTCTTGCTGTATTTTTTCCCAGATATTCTATCTTGTCATCCTTCCACAATGATGTTTTATTTCGATATTTGACAGCTGATATTTGATGATATTTGAGAAATGTCACCGAATAGTATTTCATAGCATTGGAAGTATATCACATGTACCTTCCGGAAACATTCTCCATATCTTCTTGGCAGCTACAGGGAATTAGAGTGGTGTAAGCATTAGAACTGCAGTCAAAAGGGAAGACCCAGACCAAATCCCCAGTCAACTGCAGAGCTCACTGGGAAGAAGAGTAAAATTGAAATGTTATAGTTTAAACAAGCAAGAGTTTTGCATTTGTTTAGAAAGAAATCTGGGGGCCCATAAAGCATATAGTTGACCAGGCCCACAGGCACATGGAGCCTGCCAAGCAACCTTGTGTGGTCCACCAGTGCTTTTTTGAAAACTCAACAAACCCACTTGAGGGCCCGGGTTGAAAATTATTGTTTAATGCTTGCCTGCTAGCAGACAATATTAGATGCTTGTGGTTAAGTTTCAAGAAGATGTGGGCTGAACAGGTGACTGACATCAGGTAGAAAGCCTGCTGTACTCAGAAAAAAGGAAGATTGGTTTCAAGGTATTCAGAAACTGCAGAACGACCTAGTTACGAGACCACCAGCTGACCTAGCTGCAACCTAAGGGCTAATTAACATAGTAGAATGCACACCCCTAAGGTGGGGGTCTATAAAACATAGAACATGCTAAGGGATATTATGGGACAGCATGTAGCATGTAAAGTTACTGCGCAAGTGCTAAAAGAAACAGCCAATAAAGAGATTTTGTTGCCTTTATTTCCTTGCTAGAAAATGTGTAAAAGAGAAGTCAGGTGTGTTGTTCGGGGCTCTTGCACTTGGGCAGGAGACTCTCTTGGTGCTGTGCACAGAAATAAAAGAGAACAAAGGACCTTCCCACCTTGGTGTGGTTTATTGGGTGACAACTCGCACCAAGTCCCAGGCCTTCTTGACTAACACACTGCCACCAAACAATGCCAGCACCAGGAAGAATCTGCCACCTACTTTCTTGCAGCCACCTCTGCCCTGAAAGACACGCTACTGAGCATCTCCAATGCCTTCAGGCTTCACTGGCACTGCCAATTCCATCGCTGCCACTGTGTCCCTAGCCGCTGAACTGCTGATGGGCATGACAGCTATTCCTTTGCAGCCTACAATTATTTTTAATGTATCAATGTGGCCCTTTTTCTTTCTATGAGTTGTGCTGGTCTGCAGTAGACTATCTTCAGAACAAGAGGCAAACCTCCAATCCGGCAAATCTCTTTTGCTCAATATCCAAATGGTTGGGTAAGGACATCTAACATCTTCCTCCTCTCATGCCCACTTCTCATTTTTCAAGCATTTCCCTCTTCCCTTTTTCTCCTTGATTCTGCCTTGTCCATTGTTTTCCCCTCTCACTCCGCTCTCTGTCCTTTCCTTCCATCATGTCATATAACTGATGGAGTATTGTGAGGCTTCACTCTATTGTTTGGCTGAGTGAAGATTGTAAAAGTAAACAAATAGGCAATACTATGTCCCAAACTATCATTGTATGAAAAGTTGCAAACAAGAGTACATTCTGACTGTTATCACATTTACAATAAGCAAGCAAGGAATTGCAGAATTAGCTAAGATGCGTGCCTCTGCTCAGATTAAGATAGCTCTGCAATATCCAGATGTAGAACTTTTCTAGCCATGGAAGGAATAGTTGCATTGATGGAAATGGTGTCACATGTTTGAGCCTCCTGCTATGTATCAGTACATACTCTACTATCCCATTTCTGTTTGGCCATAGATCCCTCCAAGGAATGCTGTTCTTGCACACTATAGGAAAATAAGTGGTAGGCAACATATCTTGCTATGCTGTGTCTTCCATTTGGCCAGGTTTGCATGTCATACAAATCCATGGTTGGCTTAGCTATTATGAACCATGGTTAGTTGCTTTCACACAATATGCTAAGCCAGGTCTTGAGGGAATTTTATATAGCATGGTGAGGGCTACGCCCCAGAAGTGGACAGGGCAGGACCAGTTTTGAGGGAGAAGTTGGATAAGATGGACATCTTAAGTTTCTTCAAGTCTTTGGGCACCCATTTTGCTTCTTTACTCTCCCCCTCCCCCAAAAAAAGTGCAATAGAAAATGACTGGAAGTGGTGTCACCAAACCTGGAGCCACAAAATGGATGCTGCCAGGCTACAGGTGATTGTTGGCTAGATTTTTTTTTTTTGCATTCTTGCACTAAGACAAAAAATGAAGCTTACAAAGCCAAATGAGGATGTCAAAAGAATCCCAAACTCCATTAGGCATGTTTTATGTAGTCTCAATCACTGCCAATATGCCTGCTGATCAGGCACTGGCATGGATGCTGGGGTTGGTTGAGTCCTCGCTCTGCTCAAAGGACAGCACCTGAACGCAACAAGGGATGTCCCACCTTCCATCCTCCATAGCACAGAGCTGAAGAACAACGGGTTCATCTATAAAAAGTATGTTGCAAAGAAGCAAAGCCCATTGGAGAGATTAATCTGCCAGAAAACTGATCATCTTTAATGTAGGAGTTCCACAGCATGCTGATTCCTGAACAGATTTATTGACCTGTAGAGCTAATGCAGGCTGGGTTTCCTCCCTTGCTCATCCTCAGCCAGCTTTCTGTTGTCATTGCAAAATGGGGGAGGCTGTCGTCTAGGTGTTAATGAAAAACCTAAATAATTCTTGTAACGTGAAGCCATCATCTGAAAAAACAGGAGCTAATTTTGAATTATTAAGACATCCTATTGCTGTTCTCCATGGAAAGTAGAGAGGAGAGAAGGGGAGGAGAAAATTGCTATTTGGAAAGTCCAATTATTTCTCAACGGCAGACAGTTCTTATTAACTTGGGCACAAAATTAATTAGTCTAATTAGAAAACCTCATTGTAATTCAGGGAAGAGTTATGGGGTGTATATTGGGGGTTAATGAGGGGGGGTCAGTGGTCTCGGGAAGCAACAAGTTGGTAGGTGAGGGGTTATCTTGTCAAAAATGCTTGTATGTGCAAGGCCAGGTAAGAAGAAAGTGGCTTGATTTATTTTAAAATCTTTAGGTTTAGGAATTGGGATATAAATGAATTCCAGCATGAATTCATTGGAGGAGGAAAGTGCTACTAAGATTAGCAACTGGTTTATTTTCATAAGCTGTTGTATATTATTCTGTTTGTGTGTGATGCCTTTCTTAATCGTCATGGAGTGCTGTTTAAAAATGCTGCAGCAAAGTGAGTTTGCTTCTCCCCCTGCCCCCCCCCCCCCTGGGTTATCTTCAAAGATTTATAAAGTCCACAAAAGAGTTGTTCTGATTTCAGTACACTTTGACAGCTTTGCTGAAAGACAGACATTTAGGCACATCTATGTGTTACTACAAAGGGTTAGATTAGAATCATTTAGAATAGGGGACAAATTCTTACAAGTTCTCTTTTAAGTGCAATCTCGTTTCACTGTGCATTTTCCAACCAATACCCAAAGTGGAACATATAAGTTTAAATTGCAGTTTTCTGAAATTTGAGTATAGTTCACTAATATGAGAAAAATATGTACAAAAACGAATACCCATGAAAATGTTACAAAAATGTTTTCTAGTGGGAGATTTATTTGCCAAAATTGTATATTTGCAAAAGTGATGCATATGATAGGACTGTGTACACCAAAATACATACACATAAAAATGAGAAACTAAGAGGAAACACAAATGGACATCTTTGTCCTTCAAAGCTTTTCACCATTCTGTTTGGCAGGATTCACCCCTGGGAAAAGTTCTGCAGTTTCAGCACATTTTGTTCAATTCTGCTGAAAAGTTTACAAAAACAAAAAGTTATAAAAACTTTTTATGGGTTTCTCAGTGGCAGTCATTGGGAGATACAAGCTTCAACTTTCAACCTTAGTTATAGAATCCACCAATTGAAATATTTTAAATCAGACTCTGAACCAAATATGCTTGGTACATCCCATGGATATCTCTCTTTTAAAGGCAATGTTATTGCATATTTTCTTCTGTATCTGAAGAAAGCCGAGTCCTGTGACACATCACCCACAGCAATTCAATCCTTTAGCCCCAGCAAAGAACATGGAAATGCTTAACACAAGGCTTCAATTCCTGACAATAAATACAGGAGTGATACCATTACAAGTAACTTGGATAAAAGCTGACTTAGTATGTCCTCAGAAGTGGATTTTCTTGTCTCCATATGTTGGAAAAATATCAGAAGAGGATTCGTTTCCAACAAACAACCAAAAGTCTCATGGTTCTTTAAAAACCAGCATAGTTTATTTTCTCCCAATTATCTTTTCTCTTCTATAGCCTGCTGTTTCCTTCTTGGGCAAACTCGAAATGCTGTATCTTGAGCAGTACCTGCCAAAGTCCTTCAACAAAATACTAGACATCTGCTGTTTTTAGCAGAGGCTGCACATCTTTCTCTGGTATGCAAAGCTTGCAAAAATAATTCTTTTCCGTTTGGTTGGAAAAAGAAAAGAGAGTGACACGTTGCCTTGTTTTCTGGTGTGGGCTGGATCGGAGGCCGGCAGAGCATGGCTGGGCAAACTGCATCGGGAATGGATGTTTCCTCTCTGCAGGCAGCTGGCTGAGCAATTAGGAGCTGCATCTTTCTTCCTCACCTGATATCTGCTGAGATTTTTTCCCTTCCTTCAAAACTTTCTGTCTTGAGTGCGTAATGTCAAAAGTTGTGCCTCTTAGAAGAGGTGGTTACGCTCCTCAGATGTGATTATTTCAGCTTTTTATTGGCTTTTCGTTGATGTCTTCCCAGACCCCAGTCTAGTCCTTTATAAATTTTTTTAACTAATAAACAGAGGTCATGGAGCTAACCTTTCCTAAAGCACAGGCCCAGGAAAATGACTTGGCAGTGCTGGGCTAGGAGTATGACATCCTGTCCCTGGGAATTGTGCCATTCTCTTTTATGGAATCTAACACCAGCTTGGATGGGACCAGATAAGATTCTTAATAATTATCAGTAAAAGGAAATCACGAAAGGAAGAAATGGGAGAAAAGAGAAATAATTGTGCAGGAAGGTAGGGAAAAAAATTCAAGCATGACAACTGTAATCATTTCAGCTCATCATGAATACATTCTATCCTGTGGTGTACTGATCATATTGTAAACTGCCTTCTCCAATAAAGTTAAAATGTATCATGTTGCTTATTTCTGTAAATCAAAATGATCATTCTCCCTTTCCCCAAACATGCTAGAATAAATTACTTTTAATGTACTTAATCTCACCAGATTTCAGTAGAACAGTGTTCTTGGACCAGCCAATCTATCTTGATGACTAAGGGCATTTGAAGATAGTGGAACAATATAGAACCTCCCTGGTTTCAGTGGGATGAACAGCACCAATTTAAGCATATGAGTCATGCTGAATTTAATGTGACTTATTTCCTGACAAATATTCTTAAGGTTACCAAATGTCATTTTAGATGGAATGAGGACAATATGGGCAATGGAATTATATTTATCCCCATTTAGTTTCACAACAAATTTGAAATATAAGTTGGACTGATGGAGTAACTGTCTCAGGGTTTCTCTGTAGTTTTCAGAGGAGGTACCAAATCTTCCTGGGCTAAGATTTGATCTGCTTCATTACACTGACCTTCCAGACTCGGAAAATGACACCAAAAATTCCACCAGAAATTAGGTGGAAGACTTATCTGAATTTCTGCAGAAGAATATGACATTTTCCAACATTTTTTCAAGGCCAAGTTTCTCCCCTAGCAATGATGCCAGCCTGAGGTCTTCCTTTGGCATTGAATAGAAACTTGGGAAGGCATGGAGAAGATTGCAGGATGAAAAACAGGACATCCACATGTATCTGTTGGCGACTACGTAGCTAAATAAATGCAAGAACCTGGTTCTCCACTCATAACAATTTCACCAACATTCTCCTCTTTTAACAAACAAAATTCTGAAAGCAAATTTGCTTTCATTGAATTTAAAGAAAACTAGTAGGGAGAAAAAGCAGAGAAATTTCTTTGCCTGGATGTAGAATGAATATGCTGAATCATAGCATGGCATAAATAAACTGCATCTTCCTTGGCAGATAAGTACCATTAGAATTTTAGCCTGATTTTGCCCACCTAGCTGACTGTAGGAGAGACTGTGTTGTAAAAGTGCATCTTGTGTGTGTTAGGACTCAGCTGAACTGTAATACCTTCCTGGCTGTGATAGGCTTCCATGTGTTCTTTGACTAACTCTTGTGCCTGACCCACTCTTGTTCTAATTTTTTATTTGTTTGTTTGATGGGTTCAAATTTTGGGTACCACCTTGGATGTAATTCCTACTTGACCATATAATTCTGATCCCTGACTGAATTTTTGGCCCTTGAATCTTAGCCTCTAAGACTGTTGACTAACTCGTGACAACTATTTATAGTTTAGTCTTGATAATAGAATACAAGGAGAGGGGGGAAACTATGCAAATTGGTCATAGAGCTCATATATATGGACTGTTAAAAGATTCTGTTGCCATTTCTTCACTCTCATCATAATGCTGTTTGGTGCTTGTCTTTCATTGTGAGAAGCATTATTATTTGGTTACAAAAATAACAACAATAAGAAAGGAACACATTGTTATGATCATTATGATCTCATGCCTTGTACGTTCTCTTGGAAGCATTTCTGGAATTGTAACATGGTGCCAGTTTCACTGTTAAAACATTGCTTCTGGTCGATGTATAATTTGCACTAAGAAAGCTTCTGGATGAAAGGGGATGGGTTTTTTACAAATGTTTTTAAACCCTCTCCTCCCTTGAAAAAATCTTGATTAGTGCTTTTTTGGTTACTTGTGAGTATAACCATGAACTTAATCCTCCAAGTCCTTGTGTACTCAAAAAGGTAATGCCCCAACATGAGAAGGAGATATATCTACAGGCTCAGACCATTGGGGCAGTTAGATAATTATAGACTTTGCGTATAATGGTCCCATGATCTATATCTCTTTAAATGGAAATAAATAGGATCCAGGTATACCACATATAATAAGATATATAAGATATACCTTAAGCCCATTGAAATCAACAGGATTTAAATCAGTAAGGCTTACTCAAGCCTCACCAACTTCAAAAAAGACTACCCCAGATTTGATTAGGCCTGTATCTAATTCCACGTGTTTTGTTTAACTTATTTCTCAATGCAGCGTATCCGTTTTACAGTATTTTGAGGTTCTGCTGCTCAGCTTGTTAAATAGACCATGAAACTCTGCTTGTTTCCCCACTAGTGGCTTGTAGTGTCTTTTAGAGTCATCCAATCATCAATGAGCCAAAATTGAAGACACGCTTCATCACTTCAACAATGGCTTAAGGGTGCTATAAAAACACTAGTGGGGACATGGCATCTACACCAAATTCCTGCTTGGAACAAATTAGAGGGTACAGAGAAGCTTTGAGTTTTCACTGGATCAGCTACTAGAAAGTCATTTGATTCTAGTTGTATCATTAATACCATCTTTACTCTTTTGTCTTGTCCTTCTGACCTCATGCATGATCTAATCATTTTTTGCATTTATTTAGACACATATTGTCGCTTCAAATTTCAGATCTGAACTCTAGCTACTAGCCCTTTACAGGGAAATACAATAAAAATGAAGAGAAAATTAAGTGTTTTTTTTTAAAAAAAATCAGATTTCAACAACATAGGACTAGAATAGAGGCATGCTGGGATTATCCTTGGCAGTTTTCCCCTAAAGAAACAAACAAGAAATTAACATGCGATTTTCCATGTCCAATCATACTTAATAAATGCAGTTTGTAAACAGACCTTGGCCTTAAACATTCATGCTTCTGCTTCAAGGAAGCAGGGAGACTCTATTTTTTTTACACAAAGCCAAACAAATGCAAGACGTAACTGTCAGGGAAACTGGTGAAGAACAAGGCTGAGCCAGAGATGCAGCTTTAGTTTCTATATTGTTCCTACCATATACAGAATCTTGCCAGACTAAAGGTACCCTAACTGATCTAAGGGGAAAAATACTCGTGGGACTCTAGGGAAGGGCCAGCCTAACTTTCTTAGCCGGCCTGTTGAGGCTCTCAACGCTGTGAGAACATTTATCTCCCTGGTGTAATGTGGCCCCTCCTTCTTCTGCTCCGAGCTCCATCACATCACCCCCCTCCTCAGGGATACATTCCATCACGTAAACCTTATTAAAAGTTCCTTTTTAAAGGTTTTGCTGTGGTCCGCCATGATGTGGTACTGGTATGAATGCTGAGATGGTGGATTATTTTTATTGTTTCCAACCCAATGGAATGTTGGGGGGAAAGTTATTTAAAAAGGCTCTGGGCTGTCTGTCTTGTTAGGCAGAATAACTGTTTGAGGAGTGAACAGGATGGGACCAAATTTGGTGTGTGAGGAGAATCTGCAAAAAAGAAAGACTGAGATTAGAAACGAACTTGATCAGCCTGGGAGCTGTGGAGAAATCATCCCTGCAATTTCCCTCAATGCATCCAATTGTGTGGACAGCATAAGAACATAGAAGATCCCTGAAGCTGAATCAGGCCAGTGGGCTATCTAGTCTACCTTTCTGTGATTTACAATGGGCAGGATTTTTTCATCATGGGTTGTGGATTAAGCCATAATCATACATCATGTAAACCAAAGCCAACCCAAATACATTATAGTTTAATTATGTGATAGAACTAGGCTGTTTGTGTGTGGAGGCCATAGGCCAAAGGGATAACCTTGTTCTCAGGAGACAGGTATCTCACCTTTACCTTCAGAAAGAACTGTTTGAACATATCAGTTAACATGCACACGTACACACACACACACCCCTCTTGCACTTTGGGGGAACTTGGATTGGGCAAGATTCATCCCTGCATGGGAGAATTTGACCTGGTACTGGAAATGCTGGAAACTGAAAGCAGGTTCTGATTTATTGAGTTTCACCTTCACCATACCTCCCTAATCCTGCTGGTTATAACCTGGAAACCCTTAATAGAGTATAACACAGAAAATGATGGAGCTTCTTTATCGAAATGCCTGCATTTAAATATTTCTGTAGTCGAGGACAAAACCTTGCAGTTATTCATAATGTCTGTATGTTGTGATGGGAAGAGCCTCATTAATTACAAGCCTCATAATTCATTGGCACATCTAATAATAGGTAGGCAATATGCCTGATGTTGCATTAAGAATCAATCCTGGCTTTTAGAAAACAAGTTTAGCAAAGTGGTGATGCTCTGAAATGCCCATTGAAAGGTATTTATTTGCCATGATGGAAAGAGGGCAGTAGGAACCACACTGAAAAGTAGTAAGCCTTTAAATTCTGCCTGAAATTGCTCAAGTACTGGTAGGGTGGCAAATTGACATGATGGAGGGAAGAGTGACTTGGATTCATTACTGGATGCCAGTCTTTTGGGAATGCTGGTGGCTGAAGAATCTGGGCAAGCATAATGCATTATTCAGCAGCAAGGATTCTGTCCCAAGTGAGTTGGTGTCCTCCAGACCAGCCGAGGTGGTGGATTCTTATTAGTCTCTAACATCTTTATCTGATCTAAATCTCTCATCCAAATTATGAACAAGGAGATCCAAGTTCAAGTTCCTCTCAGCCACAGAAGCTCCCTGGGTGACTTTGGGCAGTTACTCTCCCTCAATCCAATCTATCTAACAGGGTTGCTGTTCTCAGGAAAAATAGGGGGAGAGAGCTATGTACGCTGCTTTGAGCTCCAGTACCAAAGATGGGATAGAAATCTAACAGATAAAAACTGTCCTGACTTGAGATCTCCAGGGAGAGTAATTTTGTGTTTTCTGAGCCTCTGGTCCCTTCTACACTGAGATAGAAACCCATACTTGTCCCCTCTGCCTCAAGGAGACTGGAAGAAATGTAATTGGTGTGCAGAAATGCTCACTAGACCAGAAAGGCAGGATATTGATCAACCAGCCAATCAATCAATGAATAAATAATGGGATATACTGTACATTCAATAAATAAATGAATCCGTCAAGAGCCACGTTTTAGTTCAGGTCTGAGGAATTTGCAGCTCTTTAACAAATTGGAGGAGGATATCTCCTGTCATTGTTGTCATACTTGCTGAGCATTATGGGAATTGGAGTTCAGGAACTGGGGAATGGTTCAGATAAATCTCTAGAATATAGGGTTTGAACCAAGTGTTTTTTGACATCCATACATTGTTACCTTTCTTAGGCCAATAGCTATACTTTTGCTCATTTATTTTTATCCAGCATGTTCCTCAGGTGACACGTTTCTTATTTATGGAATCCTAGGTAAGTACCTGGGGGTTATTTTATACAGGCTACAAATTAATTTAATAAGGTCCAATAAATAATAAACTATATTTTCATTCTGGTTTATTACAGTCACTGACCAGTACAAGAATAAACTATATGAAGTTTCCTAGAGAAACCAGGCCACTTGGGATGGAGGAGGACCTTGTGAGCCAGCTAGCTCAGGCATCCAGTAGAAGTCAGGACACTCTTTGCCCCCTTGTCTCTTCCTTGCAGACACCCAGTCAAGTCTGCACTTACATGAATTGAGAAATGACATTTTATTCTATTCTGGCCAAGGATGCTGGATTTTGTTATGCCTTGTTTTCAATAACACATCTTTCAACCCTAATTTTTTAAACTCCTCTAATGTGTCTCTGTTCAGGTGATGCCCCCTCAAAACCTGGTCTTTTTCATGACATTTGGTAGCCCTGGGAGCTGGATGATAGTAATTGGGTAGATGTCTCGGTACTCCATCATCATCCCACCTTTCCTCCCTCACAAGCAGATTTCAAGTGCTATTTTCCCTCGCACATCAAACAGCAATTTTCCTGGCTGAAATCACAACCTGTGAAAACTCTGTCCTAATCAAATCTATCAAGCTCCATTTAGGAGCAGACTCCTGTCTGTTTATCAGGGAAATGCAGTTGAAATTGGCCCGTCTAATGGAATCTCAGCTGCCCACCATAATCTGCCAGCACAAACGGTTGAATTAATAGCCTTACCTACTATATGAGTGCACAAAGTTGGGTGCTTTATTTCAGTGGCAGGAAATTGCCATAATTTGTGCCTAGCAGTACTCTTAAGAGGCACTAAATATACTTGTTTATTTTTTCCCCCCTCGCTCTCTTTAGGGAGAATGAGAAAGGGGGTTAGGACTTCAAAATAATCCATTCCTTGCCATTCAAATATGCTCTTGTTATCCTGACAACACCATTTATATCAAATGAGAGGTGCAAACATTTTTTGTGTGACCTGCTTAGAATCTGGAGGCAGGTTTGCTCGGGCCTAAGAGCAGAACTAAAAGCACCTGGTTTGATTCATCACTTTCTGGATTTCTGCTTCTTGGAGACCTCTTAAAATAGAGGGTTGACAGAAGGCTACAGAGTTCTGCCCTCCAGAAGGATTGAATGTCAGTTCCCATCGGCTTCCGCCAGCATGGACAATGGCAAAGGATTGTGGGAAAACAAAGGCCAGAAGAATAAGAGTCTAAGAAAGAACAAATTTAACATAGAAGGATGCAGGTCAAGATGAACAGAGGCACAGAAAGGCCAAAGACATAAGTAAACCTTGTGAGCAAATTCAGCAATTACTTTCACACGCATCACTCCGGGGTTTCAAGCAGAAGGTTTTCCACCCCTAGCTGGAGATGCTGGAAATGGAAAGTGGGGCTTTCAGCATGAAAAGCTGATCCTGTGTCACTGAATTATGGGCCTATAAGCAGTATGTCTTTCCTGTTTGTGCCAACTGACAACTAGTATTGAATGTACACTGCCTTTGAACAAGGATAAGTATAACCCTTAATAGAACTTCTTCATGTAATTGCCAATGCTCTTTTAAAACATGACAGAGCAAAAGCAGCACTACATCTTGCATCAATAGAAGAGAGAAAAGCTAGTAAAGAAGGAAATGATGAGTATGCACTGTTTTGAGCTTACTCCACAGTCCTCTTCACACATGAGAAGGGAGGTTTTAAAGCTTCTCAACCACCATGTCTTCCTCTTTCATACAACTTCAAGAGCTTATGGCTTCTATAAGCCACAATGACTTAAGATGCCAGAATGTCAAGCCAACATCTGATTTGTAAACAGTTTTGTTTCTTCATCCAAACCATGAGAGCAGTAGGAAAATGAATGGGAAAAAAAAATAATGATACCCATGGACAATGCTGTCATTTCTAAATTTGACCTCGCCATGCTGTATATTACAACTTAGATTTTCCAGAGCTATGGCCTGCACCAAGGGTGATGAGGTCTAACAGCCACTTTCTCTGTTCCTGGAGTTCATCTGAAACGCAGCTGTCTCTAACCTAAACCACAAAACAGTTCCTTGTCTATGACCTCTTGGAATGAAATATGGTGATGAGCTCCTTGTGAGCTATGTTGACCTTCCTAAAAGGGATCACCAACACCATGAGCTGTGGAGGATATTTTTATCAAAGAAAAGAGATAGAGACCAAAAGAAAAAAAAAGAAATGGAATTAAGAGTAAATATTAATAGCTGTATTAAGTAATATTTATCTGACCCCTTTCACATGATACTTTTAATCATAACCCAAGCTGTTCCCTGGTTTTGCTTGCTGCCTAACAATCAAAATATTTGAAAAAGACAATTTTCCACCCTGCTGGCTGCAAGAGTGCAAGGTTAGGGTTCATCTTAAACAGCTTCAGCAGTCAGAAAAAGATGACGAAGAACATTGTAGAATCAACATAGAAGTTGAAAGAAATGGGAGGAAGGAGATGAAAGGCAAAAGGCATTCAAGGGGTGATTTAGAAGATTTGTTGCTTCTGCTTTCTCTTATTATTTACTTGAGTCAGAAATAAGTTTGGTGAATCATCAGTTTTGCAAGTATTCTGTCATACGTGTGTTCCAGATAACTTCCACATCAATCTGTGAATAATAATTATACTTTTTAAAAACTGTGTTAAAATTCAGGATGGGTAAACCATTCTGAATGTGAACTGTTTCAAATTAGGAAAACCCTGTTTTGAGCCCAGAACAATTGTTTTGAGTTTGAGATACCTACCCGCATTTAAAAAACAGGCTGTTCTAAGCTTGAAAATTATCTGGTTACTATCTAGCTACTTATCTTATTCAGATTCACGGTTTCCGCAGAGCTTCTTGACAGTTCCAGCCGCCTTTCACTGCTTCAATCTCCCTTCCCCCTTGGTGGAAATATGGGGGTCGGAAGAGAGCGGCAAATCCGGCGACCCTTCTGTGGGCAATCTTCTGCTCACCCTCTCTTTGAGGATGATTTTTCAGTGATTTTTTTCTTTTAAAATCGCCACAAACGGAAAAACCGTGGAGCTTTCGGCTCAGCGCACCGGTCACCTCAACACCCGGAAGTCAAAGCCTTGTCTCCAGTTTTGATCAGGGGGACTTTAGACCTGCAATGTGACCTGATTCCAGCTTTGGAATCTGATGAAAACTCCCAGGATCTGAATGCCAAATGCAATTATACTTAAATGAAGACCTCGGGCACACTCCAAAGTCCCTGCATTGATCCAAACAGGATTCAGGGCTTCCCCACTTCCTCTTTTCTACATCAGATCACAAGAGGAGAATTATAGCAGAAGACCTGAAGTTAAAGGAGATGAAAAGAGATTCAAAGGTTGATTTTTAAAAATGATAATAGCAGATTATTTTTCTTGGTCATATCCGTCAAATTATATTTCTATCAGTGACCGTTCTGTGCTCTAACAACATCTATAACTGCTGCCTTATAGCAAATGGCTGGATTCAGAGATTTACAGTTTGAGACCACTAGTCAGATGGGTTCAAACTGTTTGATAGGAAAGGAAGGAGCTGTAGCGAGGAAGAGCTCCTTCAGAAAGAGAAAAAGAAATATTAGTATTTGCTAAAAAAATTGACCTGCACTGGGAAATCATTCCATAGCACATGTGATATCATCTATGCTTAAGTGGCAATCCATAATCCATATCAAAGACAACAGGAGTGTGAATTCATTCACTCACTCACTCATTCATGGGAGGCTAATGTAACTCTGTCCTAAGAGAACTTGATCCCATTCCTTAATCCTTTCCCTTTTCCCTATCCCTGTCCCTGACCATGTTCAATAGCATTTTTTAGAACAATGTTTACTGAGGCAGCCATGCAGGCTAAATTGTGTGAACAGCAGATGCCACCCAAATTTTCTCAAATCTGTATTGTCCAAATCTTTTGCCCTTTTCTATCCTGTCATCAAAAGAATACATCACTAATCTGGAGCACAAGAATGTGAGTGACCACAAGTTAGAAGAGCCAAGACATAGCTCTGGGGTGAACTGAAACACCAACATTTATTTATTTGTTTGTTTGTTTGTTTATTGTCAAGAAGTTGTTTCTGCAAGGATTTTGCAAAAGTTAGAAACACATACACTGAGCAGAAATATTTTTCAAAATATGACTTTTAAGTATATGTTCTGGTGCAAATCTTTCATAGGATAAAATGGGTGAGCACTTGCAAAATTGATGTTTTAGAAATAAACACACATCCCATCTGTACCCCTTTTCATCTTTAAATGTGATGGAAACAGCTGGTTGTAACTAAATAGCACATACCCCTCAATAATCCTATTATTCCATACAAGGCATTCTATCATTCTATCATTAAAGAATACCACATAATTACCTCACTCTGCAAGTATCTTTCCAACAGGCGACATTGGGATTACTATTTGATTCGTTAAATGTCATTACACAGTCTATTGGGGCCTATGCAAGGGTCTCTCTCTTCTGAAAGTCTGGATCTCCTGATCCCTCAATAGGTGGCCATTTCTCTGGGAAGGGTTGTTCATGTTCTGATGGTGGTGGAGGAAGAACAAAGGTCAATTTGTCAGTGCTTTGTGCCACCTTTTAGAACAATGACAGATCTTGGAAAAATAAAGCTAGAGTTCATGAAACCAAATGCAACATTTTCAAGTCAGGCTCAGTGGGAGAGGTAAAATAGAGAGAACCAGTTTGGTCTAGTGGTTAAGGCATCAGGCTAGAAACCAGGAGACTGAGAGTTCTAGTCCTGCCTTAGGCATGAAAGCCGGCTGGATGACCTTGGGCCAGTCCCTCTCTCAGCCCTAGGAAGGAGCCAATGGCAAACCAGGAGACTGAGAGTTCTAGTCCCGCCTGAGGCATGAAAGCCGGCTGGATGGCCTTGGGCCAGTCCCTCTCTCAGCCCTAGGAAGGAGCCAATGGCAAACCAGGAGACTGAGAGTTCTAGTCCCGCCTGAGGCATGAAAGCCGGCTGGGTGACTTTGGGCCAGCCACTTTATCTCAGTGTTCCTCCAGATACTTTTCTCCTCCCTTAATTCCAGTTGGCATTCCTAAAATGTGTTCACATGGCTTAGGGTATATTACTTACAGGAACATGTTTCTCCTGTTCTCTCTGCTCTGCAGGTAAGATCTGGAAGAGTTGGTGCACTTCAGGTCGCAGCTGTAAAGCATTGCCATCCTGTGGTTCCAAGAGGTCTACTTTCTCTGTAGCTTGCCCAAATGTGAAGAATATAATAGAGAAAGCCCCAAGTTGCATAGAAGGTCATTTCTCAAAGCTGATGACTTGATCATATCCAAAGAAGTCTATGGTCAAATTAGAAATAATTTTTATTCTTAAAATAAAGGACCAAACATCTTGTATATAGATTGTAGTTACGTTTGCATATTTCTTCCTCCACTCCCTCCCTCTAGCCCACACCAATTCTGTATAATAGCATAGGAATAAATCCTATCCAGCATATGCACATCACATCCCCATGATTGCAACAGAGAGACAGCAAAGCCAAGGCTTGGGCCAGTTCCTCCCTCCTATTGCCTTGATTTCAAGGCCAGACAATTCTTGCTTGTGAAATTATACCTCGCAGCACTGATGTTTGTATTGATAGAAGGTTAATGCCTGTGTGAATGCATAACTTTTTTTTGTTGTTATTGTAGTTGTTGATTTATTGTCTTCCTGCATCTATCGCTCTTCTTTAAATTAAAACTCCCTCCAGATGGGGTCTCTGACACGGATTTATGGATCTGCAATAAAACCTCACTCATAACCTGTACAGCTGCCCATTCATCTTGTGCTAAAGAAGGATGCATTATTGTATGGCTATCCCAGGAAGGAAACGAAAAGAACCAAAAAACTAAAAACATAACTTTTTTTGTTGTTCCTATTCTTTCCTTCTGCCGCTGACTCCTTAGAACTGTTAATTCCAAACCATTTGTCGGTTGAGGATGGGAAAAAACATTAAACACAATACAATCTGTTGGAACCAAGGCTGGACACTTGCCTTCTCATGGGCAATATAGAACATATATTTCCTCAACTTAATGTAATTGTTGGAGGAAAATTCTGAGAGTGCCTTGGACTGCAAGAAGATCAAACCAGTCCATACTCCAGGAAATAAAGCCAGACGGCTCACTTGAGGGAATGATATTAAAGGCAAAACTGAAGTACTTTGGCCACATAATGAGAAGACAGGATACCCTGGAGAAGAAGCTGATGCTAGGAAAAGTGGAAGGCAAAAGGAAGAGGGGCCGACCAAGGGCAAGATGGATGGATGGTATTCTGGAGGTGACGGACTCAACCATTGGGGAGTTGGGGATGGTGACGGCCGACAGAAAGCTCTGGCGTGGACTGGTCCATGAAGTCACGAAGAGTCGGAAACGACTGAACGAATAAACAACAACAATGTAATTCCAGATGTGCTAGGACTCCATTCCCCTGAATTCCCAACAGGTTGACTAGGAATTTTGGGAGCTAGTATCCCAACATGTTTGAAGGACACAAGTTTGCAGAAATTATTAATTTAGGACTTAAATATGAGGGAGGCCTCATTGTCTACAAAGCCCATCTCTGGTTCAAAATTAGTTCCTGCATGTGAGTAAAAAGAAGTTTTTAACACTGGTCTACTTTTAATCGGAGGTCTGGCTTTGTTACATTGAAAAGCTGTGGATCTGGTCCATTGGTGGATATAGAAATGGCCTGAATTTCTGTATATTTTGGCAACTATTGCAGGTTAGAACAGCAACTGTGGTTGCCAAACTAAGAGTCTATTTAAGGATGGGCTAAAATGGTTCTCTCCATGTTGCCACATAATTTTTTTGGTTGGGGAGGAGGGGGAGGAGATAAATAAGGAAGGTTGCTGATGGCTAATGGTGTCTCTTTTTCTAAATTATCTTCCGTCCGAAAAATCTCAGAATATTTCTCAAAAGTTTATCTCCCCTCTATTCAAGTGATATTTTGGCCCCAGAAAATGTTGCATTTCATGGCATGGGACCAGGTTACCTGAGGGACCGTCTCATCCCCAGAACATCAACCCGCCCCACCCGGTCATGCAGAGAGGGCATGCTACGGACCCCATTGGCAAAGGAATTCCATCTAGCAGGGTCCAGGAGGCGAGCCTTCTCTGCAGTGGTGCCCGCCCTTTGGAATATCTTGCCCCCAGAGCTGAGGCGGGCTTCCTCACTCCCAGCCTTCAGGAAGAATTTGAAGACCTGGTTCTGCCGCCTTGCCTGGGAGGGGAAAAGTAACAGTTCCACCTGGGGGTGGTTGGTGCTGTAGTGCCCTCCCTATTATTTGAGATTTTATCATCCCCTGGATTTTATACTTATTTATTCCAATTGTAAATTTCTGTTTATATGTTTTTAACTATTGGTTTTATTGTAAACTGCCCAGAGTCCCCCATTGGGGGAGATGGGCGGTGATATAAATTTAAATAAATAATAAATAAATAAATAAATAAATAAATAAAAATAAATCAGTAAGTTGGAGCTATACATGGTCTTCCCATCCGAAAGGACTCCCTTTGACTATTTACTTCTACAGAGAAATACAAATACTGATAAAATCTTATCCCAGTTTAGACATGTTCCCTGTTGTAGTTGCTACTCTTTGATTTCTTCCTTCTCCAACTTTTTCTTCCTTTTTCAATTCTTGTTGATCTCAAGATTCCCAAGTAAAAGCAGAAATCACATCATTCATTTTAATGCTATTATAAAAATCATCATATAGCCTGTGAAATCTGCCTATATGAAGAACCAAATCATACCTTTCTTCTTCTTCTTCTTCTTCTTCTTCTTCTTCTTCTTCTTCTTCTTCTTCTTCTTCTTCTTCTTCTTCTTCTTCCCCTCCCTCCCTCCCTCCCTCCCTCCCTCCCTCCCTCCCTCCCTCCCTCCTTGTAGTAGCATCATATTGTCATATTGTGATTCATTTCCAGGACCAGAGAGAGGCATCAAAAGACAGACTGAAAATGAAAACATTCTGTCTACTCATCCCTCTAAAAAGAGCTCCCATTTTGCCCTTCAAGTACATTATGTAACTAGCCTGCCTTAGAGTTTCTGGGTTTGCAGTCCCCCAAAATCTGGAAGGTGCCAAACAAGGGAAGATTAACTGTGAAAGAGCTGATCAAAGCAACCACTAGCAAAAACAGATAAGTGCAATGTTTTTAGAGGTGGTATCTGGAGACTGACAGGCGAGTAACTTTAAGAGGAGAGAAATCACTATTCATTGTACTAATCAGCAATCTTTCCTGCAGAGGTTTTCGGCAGGATACAGAATGGAGTGCCGGTTTATGGTTTACAATGAGCAGACTGGCTCAGCTGATGGATGTCAAATATGTCATGATGTATATCATAGAGTCAGGAGATTTAATGGTGTAACTCTGTCGCAGGCTTGGAAGTCAGGCACAGCAGAGGCAGCAAGTGATGGATGGACTCATTTACATGTAAAATTGCCAGTGGCATTGACAGCAGTGGTATGCAGAGGGAAGATAAGAAGCAAATGGAGTGAGATTGGCTCCATTCCTGGTTTGGGAGCATGAGACCCATAGCTGTTTGAGAGCAAGCAGGCATGCCAAACTAGGCTTGGGCCCTTGTGCAAACAGTGGTGCATAGTGGAGCACATTTGGGGAAGTGGTAGGGCACATTTGTATATGTAGGACATTCCATGTGCAGGCCCCAGCAATTAAAGTTTTAAGAGCTTCTCAGATCACTGTATGGGGAAGGAATCTTGCCAGTCAGAGCAGAGAACACTGAGACAAATTGATCAATGACTCAGTTTGAGGCCACTCCATATGCATTCTATGCAAATATGCAAAGTATAATTTATATGCCTGTGCACATGTAATCTGTTGCTGGATCTTGTCCAAGTATTGTTATAGCCCATGGTTTGTAAATAAATGTTCTCACAATTATAAAGGTCTTGGTGGCATATTGAAGATTCATACTTTTCTTAAGCTTTAGGGCTTTCATGGTTCAGAGCCCACTTTGTAATGAGTGAAAATGGAAGAGCGAGATGGACACAGTCATCACATTTGTGTGACTGAGCATAACTTGAAGTCAGAAGATCTTGTGGTGCACAGGATTGGTTTCTAACTGTGTTATGTAGAGCACAATTATAAACGAAGCCTAATGCAGAAAGGAAAAGATCCTCACAGTTGAGGAGGACAGGTTTAATTTAAAATTCCATGTCTGAAACTGATGAGATTGAATTACTGCTTTGAATCAGATTGTCAAATTGAATCATCAGATGGATTCAATGTGCTGAATTGAATCAGGTGCTTCTGAATTGATGTGGTGATTTGATACAAGTCTCTATGTACCCAAAGACACCTTTTTCCAAGTCAGTATTTCAAAAGTAATGGATAATTTAAATTAGTGATTTGAACTGGTTTTTAGCCCTTTGGGTATTTCTATATTTGTATTTTTGTTTTGCTGTACTTGTAAGCCACCAAGAGTCTGTTGGATTGCAGCTGGGTAAAAATCAATTAAATAAGTAACTTCAAGTTGTTGGATTCAATTGGTGATTTGAATTAAATGAACTGGACAATCCAAATCAAACTGAAAAGTCAAATCAGACCCTGGATGATTCATGTCCCCTTACCATCAACTACATTAGCTTCATTTCCATTTGATAATGACTTGTTGAAGCAAGACATATACAAGACATACTGTATACATAATGGCTAATGTGGATTGTATTTCTCTCTGCCTCACTGGAAAGGCTTTCTCACTATACTTAAGCAGATCACAGTTTATAAATCTTCTGATGCTCAAAGAAGAATAATCTTTGCCCCACATGCTCCTGATACAGGGGGAGTTCATATCGAACAAACACTTGGAAAAAGATGTGAGAGAATTGTGTGAGCTATAGAGATGTTTATAGAACATGACCATCTTCCCAGTTGGCATCACTTGCAGTGGAAGGCTATCCTCCTACTCATATGCTTGGACAGTGGAGAAGAAGGTGCATGCTGAATACATTACCTACCTACCTACCTACCTACCTACCTAGAGTGGCATGTCTGAAGGACACTTCTCAGGGTCTGTGGAGGGCTTTTTTTCTTACCATCTAAATATATGAATAGTGTGGATTCATTTCTGCAGAGGTAATGGTTGGGGGAAGGACAGACTAAGTGAACACACTCTTCCAGTCTACTGAAGTGCTTGCATGAATTCAGTTCACTTCCTTGGACTTTCATATATAAGTCTGATCCATTTATACAGCAATTTAAAATTAAATTACTACAATCATCATTATATTTCAAATAGTTACCCAAATAGTTACTCAAACACCTATTCTGAAATGTGATTTCTTTGTAAGTGGCCAGTTTTACAAACACTTAGCCCGCCGCTCACTTCTAGAAGTTTGTGCCGAAAGTTTGAGCTCCTCAGTGCAAAGCGATTCCCCATCCCTGCCACACAGACTCCGCTAATAAGTCTCCCCATATCTTTGCCTTCCATCTGATAATCCACTGGAACATATTTATCCCTGGTGAAACTGAGGTGCTTAATCCATTGAATGCAGTTGACTCCTTATCTTCCCTGTAAATTTAATGAGATTAGAGAAGAGAGAAGGAAAACCTATCTCCTACCATGCACACAAGAGAGCGAGAGGTTGAAAGAAAAATTGCTTCCCAAGAATGACGGGAAGGGAATGAAAATATTAGGCATTCCTGGTTGGTAGGATTGGTTTTGTGTGTGGGCATCTGTGCACGCATGTGTCTGTGCTTCCTTACAATGCTTGCCTTCCTCTTTCCTCACCCATCTGCATTTCAGCTGACATGGCAGTCAATAGAAGGGCCTAAATTGGAATGTTTTAAAGAGACAGGTTGACTAAGCACTGACTGAGCTGACCCTGATATAAGCGCTTAAGAGGCTTTGCAAGGGATTATGTGACTGTATTTTACTTCTGCTGCCTTCATGGTGATGTGTTGAGGGTTCCATCACACCACCTGCCTGCATGTATTTGGCAGCTCTCCTCTTTCTGGAATGGGTGGAAGGAAGTAGCAAGCAACAATTCAAACAAACAAACAAACAAACAAACACCTTGCTTCCAAGAAACATACTGGAATAGATGGTTTTCTCATTTCTCTTCCATTAAATCTTTATCCAGTGAGGAAGTTCAGAGTTATCTAAGTCATGGTGCCTTCTGGATCTTTGACCTTTTGACCTCTAGCTGGCATATATACAAATATATAATGGTTATAAATTCATTCACATTGCTGTGATCCTGGTGACTGTTTGCTTTAGTCTGGGTGATAATTCTCAGAGCCAAGTGAAGATGGCAGATTAGGATACAGAGGGGGAAGACAATGTTTAAGATGGCAGATTGTAAGAACAGAAGGGAAAGACAAACAGGATGTGCCCAAATTCTGATCAAGAGCTCCAGACAGCAACTAATGGATGCTAAGATCCCTTGGACAACTCACAGGAATAGCAGACACCCACCATGTGCAGACATTATAAATCTTGTTAGCCAGTAGCAATCTAAGTTCCTAAAGAACCCAGAATGTTCTTTAGGAAGAACATACCCTTCTAAGTGTTCCAGGATTTGGAATTCCTGATCTTTCCACGTTCTTATGGGTTCTCAGCATTCCAAAGATTTGGCTATTTAATATGCAGACATGGTTTGCAGCATATGAAAGACAGGACAATTTCAAACAGACTCTTCTCTTAATATAAAGATCTCCATCACTTTCAACTATTAATAACTATGAACTATATACCGAGAAGTTTCCTTTAGCAATACCAAATGAAACACACTGACAAGTAAGTGAGGAGTCCTTGGTGCTCTCTGAGCCTTGTTGTTTTCTTGCAGATGTTTCATTGCCAGACTAGGCAACATCTTCAGTGCAGAAAGGGAGTGGGACTTGCTCTCTGTTTATATATCATGGCTTGTCCTGCTTGTGTTGGTGGAGGTGTTGTTCTCTCCTTAGGAGTTCCTTGATTGAGCTGTTGTTTGCTGCTTGGTTGATTGACTTAGTTAATAGTTCCTTGATTAGGGTATATTGTGCTGTTTGATTGTTCCTCTGGTGCTAATCCTGGTGTTAATCTTTGCATATCTGGGTATTGATTGCTGGCAAGGAGGTATTCTGGTCTTTTGGCTTTTCTATTATCTCTTATGAATGGTATGTAAATGTTGTTTACCTCTATGTGTCTGTTGATGGCTGCTTTGTCTGAGTAACCCATGATATATAAACAGAGAGCAAATCCCACTCCATTTTCACACTGAAGATGTTGCCTAGTCTGGCAATGAAACATCTGCAAGAAAACAACAAGGCTCAGAGAGCACCAAGGACTCCTCAGTTCAACTCTGAGCTACAAATATTCTCTTTGATTGGTACTGACAAGTAACTCCAGTGTATATATTCAGCAGGCACATAAGACTGGTTTCTCCCCTGGAGGGAGGAACAATTCAGTCTCTCCATATTTGGTAAAATTAGTACATCAACATGGATTGTAGCTTGTATAAAAGATGTAGCATGGATGCATTAATTTCCTAAGCCACCATGGATACCAGTGATAGCATCCAAATTATTCTGTCTACTAGGACAGGGGTCGGCAAACTTTTTTTGCCGGGAGCCATTTTGATATGCTCGTGCACATTTTGAAGTGCTCAAGAGCCAGGGGGCGGGGTTTGCAGGCGGGGACCAATCGCGTGGAAGGGGGCGGGGTTTGCAGGCGGGGACCAATCACGTGGAAGGGGGTGGGGTTTGCGGGCAGGGACCAATCGCGCACACTTAGGGCCTGCTGCCGCCAATCCCGCCACCCCCACTGCATTGCCCGCCGCGGCCACGCACACCATGCCCGCTGCCACGCCTGCCCCGCCACGTCCGCCACTGCACCTCCCCCGGGGTCCTTCGTGAAGACCTTCTCCTCCATCCTCGCTGCTCCCACCGCCGTTCCTTACTGCCTTCCTTCTTCTCTCCCTCGCCGGCACCCACCACCCCTGCCCCACCTCTGCCCACCCTTCTCCTCCCTCCCCCTCACAGAGATTTCATCTCTGTCTCCTTATGTCTTCTGTCTGCCTGTCTCTTTCGAAGCAAGCAAGCGCGCAAGCGAGGAAGAAGCCGCTTTCTTTTTTCATACGTCCTATGCCTTTCCCTCCACCGTTTGGCGTATTTCCCCACCCCCCTCAAGACTGGCGCGGCCTGAGGCGGCGGCTATGCCCCCTACGGTGGGCGAAGGCGTGCGCACGTGCGTGGGGGCAGGGGGAGCAAGCAAGCGCGCAAGCTAGGGAGAAGCCGCTCTTTCTCTACTCTGTGAAGTAGATGCACGGGGTGCCTGTCGGGATCGAGACTCTTCGTCCCACATTAGCACTTCACTTCCACTCACGGGGCTGCTTCTCTGGAGGCGTGCACGGAGGAAACAAAGTGGAGCCGGGCAGAGGCGGCCGGGGCGGAGAGGAGCGCCCGTTTAAAACCAGGCTCCAAAGGCTGCGGGTGGAGACGTTGGTGGCCGGCGCTGGAGGAGGGCGATTGATTCTTCCTCCTCCCGCCCTCAGGAGCCTTCCAACTTTCGCCCGAGTCGGGCAGCGTTTCCAAAGCGGCCCTTCGGATCCTATCCAACGGGACGCACACAACCCCCCTCCTTTCGTTTAAAATCGCGATCAAAACACGCGGCAATAAGCAGGTAGACAATGGTGGCCTGAAGCAGTTACTTGAACCGTCCAACTTTGAGAGAGCCATCTCCAGTGACAGCAGAAACGCCAGAACTCAACTCCAGAGGAAAACATGGGGGGGGGGGGTGTCATAACGGTAATTTTAGCAAAAGGACCACATAGGGAAAGGAGGAGACACTTTAGAGGGTAAGTTAGTATCCCAACTTCATATCCCCTCCCCGGAGAAAAAAGTGCGACCCTTTCCTTGGGGGAATTTCTGTTGGAAGAGTGGAATACGGTCACTTCGGGGGGCAGCTGTTGCAGCTAGCTGCTAGCACCTTAACTGCCCCCCACGCCCCCCCCCACGCGCCCGCACGCTTCTCTAACCTACCTGCTGCAGGGGGCATTTCCAAGCCTAACAATGCCTCCCCCCCCACAGCTCCAAGAGTTGAGAATCGGGAAGGGCCACGTGTCTGTGTGTGTGAGAGAAGAGGCCGGCGTTGCAAGCAGCGCGCAGGCATGGGAGAACTAAGAATTGGGGGTGGCTCACAGCGTGTGCGTGTGAATGCGTGAGAGGGCCGGCCAGATCCGAGCCTTTCCTCCCCGATGGGGTTCAGGGTCTGAACAGGCAGCATGGCTGTGGGGAAGAGGAAGGCTCTCTGTCCGGCTGGTCGCTTTTTCGCTTCACCCCCGGACTCGGCGGTGAGGTTTCGCACACGTGCGCCGAGGCCGCGTTTGAGACTGGGAGCCGGGCGGAGGGAGAGAGAGGGAAGGGGGGGCGTCTCGCTTCTCTAACCTACCTGCTGCAGGGGCATTTCCAAGCCTAACAATGCCTCCCCCCCCCACAGCTCCAAGAGTTGAGAATCGGGAAGGGCCACGTGTCTGTGTGTGTGAGAGAAGAGGCCGGCGTTGCAAGCAGTGCGCAGGCATGGGAGAACTAAGAATTGGGGGTGGCTCACAGCGTGTGCGTGTGAATGCGTGAGAGGGCCGGCCAGATCCAGCCCTTCCCGATTCTCAACTCTTGGAGCTGTGGGGGGGGGGAGGCATTGTTAGGCTTGGAAATGCCCCTGCAGCAGGTAGGTTAGAGAAGCGAGACGCCCCCCCTTCCCACTCTCTCCCTCCGCCCGGCTCCCAGTCTCAAACGCGGCCTCGGCGCACGTGTGCGAAACCTCACCGCCGAGTCCGGGGGTGAAGCGAAAAAGCGACCAGCCGGACAGAGAGCCTTCCTCTTCCCCACAGCCATGCTGCCTGTTCAGACCCTGAACCCCATCGGGGAGGAAAGGCTCGGATCTGGCCGGCCCTCTCACGCATTCACACGCACACGCTGTGAGCCACCCCCAATTCTTAGTTCTCCCATGCCTGCGCGCTGCTTGCAACGCCGGCCTCTTTGTTCCTGCCTTCAGAAATTAAGGAGAGGGAAATAAACTGTCCCCCCAGTAGCCCCCCCATAATCGGAGGACAACTACCACCCCCAAGATTTACTTCAATCAGCTGGGGACGCCTTACTCGCCCCATCCCGATCCTCCCATTGCCGGGACAAAGTGGCTTCCCGCCAGAGGCAAAGGAAAGAAAGGGTAGAAAAGTTTGTGGCACTGGGAGCAACATCACATACAAAAGCCTCCACGGCGCCCCTCTTTCAGGGAGCACCCCTGTCCCGCAGCGCAGAAAGGAAACTCAGCCCACGAGACCTACACAGACGGGGAAGGAGGCCAGGGATCGGCCTCCGCTTTCACTGGCGGTATGCCCCGGAACTGCTGTGGAGCTGAATGAAGGCGCTGGCAGCGGCAGGAGCGAAACGAGCCGGGAGGCTGACGGCGACTGTACGTGCGCGCGCGCGCGCGCCACACGTGGTATTTTGTAGAAGAGCCACACTCAAGGGGCCAAAGAGCCGCGTCTGGCTCGCGAGCCGCCATTTCCGACCCTTGTACTAGGATGACGCAGAAAGAAATGATCTCTTTCTAGTGCAACCAATCTATGTCGCTGCCAAATATAGGCTTTATCCTTTATGCACAATTTGTTATGATGTTCTTAATGTGCAGAAATCATGTGAATAGAGTGCTTCATGATTTTAAAAATCTGGCTTTTTTGGATTCTTTGGGAGTTATCCAAGAGGATGGACAAATGGATATTTTTCTCATACCTTCTTTTGCTGTTTCGGGAGAAAACCTGTAGTTACACTGGGATTTATAGATGTTTCCAAGTAGTTTTCATTGTGGTTGCCTTAGCCAATCAATTCATTATAAAATCCCACTGTCAGAATTGAGTAATGGGTAATGGATGAAGGTAAAATGTAAGCCAGGAACCAAGAAATATAGGATGGATTAAGAAATAGAAATGGAGAATGAAAGAGCAAGCATAGAAAGCAAGGTGGAGGAGCAAGACAGAAATCAAAACAACCCAAGAGTGCAGGACACACCAAAACTCTAGAAAACTTGTTGACCAGGACTTTTATCATTCTTCTATCCAGGAAGATCCAGTGGACAGTTTGGATGGTTGAGTTGGCCCAGTGCTAAGATATTCTTCCCTGTAATGGTTACCACAGGATTATCCAACCCCACAAAAAGGCAGCTCACAATCACTGCTTTTCTTAGTCTCTACTGTGTTGGGCCATTTCTTGTCCCACTGGAATATCACCAGTTTTAAACATTCCCCAGGATGTAGCACTGAGACTATTTTTGTTTGCTTATTTTAATTATAATTTCTTTCTTAGCCTGGTAGTCCTGGAGGAGCAGGGAAAGGAGAAAGCCGGCAGTTGTGCTAATGGGATTATGTGAACGGTTTGCTGATATGTAGCTTCCTTTCTGTCTTCCTGTCCCTGAATTTCATCCAGATAATTGAATTCTGTCTTTTCCTTGATCCTTGCCTTAGTTGCAGAAGGTGTCAACTGGCCCCCTTTTCTTTCCCCACTCCTGAGTGACACAGCTTTGGTAAGGCAACCATCCATGGCAATTATTGCATCTCCCACCGTTGTTATTACCTAACAGGGAACTGAAAGTGGCTCAAAGGTTGCTGGGAAATATATTAACATAAGCATCAGCTTGTGATCAGCGTACTTCCTAACAGGACTGAACCAAATGGATGTTCTGTTTTGGAGAGAGGAGTCAGAAACTGTTTGCAACTGCACAAACAGAGCTTAAGAGTGAGGACAGGAAATATTGCTTTCATGTTGAATCCAGTGTGGTTGGCAACACTGTTCAGTGGCTTTCAGCTGGACTAGTACAGAAAAAAAAGGGGGCTGTGAATGCAAGCTTCTGAGAAATCTATTTCCTTCATCTCAAAATTACAATTTCTTATAGATGGTATTGCTCACCCAGTCTTCTGCTTCCTCATCCCTCCAGTCTTTGTAATCATGCTTTTCTGAACCACATGCCTGATCAGCTGTATCTCTTCTGCCTTCATCCTGTAGGAACATACGGCCTCCTTAGGCTGAGTTGGTCCATGGTTCCATCTACAGTAGATCAGTCTTATCAACTAGCAACCATTCTCTGTGTGGAAGCTTTTTTGAGCCCTACCTGCAAATGCCAGAGGTAGAATCAGGACCCTCTTGGATGCACCATGTACATCTGAACTCTAAACAATAGTTATTCCCCTCTTCTCAACCCTTGATAATCATGGCTACCTCAACCACTAACTAGTCAATGGAATGAAGGTGGTTCTCCAAAGAGACCTTAAAAAGGATATATATCGCCATTCTACAATTAGACCTGTTAGCCAGGCAACTATCTCAGGTTACTAATGGAATCTTCTTGCAGTCTGTTCTTTGTACTTCTTGGCAAAGACTTTCTGAGTTCCTATTTCTGTTTCTCTAATTGTGAAATATGCTTCTCTATTTCACACCCAAAAGGCAGACCTACACATGTTCTTTTACTCTTTATTCTTCCTCCCTCCCTCCTGAGACTATTATTCTGTTTGTATGAATGAATGATTGCTAAAAGAGAATAAAATTGTTGAATAAAAACAGAACGAGCCAGCAATGTCTTCTGTTCACCAATGTGTAAAATGTACAGTAATAAAGCACAGCACATAAATGAATGATGGCAAACCCCCCTCCCCTTCCACACAAATTACTGATTAGTCAAATGCTATTAGCATTTGAATCTGTGGAAAGAACAAGAATTTATGTCAGAAGTCTTTTCTCTCTTCCCTCCCTACACCCCCCATCACATAAACCTTCCACTTCCTTCTCCTTCTCTGAAACAAATACTGGATAGTTGCAACAGCTATTTTATTTTATTCTTTCCCAGTGTCTTGAATGAATAGCTGGAAGAGGGCGAGGGGAAGCCACATGCTGGGAGTCTCTCCTAAGGACTGCCTCTCACACTGTCAGGGTATCAAGGTAATGTGTAACTTTCTGTGTGAGCTTCAGATGGGTTCCTCTCTGTGAGTGAAATTCTCATTTCCTCTGACTAGATTAATGATCTCTTATTCCAGGAGCCAAAGGAGACAGAGGAGAATGAAAACCAGCAGGGATATCAGCAGAAAAATCCTAGTTGAGAATTTTTTTGCTTCTTGATGAGGGCTGAAATTATGAAGCTTGTGCCAATAAGAGTCATCTCATAGAACTTCTCTCTCTCTCTTTCTTAGCTGGGCCCTCTTAGCCTTTTTCCAAACAGGAAACCTGAATGATGCAGTTTGAAGACCACACCTAGCAATGGGAAACAGGGATTCATGTAATTAGATAGAACAAAATTGTCTGTTCTTGGCAAACTGGAGCTAGGAGATTTAGTTTCTCTACCAGTCAAGCTACCCATGTGGGAAAGAAAAAGCTGCTGAAGAAACAGGAACTGCCAATCTGTGTCTCTAAAGTTGGAAACTAGGCTAAAAAAGTTATGGAACTAGCTTCAACCAGACAAGAAACAGAACATTTTCTTACTTTTCCAGAAGAGGTGATTAATAAGGGTGCACGTTGAAACTGTGTGTGTGTTTTTAATGAGATATTTCACTAATATAGAGTATTAACATAACATTAACAGTAGTAATAACAAAACAATAAGGTAATAACAGTAATAACAATAACAATAACAGGAATAAGGTACTGATACAACAATAGTGACCCAATTGCCCAGATCAAAATATAAGTAGTACCTATAAAGACGCTTTTTAGCAGAGCATGGGCATGAAGGCCCTTGAACATTTCAAATATAAATGTTAACAATTTTAAAAGGTTGGATAAAACTTGAACAACCCATTGTTGTTGTTATTGTTGTTAATGTTTAGAAAGCAGGGAGTATTAAAGTTTTATGTATTGGTATCTGCATCAGTCTTTCCTTCCCAATCAATATTTCCCAATGGTTGTTGTGGTTTTTCCGGGCTGTGTGGCCGTGTTCTAGCAGATTTGGTTCCTAACGTTTCGCCAGTAGCTGTGGCTGGCATCTTCAGAGGACAGGAGCACAGCTAGAAGACTTGGGCACAGAGAGAATCTTCTAGCTGTGCTCCTGTCCTCTGAAGATGCCAGCCACAGCTACTGGCGAAACGTTAGGAACCAAATCTGCCAGAACACGGCCACACAGCCCGGAAAAACCACAACAACCATCAGATTCCGGCCGTGAAAGCCTTCGACTATACAATACTGTATTTCCCAAGGTTGAAATTTCCTGTTTTGTGTTTTTCCATAGGGTTTTAGGAGGACGGAATCTGTTCACTACCAGAGCCTTGTTTTTGTTCCCCTGTCAGCAATTTGTCCCAAGTCTTTCCCTGTGGTTAATTTATTTCTAATTTGCTAAATTAGTCCAAAACAAAAAACAAAAATATTCAGTACTTCATCGAGCAAATTCTTATTTAAAGTAAATAAATGGCTTCAGCTAGAATAATTGATTGACAAAATGCTTTAGTGGCTTCATTAATTAGACAGAGTCCTATAATTTCTTATTAACCACAGCCTCATAAATTAATTGATTAGCCAAGTTGAAGTTTGGATTGTGAGATGTAGAATTAAAACTGGAACCAGAGAGGTTCCAGAGGAAATGTATAGATTTTCTTCTTCTTCCTTGAGCTTCTGTAGTATATAGGAGGTACTCAGACTGCATTTGATGGAGTACCTTACTAGTAATGGCTCCAGGTTTTCTTTTTCTTAGGAGGATCAAGGTGCTCTGTGAAAGTTGGTGATTATGGTAACAAAGAGGCCAGGATTGGACAAGTAAGAGAAAGTCTCTTTTCGCCGGCTTGGATTTCATATGGGTTACAGGAAAATTTGGAGAGTTCACCCCTCCTTGAGGCACATTTTAAAATTCCCAAGGCTTCACCATATCTGCCAGCATCTTCATCCGAAGGAGTAGGGATAGAGTTAAACTCCTGGCACATTTGGAATTTTGAGAAGATTTCATAGGCATTTTCACAAAATGGTCATTCTGATGATTCGGTTCAGTTACTAAGCACCCTTAATTAGAAGGAACACTAGGGAGAATATTCCGTAACACCTTCAGGATGCCTTCTACCACCCTTGTTTACTGTTACCTTTCTTTGGACAGATAGCTAAGCACCAGGCTCTAGCCCTCCATCAGTTCTGTTTGCTAAACCAAAATCCCAATAAGTTAAGATTGAGGTATTCTAATGGACCATTAGAATCTTCCAAATAAAGATTTTACTAGAGGCTTGCTCTTTGCTTTATTCCTTTCCATTTTTTTAAAATAACAAATGTCTTTAAAAAACAAACATAGGTGGGGCAGGGAGCCTCATGGGCACCAAAGAAGGTTTCCATAGATACTAAGTAACCTACTAGACTAGGGAGACTCATATTCACATTCTCCTTGACCATGACATTCACAGAGTCAGTTGCTAAGTATCAGCCTAATCTACCCAGTACGGTTAAGGGGAAAAAATGGGTGTGTAAAAATTATGCATATGCTACCTTTGGGCCAGTAGATTTCTAGTGACAGACCTTTAAGCCAAACTTTCTAACTTCTTTATGTTCTCCTTTGGGCTTCTTGAAGATATTTTGTTGGCTATGGTTAAGACACAAGTTGCTTTACTAAATTCTCAAGTATTGGATCAATGGGAGTTGATCAGTCCAAATGGCTGTGTTCAGAATATAGAGAAAGTTTGGGGACTTTAGGAAGCAGTATGAAGACTCTCCCAAGTGAAGTCCCTATCCATCTGATTTCCCCAACTGTGGAAAACCTGAGACAGAGTTTAGAAGGTTATCCAGCTGGGGGTTCTCTTCCATATAGTATGCAAACTGCACAAAAGCAGCTTTGGCTGCACTCTTACTTCCACAAAGGATCAGCTGAAACTTTGGGTCAAAGTCATGCAATGCCACATATTAAGACTTCCAGCAGATCTCTGGACTTCCAGCAGATTGCAAATGTACATTGGGAATGATCCAGCTCTGTTTTTCTCGTGCCATTATGCTGACACCTTATAACATGGTGACTAGGCAATTGTCCACAAGAATTCCATGCTCCCATTGAACCTTTCCAGCTCTTCACCTCCTACCTATTCGTAAGACTATGCATTGTTCAGTAGACCTAAAGCAGAGCACCACCACAAAAATTATGACATGTGGAAGATGCTGAGTAGATTTTTGACACAATGATCTTGGGGGGATGAAATTGTCAAGCAAAGCTAATACCATAAACTACCATTGATGCAAAAGCATGCATTTTCTTTATGAAAGAAATATTATTAGGTATGTCCTCAACAGATACAGTGCTTCAAATATTCCATGGAGGTCACCGATGTCACATTCAAGTGAGCTTCTTTGCTACATTTTGTTTTTATTCTATACTTATAAAGCTTATCAACCCATCAAATTGCCATAGCCATGTTTGCTCATGTAATTACCGGCTGAGGAATCGGCAGCCCTGTTGTGCAGACAAGTAATCCCTGCCAATGTCGCCTCTCTATTCTAGAAGGGTCAGAATAATTTTCTGGTCTTTTGAAATGTCAGGAAGGTGTAAATTGTTCTAAATCTTTCCAGGAACTTCCTGGGGCAGTCCCATGGGATATTCAATTTGTGATAGGACTTTTTTTTTTGGGAGAACAAAAAAGAGGGGGCTTACAGGTTAGTTCATTCGTTTGGGAGCATAATTATTAAGCATCGTTTCATTTGTGTGGTTGGTTGGTTGGAAGTGAGGGAGAAGCCAAGTTACCACGATGAGGATTGAATGATGTCTTGTAGGTTGGTATGCTGTTAGCAGTGAATCATAGGGAAAATGATGATGAAAGTGATGAAAATAACACTTGCTAGTTAAGTTCTGAGAAATTATTTACAGTTCAGGTTCATTTTCTCTTTGTTCTTGGGGGTCTGTATTGTGCAAACAATGAGATGGACCTTTTTATTACAATAGAATGTTTCATTACATTTTTTTCCCTTTTCAACCTCCCCCTTGAGCAAGATAATTTATTTAGGAAGGATGCTAATCAATTATTACAGTAAAGATAGTTGTGCATGTGGGATGGAGAGAGAAAGAGAAATATTGAAGAACGAGCAAAAAACAAAAAGAAAAGCAAAAGCAAACCGAAAACAACTCCAAGCCTTTATCTCTTATCCTTAGATCTCTCTGTTCCAACTTGGCTTCCCAATCTGCATGTTCAAGATAATACTGGCCTATTTTTATGGAGTTATTGATGAGAATAAAACTATTTGAAAATTCTGGTTATCAGTCAGTTGAATACAAATTGAAAGCAATGGGGGCTTAAGTTAGTCCAGTCTTTTATTCATAAACTTGTTTTTTTTAACCTCTAAAATCCGATGCTCCCAGATGATTCACACATTACACTAAGCCATGGTTGTTGACTAAGCTGGATTTACCCATCATGCTAAGCCACAAAACATGAAGTAGTTGGGTGTACACAACATGCTATACCAAAACCAAGGAATCTCATGATCACATTTAGCATGATATATGTCAATCCAGCCCTATACATGCAAACAACAGCCCTTATTGTTTATTTTCCCTGAATCACAGTTATACTCCCTCCATATTACCATAAATCAGTGTAAGTGTTCCTATTTTTACTCCAGATTAGACACAGAAAACTCAAAACTAACCCATTTTCCTTGAGTCTGAATCCTGGAGCAAGCCAACTCTGAATATTGCTACTTGCATCTTGACAATAGATTCCTGGCTGTTATTGACAGGCAGCAGGGAGCAATATACCTCTGAAATAGCTGCAATATCACAGAGTGGAAATTCAACTTTCAAATGCATAGATGTAGCATGACCATCAATCTTTCCTTAGCAGCTCACAAGCTATCAAATGTTACCATCAAGTGGAAAAAGACCGTTGCAGAGGCATTCAGTTGCTGGAACAGTGTGTTCAGCTTTCTGGACCAATAAACACCTTCTAGCAGTGGTCCCAGACCAAGAGCTAGATAAAATCTGATCCCCGATTAAATATATCCCACAAGTTAGAAACCTGGCATCAGCCTTGAGATAAACATGCAGGGAGATTAAACAATATCTGGCATTTGTAAGTTTACAACTTAGAAAATAACCAAAAGAGATTTGGGCTGTTTGACCAAATTGTATTACTTTTACCTCGATTACAATTTTTTTAAAAAAAATCCTATTGCTGTCTTGCTACTTTCTCCCTTAAAATGAAATTGCTGATCCTGGGTGTACTGATAAGAGGAAAAAGTCAGCAATACATGTTTGAACTGCAGACCTAAGCATTCTTACTGGGCAGTAAATACTCTTAAACTCTGTGCCATGTGCACAGAACACATGGCATGAGACCAATGCTGGTAAAACAATACTTACTATTTACAAAATGTTTTCTCTATGATTTAAGAGCATTCCACATAATTTCAGATACAACCAGTATTGTAGTAAGTCACTACTGTATTATCCTATCGTTAGTCAGAGTCTGATGGTCTAAACATTTGAATGACAAAAGTTGTCTCTTGGTATATTTATTCAATGAAAAAGTAATTTTAAAAAGGATCACTAGTTAGCTTTCATTAAACAAGCCATAGGTATCCTCAGGGCAAGTGATATTACATGCATCATAATGTCATTTTTCAAATGAGGTGATTCTCTAATCTGCCTCAGTCACAACTCTCAGATGACATCATGATGTGTGTGACATCATTTGATGCCATCATGGCTAGGAAACAGATGCCTGCACCCAACTCCCATCTCATGATTCTGTAGAACGGGGGTTATTTATTTTATTTTATTTATTTATTTTCTATCCCACCTTTATTATTTTTATAAATAACTCAAGATGGGGAACATACCTAATATTCCTTTCTCCTCCTATTTTCCCCACAAAAGCAACCCTGTGAGGTGAGTTGGGCTGAGAGAGAGTGATTGGCCCAAGGTCACCCAGACAGCTTTCATGCCTAAGGCGGGACTAGAACTCTCAGTCTCCTGGTTTGCCATTAGCTCCTTCCTAGGGCTGAGAGACAGTGACTGGCCCAAGGTCACCCAGCTGGCTTTCATGCCTAAGGCAGGACTAGAACTCTCAGTCTCTTGGTTTGCCATTCGCTCCTTCCTAGGGTTGAGTGAGAGTGACTGGCCCAAGGTTGCCCAGCCGGCTTTCATGTCTAAGGTGGGACTATAGCTCTCAGTCTCCTGGTTTCTAGCCCGTTGCCTTAACCACTAGACCAAACTGGCTCGGTTGAAGGGCACTGCCCTGTAATGATGGATGGATGGATGGATGGATGGATGGATGGATAATAGAATAAAATGCTGTATGCTCAGATAGATAGTCAAATATCCTTCTGCAAAGCTAGGTAGTGTAGTTGCAAGAACAGTCGTTCTCTTTTGCTGCCCCCCTGTTTGGAACAGGAGTTTTCCAGAGATAACATTGGCCCCAACCCTGTTAGGGTTTCAAAGAGCCATTAAGAGTTAATTTTTCTGAAGGGCCTTTGGGTGGTTGATATGAACTTTAATCCCTAAGAATGAGTGTGTGGGGGTGAGTGAATGGGTGTGGATGTATTTCTGAGTGCTGCTTGGTTTCCCTTGGTGAAATCTTGCACGATGTTCTATTGCTACACTGTTATTTTATGTTGTGCTTTAATCTTTGTCACTGTGTATGGGATGGAAGTGACTCAGAGACATGTACAGCTAGAATGGCATTTACGACTCGGTAAATGAATAAAAGAGAGCCACTTTGGTGAAGTGGTTAAGGTTTCAGGCTAGAAACTGGGAGACCATGAGTTCTAGTCCTGCCTTGGGCCCAAAGCCAGCTGGGTGACCTTGGGCCAGTCCCTCTCTCTCAGCCCTAGGAAGCAGACAATGGCAAACCACTTCTGAAAATCTAGCCAAGAGAACTGCGGGGACTAGTCCAGGCAGTTGCTAGGAGTCAACACTGACTTGAAGGCAGCCCCTCCATATATTGAAGGGCAGCGTAATCTGCTACAAGAGACAGCAGTGTGCCAAGGACCCCCAAGTTAGCCTGCTGCTTCAGAGATGATGGATATACCATCCCATCATCATCAATGAAGTAAAACTAGGAAGCAGGCAATGGCAAACCACTTCTGAAATCTTGCCAAGAAAATTGCAGGGACTAGTCCAGGCAGTCACCAGGAGACAAAAACTCACTTAAAGGGGTGCATGTGCACATGTGCGTGCACACACACACACACACAAAGAATAAAACAAAATTGCAAATATTTGTGATGGGATGCAAACTTTAACCCCCCCCCCTTACAGGCCAAGTTGCAAGTTCCCCACCCCAGGTTTACATTGAAAGAACAGAGCTCCAGCTTATCTAAGTCCCCAAGTTCTTTGATTTTTCCCCCCTGCATTGGCTTTTTCTTTTTTTCTTTTAATATAACATCACTGCATACTTCTTTTGAGGTTTCTCCTTTAATAATCTGAAAGGTCACAATGTTTTAAATTGAAACAGTCTCTATTCACAGTCCATTTTCCATAAGTCATTTTACTACTGATGTGACATGATATCAATAATAATATGGTTTCTTGTTGCCTGCTACAGTAGTTTATGGAAAGGAATTTCGGAAAACATATTATTATAGAGAATAATGTATGGGCTCTGAGAAGACAAGAAATAATTGCATGGAGAAGTCTTTGGAGCATCATAAAACCAGGAGTGGAGCTGCCTTGCTCTTTGAGGTCCCCAAAACTAAACAAATAACCAATACTTAATAAATCACTGCAGCTCATTATACTTCATCGGTTTGCATTTTTAGTCACAGAATTGTAGCAATGCAGATGGTCAGTCGGGTGGTAGAAGGGCAGGTGGGCCAAAGGGAAACAAAGTACGGCTGGGTTTTGTTTGTTTTTTTGTCCTCAGACAGCGTGGTACCATGAACAGCTACACAAATTGGAAGTTCAACAGGTGCAGTTTTGCATATATTCCACCTGTTTGATATCTCTTTCCTGTCTGGAGGATAATAGTGCAGGAACATTGCTTGAAGGTGGGGTTTGATCTCAAGAAAGCATCTTCCCTCAAGACGTTCAAGGGTGACATCCTGATTTGGCTGTATGCCATCCGACAGCCTTTGCAGGGCCCAGTGTTCAGCCTAGGTACTATTTGCTCTTCAATGGGAGATTGAGACAGCTTTATTTCACCGGATCATGTTATCACGTTATTATTTATCCAGACTGAAATATTATTAACAGAGTTTAAGGCTCTACCTGAGCCCTGCTAGTGTTAAAGGTAAAGGTAAAGGTAAAGGTTCCGCCCGCACATTTGTGCAGTCGTGTCTGACTCTAGGGGCCGGTGCTCATCTCCGTTTGTTAGCCGAAGAGCCAGCATTGTCCGAAGACGCTTCCACGGTCATGTGGCCGCATGACGCGCGCGGAACGCTGTTACCATCCCACCGAAGTGGTACCTATTAATCTACTTGCATTTGCATGCTTTCAAATTGTTAGGTTGGCAAGAGCTGGGGCGAGTGCGGGAGCTCACTCTGCACGCAGGGCTAGGGATTTGAACCTCTGAACTTGCGATCTTCCGATCCACAAGCCTGGCGTCTTACCCGCTGAGCCACCACACCCCCATGTAGGGATATAGGAGGAGGTAAAAACCTTGTTTATTTATTTATTTATTTATTTATTTATTTATTTATTTATATTTCTAACTTATATCACCGCCCATCTCCCCCCATTGCTAGGTTGGCAAGAGCTGGGGTGAGTGCAGGAGCTCACTCCGTCACGCGGGGCTAGGGATTCGAACCTCCAAACTTGCAATCTTCCGATCAACAAGCCTGGCGTCTTACCCACTGAGCCACCACGCCCCCTGCTAGTGTTACCTGCTTTAAAATTCTGTTGCTATATTCTTTAACTTATCTGGATGCAGCCCTTCTCCTTCTCTCGTCTCTTCCTCCTTTTCTTCCTCCTCCTCCATTTCTTCCTTCTTCTCCTTCTCTTTCTTCATCTCCTCCTTCTCCTTCTCTCTCTCCTTCTCCTTCTCCTTCTCCTTCTCCTTCTCCTTCTCCTTCTCCTTCTCCTTCTCCTTCTCCTTCTCTTTCTCCTCTTTCTCCTTCTTTCTCTTTCTCCTTCCTCTCTATCTCATCCTTTTCTTCCTTCTTCTCCTCCTACTCCTCCTTCATCTCTTCCTCCTCCTTTTCCTCCTCCTCCTCCTCCTCCTCCTTTTCTTCCTTCTCCTTTTCTTCCTCCTCTTCCCTTTCTTCCTTCTTCTTTATCAATACAACATGTTCTTTCATTCCATATTCCTTTAGAAAGTCAGGATAAAAGAACCAGTGTGGTTTAGTGGTTAAAGTACTGGACTAGACTTCTAGTTTCATTATTAGTCAGGAAAAGTTTGACATGAACAATAAAAGCTATTGCATTCTGGCCCATGTTCATCTCAGAATGGCCAATAAGGGCCAATAAGGGCTGACGGGATTATTTTTTCTAGACATGGACTTAATTAGATCTGCTGGAATCTGTAGGTCAGGAAGTAGAGTCTTAAGCAGAAATTATTTCAGCTAGGTTAGAGATGAGAATTTGGGTGAAAATACTACTTCAGAAATTCTAAAAATTCAGAAAAATATATGGCATAGAATGTCTGCAACTTCCTTCCTTTGTTTTAGCGCTGGAAACAGTATTGAGTGCAGCTGTGTGAATATTTAGTTTAAAGATCTGGTTAGAAAGAGATTTGATTACATTTCTGAATGGAATTTGGTTTTCAGATTGAAGAAATGATTAAATTTGAATTGCCAAATTGAATTAGATACCTATGAATTTATTTAATTAAATTTAGGTTAATCTGGATGCCTTTTGCTCCTGTGTGCCTATGTTTTTAGCCCCTGTGTTGGTTCAAGTTGAATCAGCCCAAGTGAAATAATTTGATTCGTATTGATGTGGATGTCTAGATCAATTTTCTCAGTGGGGCTGATTATTCAAATCAGATCTACTCAGTGTTCAGACTGACTGTTTTAGTCAGACTGGATCTAATTTGCAAAAGGCTACTACTAAATTGAAATGAACCTTAAAAGTTAGCTATTTGATCTTGAATCTAAACATTGTGATCTTTATTGATAAATTCTTGATTCTCTCTTTTGGCAGACACTTTTTGTCTTGCCAAAGTAACTTGATCTCTTTTCTACTATAAGGCCTGTAATAGGAGGGACAGAGCTGCATTCCTACCTTTGATCTCAGAGGGAAGGCAGGCATCCTTATGCAGGTGGCTTTCATTATCTGTACTTCCCTTACCTGCTCATTCATATAACTGCAGTTCGTGAATATAGAGCAGACATGATTATCCACAGTAAAGAATATTGTATATCCAGGGTTGGGTTTTTTTTGGGGGGGGGATGTGGTTCTGTTTGCAGGAGGACTTTTGGAGTGGTGGTGGGTATTGTTTGTTTGTTTATTTGTTTTGCTATATATAAAAAGTCCCAGGGTCCCTCCTTGTGGGGGAGATGGGTGGGATATAAATGTAATAAATACATAAATAAAATAAATAAAAATAAAAAGGTAAAGGGTCCCCCCCGCACATTTGTGCAGTCATGTCTGACTCTAGGGGCCGGTGCTCATCTCCATTTCTTAGCTGAAGAGCCAGCATTGTCCGAAGATGCTTCCACGGTCATGTGGCCGGCATGACGTGCGTGGAACACTGTTACCGTCCCACCTAAGTGGTACCTATTCATCTACTTGCATTTGCATGCTTTTGAATTGCTAGGTTGGCAAGAGCTGGGGTGAGTGCAGGAGCTCACTCTGTCACGCGGGGCTAGGGATTCGAACCTCCAAACTTGCGATCTTCCGATTGACAAGCCTGGCGTCTTACCCACTGAGCCACCACGCCCCTTTGCTATATATATATATTAAGAATTTTAAACAAATGATAAAAACTAACAAGAACTAATAAAGAGTAAAAAGAAAAGAGAAATAAGAACGAAGAAAAAGTCAAAAGTACAAAAAGAAAAAATAGAAATAGAAGTTGCCTCCGATTTCCTTTATAGCAGGTATAATTACAAATACAAAATTACCTCTTACTCTGTGGTTTGTTTATTTGTTTTGCAAGCTGAAAATGGTGAACAATATCTCATTATCCATAAGTTTATTTTAATGCATTTAGTTATTTCCACAAGGTGCTCCAGTTGAAACTGATTCTGAGCGTCTTACATAGCCAATTTATACAAAGAAGGTTAAAAAAGCACAGAGATTAAAATACAGATAGCAATATAATAATTTCTAAATGAAGGGACCTGAAGTGATCCCCTTCTATAAGTTCTAATTGTATGGGCAGAACCAATTATGAGAAGGCAGTCCCAAAGATATCCAGGTCCTATGCCATGAAGAGCATTAAAGGTGGCAATCAGCACTTTGAATTGAATTGCACAATCATTAGGCTGAGATGGAACCTGCACAAATAATGAGGATTACCTGTATTGTGGTGGAAAAATATTCCCCATCATAATCCTTATGCCATTTGCTTTTCAGGAAAGGGAATCTTGGCAGGGCTTTCTTCTGAATGCCAACTGAGACACATGGTTTTCTTCCTTCCTTTGATTAGAAGACAAATTCTTTGCAACAAGATGTGAATGAGATTTCTTTCTGCTTATCGGGCTCTTCCCACCCACCCACCCCCACCCCCAACACAGCTTTCAGATTGCTGACATATTTTCCTCATTTAACGGCATAAAAACTTTCAAGGACAGGGAAGTTTTTATTCTCAAAGCAAGGTCTTTTTTTTTAATCTACTTCCAGAGAATATGCCATTTTCTTCACTGATACCCTACTTGCCTTCATCCTAAGAAGTTTCTTCTGGAAAGGAAGAGAACAACTTTAGAAAGCAAGAGCTTCAGACTACTTGACAAAGGGAATCTTCATCCAACTTGCTCAAGAGTGCTTAATAAACAAGGCTTCTTGAGCAGCGAGAAAAGAGTTTAGAAAGGCAAAATGAAAATGGGTGAGTTGATAGATTATTGAGTTTCTTTAATTATTTTTCCCAGTCTTTCCAGAGCCTTACAAATCTGATTGATCACACTCAGAATCCCCTCCCCCCAACTGTAGTCTACAGAGAATGCTAGATTTTGGACTTGAATGAGCTACGTGTTTACCATGGTGAAAGTTCAGGAAGAGTCATGGATGATAGATTGGAGATAATGAGAAGACCATTGCTCAATATTTGTCCTTGAGCTTGTTGATCATTCAGCAAACATGGAGAAAGAAGTTGCTCAGGATGAGAAATTAGACCAGAGCCTGCATTTATAATCAGGCCACATGGATCCCATTCTACTGGGTGAAAGCTGCAGTACATAGTTCCAGCCAAATTTCTAAGCTTAAGTTACCACTTTCCTAGGGATGCTGAAGAATTTTTAAGCAAACCAACTATATTTCAAATGCCTGGTTTGGAATTGTTGGGTATACAGCACAATTATGTGATGGAAGTAGACTTCTTAACTTTCACTTTTCCTGAAAGGCTCTTCTTTCTTAAAAGCCACATGGTAGGTATCCCATGAATGTTTAAGAATGTTGAGAATAGCTGAGCCTATAAATTCAAGCAATAAGGACCATTAAATTTTTTGTTCAGTTTGTTGTTTGATTAAAAACTGGAACTCACATTTTTTTCCTAAATGAGATGGAGAGGAAAAAAACCTTTCAGATATCATCATCATCAACAACAACAACACAAATGCAAAAGAATGCAGCTGGCAGATCAGTCCTACTCTTTGCCCCAGTTGAGAAATAATTTAACGTGGAGATACATTTGAGTTCCAAAATCATGCCCACTTTGGAAGCACTGATTGGGCAGATCTAAATCTTTAAGGGCTAGAATTACCACAGTAATTCTGTGAACTTCATTAGTTTGATAAGGCCAATTCTCTTGAACTAGCAGCAAGACCAGTTTCTACTTAACAAATAATGACTACTGTTTATAATTCTCTATAATTATAATTCTCTATTGCCTTGGAGTCAGATTATCAACTACAGCAATACTGTCTCTGATATATTAGCAAGTCTTTCATTCACCGGTAGAACCATATTCTGCTAAGGATTGTAACACTGGAGTTTGAAAGGGTGAAGCCTGTTAACTCCAAACTTAAGCAGATTCCACCCCTTATCCAAGAGATCGACAAGGTTTGCACAAGACCTTAAAATTGTTTAATAAATTAACTCCTTTTCTAGGCTTACAAAGTTTGCTGAATCATAAACAAAGCACACATGCCAGGATAGACAACATACTAAACCATTATCACACCACATACAACAAATTAACCCAGATTAAAACAATCCAATTTAGCATGGTGAGCCAGTAGGGTCGCTCAATGTTTAAGCATGTTCAATGAACCCAGACATTTTGATTTGATAATACCCTTTTGATTGTCAAGGTTTTGCCTTGTCTCAATCTCTGCTCTGCCACAGGTAGATCCTGATTCTGCCTCTCTTGGGCCTCCCCCAGGATGCTTGAAATAAACAGTTGGACATCTAACTCTGAAACAACTTGGAAACAAATGTAATGAAGATAATGAAAGGTTGGTCTTATAGGGTTCTCTAATGAATAACATCAAAGAAGAAGTAAGATCGGGATATTCATCTTCATTCCCTCTATTACATGTCCTGTTCATCTACCCAATGCCTTTGAGTTGCTGTTGGCAGATGCCATGTCCTTGCTGCAGAGGTAGAGGCTGACAGAAGGTGCACTCATCCCATGGGAACCCTCCCTGCACACTTTGTTATAAGCTGCTGATGTGGCTCCCCATGGATCCATGAGCTCTCTGCAAAAGGCAGTCATTGTGTGCTTTGAAGCCTGAAACCTTGAGAATTTCAAACAAGCAGGGGACAAGCAGATGATCTATGGAAAATGACTATCTAACAGGGCTAAAAATTGTTCTTGTTCATTAACTCTTCCCTCCCTCTTTCACCCACCAGCTCTGCCCAAATTAGTTCTATTTACTTTCATCCTATTCACACTTAACACCAAAGTTCTGAACACACACAATGCATAGCTTCGTTTCAACTGAAATGTTTAGCTTCTTATTTCTTCTTTGAATTACTTTTTAGAATTTTGTCCTATTTTTGTCCCCCTCCGTGTCTTGGGAGAAAAGGACAAGGCAGTTTGGAAGAGTCAAGGGAAAGAGCAATATGATATGAAGAATTGTGTAGCACATGTTCTCTTCCATTATGTAAGCCTTTCTGGAGGAAAAAGAAATCCTCTGTGGGAATACTTTTCAGAAGGGGTACTTTGCAGACACCAATCCAAATAGGACAGGACTAGCTTCTGCATACCACACCTGTGTGGAAGGATTAAAAATAGCAGGGAAACTCTATTGGACTGCAGGGAGGGTGTTCATTATGCCAAGATTCAGTGTGATGTAGAAATTGTATTATTAGAGATTAGATTTATATTTACAGGAATCTCTCTTTTTTTTTTAAAGCAAATTTACAACCCTGTAGTTTGTGAATATGTGCTTAAGAAATTTGGCAATTGATGGTGCAGGAATTGAAGAAACTAGGAGAACCTGGTAAGATTCTCAATAACCTGAGAGTGAGATTAAGAATCCTGAACATAGTTCCTCCCCTGTCCCTCAAACTAGCAGATGCAGAGTTAATTGCACAGAAAATTAATGATTGCATTCTCTCTCTATGTTTGGTTGTAACTGCTTGGAATAAAGAAGAACCAGAAGTAAGATTCATTTGACCTTCAAGTCCCCCTCTGTTTGGCTGTGGGCAGAATCATCTTGCTAAAAGTGGTTGGTTTCACCCATTACACTGTCATATAGTATGGTTACTTTGATGTATCATGTTGTGTGAACCCAGCCAACAGTGGTTTAGTCAGCTTATCATGATTGAACAAGCCATGCTTTAACCAGATGTATGAACTTTACTACTGTGTCCAGAATATGACAGATACCTCTAAATCCCTGTAGAATATATCTTCTTTCCAAATCTTGATTTGGGGATGTCTAGATAAGATTCTACCAGACTCTGAACATTGTCTATATCTGTACCTCAGTGACTAAGCCCTACACAATATCTAATCATCTTCCTCTCATTTTTTTCCCTCTCCCCTTATCTGTTTTTCCCTTTTCTCCATAATTTGTCCACCAGAAAACAACAATCTGCAACTTGATAGATTTTCTGATAACCTTCCTTACAATGTTCCTCACTTTAATAACGTTTAAGCCAATCTGCCTGATGCAGTTGTAAAGGTCAATTAAATTCACCCTAAAATTCTCACTCCAGGCTCATTATATATTTGGAAGATGAATTAGAAGCACAAAGTGCTGCCCCAGAGGTTTCTGATACTTGAGTAACGGCTTAAGGGTTGCTGGGGGCAGGAGAAGGAAGGAAGGAAGGAAGGAAGGAAGGAAGGAAGGAAGGAAGGAAGGAAGGAAGGAAGGAAGGAAGAGTATTGGCATACATTCATACATAGCCGTGTTGCTGGGACAGGGCTGGATATTTAGTGAAAGCAGGAAGAAGAGATATGCAATATTTTACTTGGATTAAAAAATGCATACATTTGCTCAGGGAAAAAAGGGGGGCATGGGAGGAAAAGGGCATGCAGGGTGTAGCTTAAGAATGGAGTTTGCAGCCCATTAATGTTCATGGAAGGGAAACGTAATAAGACACAGGTTATAGTGGAATGGAACTGTGGATGCCATGCTGGGCAATTTGCCAGCTGTTGAAAATATGGGTATGAATCTCCACGGCCAGCAGGGGTGATGGCAGAAAGACAGCCTAGTTGTTAGCTTCTTTATGGGAACCAATTGTGGAGGCACCCCAATGTGAATTAATGGGAAAATCTCTCCTGGGGAGATTTACAATAACAATTGTGATGCTCCTCAATTCTCCTCCTCCTCCTCCTCCTCCTCCTCCTCTTCTTCTTCTTCTTCCTCTTCTTCCTCTTCTTCCTCTTCTTCCTCTTCTTCTTCTCTCAACATCTAGTGGATGTCAGTGGACTGGAGTTCCATTCTGTTTCTAAGGCAATTTTCAGCCCTAACCCTAACTCAAGTAATTAGGATTTGTGCCTATCTGAATCCATTGTCCCCTTCCTCCTCTGTTATAAATTGTGGGATTTTTTTCTTTTTCTTTTAGAGAAAATAATGGGATAAAGACAGGGGACACAGTATAAGTTTATAATATTATGTATACTGTGCATACAGTATAGAGGGTTTTTTTCTTCTCTCTTTCCTGTGATGCCAAGAGTCAGGCACCCACACTGGAACTGACTGACAACAGATTCCAGTGAGACAAAAGAAAGTACTTCTTTGAAGGGAGCAAAACTAATTTATGGCATTCAGGAGCTCAAGCTGTGATTTGCTTAGATGGCTTTCCAAAAGGCTAAGACAAATTTATGGTGGGGGAAGATATCACTGGCTATCTGTAATGTAGGCTAAATGGAATTTCCATGCTTAGAGGCAGTACATACATGTCCCAGGAACAAGAGTGGAAATGGGTTATTGACTTTCATACCTACTTAGAGATCCACCAAAACACTTGTCTGGTCACTGGGAGATGCAATTGGGAGGTCTGACTTGATATTTGGAAGTATTCTCTTCTGCTCTCTCATGAACTTCTATCCAAATTTTAATTGGGAGAATGGAATGGATATCAAAAGATAAATGGTTTCCAAAAGAGGGACTCATGGAGGAAGTGGATTTCTGTCTATGAAGGACAACAGAACCAATGGAGGAAAGATAACATTCTAGCTAGAGGGGGGGGGGGAAGGCTTGTGAGAAGCAATGAGAACAAGGAAAGGGGTTTTAGAAGCTGGAGGGCTATAAATGTGTTTGTTGTTGTAGTTCAGTCGTTTAGTCGTGTCCGACTCTTTGTGACCTCATGGACCATAGCACGCCAGGCCTTCCTGTCCTCCACTGTCTCTCAGAGTTTACTCAAATTCATGTTCATTACATCGGTGATGCTATCTAACCGTCTCATCCTCTACTGTCCCCTTCTCCTTTTTCCTTCAGTCTTTCCCAGCATCAGGGTCTTTTCCAGTGAGTCCTCTCTTCGCATTAGGTGGCCAAAGTATTTGAGCTTCAGCTTCAGCATCTGTCCTTCCAATGAGCAGTCAGGGTTGATTTCCTTTAGGATTGACTGGTTTGACCTCCTTGCAGTCCAAGGGACTCTCAAGAGTCTTCTCCAGCACCACAGTTCGAAAGCATCAATTCTTCGGCGCTCAGCCTTCCTTATGGTCCAACTCTCACAGCCATACATTACTAATGGAAAAACCATAGCTTTAACTATACGGACCTTTGTCGGCAAGGTGATGTCTCTGCTTTTTAATATGCTGTCTAGGTTTGCCATAGCTTTCCTTCCAAGGAGCAAGCGTCTTTTAATTTCATGGCTGCAGTCACCGTCTGCGGTGATCTTGGAGCCCAAGAAAATAAAATCTGTCACTGCTTCCATTTCTTCCCCTTCTATTTGCCAGGAAGTGATGGGACCAGATGCCATGATCTGGGTTTTTTTAATGTTGAGTTTCAAGCCAGCTTTTGCACTCTCCTCTTTCACCCTCATCAAGAGGCTCTTTAGTTCCTCTTCACTTTCTGCTATTAGGGTGGTATCGTCTGCATATCTGAGGTTGTTGATATTTCTCCCGGCAATTTTAACTTAAATGTATTTGGGATCCATTATGTTGTTTCAGATTAATATCCAAAAGTAACCCCCTGCAGTAACTAGTGTAGTTCAAGTTGACAAGATAAAAACAGAGGGGACCTCATGGAACATGCATCCTACCCATGTAAGAGATTAGCTGATTTAACGAGTTAGTTCTTCAGAGTTAGCCAATGGAATTTTATCTAGAAAAAAATACAATACATATTCTACCTGGAAGAGATATCTGAGGCTGATTGCAGAAAGTTGCAGAACAACCAAAGATGACAGCACAACCGTAGAGCACTTCCTCATATGTTGAAAATCCAATATTCAGTCTTTAATGGACAAGATGTCTATTTGAAGTCTAGAGACCAAATGTCAGGGAGTAGACTGCCCTTCGGTAAACTGCCAGTGCTCTAACTCATGTTAATGAAGGTTCCTATATTCACAAATATAGGAACTGGGAAAGAATGGACAGCTTGCAGGCCATTTATACCCCAAAAGCCCCATCTCTGAGGCATCCTAGGTTGTCCAGGATTACAGCACTCACATGCTGCCAAGTAGCAATTTACCAGGAAAATAATAAGAGAAGCAGAATTGTTGAGCCCACATGGATTTAAAAGGGTTAACCATTTTTACCCCTGCACCCTGCAGCCTGGGGTCAATGACAGAGCTACATAAGCTTGACGGAGATGATGAAACCAACAGAGAGCTTGAATTTGTCCCTGAACAATCCCCCAAACTTGAAGTTTCTCCATTCAAGGGTTGGGGTTGCTATTTCACAAAGCCTTCCCTGAACTGTGCTGCTTCGTCCCTCCAGGAATGAATGCCCCAGCCTCCCTTTTCTATACTGCCCGTTGCCAAGCAGCCAGGCCTGTTGCTTTCTGGCCAAGAGCCTTACTCACTTTGGCAGCAGGCGAAAGTTTTTATAGATGACTAAATAGATTGTAAATGAGAAGCAAACAAAAGGAAAGTGGATGGAGGGACGAATGATGGGTCCACAGGTGAAACAGAGCCCTATATAATGTGTGCTAATCAAGGCTGCGTCTGCAGCAGGACACGTCCTGCATTGATTCTCTTGGAGAGAAAAGCAGCCGCATCTGCTGCCCAGATGGTGAGCAGAACATTGGCTGGTACTGGAGAATATCCAACCAAGCTGGGCAGGGTTGGCTGTTTTCTTCCCAATCCATGGACATTCGGTTTTGTCTGAGTTAGAATTGGATACTGCCGCAATAGCAATTATTAGTGCATCAGTAAATTAACTCGGAAATTAGCCTTTAAAATTTCCAGCCATGTGATTGCTCCCTCTGTCATAGAATAGCCTTGCAATGTAGATGTTTATGCATTTTCAGAAGGACTGAGGGGATGGAAAACAGGCTCAATCCCCAATACTTCCAGATAAATGGACACAACGCTAAATTATATTGATCTGATCAGTGGCCTGAATTAGCCCAAGGCTGCTTCTTATGTTCCTAAGATGATCCTCTTTTTTGGATGTTTTCATGGAAGAGTGAACACCAAGAAGTTCTGGGAGTCCCTTGGTGGCTCTGCAACAAAATTGCACCTATGGAAATGGTCCAGTTGCAAATAGACTTTAAGCCAATGTTTTGCTTTGTAACATTGGCTGGGTCATATGTTATACTAAACTGTGATTTCTTTAACTGGCTTGTCAACTAGGCTACAGTTGGTTCTGCCCACACAATGCACTAAGCCCAAACCAGACAAAACACATTATGGCACTGCATGGCGAACAAATATATTGTAGACACATGCAGATCCCCAATCCTCTTCTGATGGAAGATGAGTTGATTTACCTGAAGGCTGTGAGAGCCAGTTTGGTGTAGTGGTGAAGGCATCAGGCTAGAAAATGGGAGGCCATGACTTCTAGTTCTGCCTTAGGCACAAAACCAGCTGGGTGACCTTGGGCCAGTCATTCTTTCTAGGAAGAAGGAGGCAATGGCAAACTGCTTCTGAAAACCTTGACAAGAAAACTGCAGGGACTTGTCCAGGCAGTCTCCAAGAATTGGACACAATTGAACAGGTAAAACAAAAAACAAAAAAACCAGAAGGGTGTGGGTTCTATGATCCATCCCACTTTCTTGTAGAGAAAGACACTTCCTTCTTTGGTCTATGGTCTGTATGCAAAAACTTTCACCTCATTGTTGCCCAATATGCAAAATAAAGGATATGCACCTATTAAAGGAAGATTAATCATCTGCCCTTTGCAGATTTATGGATTCATCATTCAAATTTAAATATACGTGCATATTTCAAAAGCCCAAGCACCACTTTTGTGATATTAAAGAAAAGTAATCTACAGGGGAGAAAGCAACCTGAGGGGAAAGGCATATGCCTTAATATTATAAGATGCCCAAAAGAAATAAAGCAAGGTGCCCTTAGAGGCACATCAATAAGCTTTTCTGAACGTAACTCTAGGGATACTTACTCAGCAGTATGTCCCACTGGAATGATCCCCAAGTAGGATCCATAGACTTGTAGTGGTGGAGCACAAGTATATGAATGTTCACTCAGATATAAATCCTATAGCATTAAGTGGAATATTCTCTGAAGGAAAAATGCAAAAGATTGTAGCCTGAATCCTCTGATCCATCTTGTTAAAGCTTCTCACAATAATACCAGAATGGTGCTCTTCAGACTTTTCATTTGGGAGGGTGGGGACTTGACTATGATTTATGGGAACTGTAATCATAGCTGCTAAGCTGGAACAAACTTGTGTGCCCCTAGATACCTCGAACCCTTTTCTACTGAGGTTTCCCTAAACATCTGAGAAGGAGGCTCAAGTTGTTTTCTGCTGATGAAAGCAGAAACTGCTCACGAAATTTGGCAGCAGAAATTTATTTTAAGAGCCCCACGTGAGCCCAGTTGCTCAGTCCGACCCTGAAGAGTGAGGGATTTTATTCATTTTCCAAAACTGAAGTGAAATGTATACAGGGTGAAATATATGTCCTCTGTATTCTTTTTTTAAAAAAGTTGAATAACGATTTGGTGTTTATAATCATTAGGATGAATCTAGAGTTATCTTGATGAAGGTTGTTATTGAGGAAATAATTTAAGTTACTTGTCATGAAGATATGGCTTTGGTCTCCATTTCAGCAGATGGAGGATATGCTGACAAAATCTGGAAGAGCTGGGAGTGAAGAGACAGAGGACTGAAGCCTGTACTCTCTCACTTGCCTGTTGCTGACTGATGTTCAGGTCCTTGGCACACTCTCACCTTTATTCTAATAGACAGAGGCAATTTTGTTTCAAGCATCCTGGGCCATACTTTGTAGAATAGTTCTTCTCCCTAATTTGCTGAGATGAGCAGCCCAGAAAGACTTTGCCTTGGTTTGCAATAGTTACACTTTGAACATGAGAATCTAGATTTAGCCATGACTGGAAAAGCACTCCAAATGTTATAAAGAAGGCATTTACTATAGAACTTCTGTTTCTTCCTTTAAGTTCTGTGCTGAGTCTTCTGATTAAATGTAAATAATAACAAGTGTTTATGGAAGGAACTCAAAGGAACCAGAGGCAATGCAATCACCTGGTGTCTTCTGGAGAAGTTCAGAGCTTTCACAGTTCAAAATGCCTGCTGCTGCTGTTATTCTTTCTTCCCATGTCTCAGGGACTACCACCACATCAGTCTTGTCCTTCTTGCCTCTCCTGGGAGGTAGAGAAAGTCTTCTCAACTTCTGTGTTGTCAGTTCTACTTTGTAGAGTCCTCTCTCCATCGTCCTTTCTTCCAAGGTCTATTTCCATTTACACTCACAGAGAAACAAACACACCATGCCCTTTCTTGCTGCTGACCAACTAGGATTCCTACTTCTCCTGTATGGGAATTCCTTATGATGGTGGAAGGTGGGAGTAAAGGGATGGGGTGAATCCCTTTTTAAGTATTTTGTCAAGTTCAGCAATTCCTATCACCCTTGAATGGTCACCAAAGTAGGTTCTTCCTTCTGTGTTCTCCCAATCGCCCAGATTTCTTTCTCAAGGCTGAATGGTACTCATTACTCCTATTATTGTTTCTCCTCCCCAGTTGCTTAACACTTTGCCTGGGCAGGTCAGAAGTTACAAAAAGGGTACTTGCTGAGTGATTGATATTGATGTCCTTTGCCATTGGCCTGACCCTGTCAATTGCATGGTGTCTCTCTTTAGTTATCTGTAGCTTGAATCATGTCAACTGGATTTCTATTTTCTTAGTGGAAACGTTTCGCTCCTTATCCAAGGAGCTTCTTCAGTCTGAGCAAAGTTGGTAAGGGAATCCTAAATATGTTCCTAGGTAGCTGTGTGACCTTACACCTGGGGCTAGGTCATGGTTATATTGAGATGTAATTTTTAAGTCCTTTTATCATCTAATGGAGGGTCGTTAAAATCACCATGCTGCTGTTGAGCTTCTGAAATGGTCTTAATCTTCCTAGGCACAGAAGACAACACGGGGAGGAAGATGGGGGAGAGTTTGTGCCTGAGGCCCCCACCTCTATTCAAGGAAGGATTTTCCAAGTTGGCATAAATGGATTCCTTGACCCCTCTCTCAAACCACCTATCTTCTCTGTCTAAAATGTGAACATTAATGTCCTCAAATGAGTGTCCTTTTTCTTTTAGATGAAGATAAACTGCTGACTCTGGTCCTGTGGTGTTATTTCTCCTGTGTTGGGCCATCCTCCTGTACATAGGTTGTTTGGTTTCTCCAATGTAGAGTTCAGAGCACTCCTCACTGCACTGGATTGCATAAACTACATTGCTTTTCTTATGTTTTGGAGTTTGATCTTTGGGGTGTACAAGCCTCTGTCTCAGTGTGTTGGTGGGTTTGAAATATACAGGTATGTGGTGTTTGCCAAATATCCGTTTTATCTTTTCAGACACGCCAGCCATGTAGGGAATGACCAGGTTCTTTCGTTTACTCTGAGTCTCAGCCCTATCTGTCGCTGTTTTAGGTCTGGTAGATTTAGATTTGGTGAAGGCCCAATTTGGATATCCACAGGCCTTCAGGGCTGTTCTCAGGTGCTGATTTTCATTCTTTTTGGAATCCATGGAGGTGGGGATGGTTTCTGCTCTGTGTGACAATGTCCTGATGACTCCTAGTTTGTGCTGCAGTGGATGGTGGGAGTCAAACATCAGATATTGATCTGTGTGTGTGGGTTTCCTGTAGATCCCTATTTCTAGCTTGCCACCGGTCCCAATGAGGACTTCACAGTCTAGGAATGCCAGTCTGTTGTCCTTGGTGTCTTCTCTGGTGAAGCTAATGTTGGCATCTATAGTGTTTATATGGTCCGTGAAGGCCTGTACTTCCTGGGCCTTGATTTTTGAAACTCCAAAACATAAGAAAAGCAATGTAGTTTATGCAATCCAGTGCAGTGAGGAGTGCTCTGAACTCTACATTGGAGAAACCAAACAACCTATGTACAGGAGGATGGCCCAACACAGGAGAAATAACACCACAGGACCAGAGTCAGCAGTTTATCTTCATCTAAAAGAAAAAGGACACTCATTTGAGGACATTAATGTTCACATTTTAGACAGAGAAGATAGGTGGTTTGAGAGAGGGGTCAAGGAATCCATTTATGCCAACTTGGAAAATCCTTCCTTGAATAGAGGTGGGGGCCTCAGGCACAAACTCTCCCCCATCTTCCTCCCCGTGTTGTCTTCTGTGCCTAGGAAGATTAAGACCATTTCAGAAGCTCAACAGCAGCATGGTGATTTTAACGACCCTCCATTAGATGATAAAAGGACTTAAAAATTACATCTCAATATAACCATGACCTAGCCCCAGGTGTAAGGTCACACAGCTACCTAGGAACATATTTAGGATTCCCTTACCAACTTTGCTCAGACTGAAGAAGCTCCTTGGATAAGGAGCGAAACGTTTCCACTAAGAAAATAGAAATCCAGTTGACATGATTCAAGCTACAGACAATTCCACCTGGATGACTGAGAACCTTCATAGACTCTCTTTAGTTACATTTTGTCCTTGTCTTTGGAAACTGCCAGACCTTCCTACGACTGACCTTTTTGATGGGTACAGCTTGCATCATCAGTTTTTTCCTTTGGCTACCTTCTGAATGTTTACCAAGGAGGGAAAAAATGGATTTGGTCAGTTTATTTTCCCTGATTTTCTTACCTTACCGACTGCAATATCTGTTCAGGCTCAGGGTTTCTGGATCGCAGGAAAGGATTGCAAAAAATAAAATAAAATCTGGGCACCTTTTCATGTACCTGCTAATGGACATAGTCCTTCTTTTCTTTAATTTGCACAAACTTTGCCAGCATTTCTAATAGTAAAATGCAGTTGATACATCTTCTTTTTTTATACTACCTAGATTTCATTCATGTATTTCCAAATTTTTCATTATTATTATTATTATTATTCCTATTTCTTATATATGGATTTTTTTGCATTGCTTCATGTTTCCATGTTTCAAAATTCTGAAAATTGTATGTGTGTGTGTGTGTGTGTGTGTGCATTTGTGCGTTCAGATGCTACTATATATTATACAGGTTCAAAACTGAATAAATCTAAACATTCTGATGGACCAAATTATTCAACCTTCCATTTTACAAGGTCACACAAGCCATTTGGACATGTGACCAACTAATATGCACACTTAATTTCAAAGTTAACACAACTGTGATTTTTCTAGGTTTTCTAAAATTTAACATTCTGTTGAGTTTATTCCATATTCTTTTCTTCTGTAAGAAAACAGGAGCATAACTCTGTGTAAATATACACACACATTTAAAAAAAAAACTTTAAAAATAAATTCTAATGTTCTTTCATATATATTTATTCTGAGATGTAGAATAACCACAAATGGTGGCATTGTTTTTAAATGCTACAATCCAAAATAATCTTTTAACCTCGTGCCCATTAACAGTAAATACTTGATCATTTCCAGTTACTTTACAAAGCTTCTCACAAAGCTATTGTGGTAGCATTTTAGAAGAATTTCTTGTATTTCCAGGAAATATAAGAAGCATTAACTAGACAACTTTAATCCATACAATCAACTTGTGTCTGTATGCGAGAGAGAAGATTGGCTCAAAGTCGTCCAATGGCATTCATGGCAGAATGTGGATTTGGATTTGTATGTCTCCAGTTCTAGTCTAACCTTTACACCTTATTGGTTCTGTTTTTTAATTTGATACTTCTAAATTTCATCTACATCTATTCTCCATCCCAGTGTTCCACTTCTCCTGATTGTTTCTCTCAGTTCAGCTGGTATAAAGCTTCCAGATGTTCAGGCTATAAAACGTTGCCATCCATTTTCTTTTTTTTCTTTTTCTTTTTTTATGTACTGTTCATAAAACTGTGCTTGGAAAACTACTGAAGCTTTAGAGTCAGCAGCGAATCAGTTTCTGTGCCCTCTCTGTTTCTCTCTCTAATCTGATTTGAAGAAAATTTTATGAGCCCTAATTAAACAGGAATTGTCCTGTAGTCACCCTGGCTGGCCAGGAGACAGGATTTAAGTGCCAGGCAGCTGGGTCATCATGACAACATGATCAAGAGTTGTCTGTGTTTTGGTGGTTGTCAATAGGTTTGTGAAACCATTTAAATGGTGTGGTAAACTCAGCATGTACAAAATCTGGTTGGTGGTTGACTTGGTTTGACTTGGGTCTGAGTTGGCAGCAGTATGTAGACTGATACCTCCTTCTGGCTACACCATGCCCTGCACTGCACTTTGAGTTCTTTGTGGGCAAAGCCAAGATGATGACAACTTCCTTCCTTCCTTCCTTCCTTCCTTCCTTCCTTTCCTTTCCTTTCCTTTCCTTTCCTTTCCTTTCCTTTCCTTTCCTTTCCTTTCCTTTCCTTTCCTTTCCTTTCCTTTCCTTTCCTTTCCTTTCCTTTCTTTCGAAATTATTATTGTGTTCAGTGTGAGAGAACTTTGGCCTTTGTGAACCAGTTCTGAGGTTGCCCAGTTCCTCTTTTGCAAAAAGCTTATGTGGTGGATCTCAGTAATGCTGCTGGTTCTCAGGAAGGAGGGAGCACATTCCAAGGAGGAGGGCAAGATAAGAGAAAACACAGACCAGGGATGGAATGTGGGAAAACTAAGAGGTTCAGAGTAGCCCCACCCTAGAGCTTTCCCAGGTTATTTCCCCTTAGGTAGCTTCACTCTGGCAGGATTCTGTCTATATGGTGTGAGCAAATAAAGAACTGAAGTTTGGTTTGATTGATTCTTTATTGTTCTTGGGCTGGGCCTGACATCTCTCTCCAAATATCTGCAGTCTCCATAGCTTCCCACTTGCCCATTAAATTAAGAAGATCAAATAGCAGTTGAAGGGAGCAGTTGATTTCTCCCTGGGAATTAGAGAGCCTCTGCTAGAATACAACACTGAGTTAAAATGGACAGGTATTTTTGGCTTATGTTCTTGTGGTGGATTTCAGTAATGCTGCTGGTTCTCGGGAAGGAGGGAGCACATTCCAAGGAGGAGGGCAAGATAAAGGAGACACAGTCCGGGATTGGAATGTGGGAGAACTAAGAGGTTCAGAATAGCCCTGCCCTAGAGCCTTCCCTTAGAGAGCCAGTTTGGTGTAGTGGTTAAGGCACCAGGCTAGAAACTGGGAGACCCTGAGTTCTAGTCCTGCCTTAGGCACAAAGCCAGCTGGGTGACTTTGGGCCAGTCACTCTCTCTCAGCCCTAGGAAGCAGGCAATGGCAAACCACTTCTGAAAAACCTTGCCAAAAAAACTGCAGGGACTAGTCCAGGCAGTCTCTGAGAATCGGACATGATTGAACAGATTAAAAAAAAAAGAGCTTCCCAGGTTATTTCCCCTTAGGTTAGGTAGAGTAGCTTCAGTCTGGCAAGATTCTGTCTATATGGTGTGAGGAAATAAAGAACTGAAGTTTGACTGGATTGATTCTTCATCGTTCTTGGACTGGGTCTAACAGCTTGTGAGGTTCCCTAACTGGCTTTCATTGGGCTAATTCAAGGACTTTAAAACCTTCTGGGAATATTTGCACAGTTCTGGATGGGAGCTTTGAACTTGAGTTTGAAAGAGATCCTCTTTCATGAGGATCTCAGATGCTTCAAGAATGGAACGTATCCTGCATCAAGAGAAGGATCAGCCCCATCCTATTTAGCAGTAGCTGCTGTACTCCAGCAGTGCTACATTCTCTCCCAAAAAAGCATTAGACAACCAAGTACCAGTTTAGGTTGCCCAAAATGTCTGGAAATAGCCAAAGGGTTGTGGTGGGAAGGAGAAATCTATTTATCTTGATCGCCTGGACTATTATGGGAAATGTAAAATGAAAGTTACCCAGCATCTGTCAGAAAGTTCTGACATCCAGCATATCAAACCCACATTTGGACCATCTCCCTTTGTTTGGAATCACTTGCCCTCTGAAGTAAAGTTGGCCCTGCTCTCATGGCCTTCCAGAAGCAGGTGAAAAGATGGTTCTTCCAGAAGACCCTTGAGGATTAATTATAAGCAGCAGTACCATAGAATTCTGAGAGTGCCTTGGACTGCAAGAAGATCATACCAGTCCATACTCCAGGAAATAAAGCCAGACTGCTCACTTGAGGGAATGATATTAAAGGCAAAACTGAAGTACTTTGGCCACATAATGGGAAGACAGGATACCCTGGAGAAGATGCTGATGCTAGGGAAAGTGGAAGGCAAAAGGAAGAGGGGCCGACCAAGGGAAAGATGGATGGATGATATTCTGGAGGTGACGGACTCGACCGTGGGGGAGCTGGGGATGGCGACGGCTGACAGGAAGCTCTGGCATGGGCTGGTCCATGAAGTCACAAAGAGTCGGAAGCGACTGAACGAATAAACAACAAACAGCAGTACCATATTCAATAAATTATAGCTTACTTTTAAATTGAGAATTGAATGGGGTTATTATTTTAATTAACTAATTAATTATTATATTGATGGCTGTTGTGTTTTATGTATAAGTTCTGTACGCCACCTAGACACCTTTGATTTCAGGCAGTAGAAAAATTAAATAAATCAATACATCTGGGCTATTCTGAATAAAGCTAAACTGGACTCAGTCACCTTTGTGGTTACTGGAGGTGGCAGCTGCTACTGGTGAAATGTATATGTAGTTTTCACTGCACAGGGAGATCTGAGTAGAAATTAATTTGTAGAAGAAGGCACAGTGCTTTTAATTTTCTAGCCTATAAGCCTTGGGAAATCTTCAGTTCTGAGGGTTTTCTAGCAGTACTTTTTCTTTTAAGTAAATGTTTAAAAGAAATGTTTAAAAGCTATATTGGAAATACAGCTGTGTGAAATTGAAAACCAAGACTGGCTGGTAACTGTATATTTGGGAGCAAAGTTAGTTGTGTAGCTGTGTGATATATAAAATGTCTGTTTGAAATATGTATCATACTTGAGACAGGGTTGCTGCTCAAATAGTATCTTAGTATTGAATCTGACTCACTTCCCTGTTAATGTGTAAGATTGCTTATCTCATAAACTGATAGTATCACATTCTTCACTTGTTCTTGCTCCATATCATTTCTTGCAGTTAGTGATAAAGCTTAGTGCTGATGACACTCCACATTATCAGAAAGAGGTGAGGATTTGACATAGGGATGGTATTTTCAGCAGCAGTCTATATCTGGAGTAACATGTAGTTGTGCCATAGGGTTGGCAGAAAAGCTATTGGCCTGGGACTGAATGTATAACTTATATAGTTAACATGAGAACATAAACATTTACATCAGACAAAGATGTATGGTCTTCATTCAACATTCTAGCATGGGGGCGTGGTGGCTCAGTGGTTAAGATGTCAGGCTTGTTGGCCGGAGGGTTGCAAGTTTGGCGGTTCGAAACCCGAGCGCTGTGCGACGGAGTGAGCTCCCACATTCGTCCCAGCTCTTGCCAACCTAGCAATTTGAAAGCATGCAAATGCAAGTAGATGAATAGGTACCACTTCGGTGGGAAGGTAACAGCGGGTGCAATGTAGACTAGCTCCTCGTGGTGCACCCCGGGCAACGTGACTTGTCACAGCTAAATAGTCTACATAGCTGGCTGCTGGACCTCACAAGGGATTTCCCAGCAAGAAAAATGTCAAAATGTCAAAATAAATAAATAAATAAATAAGTAAATAAGTAAATAAGTAAATAAGTAAATAAGTAAATAAGTAAATAAGTAAATAAGTAAATAAGTAAATAAGTAAATAAGTAAATAAATAAATTCATTCATTCATTCATTCATTCATTCATTCTAGCAAGAGAGTTTGAAAGGTAAATCTCCCAATGAATATAGATACCCAAGAATTCTTCAATAATTAGTGAAGGGGTAGAACAAACAATCATCTACAGCTTGAAATTGAAGGACCGAGAGCAAGGCAGCTTGGTTATTTATGATTCAACTCTGTACAATATGTTCTACCTAAAGGTAAGGAGAACTCTTTACCAACTGATGGATCGACAACCTGAGGCCTGATGGGACAACTCCTCTCCTGGATTTAGTCCAGTGTACACAATAAACCTGCTCATAGAAAAAACAACAAATAACAACAGAGTGATAATATTTGGGCACAAACACTTGGCTTAGACATTTCCAAAAGAAGATGCCATAACAGGATTCTCAGGTTGCATGCCTTGTGACAGGGCCCATAGATTGATTTTATTTATTTATTTATTTATTTATTTATTTATTTATTTATTATATTTATACCCCGCCTATCCCCTCCCTAACGGAGGACTCTAGGCGGCTTACATACATCATATATATATTTCATTATACATTTCATACATATACAATTCAATTTTAACCGCGCGCTAAGGGAAGGGGTAAGGGAACCGACTCTTCCGTGGCTACTTGGACTACAAGCCCCACAATGCCTTGCATTGGAGCCGGCTGCCGACATCCTGTAGATGAACCTGCTTTTTCCAGGATCCGTCGTAGCCACCGCCATTCCAGAGATCTTCCATTTTGGTGGGCGACCCCCGACAGGATGCCAGCAAATTTACCCACTTAAGGTGGTACCCATTTATCTACTTGCTAGTAAGATTGCCTTACTAGGGACCCCATGACCTAAAACAATTGTAAGAAAAATAAAATAAAATCCTGAACTAAACAAAATGTTTTGACTAGCTCAACTTCTGTACAAATTTTGTACAGGCTGTTCCCTCCTTTTTTATCTTGTACAGTTCATTCATGAAATGTATATTTATGCCTTTTTGCTTTTTGTTTAAAGCCATCCAGGCTTCCTTATGGAAGAAATTACATCCATACCACACATACATTACTCATTATTTTTTTAGCCAAGGCTCCTTCTGCCATTAAAATGCATTTCAAGGATTTTTAATAATGTTTAATGCCTGCATATTTCTCTGAACTGGGCCAAAGCATGCCAGCAACTTCCCCGAAGCAAAGAAAAACAGTGTTATTGCAAGGAGGGCTGTTTGGGAAGCTTGTGTCCAGGTGGAAGGAATTCAGCCCTCCCTCCCCACCAATTTTGCTCTTTTGTCCTTTCTTTCAAATGCCAAGAGAAAATGTCAAAGAAACGACCCTCTAGGAAATAACTCCAAAGTTCAGATAAATTGTCAGACATAATTTTTGTTTGCCTCTTCCCAGAAGGCTGGTAATAACAAGTGTAATTAGTTATTACAATTTTCTTCCTTCCTCTATCTATAGTTAGCTGTTAGCAAATTGAAAGCCTGAAAATCTCTTTCCCTCTCTTTTAAACATGAATTCAAGAACTGTTTTCACATATTCTAAAAATAAGCTGGTTCCTTCATCCAGCACATAACTCGTGTGATAATTTATGGCAATAGAGGATGATGCTCCATTAAAGATGCATTCAGTCACTTTGAAAGAACCCCAATGCATTTTGGATATTGGACGGAAACATGTTACCATTTGCCTATCTCCCTATCTTTTGATGATGCATCTGGAGATTTGCATTTGAATATTTTGAATGTGGATTTTCGTTCCTGGAAGAGGTTGAAGCTTTTTTAAACTGCAACCCTTTTGCCTTTACCCCAGGAATAAGTTCCATTACACTCAGCAGGATTTCTTCTGTATAGACATTCCTGGGATTGTGGTCTGTGTGTGTGTGTGTGTGTGTGTGTGTGTGTGTGTGTTTCAAGTTCTACCAGGATGCTGGAAAGATGATCACTGGCTAACTTAACAAAGTTTTAAAATATTATTTAACACACTCCAATGCAATTGCAGAAAAATTGTCAGACATTAACTGGCTTTCAGCCTTTTACTAATCCTCCATGGGTCTCCCTATAAACATTTAATGGAAAAAAATTATAACCAGAAATCATTACATCGTGAATTATTGCTCTTCTTGATGGCAATATTTAATAACTCATTTTTGTTTTACTGTGTCACTTTTAATGCTCTGATGGGGATGTTACAGAGGTATTGTATCCATGAAACTCTGGAGTTGTGAAAGCAGAATTTGGCCTGTCAGCTGAAACTAATTCAGGTGGGGATTCACATGAATCTTGCTCAGCCAGTGTGATAGCTTTGGAATTATTCTTTTTAATACCCACCAGTTGGACCACTGTGCTTTATTTCCTCAAGAAATGTATTCAGAAATAAGATTTGTATGCTTAGGACTTTAACCCAGACAATATAGCAGGGAACCATTCTTAAATGGGAAAAACAGAGGGATCCAAACATGTCTAGGAATAACTAGGGATGCTTCAGGAATTAGATTTTCATACTTGTACTGAATTGTGCTTTCAGACTTGCAAGATTCTGTTAATGTAGCTTTACAATTAAGTAGAAATAGCTTATCTGGTTGTGTTTCCTGTCTAGTGTACCTGGTAAGGCTGACAATGCATAAGTTAAAAACAATGTTATCAATCAAGGGACAGTACAACTTCCGTTAGCTTGGGGGTGATACGGAGGTTTTGTGATCACTGAGAGTTGCATTCCCAAAAGGAAAGGGGACCATAAGCATCTGTAAGGCTTGAGACAATAGCCTGGAATGAATGAAGAAAAAGTTTCTGCCTAGCAAGAAGTTTTGGACAGAGAAAAGTGAACAGTGGATTCAGTTCTCTAGGGATGCAGAGGTGATACCCTTAATGTCAGGAGTTCAGAAATTTGTAATGCAGAACAGTAGTAGAAAATATGAATGGCTTTTTTTTTAATGAAATATGGACTGTTAACCCTTCGGCTCAGCCAGCTCCCCTCACCCCCACTCCACCAAGTCTTCCTAACCTCAGTAAATTTCACTTAAGCAGTGTTATTGTAGCTTAATGGCTAAACTTCAGGTCTGGAAAAAATGGATTAACCCAAAGCCCCATTGATATCAATGAGCCTCCATTGCCTGGATTTCAGTGGGGCTTAATGTCCTCTCTTGCTTGTGGCTGCTGGCCAGGAAAATGCTGCATTTGCCTGTAATCCAAAAGGTACAAAATCATGAATGTAGTCTAAATGAAACAAATGATAGAAGCAACTATCTTTTGATTCAGCCTTGGCTATAAAATAGTATTACTATTAGATTTACAGTATATCCCACCTTAACTTAGCAGAATTCAAGGTGTCATATATAAGTCCCCTTCTCCTGTTTTCTCCACAACAACTACCCTGTGAGATGGGTTGGGATGAGAGAGATTGGCCCAAAGTCACCCAGATGGCTTCCATGCCTAAGGGAGGACTGAAACTCACAGCCTCCAACTTTCTAGTGCAGTACTTTAACCACTATTCCACTATTTTATTTCAATGAATGGTGTTACTGTTTTTTAAACCTTAGATCATGAGAACATTGCAACCATTTGAGCAACCTTATTGGGTCTGGAAATGCTTTGCCTGTAGCCCACTGTTTTATTGCCAGCAGCAGCCAATGAAACTCTTCATCGTTTTTGCAGAGGTACATTCTCTGTGGTCATGGAGGCCCCATTAGTTATCAAGGCCAATTCTTCTATCCGAGTTGTAGCTCCCACCTCCTCCTCTTCCATACTGAATTGCCATTTATTCATTGAATTGTAAATTTTCCAAGTGCGGCATGACTTTAGATGTTTCCAGATGTGAGGAGCACTGTTTGTAGATGTACATGAATACACAAGCTTGCCTCCTAATCTCAGACTCCATCTGGAAGATCAGTGATAATTTCTCTGGCTGTCACTACTTCCTGGGATTTCTGGCAAAAGGAGTCTTTCCCAGTGATGTGTTGCTGTTCACCTGCATACATAATCTAGTTTTCTATTTGGAAGGGGGAACCTGAGGTCCTGTACATGTTGTTGAATTACAATTACAACCTATTTCTTTATCCATCCAATTTATACTAGCCTTCTGTGCTGTTAGCCATTCTAGGTATAACTACTGGGAATAGCAACTCAGCAATCTCTGAGAGTTATGGGTGGTGTAGAAGACTTGTTAAGGCTGTGTTTTGCTGTTTTAAAGTTTCTTGCCCATATCTGTGTGTTTGCTTTTGATTTTTAGAATTAAAAAGAAAAAAGAAATGGAAAAGTAGCACGCGGCAACACACTCATCTCCCATTGCCTTGGCTGTTACTCAATCTGAAAACCGTTTAGGATGTCTTCTACAAATGCTATCCTCTTAAGAGTTTAGTTTTAGATTCTGTGATAAGCCATATTAGTGTCTACATTTTGCATGTTAGGTGAATCCAGACATTGTGCTTGGAAATTGTGGTTTATAGTTTAACCCTTTGCACAGCCACGGGCATTTGCTACAAACTGTGATAACAGTTAATGACAAAATAACAGAATATACAGTACATTGTAGCATCATGGCATAGTCCCCAACCTTTCATAAGTAGTAAGTCATAGGGTATGCATTGTGACATCATGATGCACATTTCATTATTTTCCCACACTTGCTCTTCCCACAGACAATTACATGTGCAATGACAATAATTTGTGGCTGCATCATCATCATCATCATCATCATCATCAACATCATCATCATCATCATCATCATCATCTAGCTTGATGTGTAAACCCACTGTAAACAATGTCACATTTGTGTGTGTGTGTGTGTGTGTGTGTGTGTGTGTATCTGTTGAATCATAAATATTGGAGCAAAAATCTGGACTTCTTTTCCCAAAAGATCATGATCCCAGCTGTTTCTGAAAATATATGTTTTCTAGTCTTCGGCACAGAGAGAGGAAGGAGGGAGAATATTGAATTTCTTAGAAACAGAAAAATGCAAAGACCAGCATTACACTGCAGAAAACAATGGACACAGAGAGGAGGAAAATAAAGTATCTTAGATGTTTATCCTCTAGTGTTTCTTGTCAAATGTCCAGGCTAATTTTTCAGTGTCTTCAGAACAATGCAAGCATCTTTTCAGATTCCCTTGGAAACAGCTTATGCTATGGCCCAGTGAATGACCTTCATGGAGAAGCATTTCCTAAGAGATTTTAAGGCTTATTGTTATGTTACAGTGCATTATCCACTGGCCATTAATGAACAGACAGAAATTCTCTAACTTGGGGCAGAGACTTGACCTCTAAGAATTGGTAGTTAAGAAGAGAGGTTTTTAGTTTTGATTTGTTTTTTTTTTGTTTTGTTTGTTTTGTTTTTTTGTTTTGTTTGATAAAGGACCTCTGGATATGCCAGCTCCTTTAAAGCAGCAGTTGGCTAGGGCCATAGTTGGTGACAGGATCTTGGACCACAAGAGTGACTTGTCTGATCCAGTTTGGCAACCTGTGCCTTGCTAATTATACCCAGCAGGCCAGCCTAGCCTTTTAGAAGGACATGTAATGGGCAAGAATAATGCAACAGCAATATTACAGTGACTAAGGGACAGCGGGAAGGAAGGAAGGAAGGAAGGAAGGAAGGAAGGAAGGAAGGAAGGAAGGAAGGAAGGAAGGAAGGAATTCAGAGGCTAGTAAAAAACTAGATGATCTAGTACATATTAGAGAGTTTGTGACTGGTATGATTTGGGAAGCTGCTGGCAGTTTGATCAGTTCAGAGAATTTTGGATTCTGCAAACCTGCAATCCCAGTGGTTACGTTTTTTCTTTCTTTCTTTCTTTAACCTGAACTTTCATATCCCACTAAATTAATGGGCCTGCTGTTGGGAAATCCTGCCTCCTTCTGATCAATATCCAATGTAGGAGTAAACTTGGGTCTGTGTGCAACTAGAAGCAACCTGATTGTGTGCTAAAATGTCTCCTTTTCATGGAAGAAGATACCTGTAAAAGGTAAAAGTAAAAGTTCCCCCCGCACATTTGTGCAGTCGTGTCCGACTCTAGGGGCCGGTGCTCATCTCCGTTTGTTAGCCAAAGAGCCAGCATTGTCCAAAGACGCTTCCACGGTCATGTGGCCGCATGACATGCACGGAACGCTGTTACCTACCCACCAAAGTGGTACCTATTCATCTACTTTCATTTGCATGCTTTCGAATTGCTAGGTTGGCAAGAGCTGGAGCTAGTGCGGGAGCTCACTCCGCATGCAGGGTTACCTGTACGGAACTGCAATGTCATACATAATGTTCCAGATATACAGTAAGTTCCCTCTAATTCAGTGGGACTTACTTTTGGGCAGATATGCACAGAACACATGGCAACCCCAAAATGCATTTTAGAGCAAATAAGCTCCATTAGATACTTATTTTTAAAGAACCACGGATAGTATTGTTAGTGAATTAACATGTCAAAGAAGGCTCTCAAGTACCCTTCATGTAATCTTTTGTATACAAGAATATTTATTTGCTTGCACAGAGGAGGATTCAATTATAGGAAGCCCATCCTGCTCTCTGAAAAGATACAGTCCAAACTGGATCAAATATTAAAGGAAACCTTGACAAGATAAAGGTGCTCTTTGATTGGGAGACCCTATCTATCAAGGGATAAAACATCAGCCTACACAGAGTTATGCTCACTTTGAAACTGTAGCTTGCCTTCTTAATGGATGATCAGGGTGAACTTCAGCTGGGAATATTGTCCCCAAAATGTGTCTGCTATGCTCATTGCACCTGCTCTAGGTACAGACCAAGACATGACCCTATGTGCATTAATTACATCTTAACTAGTGTACTCTAATGTACTCTGTGAGAGCCACTTTAGTGTAGTAGTTAAAGGTGCTGCACTAGGAACAGAGAGACTGGACTTCCAATTCTCCCTTAGGCATAGAAATTAGCTGAGTGACTTTGGGCCAGTCACTGTTTTTCAGCCATAGAGTGGGAAGTCAAAAAACTTCCTGGAAGAAGGTAGTGGCAAAATATTAAATACAAAATTTACATGGACCTGTCCATGTAGTCACAAGGAATCATGACTGACGCAAAGGACCATAACAACAACAAACTCTACATGTGGAAACTTCAACCAATACCACAAAAATTAGGTTGACACCAAGCAGTGGGATTGTGCAAAAACTTTGATTGTCACCAGGTCTCTTCTGAGTGCAATTTAAGATGCTACAGTCCTTGATACCAGCAGTTCAGTTTCCTTAAATACTTGAGATTCAAAGGACTCTGTTCACATGGAAGGACCATGTAGTTGCACCTTGTCTTCTGAGGTTGTTGATGAGAATGAAAGAGAAGGCTTCCTTTGTGATGGCACATGATACTTAGAACTCTTTGCCCTAAGAATTTAGATTTTCTTCCTCTCTAGTTTGTAAGCCCCAGGCAGTCAGACATTTCTGTTCAAATAATTGCCCAATTCTGCTGTTGCTAGATTTAATTGGTTAGTTTTAGCTTAGTTTTTTTTAAAATGTTGCTCCAAGTTTGACATTGTGTTTAATGGTAGACCATTATTATCTTTATGACTCCATTTAATATTTGTAAGTGGTTTTGACTGACCAAAGGGGGAAACGTGAAATACATATTATTAATTTATAATTGCGATCACGCAGTACTGAAGTAGGGTAACATCACTTTGAAAAAGCAGTTACAAAGAGGAAAAGTTATATTGCCCAAAGCAGGCGGGTACAAACATCAGGTAAAGTGGGCACTCCATGAGAATGAAATTCTATTGTGCATAATAATACAGTCTTATACAACCATTGAAAGACCATCAGTGAGATCATCTGAGGCAGGGAGTTCCACAGCTTAGATATGACCATCAGGAAGGCACTCCTCTCTTGAAGCAATCAAACATCCCAACTTTGTTCTTGAGGATCTGCAATGCATAACATTGAAATTGTTACGATTCCCAATGGTAACAATGAGCTCATATCAATATTTTCCTGTAATTAAATCCAGGATAGTCACACTTACTCCTGGCAGTGCTATGCTGACCCACTCATAAATATTCCACTAAGCTGCTGGGATGCTATTCAAATGCATCCTAAGGTGCTGCTTGATTTGAGCATAACAAATAAACTTCCTTGTCAGATTAAAGGAAGATAATGGCAAGGTGGGAAGGGATGGTATTCTTGACTGCAGCAGCAGGTCTGTGGGTCACCTTGCAGGAAATGTTGTTAAAAGTGCAAGAGGGTGGCCTCTCATTGGATTAGTGGGTGCTGTTGCAAGAAAAGGAATTGCTAGAAATTAGATTTTATTGGATTATAAAAGGACTAGATGAATGTTGTATATAATCCACAAGAATTTGTCTCCCTGGATACCTACTCTTCTGTACCAAGACCAAATTATGCATTTTATCAACCTGTAAGTCATAGTTTAATAGGTTCCAGTAGGAATAGTCAGGACAGAACAGGGCTGCGCTGGATACATTATAATTTTAATAGTTGAATATCCACAGTCACAAAAGTACCCCCTCCCATTCTCTCATCAATAACTATCCCCAAAGTGTGTGTCTTACTGCACTGTGCGCTACATGGTATGTGTGGTAGTTAGTTTACCCAACAACAGCTGATTTTTGCTTTGTTTTGGAAACCAAAGCAATGTGAGAAAAATATAACTGCCCATAACTGTCATCAACTAGTAGGATGGATAGTGGGGATAAATCAGCTGGTGCCCTCCAAGTGTTTGGGCTTCAGGTCCTATCAGCCCCAACTAACAGGGCCACTAGTAATGGATTGTGGGTGTTGCAGTCCAAAACAACTGCACCATGTTTTTCTACAGGTTCCTGAAGGTTGATCTGTCCCACTTGAGTTGAAACTGGACCTCATGGTACTGTGTTCAGTAATGGCAACTTGTACAATATTCCTCAGTTCTGTAGCCAATAACAATCTGGGCTAATCACTGTAACTTGATATTTATCGGGCTTCTCCCCTTGATATGTTAATTTGATGCTTAAGGTGATTTCCCCAATGATAAATGATTTGTCCCAGCTACCTTAATTAAATACCCTCAAAGCACCACCTGTTTCAAAATTCTGTTGTCTTTTTTCTCCTTCAATTCTAAATCAGCTAATTAATTGGTTAAAAGCAAGAGAGTCCACAAGATCTTTACAACAAGGCATGTATAAGTCTAATTATAATTTGAGAAGACGAAGAGGAATCATTTGGTCAATATATTGAAGATTTTCAAGGAAAACGATGTGGAGGTTACTAATATTAATCTGCTTTGAATATTTTCTCCCATTTTATAGTATTGCTTTGGCATTTTGCAAAAGTTAAACTTGTGCCCTAAAGCCATTTCCTGAGCTCTGGATCTGTGTTGCTGTTTTCATGGCATCTGTCTTGCCAGCTGGATCCGCTATGGTCTCCAGTCCGAGTTCTTGGACTGGATTCCTCCCTGGTGTAAGTCCATTGACTTCAATTAAGACACACCAGGGAGGAGTTTCAGACTGCTCCATTTGCTAGCTGTGTGCCAGTGGCAGTGGAGTGGGTTCATAAAAGCTGGCAAGCTGCATGCTGGCAGGAGCTTTGACAGTCTAATTCCACTAGAGAAAGATGACTTTAGGTTCCTTTCTTCAGCCATGCATCTTGCTAAGAAACGGCAAGGTTCCCAGGCCATATTTAAGCCTGGTTCTCACTGGCATGAGAAAACACTATCTGAAATGTATTACTCTAGACCCCAGGTGAATCTTCAAACCCTAGACCCTCTACATTACATGAATATGTCAAGCATAACTGATCTAGTTTGGGCTGATCCCTTGCTTATATGTGCAATATCCTTGTTATTATTTGCAAATAGTATCATGCAATCATGGCAGTCCCCCCCCCCCCATTTGAAGTGGTTCAACCAAAGGAAAGGTTTGCTTTATTTGTGGAAGGATCTGTTCAGCCCTTCCCCCCCCCCCAAAAAAAATGAATTTCTGCTTAATTAAGCCTTCGAAAGAAGAGATACAGGTTTCTGTGTCTTTTTCCATATATCACTTAAAATGGTAACCTTCTATGATACTGTGCATATTTGTATGTGACTGTGGTATCTGTTGTAATCAAATAACAACACAAGATCACAGGCATGCTTAATCAACCAATAATAACAGTAATCAGTTACAGATACAGATAGATACATCAATCCCCAAAGAGGGAGAGAGATTTTGTGTGTGGATGTGTGCATTGGATTCAAACTCCTAAAATACTTTAGGAGCACATCTTTTGCAGATCAGATTTGAAGTTCTGAGCAGCCCAAGTGTGTATGTCTATCTGTTTATCTCCTAGAAAATTGCATTCCAAATACACAAACACACAAACACTCTTCATAAACATTCTAACATGTATCTTTATCCTGAAAAAGAATCCTTATAGGGAAAACATTTGAAGTATTTACATTTCAAATAAGCAATGGGGATACACTAATAGCATAACTTGCAATGTATCATAGAGTATTTCTAAGCTGAAAATTAAAGACATGAGATGAGAAATAGAAGAAGAAACATAGCAAAAACTAGTTTACCCCAATTTCATTCACTATTTCACAATAGCAAGTATCCACACTACATCCATATGGTGCTTCATACACAACATTTTGTTCTTTAAACTTCAGTCTTCCTCAAGACCTCTGTCAACTCTGTCTGACAACTTTCTCAGTCTTTCTTTAGATCCATTCACCCTTCCTTCATATATTTGTGCAATCAGTCATCATTCATTCTCTCTATATGACCAAACCATCTCAATGTACTGCTTTCATACTGGACAATCTTTTTTTTTTAATTTAGTCCACATTCATTCAACACCCATTCATTCTGGATCCCATGTCTTCTTGTTTTACAGCACACACGACTTAAATAATCAGTTCCCACTGCATTTAATTTATGATTATGTTTTTACCTGACATACCCAACTCTTATTTCCATGTAACAAAGTGAGCAAAAGCATGATTTTATGGACATTTTTTTTTTCATTCCTTTTGTTAAACACTCCTTCTGGCAAAGTTTGAATATTCTCCATAATAATATCTGTTAATATTACATATTACATAATAATATATGTAAATACTTGAATGTATGTGACAGCTTAGTATCTGTCTTCGACATCCTAAGATGTATGATAGCAGAGGTCAAACAGAGGTTCAAACAGCACAGGTCACAACACCTCCCCTTTAACCACACAACTATTAATCAACACCCAGATAAGCAAGAGACCACATCAGCATAACAAGAACTAGGTAACAGCATGTCAGTCACACAGAAAACAATGACATTCAACAGTACAGTCCACTCAGTCATATACTGTACCTGCCTGTATGATAGGCAACTATACATTGCACAACTAACTCAGCAAAATTATCAAGATCAAAGCACTGAAGAAGACGTTACCTAGGCAGGTACTCAGATGGAGTATGCAGAAATCAAATTAACTATATTGTTGGTACAAGGAGGTGGAATAGTTCAATGATAACAGCTGGGTCTGACTATGGAATAGTTCACAAACTGCTCATGCAAGTACCTAGTCAAGCTAAACTGGAAGGACAAAGCCAACCAGTTTCCACAATATGAATCTTGAGCATGCACCTGCCTTTTTCAAGAAAACATTGGGAATCGCTTGGAAGTCTTGAACTTCATTGATAGAGAACCAGAGGGGCTATGCGATGAAATCCAAGGATTTATTATGGATGAATGTGAAAGGAGACTGTCAAAGACCAAGAAACAGGGGGAAACAAATTGGATGTTTCAGAACAAATGGTGGAAATTGCCAAGAAGAGAAGCCAAAGCCAAGAAAGGCAAAGATCTCAGGAAAGAACTTAACAAAGAACATCAAATTACACATGATCACTTAGGCCAGGGTTTCTCAGCCAGGGTTCCATGGAACCCTAGGGTTCCATGAGAGGTCACTAAGGATTCCCTGGGAGATCACAATTTATTTAAAAACATATTTCAAATTCTTGCAACTTCATATTAAAGAGGCAAGTTTCATTCTTTATTTTTAGTTTAAGAACACTGTTAATGCATATACACAGGCCTACACATGAACAAATATAATAATTTTATAACTTCTGACCTATATTTGAGACTTTGCAGGGGTTCCCTGAGGCCTGATAAATATTTGAAGGGTTCCTCCAGGGTCAAAATGTTGAGAAAGTCTGACTTAGGCAGATAATCAAATGTCTGCAAATGAAAAACCAACCTCAACGAACCTATACAGCCCATCATTCCTTGTTTGCTGATGAGTCCAAACTGTCAAAGCACAAGTTTTCATCCCATGTACACACCCACAAAAAAGCAGTGCTTCATAGCAACAGTCAACTTGCTCTTCAAGGTTTGGTGCTGCTACAAGAGTTGAACCTCTGATTTAAAATCAAGGTCCACAGCTTGGGGCAATCGAACACCCAGAAAGCAACAGGAGGAAAACATTCTTTCTGTGTTAGGTACTGGTCAAAAGTAACGTTGATTTCATTTCATTTCTCCTGAAATGTAATTAACATTAACAGATAGCTCAGTATGATTCCTCAGCTTATGCCAAATTTGGACAGGTTGATTTTGATCCCATGGAGATTTGACCTACAAAGCTAAACAGGGCAATGCCTTTATTCACCAAGTCAGAGTAGCCATGCCACTCCTCCTTGGATGCTTCTGTGGCCCTTCAGTGTGGTCTTCTATGCATGTCCAGGCACCATTCCCATGAAAGCCAACCTGCAAACTTAGGCAGATTGAAAGCTTTGGGAGGCAGAATTTATTTTTGTTTTATTTTCTATCCCACCTTTATTATTTTTATAAATAAGGCGACGAACATACCAAATACTCTTTCCTCCTCCATTTTCCCCCACAACAACAACCCTGTGAGGTGAGTTGGGCTGAGAGAGAGTGACTGGCCCAAAGTCACCCAGCTGGCTCATGGCTAAGGCGAGACTAGAACTCACAGACTCCTGGTTTCTAGCCCGTTGCCTTAACCCAGAGCTTTCCAAACTGTGTGTCGCGACACAAAAGTGTGTCGCCACACACAGTCTGGTGTGTCGCCACACAACCCGGAAGCGCTGATCATCATCAGCGCTTCCGGGTTTTCCCGCGGCGACACACCAATGGCGGCGCGCAAAAACCGAAAGCGGCAGCAGCGCTTCCGGGTTTTTGTGCGCTGCCGCAATGGCGGCACTTCCGGGTTTTCCCGCGGCGACACACCAACGGCGGTTGGTGTGTCGCCACAGGAAAACTTTGGAAAGCCCTGCCTTAACTGCTAGACCAAACTGGCTCTCTTCGCATTTGAATGCATCGCTTCAAATGCTTCTCCTGAAATGCTGAAGCTCTGATATCTGACATCAAGATACTTTTTCCATACTGTACTGTAGGCTTACTGTGTCCGATCGTTCATAATTCCCTCCTTCTATCATATTAAAACCACACCATTTGGTAATAACATTTGGAAGCTCAGCAAACAGCTTTTGGATTTATACGCAGCATTTGTGACTCAGATTGTTTACCTCTCATGCAAAAGAAGACCTTTGGAAGATCCTCAATTCCTCAGTTCTAAATTGCCCTGCTATCTGCACATGGAGCAAGTGTTTTTCTATCCTGTTTCTAAACTTTTGTACATGTGCCTCCTCCCTCCCACTTTTCCTGCTGACCCCTTGAAAACCACACACTCTTCCTGACAGACAGGTATGGTGTCAGTCACTGCTGTTCCTGTAATTGCTGCCATTTTCTGGCATTCAGATGTAGGTGTGAAAGGAAAATTGCTTTCAGTCACTTCTGAGGAATATATAAGGAGCTTTTTAACATTCTCCTTGCTTTGCTCAGGGTCAAAGACAAGCAGAGTGATGGCTGACATGCATTTCCGGAAAGCTGAAGTGGGCTGGAAAGAGGGTCGCCTGGCCAGTCAACTCCCTTTGACCTGTAATAAAGAGGTTATGCCAGTTTTTGTGCTGTTTGAAATCCCCAGGGTGAACAATGTTGACTGTAAGATGGAAGAAATGGATGAATAAGAGGGATAAATAGAGTTGAAATAAGAATTCCACTGCAGATCCTGTTAGGAGCAAATCTAGATATTTGTGGGCAATGGCTTCGGGGTAGCACCGAGAGTACTGTAAACACAGTCTGGTTAATGTTTGCTGTTCCTTGGCACAAAAACTTGGGGGCAGATGGAGGCTGGACTTTCTTTTACACTATTGTGGAAGGATCTCTTCTGTGTTTTTTTTAGCTGAGTTAGCTTACACAGCCTATGGAAATTGTATTCAAAAGCCACTCTGCAAAGGATCATTCCAGATAGTCTTAAGTCAAAATAATAATGCTTATCAAGAGTTTTGGGGTGATGTCTTTTCCTGCTTACCCTCTCACCAGGCCCAACAATACAACAGGTTTTTCTTTGATGCCTGGGCCATATCCAATTAGTCCCTGTTCACAGCTGAAACAAAACCTAATTCTATATAAAAGTAGGCTTGTTCCAATTCTCTACTTAATCCAGGTAAAAGAATTTGTTCTTTTCCCCCTGTCCCCTCCGTTGCTGAAGTTTATAATTTTGATTATCAAACCTGTTCAAGGAGGAAACCCCTTGGTGTAGATTTCCTTATTTATTTTCTTAAGAAAAGCATTAGATCTCCTTACCTAGAGCCAGTTTGACTCTGGAGCCAAAATAAATTACTCAACTTGAACGCACAGTAATGCTACAAAGGTATAAAGGCAGTAGCCGCACTTTGCAGACTTTGTTGTGCGTGGAATAGCCCTTCTCATCTCTCTTAGACATTTATCTCCACTCACTGGGAGGAGCAATCCATCAATCACAGTACAAACTTTCTAATGTGGGTTGAGCAAAACCACCCCTTCTTTGAAAGTAGCTGTGGTTGGAAATTTTTCCACCAAACCCTCTTTGGAGGCTGTAGCCTTGTGGGAATCCATTGGCTCCCCTTTCACCCAGGGCCTCTCAAGTTTGATTGCTTGGTAGAATCATTATTTAACCCGGAAGTGTTAATTGACTGGGTTAATTAGCAAGTGTGTTCTGCAGCAGGAAATCTTGGTATGGTTTCAGCTAATAGTGCTTCCCACAGGGTGGCGAAAATAGTGAAGGGCCCACATTGGGAAAGGATTGAATTAGAGCAGTGTTTTTCAAACTCGGCAGCTTTGAGATGTGTGGACTTCAACTCCCAGAATGCTGGCTGGGGAATTCTGAGAGTTGAAGTCCACACATCTTAAAATTGCCAAGTTTGAAAAACACAGAATTAGAATATGTACGTAGCTCTTCTTAGCAGCTGCTTCCAGAAAGAAAGCAGGTGGCTGAGCCATGTTTTGTGACTTGGCAAGTGGTTCTATTATCTTGCTATGGAGAAACACCATCCAAGTACGTCAATGTGGACAAGTGTTTGCATTTAGCAACTTAAAGATGGATCTCTGGGAAGTGACACTTATTACTAGCATTGGATGCCCCCAGATGTATTGGGACAACAATTCCCAGTATGCCCTGCTATCTGACTAGGAATTCTAGGAGTTGCCATCCTAACATATATGTTGGAGAAGTCTAGTATATACCTTTTCCCCCCTTTTCCTGCTGTTGTAAATAAATGCTACCAAAATAAATTCTAATGTGCTCTGAGAATGAGCCTCTTTTGCTGGGGAAGAAGAAAAAAAAGGGGGAAATTGTAGACTAGATTTCAATACAGCAATTTGTTGAAATTTCAGATCACTGATAATTTGACTGAGCATGGCTGATCCAGAATAAAATTCTGTCTTGTATGCTATAGAAACAGATTGTTGAGGAAGCCTGATCTTGACATGGGACTTGCAGAGAGACCTCTCTGTTTTTGCTTATCATTCTCCAAGTACAGAACATATTGTCTGTTCAAGTAAGGTTGTGCAATTTAACAGAAAGGTGTTATTTCAGTGACTGTCCTCTCTTTTTTAGTGGCACTTACGTTTACATGGTAACCAGTTTCTCTTTGCAAGGCACCTTTCTCTTATGATTGCAAAGATGTGTTGATCCCATTGTCCCTCGATCAAGGATTGCTCACCACTTTGGCCTGACAAATTTAAGCCTTTGTGGGAGCTCCTGGTGTGTCATCTGGAATGAAGCTGGATATTACTATTATTGGGTCTGTTTGAAGGCATTGTCATCACCTGAGTCCTCAGTTATTGGGAAGCGGAGATTTTGGTGTTGAGAAGCACATCAGTAAAGGGGAAGACTAGCTACATTTACTACAGTGGAAGGAAATACTTTTTATTGCATTTTATTGCAATATAAAGAACACAGTAATATACTTTTAAAGGGAGATAAAATGTCTCAGGAAATACATTATGTTCAAAAAGATCAGGGATGGATGCACATTTGTTTCCATTTGCTTCTTGATACAAATTTAGCAAAGTTGACAGATCTTTCAAAATGGGACAGAAAGAACTTGAGAGTAAATATTTTTATAAATCAGTTATGGGAGGGAACAGCAACTAATCTATTCAAATAGAAGGGTCTGCGTGCTTGCCCTTAACGATATGGTTTTAAATTCCTGTCTGGCATCATACAATATACTATGTTAAATTACTAGTTTGTAACTGAGTGCATTTGGGCAAACCAGTATGGTGGTCTGTGGTTGAGTGTGTTGTGGGGTAATTCTGTAATTTATGATTTGGTTACCTATTGATTAGTGTGCTATGAGAATTCAGACCCTGTGTATTCAACCATGTTTGTGGTGCTGAATTAAGATCACCCTTCCTTCCTTCCTTCCTTCCTTCCTTCCTTCCTTCCTTCCTTCCTTCCTTCCTTCCTTCCTTCCTTCTCCATAGTATTTAACCACAAGTAGTCAAGTATAATATGGTCTTTTCTGTCCTGGTAATAGCTGTAGACATTTAATTTTTCCAGGGGAAGTGAGTGTGAATTCTGTTTCTTTAATAGTATAAGAACTTAGCCAACATTTGCTCCTTCCTTCCTTCCTTCCTTCCTTCCTTCCTTCCTTCCTTCCTTCCTTCCTTCCTTCCTTCTTTCTTTCTTTCTTTCTTTCTTTCTTTCTTTCTTTCTTTCTTTCTTTTTCTGCCAAATGTCGAAGAAATTCCTCTTTCCCCATAATTTCTCTGGAACCATTTCATCCCTACCAGGATAGGGGCCAAGCTGGCCTTCATGGGGGAAGGATTATTTTCATAGGGCATGAGCCATAACTCAAAACACAGCTTCTGGGACACTATTAATAGTCCCTCTCACCTCCTGAAAATGAGGGGACTATTAATAGCTTCTCCCGTGAAAAGCGTAGTGAACAGGTTACATCCACTCAGAAGAGGTGGTTCTGAATGTGGTTGGGAGAAAAGTCATAGGTTAAAATCAGCATTTAGAATTGCACCTGGAAATTGACTGGCAACCAGAACAGAACCTGTGGTAGATGTATTGTGCTCACCCACCAACAACAGGCCACTGCATTTTGCAAAAGCTTCAGTTCCAAGTCATCTTCAAATGCAGCCCCATGTACAGTACGTGATGGTAATCTCATTGTTCATTGCCGATCACTCGTAGCCGAGTAAGATTGTCTTCCAAGGGTAAAATTTTAACAGTGGATCCGTAAGTGGCTGTAAAGGCCAATTCTGGATCCGCACAACCTCCCACAATGAGGGCATAGGTTTCCGGGTGGGAGACGGTCATGATGAGGGTTTGCTTGACGTCCGGCATGAGTCACCAACACACTTTTTTCATCAGACAGCAGCCTCCCTAGCTTCCATTCAATCCCAAGGGAAAATATTAGGAAAAAAACTTTCCTTGGGGGTTTTTAGTACTATTTTCATGGCTAAGGTGAAGCTCTGGCCTTGAGAAATGGTTGGAGAAATTCTATTTTCCCTAGAGAGATTTGGAGAACCCATCCACCCAGTTTCTCTGCCTACAAAGCAGATGGAGAATTTGAAAAGGCCATTTGTGCCCAGAGAGCTATTGAAATCAGGTCAAGGACTAGCAGAAATTCAGTACCCCCGGTTGTTCATCCTTTCTTTAAGCAATAAATGTCTCTTCTCAAAGCCCTGCTACCTATGACCCTTTAACTGGAGATGATGTGGACCATCATATATCTAAAACCGCCCAGAGACCCCCATTGGGGAGATGGGCGGTGATAAATTTGAATTATAAATAAATAAATAATTTTAAAAAAACAGAACTTTCCAAACTTTTCATGTTGGTGACACACTTTTTAGACATGTATCATTTCGCGACACAGTAATTCAGTTTTACTAGCAAACCGGAGGTTAAACTAACTAACTTATAAGAGATATGGACACATACATACATTGTAATAGTGAAATGTATGGGGACACAACATATCTCATGAAAACAGAGTTCCCCTTTACAGCAGGGCAAGGCTTGGACAGAGCTCCCCTCTTACAGCAGGGCACAAGGCAGGCACTAGGACCTGTGCGGAATCACAGCAGGTTTGGAGGCAGCAAGGCACAAGGCAGGCACTAGGACCTGCGCGGAATCCTGGCAGGGCTCGGAGGCAGCAGCAGCGAGGCGCTTGAGGCTCTGAGCGTCCGACTCAGAGGTTTCTTGTTACGTTCGCGCAACACACCTACACACTGCAGGTGACACACTAACGTGTCGCAACACACAGTTTGGAAAGCTCTGATCTAAAACAAGATGTTCACTTCTGCATTGGGGCTCCCTCCCAAGAACTAGCTACCATGTGCCTGCACATTGAAATGCAGCGCCCAACCTTGTAAGCATTGTAAATCACACCCAGGAGACATCATTCTTCAAGACCACCTGATGGGGAATATGGAAGCAGTAATCAATCAAATGAGATTGATGAAAAGAAAATGGGCTTGTTATCTCTCATTTATTTTTGATGCTATCTTTCTGTATATATATACAGTATTAGGCATATAATGTTCTATAGGATTTAAGAGGCAGAGGAACCCTGTACCCACCCCGCCTCCTTCCAATATTGAACAAGCTCATTTCTTTACTCCATCTAGCTGTAACCAGCAGCATGTCAGTGAAATGTTTTCAGCTTCTGAGTGGTGAGATGTTGAGCTTTCCATGTCATTTCAGCAACAGGAGGGGCTCTGAAAAGCCCACTCAGTCTCTGAAGGCATTTTTTCTCATTACAAAGGGAAATGCCAATGTGGCGACAAATATTAATGAGATTGAGGGCAGAATCGTTTATTTTCCATCAGTCTTGGTTTGTGATCAGGAGGACAATACTGTTTCCAAAGCAGAAGAAGGTAGAGGAGGGTCGTTAGTGCTCTGTGGGAAAAGTTGCAAACTGGAGAATTCTCAGAGGGGAGGGGAGGGAAAAAAAACAGCAAAAAGATGGAGAGACAAACACACCTAAAATGTCTTAAGCTTGCTAACATTTAAAACGGCCTCAGGTTTTCTTCTGCCTTGTACCAACTCTTTGATCTGCAAACATTGGTTGGGATCACACATTGCACTGAGCAATGTTGTTTGGGTTGGGGATACTGTATTATGTAGTCTGAGATATTGTGGCTTGTAAGCCATGGTTTATGACGGTAAACCCAGACCCTTGTGAATTGTGCATCAATAAGATTAACAAACCCTGGATCAACAGGATGTGCAAATCCAGCTATTGTCTAGGTTCAAGCATCCCCCCAAACCAGTTAGTTTCATCACCAATTGTTTAATCCCTTAGCATCTATTTCACTCATATCTAAACTGGATTTAGAGCAGGAGTTTGCAAAGCTTTTCAGACTTTTGAGTGATTAACTGGAGGCTGCTAAAGCAGGGAAGGAAAGGGAAGCAATAGACTGTTTTAATTTTAATTAAGTATATTTAATTTGATTACTCTTCACATATATAATCCTTTTCCATTCCCGCCCTCTCAAAAATGACAGTTTGGCAGCAGTTTCTGAAGGGGCCACAGTGGCCATATCAAATGCTGACATAGGGACCAATGACTTCCATAACAAACCACAATGAAACGATAACACACACGCAAGTATGTCATCGGGCAAATGCTGTGATTATTTATTTATTTATTTATTTATTTATTTTATTATTTGGATTTATCACCGCCCATCTCTACCATGGTAGACTCTGGGTGGTTTACAATCATATTATAAAAAGTTAAAAACCTATACATCTAAAATCTACTAAAAATAAATAAAAAATCCAAGAGATGGTGTGTTCTTAAAAGGAGGATATTACTAAGCTAACCTAACTAAGCTAAGATTCTGTATTTGCATCACAACATTGGATCAACAGGCTGTATGCAAGACTTTGGTCATCCAGCTCAAGTTCCAGGCATCTGCAATTCGGTGGCCTTAGATCAGATATCAAATGAAAGGAAAGATCTCAGCCTGAATAATTCTGCCAGCCAGTGGCTGGGTTTATTCAATATGTTAACCAAGTGAACTTTGTTTGATTTTGGCACTACCAGGTACTGTATGTCAGTCTAATCACTATAGTTTTTAAACTCTGACTTCTGGCAGAATGATAGCATGGAGCTTACAGAGACCAGTGTGACCCTAGAATGGCCAACCTGAACCTTTTCGTAAGAAGCTGATCTATAAAGCAAAGTGCCAGCCTTTGGCATTGGATTTATCTGCAATATTACCTCTGGACTTCAGAAAGGTCTCACTGGGAGGATCTTTCTAAAGCATCCAGTGGGACTGTTTTTCCTTTCAGCAAATCTTTGGACTGGACACATCTTCTGCACATACATCATATGCCATCCCACTGAGCCACTCTTGTTACCTATGCAGCAGTGAATTGTATCCTCTCTCCCAGCACATATTCCTCACCAGACATATGGTCAAATAAAAAGGACTTCGTAGGTGTTGCTGGCAATCCCATCTGTTGAGTTTTGTCATCATCATTTTTTCCTTAAGGCTGAAATGAATTGCTTTGTAGCAAAGTTTGTAGATTTGTTCTCCAAAGGTGCAAGTTTTAGGCACCTTTGAGCTTTCTTTTATTTTCTTTTCTCACTAAATATTCATCAGTAACATTTAAGACAAAGGAAGGAGATAATTATAAGGGGAGAGGTTTTTTTTCTCTCTCAAGATATTAAAGGTTAACAGAATTCTTGGCATTTGTGCCTTGTCAATTTCCATGCAATTATGCTCCGTTCCCAGAATTCAGAGGCAACCTCGCCTGTAAATGTTTGAGGATGGATGGTACCCTGGGAATTTAATTTATGAGATCATTTCTCAAAATTTTCAGATTCAATCCAAACATCTCATTTAATCGCACTGTTTTTATTAATATTATTCTTGGATGTGGTATGCTGTGAGGGTCAGCCTGAATGACAATCAAATCAAAAATAAGTTTGTTAATAGAGCAGTGGGTCTTATTGTAGTTACTTAAGAATGGATTTGCGGGTAACCCCTTATCCTCTTAAATAGAATCATTCTTCATCTTAAAAGATGAACCTCTAAATTCTTGACAGCTGGTATGAAGAAATATCTCGGGTTGAATTCAGTCAGCCATTGTTCTCTAATGGTGTGACGGTGTGTTATTGTTCAGCATGTCTATTTGAAATATCAATTGCATTTTGGCTTCCTGGTTTTTCAATGCTGACAGAACAATCAATTTTGAGTAATACAGTACATGCACGCATGTCCAAACAGACACAAATGCAAAGATCTCATTCACACAATATATTTGTCCAGAATGTTATTTGTTGATGAACCTAGTCAGTGGAGGTTGGAAACCATGGTGAATGGCTAGTACATTGTGTGAAACCAACCAATTATAGTTTACTGTATGCAATAAAGCATGGTTTAGTACAATGTGTGAACCCCAACACATAAATTCCAAAGTCTTTTGCAGACATCCTCTCCTAAGTCAGATGGTCTGAATCCAAATTTACAGAGCCTTGGTAAGACAAGAATCAAATTGAGTTTACAGGTTTAAAAGGTAAGATAGATGATAGATGCAATGGGGGATTTATTTTAATAGAAGTAGCTTTCTCCTCACTTTACCTTTTCACTTTATCCACTTGACATTTCAAGAAACTGTGTCAGTCAATGGACAGATATTTGGTGACAGAAAGTTGTTACATTGTAAGTTATGTAAAATAATAATAATAATAATAATAATAATAATAATAATAATAATACTTCCAGCTGAAGATGAGGCTGAATCATTCTATAAAAAAGACTTATTCTACCTCTAAATATTCTACCCCCACATAGAGGAACCTTGGTCTGTATAGACTTCCTGGTCTAGCTTGAACTGATAAAAGCCAAGAAAAACTTTATCATATTTCTAATGAATGGTTAGATTCACACATTGTGCTAAGATATGATTTGTTTGGTTTGGCTTAGCATATGTTGTGTGAACCAAACTATTGTGGTTTGTAAACCAGTTAATGGCTTAATATGGCATTGCTTGTTGAATAAATGACAGCTGGCTGGATTTACTCAAAATGCAGAGTTGCAAACCACAGCTTACAAACCATGGTGGTCAGATATGGCTACCCGTGATGCATAAATCTAATCTGTGTGAATCCAGCCACTGTGGCTTATTTAATAAACCATGGTTGAAACAAATCATGATTTCTGTGATGCTTAACGAATTAATCAAAGCCTGGTTTTGGAATGAGTTGTACTTCCTTAAAAGCTATTGGATTAAAGGAACTGGGTGATCATTCACGAGACCAGATAAAACAGATCCACTCAAAAGATGTGTAATACTTTACTTCTATTTCAGTTTGGAAAAAAAGACTTCTCAATCCCTGAACACTGTGGCCTGGCTCTCTATCAAGTTATTTGTCATTTTTATCCCTTCCCCCACATCAAAATGTATCCTTATTAGAATTCATTGTGGATTGTATTATGAAAGCATTAAGTTAATGCAATATGCATACAAAATGCTTTTCAATGACTGATGAAGCATTTTTTTTAGCCTGACGCCATCAGGGACCCTTATTCTGATCAAATACAGATGGGGTGGGGAGAAATACTGCAGTAGGAAGGGTGTACAGAGTAAGTTTCAATTTTCAAAGTGTTAATATAACAAAGGCACTTCAAAACCAATGCAGCAGAATTCTGTTCCATTTTTTAAAGAGTTATATTGATTTGTACCAAGGACAGCAAAGATCAATCCTGTTTAATAACTTCCCCTATGGAACATGACTTGGGAAATTTGAGCCACCCAAGTGTTTATAGTTTTTATTTTAAAAAAAAATATCCATGGATGAATATTTAAAGATTAAACTCTGTGCATAACAGTGGCACTGAATGCATGTTAATTTTCTTGGCTTTGCATAGTATACTTAAAAGAGCAAGATAGCAATTAAAGGCACTCCTTTTGCTTAAAATAAGAAGCAGAAGTATGATTTGCAAGGGTTGGAGATAAGGAGGTGGACAAGTCAGGTGTCTTTGGAGGACTGGAATGAAAATAAGGATGGAGTTTGCTGAAGGATCGCAAAATGGTAGGCTGGAGCTGATGGGGAAATCCCATTGTTGAACGTTGCTCTTTATTTAAAAAAGAGAACAGAATCATTTGCAGCACACCAAACATTAGACAGAAACTTTAAAACAATGCTCCATTTTCTGTCAGCAAAAAGCCTGTGTTTATGTTTCCATGAGGGAACATTTAAAACAAATACAATAACTTCCTCCCACGTGCCTTCTAAAATAGTACAGTACGTTCTTATCTCAATTGGCTGCGAATGTACAGTCTCAGGCTCCGTTAATATATATGGAAAGTGAGGATGGGTAGAATGGATGGCACCACCCCAGGAGAGAAGACCATCTCAGTTTTCCCCAGTGTCTATTGATTAAAACAGAAATAACATTCCAGTAAAAAATGAAAACTAGCAACACATGAAATCTGGTGGGGTGTTTGTTTTGAAGTTAACAAAGATTTGCTTTAAAAAAAATGAGGAAATTCCAGAGATGCTGGAATGAGAGAGTGAAAGAGACTGAAGATTCTCTTGATAACGTTCAGAACTCCATATTTTGGAGAGGCGCTGTCCTAGGTGCTGGGCTGGACATTTAGATTTCACTAATCCCGCCACTATATCAAGATGAGTAGAAAATACATGGCAATAAGTTCACCGTTGTATCCCTCATGCCTGCTTAGAATCTTGATAAAGTAAAGGTAAAGGTTTCCCCCGCACATTTGTGCAGTCCTGTCCGACTCTAGGGGCCGGTGCTAATCTCCGTTTCTTAGCCGAAGAGCCAGCGTTGTCCGAAGATGCTTCCGCGGTCATGTGGCCGGCATGACGCGTGCGGAATGCTGTTACCTTCCCACCGAAGTGGTACCTATTCATCTACTTGCATTTGCATGCTTTCAAATTGCTAGGTTGGCAAGAGCTGGGGTGAGTGCGGGAGCTCACTCCGTCACGCGGGACTAGGGATTCGAACCTCCCAACTTGCGATCTTTCGATCGACAAGCCTGGCGTCTTACCCGCTGAGCCACCATGCCCCTTTTAGAATCTTGATATTGTGTCAAAAAAAGGGGGGTGGGGGAATGAAGGTCAGTGCCCTTAAAATTTCCAAGGGAGATTATTGTTCATGCAAATAGACTTGAGAGGGAGATGGTTAAAATTGACAAGAGAGATATTCCTCATTTCATTCCATGGAGGGGCATGTTTCTTAAGTCCTATAACTCAGCAGGACTAGACCAGAAGCTGACCATGAACCTGATGGCAGATACCAATATAAAGACGACCAATGTTTAGCTGAAATACTGCAGATTTCTCAAATACAGATTATTAAACTTTTTCCCTCTTACTTTTCCAACAATGCCTTTCCCACCCACAGTAGCAAAGCTTTTCGAAGAAGAAAGCAGATGAGATGATAGATTCACAGAGATGAAGAATATAGGAGTTGTGGGTGGAATGGAAGAAACTGCTGAGCACAATGCTAATTAATGCATAACATTAACACAGCAACATGTGCAACGTGTTTTCCCTTAAAAAAAAAAGACTGTTACAGATTTATTTATTTTTAACATTCATGGTTTTTCCCAGAGGGATGTTGCAGTGTCCCCCGCCCATCCTAGTTTTCTGGATTTGAAAGAACAAAAATCTGAAAACCCCCAGCAAAACTGAGAAGAAATCTGTCAAGCTTCCCCTCATTAAGCATCACCTAGATCAATGGTTTGTTATAAAACAACCTCTGAAGCGGCAGCAAAGGTTTTGTGGCTTTTTCAGGCACAGAGATCTGCCACTTCTCCCCGTTTTTTGTGTTTGATAGGAGAACATCCCTCCCTGGTGAATCGTCTCTTGAGTTGCTCTTCTGCTCCTCATGCCAAATGAACGTGTAACTCAGAATATTTCTTCACCAAAAGTTCCTGGGAATGTTCCTGGACGGTTAAGAATAACCCACTTTCCTTTTTCTTTCCTTGTTTTCTATTTTACTTTCTCCCTTTTTCTTTTACCCACCTATTTTATTTTATTTTATTTGCAAGATTATCATATTAACCTGAGGAAAGTTATGCAGGAGATAAAAGCCCTACTAATACAGGAAAATCCAGAATAGGACTGGATGTGGAGGGTTTTTTTCCTAACTCACTAGAACAGCCTTTCCCAACCTTTTGACCCCAGAGGAACCCTTGAAATATTTTTCAGGCCTCGAGGAACCCCTGCACATTCAGTCTCAAATAGAGGCCCGAAGTTACAAAATGATTCTATTTGTTTCATGGGTAGGCCTGTATAGATGCATTCACAGTGTTCTTAAACTAAAAATAAAGACTGAAGCTTACCTTTTTAATGTGAAGTTGCCCAAATTTGAAATAATTTTTTAAATAAATTGTTATCTCCCAGGGAACCCCTAGTGACCTCTTGTGGAACCCTAGGGTGCCACAGAACCCTGCTTGAGAAACCCTACCCTAGAAAGACAAGGGGGTTCTATTTTTTCTGGAGGATTCACACTGCAAACTCTCACTCATTGGATAGGTTCACACAACTCAGTAGTCTAAGATGTAGTTGCCACATGCGTAACTAAATGCATTTGTGCAAAACTGGGTGGTGTGGCTGTTTATGGGAAGCAAAATACTGTAAGAGATATCTTGATGCTGCTGAAGTTAGGGACTGGGGATGTAATATCCTCACTCATTCTCTGACATCCATAAGTTCAGGTTGTCTCTTCCATCCAAGAATATGCTAAGAAGAGCCACTCCGGATTCATTCACATTGCACTACGACATAAAAATACAGTAATTGTTAAGGTAAAAAAATTCAGAATTAATGTTGACATATAATATGCTCAATTAATGTTATATGTATCACAAATTAGGAGTAGTCTAAATGAGATTCAGGGTAAGTAAATGAAACTGTAAGTCATGAAGTATTATATTTGTAATTTATGCTATGTTTTAAAGACAGTTTCAGAATGGTTGTAGAATTATAAACAACCTTCTTGGAACATCCTTCTTTGTTTTGAACATAGTAAGACCCAGGATCTCTAACAGAATTATTGGTGCAACATTAGACAAAAAAAAGTGAGTCATTGAGCTAAACTGAGTTTGATGTGCTATCTTGTCCAACCTTCTCATCAGAATTTCCTATTCTCAGATATTTATCCCCGGTAATTCACTGTGCATCTCAAACTTTGTGGTTCTGTGATCCTCTGAAATGACAAATGTGTTTGTGTGACACCTCCACCCCCTCCACCCCAAATAAAACCAATGATTTAATCGGTGCTGGGCAAGAAACAATTATGCCACTTTAAATAATGACATTTCAATCTGTATATCTCTTGTAACTGCCCACTTCAGGCTTGTGCAGAGAACACATAGTGTGAAGCCTAGAGTAAGTTTTGATATATTATTAAACACAGACACAATGCTTATGACCTTTTGGAAGCTCCCAACCCCCTCCAGTAGTCTATATTAGTTCTATATTTTGCCTTTCCTCCAGGACTTCAAGGTGTCATCCATAGTAGTCTCCTCTCCAATCCTTCCCCACAACCATGTGAGGGTAGAACAGGTTGAGAGATGGTGATTGCTCCACAGTCACCCAGTGAGCTTCTACGGCGGTGGGGGACAGGTTTTGCAAGCTGTCTTAAAAATCTAGACATGGAAACTCAGAGCTGGCTGCAAACCTTATTTTCGATTGTAAGGACTTGGGCTCTGCAGTGCTTGAAAGTGGTGCTTTGCCTGGAGAACTCTTAAAGCAGAGCACTTAATTGAAGCTCCTTTGCAAAGCACAGTGGAAGTTCACATGCCTCTCATGAGCTACTGGAAGCCATGGAAGAGGATCCTGAACCAATGTCAGAGAGACACGTTATCAAGGCAAAACACAACCACCTCACATTGGCTAAGATTATGTTTGCACATAGATATCTGAACTATAAGTTACTCAACCTTTATGATCTTCATGGGACATACTAAGCTATAAACTAACCACATGGGCTGGATTTCTACAACAAAGTGCAGTCACACTCCATGACTGTCTTCAGTGCTACCTGGCCAATCTCAGTACGAATGGAGAGAATAGATTTCATTTCAGTGGAGGCTTCTCCTTTGTGTAAGAACTCAGAGCTGCATTTTACTATGGAGATGCATCAGAGCAAAGAGGATGCATTGAAGAAAATGAACATATTTTTTTCATTTGGAAAATGTGGTCCACCTGTGCTCTGCCAAAGGTTTTTCTCACTGCTTAGATAGACAGACAGGCAGACAGAGATTTTAAAAAGTTCTCAATGTTCCCCATTTGAGGATATGAGGTTTTGGTTTCACAGCTGAACTTGCCTGTGTAAGATTCTTCTTGGAGTGGCTGCATATTTTAAAGGCCTCTTGACTCTTATTTTCTGCTTTTTTTTCCACACATGTATGTTTATTGTGTTTATTGTCTACAGATATTTTTAAATCCTGAAGCAATTACAGCTGTCAGGGGCAAGATGAGCAGTGACAGTTTGATTTATGTATACATAGTACAGATGCAAAAGGAGGCAGGGAGGAATGGCAGGGAAATGGAGCAATTCTGGTGAGACATGTGTGTTAAATTGAATGAAGCAATCAAAGAGCATGTGTGATTTTTCCAGAGGAGAGATTGGCTTTGTTTTCTCCAGCAGTTCAAAAAGAACTGACCCCACCATTGTTAAGAAGAATTGGGCCCATTGGAGCCTTTGAGCAACCAGACTGGTGTGTACCTGTGTCTGTTATGAGACAAAACTGGAGTTCTTTGTTCAAGTGACAGAAATGTAGCAGTCCTCCCTCTAAATCAGTGTTTCTCAACCTTGGCAACTTGAAGGTGTGTGGACTTCAACTCCCAAAATTCCCCAGCTGGGGAATTCTGGAAGTTGAAGGCCACACATTTTCAAGTTGCCAAGGTTGAGAAACACTGCTCTAAATCCCAGGTGTCCCTCCATATGTTATGGAACTGCAACGCCAACTGGGAACAACCCCAACTAGGATGGTCAGTGCTGAAGGATGCTGGGAGCTGTATTTCTACAAATCAGATGGAGGGACACAGGTTACCTAACCTCATAAAAATTAGTGTCCCCCCTTAAAAATATAAAATGATTTACTAACATGGAATATTAGACACTTAGGGAAACAATCTTTGGCTAAGTTGTCTGTTTGGAGGGCATAGTTTTTCTCCAGAGGCTGAGTGCGTGGCAGTTTTCCAGCCAAAAGGAAAGCCACCTCACTGGGCTGCTTGCATGGAATCGATGTAGATCATCTTGAGCTCCTTGGAGAACAGACAAGGTATAAACGCAGTTCTTATTTTAGAGCTCACATGTGCAAATATTTGCAGTGACTTGCATCACTTATAAATCAGGCCTCTGCATGAGACTGTAAAAAGGAGGCAGTTGCTCCTTTTTAAGTGCCCCCTAAATTAAAATGGAGCTACTGGAGTAGAAGATGTATGGTTTTGTGAAGAAGGGCTTCTCTCTTAAAACCACCACCACCGTGTGATACACGGAAGACAAAAACTCCTCCACAATGGAGAAAATCAGGATTCAGAGCCAAGGAAGAAAACAGGCTGCAACCCATGGTTCTATTTGTTGTGCTGATAGGGGATTTGGGGAGCCCACTTAGTGCTGCACTGCAGACACAATCAATAAACTCATACTTTATGGAGCTCATTACTGCTTCCCCTTGTCTTAAAGAGCTTCCAGTAAGCCAGAGCAGACCACTGAGGATGCCTGGAAGATGTGGTTAATATTGAACAGTAGGAACCAACAGTCTTCCGGAGTCATCAAGCCCACCTGCCATAAAGCAGGAACTTCAGATAATAATTCCACTCTGCCACTGCATGCAGAGCTGGATACATACAAAGCTGCCAGAAAGAGTTGGCTACACCCTTCCCATTCCATGAAGAAGAACCAGCGGAGCGGAGAGTTCAGTTGTTCTCCATTGATGATGTTGGGATGGTATCTCCATCATCTTTGAAGCAGCAGGCTAACTTGGGGGTCCTTGGCACACTGCTGTCTCTTGTAGCAGATTACACTGCCCTTCAAGTTTTGAGGATAATTACTTCTAATGGTAGACTTGGCTCTGTAGAGATTATTGGTTCAGCTAACCTGGCCTTGTCTGCTCTGATTAACAGGGATTCATTAAGGCTACTTTCCCTATCTTTGATGGTAAAAATGTGTGGAAATGAATTAGGGGGCTTTTTCATATGAAGGGTTCACTGACTTGTTGAATTCATACATGACACTAAGCCACAATGTGGTCTGTTTGATATTAGTTTAGCATTTAACCTAACCCTAACCCTAACCAGTCATTAAGGCTTATAAACCATGATTTATATTTGAATGTCTTGTGCAAAGCCATTCAGGTATGGTTCCACAGCAGAACATAATGCATGGACTAGGTTATGCCTATTTGACTTCTGGAAAATTGATATATCTCAACAATTTGGACCGATCTGGATGTTTTGTGCACAAACATTTTAATGTCCAAATGTTAACGTCTTGTTTCATGTCAGAAATGCAGGAAATGAAAAAGGGAAAAATATTAATTAAAATTTAAAAAGTTAAAACATTTAATAAAAATATAAAATTTATATACCTCTAGCCCAATGCCAGGCCACATTGATGGCAGAGGTGTTTCCGGCCAATAAGTCACTCTGTGTGCATGTCGGTCCCAAAGGGCACTGTAAAAGGTGGGTAGTTGTTTGAATATTGCCGCATTCGCAGCAAGTATCCTTGCCCTCAGGGAGAAACCCCCATTTTTCCATATTTGGGGCCTGATTGGGAGATTTGGTTCCAGTCAGTATGGTCATTTGTATTGGATTGATTCTGGGGGTGTGGGGGGAATTGATATGAGGATTTAAACTGGATAGGGTTTTTTTTAATTACTCAGAATGTTGAAATTCAACTAAGTCAAATACCCCTATCTTTTTTAAGTTTTCTCAATTCATGAGGACTTCATGGAGACATCTATGCAATTTTCTTGACCACAATGCAAACATGGTTTTCCCCTGCTTTTTCTGGGATATTTTTGATTTCCCAGTCTGGCAACAGCCCTGGAAATCTCTGGGAACCTCCCACCAGCTTAGTTTTGAAGCAAAGATAGGTCCTCAGGTGCTGACACCTGGTGAGGTACATCCTTAATATTTGCCAAATTTAACGTGCTGCAGCGATCTTGTGCTATCGCTTTATTGCACATACATCTTCATCCAGGCTCAAGCAGAGTTGGAATAGAAATATCTGCACATGTCTAGTCTTTCCAACTCATTATTTATTTTACATTGTTTCTATGTCAATTCCTTCCAGTTGGTTTATCATTAAAAGCATCCCATCAATATTCACAGGAGACAAAACAACAAGTGGACATTTAAACTGTCTTGTCCATTTCTGGAGTTGGTAATAGTGATTGGCTGGCATTATCTTCTATTGCCCTGGGAGTGAATTGCTTCAGCTGAATCTACAGAAATAGCAACTGAATGTAGACAGCTCCTATATATAATGTCACCCAGAACTTTCAGTGATATCCATGTTCACACAATAAACCATAGTTTACTTAACCATAATTAACTGAATAAACCTCAGCAGGCTGACTTTCCACAACAGACTGATTTGTACAAATTTCAAGAGCTCTACTCCTACATCTAAGCCAAAACCCAGCTACATTAATTTTGTTTTATGTTTGACTGAATTAACATCACATTAAAGTCTAATGTGGTTTATTTGCGGGTTAATATTGTGCATGAAGTCAGCCACTGTGATTTGTAAACCATGGTTTGTGCTGTGTGTGAACAAATCCATTATAGTTGATTCAAGAGGTGCAATCCCAAAGAGTGAGCCCGGATGGAAAAATATGGAAATTCAATTAAAGTGCAGAGTTTCCCACTGAAATGTTCAGGGGCATGATATACTAGCATATTTTCTTCCAGGAAAATTACAGTTAAGCCTAGAACCACTGGACTGTACGGCTTCCATTTTTTTCTTCCTCTTGATCAAGAGAAATGGTGGTGAAAACAAACCAAAACACCACAATGCTTTATTCTCCAAGGCTGTTAATCCACAGCCTTTCACAACTGCTAAAGCCACACACTTGATAATCTCAAAAAGGGGGAAATGAGGACATGAACAAGCTTGGAAAGACATCCCATGCCCTCATAACCCACCAGCACAAGTAATCATAACAAGGCTTTATTGTTTTATGAAGTGTCTTCTCTGCCTGGCAGATTTCAGAATGCTTGAGATTAAGTAGCACAGTTAGCAAATTAAATAATGTCTTACAGAGTATGGGATGACTCCGGGGATTAGTAATGGGGCAAGAAACTCTTCTGCATCTAGGTCATCACTTTAGCACCCAGCAGCTCCTGTTGGTAGCAATTAATAATAAGGTGGGGATGCCTAATTGCTAGCAGGTGTGCTGTGTGAAATAAATTAGCTACATTTCCTAAATCCCCCACCCAGCTTTTTTTTTAATCCTGTAAATGGCTGGAAATCAGGATCTAAGACATTGAGAAAGGAATAATAACTCATTTCCCCCCTCCAAAGGATTCAGGCTAATGCTGACCATGTTCAACCATATGCTTATCCATGGTTAACATAACCCATGCTTTCCTTAACTCAGTTTTCTATACTTTATTTATTTATGTTTTATTTATTTATTTACCACATTTATATCCCGCCCATCTCCCTCACAAGGAGGGACCCTTATATTTATGGCTCAGTATGTCACTATACTTAGTGACACATTGAGCTATAAGCTACCTGTATGCACAACTTGCCATTTCAGATGCATTTCGTGAACATGTGATTACTCTGTTGTGTGAACACAGGCGTAAAGGCAGAGATGCTCCTTGCTCACAAGCCCCATTCGTAGACCTGGGGACAACTCAATTAAAGCAAAGCTTTTTTTTTAAGTGAGTGAATTAAACAGTAACTGGATTTATACAATATGCTAAGGCATAATGTAATTAGGGTTGGTACAGCATTAATATGCTGTGCAATTTGTAGTAATATGCTGGTTTAGTGTTAATATGCTATATATTCATACATTTATGAATGCAGTTCCACAAGGTTGTGGAAGTACATTCAAAACATCTATTCTCTTTCATACATTTGTAAAAATCAATGCCACATTCCCCAGCCTGGTCCCCTCCAGATGTGTTCAGTGCTGCCTGCCAAGAAAGATTGTCCTGTAAAACATGTTCCAATGTGAGAGTGCTCTGGGCATTTCCAGAGGCTTAATCCTTAAACTATCCTATAAGGTAACATTGTATGATTTTTTTTTAATCTGTTCAATTGTGTCCAATTCTTGGAGACTGACTGGACAAGTCCCTGCAGTTTACTTGGCAAGGTTTTTCAGAATTGGTTTGCCATTGCCTGCTTCCTAGTTTTTTCTTCATTGATGATGATGGGATGGTATCTCCATCATCTTTGAAGCAGCAGGCTAACTTGGGGGTCCTTGGCACACTGCTGTCTCTTGTAGCAGATTACTCTGCCCTTCAATATGTGGAGGGGCTGCCTTCAAGTCAGTGTTGACTCCTAGCAACTGTCTGGACTAGTCCCCGCAGTTCTCTTGGCTAGATTTTCAGAAGTGGTTTGCCATTGCCTGCTTCCTGGGGCTGAGAGAGAGGGACTGGCCCAAGGTCACCCAGCTGGTTTTGTGCCTAAGGCAGGACTAGAACTCACCGTCTCCGGGTTTCTAGCCTGGTGCCTTCACCACTACACCAAACTGGCTCACACATTGTATGATAAATATTTAATATAACAGATGAACGGAGGCAAAGTATAAAGCCCCTTGCAATGTCATGGTGAGGCTGCTGGATTTGGACCAGGCAGCTCCAGGTCAAGTTCACCCTGACCGTTGGGCAAGTGACTCCTTTTCAGCCCACTCTGCCCTGCAGGGTTGTTGCTGAAGGAGCAATTGGAGGAGGCAGGCTTAGGCTTGCCTATAGCTCTCCAAACTGAACTGGGTGGGCAAGCGTGAGGAGGGTTGGGATAACTCCATCCAGTTGGACGACCGGCAAGCGCCAGCTTCTGAAAAGTATCCGTAGTGGGGGAGCGAGCTGAGATCGGGAGCCTGCGTGGGACCGCGCAGGGAAAGGGCAAACCCCGGCCGCCCCCGCCCCGCTCCAAGGTGCGCTCCCGGCGCCGCGCGGGTTAATCCGCGAGAGTTTCTCCCCACCCCCCAGCCCCTCGTGCTCCGCGCGCCCTGCCCGGCGTCCTTGGCTGAGATGAATGGGCGAAGGCTGGGCTGCTCTGCGCTGCCTGCGCCGGGGAGCCCGAAGTGTCGGTCAGTGATGGACTGGCTGCCATGACAACCCCGGGAAGTCGGCGCGTGTGTGTCTGCGTTCGCCGGGCAGCGAGAGGGCCATTCGGCGCTGGGGAAAGAGGCGAGGCGCCCCACCCGGGGAGAGCGCCGAGCCGGCCGGTAGAGCCGGGCCCCGCAAGCCGCCGGCTGCCTTTCGCGGCGAGCCAGCCGCCGCTCCGCCAGTTGGCCGGCCCAGGCGCCTCCCCCGCCACCCGGGAGTCCGCCGCGCGCTTCGCCCAGCCAGACGAGCGGCGGGAGCCGGCTTGGACCTCCCGGCGGCTCGGAAGTTGAACGGGGCCCCCGGAGGCGCCGCTTTCCCTCCGGGAGGGGCCGCGGCGGGGCGTTGGGTCGTGTTTCGGCTGCGGGCCGTCGCCTCGTCCTCGGCGCTGCGGGAGCTGGGACTTTGGGAACTCCGGCAGGCAGGCTGAGGAGCGGCGTGCGGCGGCGCCGAGCCCTCTGCCGCCGGGGCAGCGCTGCCGCTCTCGCCTTTCCGGCCAAGTGAGGGATGCCTGAACTCTTAACTGCTCGCCGGGGCTCGTGAAGGGTGGAGCGGCTGGCCACCTCGCGCTCCCGCCTTTTTCTTCTTCTTCTTCATCATCATCATCATCGTCACTTTCTTCCCGGCGAGGCTCGGATCTCCCCCTATACCAAGGCGACCGCCGCCACCCTCCCGGAAGATCTCGCTGCCTCTCGCTCCGTCGTCACCCCCCCCTTTTTTTTTTTTGCTGCTGCTGCTTCTGCCCTTTGGGTCTGCGATTTGCGCCGTCTGGGGTCGATATACCTAGCGATAAATAGTTCCTGCATCCCAGGATGGGGGTCGGTGGGGGCTTAGTCCTGCCCTGGCGGTGCCTAGTCGTCCTGTGTCTCAGGCTGCTCTTCCTTGTGCCCGCAGGAGTGCCGGTGCGCAGCGGCGATGCCACCTTCCCCAAGGCCATGGACAACGTGACGGTCAGGCAAGGAGAGAGCGCCACCCTCAGGTAGGAGCGCAGGCTTTCCGTAGGGGGCAGTTTGGGAGGGTGGGGGGTGCCAGGGGAGACGGAGGGAAAGGGCCGCTCGGGGGCTGTAGGTTTTGTGGACGGTTCTGCAGGCGGGGGTGGTGGTGGTAAGGTGGCTTCTTGGAGATCCAGCTAAGATTCTTGGGGGGAGGGGGGAATAAAGCAAAAATAGTTGCAATCCGGCCGAGTCAGTGATGGCTGCGGGCATTAAGAGGAGTGGGGGGGGGGGTGATGGGTCCGGTACTGCTCGCCTCTCCACTTCTGACAGGCTGGGAGTATGGCACATTTCTGCTTTAGCTGTTGGGAGGTGTGGTTGGTAGAGCAGTGGGAAAACTATGAAGGAACGCGCTGGATTGTCTCCTCGGAGCAGGGCCGACGACTGTACAGGGACTAGGCTGAATATTGCTAGTGCATCTCCGGAATGGGCAGGTCAGATGTTTGCTGTGATTGCTTGCTCCGAAAAGCCCTGACCTTCCTTTTATGGAATGTGGGGATGCGATTCTGGCTGGATGGTCCTGGGTCCTCGATGCTGTTCACAGGAGGAAGCTGAGGTGGTGATGCTGGGAAAGGTTTGCTGCTGTTTTGAGATGGGCTGGGTGCGTTCAGACCCAGTTGAGCTGTGTAAGAATTTTCTCTGTTCTTGGAATGATACTTTGCTAGCTCTCCTCTTGAAACTTAGTGCTCAGAGTCTGTTTTCAGATTGGCTATGACTGCTTGGCCCTCTGCGCCTTAGGGAAACAACTGTTTGGGGAGGCCCCCCCGGCAACAGTTTGAGCCTTTGGAAAGCTGATGTCATGTTTCCACTCAGCACTGTTAAGCAATGAAATCCGTAATTTGTTGATACAGCAAGAATTAATGAGCTTAATGCACAGCCCAGAATGATATACAAGGAGTTGCATAACCAGACTACGAATGTAATACCAGCTTTACGCCACTTTAATTCTTGTGGAGTTCTCAGTGGGATTTTAGATATGTCAGAATTTGATGAAGATGTTGGGAATGCTCTGTGATCCCCCCCCGCCCCCCATTCTCCCAGAATTACAAAGAAAGGTCCTTTAGGAAGATGGAGAAATTGTGAGGTCAGAATAAGGCTGCATTCCTAATCTTACTAGAAATAAATCTTATAGAGTATGCTGAAACTCATTACTACTGAGTTAACATAATTTAGTTTATGTTAGTTGCCTGTAAAGGAACTATGCCCAAGCTATGCCATGAAGCTTTAATTCTAATTAGACTGGTGGCCATGCAGATAGGAAAAAACCAAATATTGTGATGCATGAGTTGCAGATACAGAGTGAAAATTGGGGATCTTGTCTTTCTCTTCCTTCTACCCCTTGGAACCCTAATTATAGCCTAATAATAGATTATGTCAACTTCCATACAATGATGGATGGTGATGATGACGATGACGATAACAACAATGACTTTTTCTATAAGCATTTGGCAGCTGTTAGATTTGGGCAGAAATCCCTCCCTCTCATTCATATACAGGACTTAAAGGTTAGCAAATGGCAAAACACAATAGAGAGAGAGAGGATCTTGAACTGGGTATCCAGGGTTGCTATTTGTTGAAACTGCATGTATTGTTTTTTCTTGCAGACCCACTTCTTATTGATAATCCACTGGGATCCAGATCTTGGTGATCTAGGAAGTGACAAACAAGTTCTTTTGACTTAAGTGTAGGATGGTATTTCAGTTAGAGGCTGTATGTTTTGCATACATTGTATAAATCTCGGGTTCAGTTCCAGGTATCTGCAGTCAGTATAACTATACAAATGGAGAAAAAGACAATGTCATTCTGTCCAAGACCCTGGAGAACCATTGCCAGTGATTGTGGCCAATGATGGGCCATGTAGACAGACTGTCGGACACAGTTGGGTTCACACAATGTGCTGAGCCATCTGGTTCCTGTGGTTTAGCCTTAAAATGTTCTGTGAACCCAGCTATTATAGTTTGTAACAGCTAAGGTTTAGGACATGTTCTGAGTAAGCACAAAACTAATCAAGTGGTTAAATAATGGTAGGTGTGTTCTCTGTGGAAAACAAATCTGTTTTTATTGCTTTTTGTTTTGTGAAATAATTTAGTATATATTATGTATTTTACAATATTGGATTTCCCAAGTTACAGAAGAGGCCCCAGAAAATGGGGACTCTCATTGGTAAATTGAAACATTCACAGATGCATATGTTCATGCAGGCACACACACACACATAGAAATCAATTTTTTTTAAAAAAAATTGCATTATACCACTACTATAATCTTTGGGGAAATTGTATTTTGTAAGGCAAAATGAACAGCCATGCAAAACAGGCAGGGAGCAAAATGATAAATCCTGTAGTTGGGAAGTATTTTAGGCCATTAGGAGAAAAAAAAAAGCTTTGTATAATTATGTAACTGAACATGAGCTGCAAAACTTGCTTTTGGTTCAACAATTAACTCTTAATCATTGTTAGGTTTGGAGTTCCTTTGAAAATATTTAATCTAGCCTGAACTGACTTTGCTTATGGTGTGCAAGAGTTCTGCTTTAATTTTCAAAGTTTCCCCTAACTGGATCAGGGTGGCAGCATCCTGTTTTCTGTCTGTATTCATAAAAAAAGTGATGATGCACAACAACACACACTACTCTAGCCTTCCAAACCAGCTTACAGACCAGAGTTCTAGATATTCTAGCCATTGCTTTTGAGTTAATCTCCATGAGATGCTGTAATACAGAGAGGAAATATGTTGCAGCTCTTCTGGGTCTTTGGATTAGTTTCTTCTACTCAGCTGCTTCTGCACCCACATTTCTTGCTCTGACATATTCCCTCTTTTCTTGTCCAACCATTGCAATGCTTGTTAGCAGATTTGTATTCATGTTCCCTTCCAGGGTTCAGGCTCATGGCTCACCATTCCAATGAAATATTCATCTCATTTTGATGTTTGTAAAGTTCAGAGCCTGATATTTTTCTTCTCCTGAAATTATTTATTTCAGAACTCTGGACTATAAAAGTATAGTGCTGACCTGCTTCTCTGCTTCTCCCCCCTCCCCTTTCCTAGAGATTGCTATATTTTGAAAAGGCATGGTATTTGAGATGCTGTTTTTTTTGCAATAGGGGAGTTCTTAACTCTTATGATGGGTGTCTGGCCATGTATTTTCATGACCACATGTGGATTCTGTGGATTTGCACACAATCTGAAGCACTTAGAGAAAAATTGTTACCACCTCTGGCTTGCCAAAGGCTGAATCCTACGCAAGGTCTTAAGGTCATGATGTTCCTGGGAAAAATTTGGAACTGAAGTGCAGTTAGATCGTCTGTATCCAACACGTAGATTTGGTTCACAAATCATACAAAGGTAAGGTTTGCTGAAATATGGTTTATTGACTAAACCACTATTGGCTGGTTCATAAAGCATGCTGGCCTGGATTTGCAGAAACACCCTAAGCCACTGCTGGGTTTGATGGTTCCCTCTTCACATGGAATGGCAACCAACTCTTTACGGCTTCTTCAAGAAAAGATGGGACAAACTATGGCTTGGTGCAGTGGATCAGGGCAAAAGCAATGACTGAGGTGGAACTATTCTGAAATAAAAGGACTGTGATATGCACTGCTTTTGAAAAGCATTTTCTGAATACAGAATACTCTGTTCCTTGCAGCTTGTCCAGGAAGGTGTTTCCCTTTATATATCTCCTGATAGAAGTGTGGGCTGGTGTAGAATTGCCTCTGTCTCAAGCCTCAGAAAAGTAGTATCCAGGGCATAATTTAACTGGAAAGCTAATACATTTGAGAACAAGATATTATATTGAAATATGCAATTTTCTGGTTATCCAACACATGGTACCTTCAGACTGACTGGTAGTGACTGAGGGCTTGGGGTCCTTTAAGCTAGATAACTACTGCATCTTTGAATCATCTGGTTTTCACTTTTCTTTGAGGAGTCCAAAAATCTAGTCCCATCTCCCCCTGGCTAGTAATCAAAATGAGATAGTGCTAGTGGTATATAGTTGGAGATAGATAGACAATGTATCAGCTAATCAGATGGCCTTGTTTGGGTTTGGAAGCTAAGCAGTATCAAGAGTGGTTAATACTTGTATGGGAGACCACCAGAAAATTCTAGAGCTATTAGCTAGACTTGGGGGGTTAAAAAAAACTATTCTGGAAAAAGGCAATGGCAAAGCAGTTGTCTACAGTTACAGAAAGACTTCGTGGAGGTCTCCAGGAGTTAAGCTCAGCTCAAGGACATCTTTACCATTCTTAAGCTATTTGTCTATGGTAGGGTTCTACAACTTTTGCTACTCATGGCTTTGCTTGGCTGATTTTGTCATTCACAATTTTTGTCTGGGCTTCAGTTGAAAAGTTGCCTTGTGGTAAAGTCACTAGGACAGGAGGAACTTCTGGGAGGGAGGGAAAGACCCAACTGTAGAAAGTCAAAAAGATAGATAAAATCTGTCAGTTATCCCATGGATTTAAATCCTGTTACTATTTTATTTATTTAATTTTTATCCCACCTTTATTATTTTTATAAATAACTCAAGGTGGTGAACATACCTAATACTCCTTCCTCCTCCTATTTTCCCCACAACAACAACCCTGTGAGGTAAGTTGGGCTGAAATCAAGAAAATATATTTACTGAACATTAGGTTGTGTGAATACCATTTTAAGCTCCTGTATTTCTTCACAAATTCCACTGAATGCAGTAGGACTTACCCCTTGCTAAACATGTGTATGCTTGGATTGTAAAGCTAGCTGCTTGAAATCAAGAAGCCTTATGGTGCTTGAGAAAAGGAAGACACCCTTTAATAAATGAGAAAGTTATTTGGATGACAGAAAACTAATTTCTTGATTGACACAAAGATGTGATTAGAATAATCCAATATGACTCCATTAGAGATAATGCAGCTGATCACTCTTGTAGCATGGGAACAGATGGTGACTATATTGAGATAAGCATAAGGTGCACATAAACTAGGTTCCACAGAAGTGGTTCTCAGCAGCCTTTGTGTTTTGATGTGGGCCAAATCTATTGGGTTGATTATTGTTGTGAGGTGTGCAATTAACTGAGTTATTGAAAAAGGAGGCAAAGGAGCCAATTTCCACTCATGTTAAAGACAAATGAAGGTAGAAACTGATTCCAGCAAGAACAGCTGGTCAAATATTACATTTTCCCCATCTGAAATGAGAGATTTAGACCACCTCTAAGTTTTGAAGTCCATAAACAACCTGAACACCTGTGCCTCTCTTATCAGAAGCACATAGAGACAAAAAATGGATTTAAAAAATCAAGTTTAATATTAAATATGTTCTCTTACTTCCCAACTGCTGAGATATTTATGCATTTCAGGTTTGAGATCTTTTCAGAGTTTCTCTACAGCTGTTCCTGTTCCAAAAGAAAGCTATTTTTCTTTGGTGGAAATAATATCCCTGAGTCCCACTCAGGAAGAAACATGTTCTGAATCATAATCCAATATGTTATGAAGAGATGGAGCAGAAACGTTGTGAATCTGCTCCATTGAAATTTCGCCATTGCTAAGGCAGCATCTTTTCTATTGGTCTCTCGCTGGACAGCTCCCAGCTTGTGTGAACCCACAGGACTACTCTTAATATGGGAAATTTTGATTTACATTGCAGGGCTGACAGAAGTAGAGTAACTTTCTTCTTTGTACAAATGGTTTCATGTGTCATTATTATTCTAAGCCACTGCAAAAGCTCTGCTGAAGGGTAACGTTTTTTTTCTTTTAAATAAATGTGTAGCTTTGAGCTCTGTTAGTGTTCATGTTACCAATTAGGCAACATGATTCAAACAACTGATCTAGAAGGTAGTGAAACTCCAGGCAGAAGCCAACTCTAGTAAATTGTGTGTCTTCTATTGATCTTAGTGTGAATCCTAACACATTTACAAAGCTGTCATTGATGTTGAGCAAACAAGCCTTGAGTAAAGATCTAAGATAGGTTTGTTTTTATAATCAAAGAAATCCTAAGGGAGGTCTTCTCCAAGCATACTTTGAAATCCAATAAGACTTCACTTTTGGATGCTTGCATTTTAATTTTTTTTCAACTTTGGGGGCAGAAGAGAGTAACACATCTGTCTATAGTTGGCTATATTAAATTGGTTATGTACACAGCATACCGCTTCAGTTGTAGCTGAGCTTTCTAATTAGTGCAGCTCCTATAATGATGATTAACAATGCTGGAACCAAACAAAAAAAGAATGAAACTGAAGAATCTCTGCTTTCCAGATCATAACTGTTGAGCATCTCTTGGTTAACAGGGAAATATTTTCCCCATCACCACTGTGTAGAAACTCAAAATTTCATGGAATGAGTGGAACCTACAGCTGAGTGCCTATACCATGCATAGGGGTTCGTTTTCATACTCCTGTGATTCTTCTGTATTTATTTCAGCTCGAAAAGTGAAGCTCAGCTGCCCTCATCCACATTTTTGCCCTTAAGGCAGGACTGGGCAGTCTTATTTGGCAGGCAAGAATGGCTCTGGTCCCATCTGGAAAAAATAAGATTGACAGATTTTCCAATGCTTCCCAACCCCTTTCTCTCCCCCACCCAAAACAGCTGCAGCTGTCACTACTGGTTCAGGGCCAGGAGATGCTGTGAATCATGTACAGAAAGTGTTCTAGCAGTTCCTTCTGTCTCCTTGTTCCTTTTCTGTGATCACAGCTGAAATGACTCCTCTTCTGGGTCTGAGCTGGTGCCTGGTACTTGAACAGCCCCGGATAAGCCTAAGGAACGACTGAGCTGTGTAAACAGCTCTCCTGGATTAATGTTGAGTGACAGCTTGTGGAACAGCTTGTAACAAGAGCCACGTTGAGTCTATTTTAAGGCCTGGCATTCCTGTGCCATCCTGAAGAGTGGTGGATCTAGCAACACAGTTCAAGGCCTGCAGGTGGGGAAACGCAAGTCCATCCAAGAAACAGAGTCTGGTCAAAGGGGACTTAAAAATAAAAAAGGCAATAGGAGGAGGGAAGGATATATGTATGATCTATGGGGAGAAGCTAGTTCCGCTGCAGTAGGGAAACGGGGGAGAATCAGCCACTTCTCATTAAGTTTTCCCTCTCAGAGCCAACTCTCAGTAGTTTAACTAACCATTTGTAAATAAATGTGGCATTCTGACAGCTGTCGCAGTGCCTGCTGTAAACACTCTTTTGGTTGTGAAAAGCTGGCAGTGTCACTCTATTTTCCCTGGAAGTTCAGCCTGGGCTGCCAATTGGCTGTTGCACCCAGGGCTGTCAGTGAAAACACATGGAGGCCAGTGGGCTGGTGGTGGTGTGCCTAGGATGAAGATTATGTTTGCATCTGGGGAAAACAGACAGGCATATTTGGTAAAACTCTTGTCTTAGCAAAGGCTTAGGAACACTTTTTGAAAAGCTTCTTGATTTTTTGGTTTCCTTAAAAGTAGCCAGGGAACAAATCAAGGCTGATCTTGAAGGGTTGAGGTCCATCTGCTCAGTGGGAATGCTGTTGGTCTATTTAAAATAAATCTGATTACCTGGTGGCTGGTGATCAGAAAGAGTAGAAGTCTCTTTCCCTCCCTCCCTCCCTCCCTCCCTCGCAGCAGGCTTAGGAAAAACTGAAGTGTAAGTATAACCAGCAAAGGGACAGATGCAGCTGGAAGGAAGAGCCACAAGTGATGCTGGTGATATCCAACTACATACAGTAGTGTTTTGCTCTTGGGGGTCCTAATGGTGATTTATACATTAGAGCTCTCGGACATGCTGTTTGCTTCTGGATGGTATCACTGGATAAGGCTCAAAAGGCAAGGTCATTTTTTTAAGGTTTAATGGCAAAGTGGAGCAGGACATGCTCTGGGAAAGGGGTTACCTAGGCATATGTAATCCAGAACTAGTACTGCTTGTTGCTGTACCATGCATGGACATAACAATGAGAGACTTGAGGGGTCCAGGCTGGAGAGCTTTCTGCATTTATGTAGGAGGGCTGCAAAGGGCCTATATATGGAGTAGGCAGATCCAGTGCTTCATGTACTGCACTGATGTATAGATGCCATCTAACTTTCAAATTCATCAATTTTAGCAACTGTCAGTTGCCATCAAGCTTTATTAGAATCCCTTGAAATACGTATAAGGCCTTCAAAGGGATGCAGCTTACATCCACATTTTTTTAGCCTAAATTCATCTGCATTTTTAAAATATATCCAGTCTTTTTTGCTCTGAAATCTATGATTTCATTAAATTCCCCTTGATACACTGAGCTCTAGAGAGACAGGTGAAGCCATGGCAGAAGACAAGTGCATTTGTTTGCTGCTACAATAACTTCTTCTAAGCCCAACTTTCAGTCATGCTTTGCATTTTGCCGATGCTGATATTGGAAGTGATGGAAATTGATTTTGTGTGTGTGCGTGCGCGCATGGACCCACTCATCCATCCATATACATATTCTGTATACAGCTAATGAATTGGGATAGATATAGTTAAGAGGCAGAGTCCCTCATGCAGGTTGTGCTTAAAAAGATTCAAGTCCCAGATAAAGTGAATGAGTTGTACAGATTGAGGCAATGGATTTTGCAACAGATAGATTTGCAGGAGAGAAAACAGTTCAGGCATCCATTAAGGAGTGGTGGGGGAAGAAGAAATGGACTTTTTGCTAATGTTTGTCTTATTAGATAGAACTACTCTTTCTTTGTCAGGAGGGCTGTGATGGGAAAAATAGTTTTGTTCTCTAAATCCTTGAACTAGCATCCTTTTTTCAACATCCCAGCAGTAACTCTCTGTCTAGCTAAGCCAAGATTTGTTTTAATCCTGGTCTATTTAACAAATTACAGTTAGCTTCATTCTCACATTATATTCAGTGAATTATGGCCCACAAACAGTGTTTATTTATTTGTTGTGCTGTTTTCCCATCTTTTCTCAGATCTTTCATGTGGATTTCCAGTAATTGTATTCCCACAACGAACAACCCTAGGCTGAGAGGAAATCCACCCACCTTGGTAAATATGTGAGGAATGTGAACCTGGGTTTGTCCAGCACAGTTTTTCTTCTTGGCGATCACTCGTAGCCGAGTAAGATTGTCTTCCAGGGGTAAAATCTTAACAGTGGATCCCTAAGTGGCTGTAAAGGCCAATCCTGGATCTGCACAACCTCCCACAATGAGGGCATAGGTTTCCAGGTGGAAGACGGTCACGATGAGGGCTTGCTTGACGTACCTTCCTCTTAGCTCGTTTCTCCCTTTTGCCCTGTACTCGTGCTTCTTCAAAGTCCATAGCGCTTTTAATAAAGGCTGACCTCCAATTGAAACGCTCATGAGTTAGGGCTTCCCAGTTATCAATGCTGACATTATTATTTTTTTAAATTAGCTTTGAGAGTATCTTTGAATCTCTTTTGCTGTCCACCAATATTCCGTTTTCCATTCTTAAGTTGGGAGTAAAGTAGCTGCTTTGGAAGACGATGGTCAGGCATTCGAACAACATGGCCGGTCCAGCAAAGTTGATGTTGGATGATCATTGATTCGATTCAATTCAATTCAATTCAATTCAATTCAATTCAATTCAATTCAATTCAATTCAATTCAATTCAATTCAATTCGCAGCCATTGTAACAATACACCTTGTTATCTTCCACCTGTTCTGCCATTGAGGACTTTCTTGGATTGTTCTTTGTCTGGTTCCTCCACCTGGACCTTACCACCATGGGTGACCCTACCGGAAGTACATGACTCCTGACGGCTTCGCTCACAGGGTTCATTGGGAACACACAGGCCCACTCACCACAACAAGGTGATGATCCAGCAAGTGAGTCCACCACAGTAACCCCTACACTGCATTAGCTTTGGGTTCACACAACACACTGTACTAAAACTGAAGAAACTTCATTATGCCTTTAGAGCAAATGTGTGAACCTAGTCTCTGTTCTTCTTTGGAAATCATAAAGCCTCCCACTAAGCCAGCCAAAAGGCTACTATTTAAATAAGGTGTGGGCAAAAACATTTAAATGTAGGAACCTTATTCATATAATATATCAACCCATAGTAAGTCAGGATTTTCTTGTAGTTCTATATAAGTTTGAAATGTAGAACTGGAAATCTTGCTCACCACTACCATTCATAGGAAACTGTTTATACTAAATCTGTCCATTAGCCCACCCAATTCAATATTGTTGAGCTGGCAATAGCTCCCCAAAGCTTCAGGAGAACCTGCCTAGACCCTTGAATCTTCTTTATGAACCTCTTCCATTGAACTCTAAATTCTTTCCTTAAAACCAGGTTGATTTAGAACATACTGCACAAAGTGACTTACAATTCAAACATACAAAGTAATAAAACCAATAGTCCATCTAGTCAATAATGTCTACATTGGATGATAGTGGGTCACTAAGATTCCACGAAAGGACTCTTTCCCACCAGGCCAACTCAGAAATGCTAGAAGTGAACCATTTTGTATGAGTCACCGCAACCATCCTTCTGTGTTTTCCACTATGTAAGTAAAAAGCAGGTGTATCTATACTTGCATTCATGATTCCAATCAGTGCTGGCTTATTTCAAAGCCAGCGTAGTGTCGGGGTTAAGTTGCTGGGCCTGAAAGAGAACAATATTAAAGTAAAATAGTCTAATGAATAATAAGTAAGCATATGGTAAACTACCATGGTACTTAAAAAAAATCAGTATCTTTTTTTAATCAATAAAATGTTTTTTTCTTCAAGAGGATGTACAATAGGCAGCTTTGAAGTCCAATATTTCACCAGCATGTTTGGAAAAACGATGACTGTTCTTATCAAACTACTTTATCCAGATATACATTGGCTATTGATCAAATATGAGAGAGATACATTTCTGAATCCTTAGTGATGTCTCCCACCTCTCATTTTCAATTGGTTGTCAGAAGTATCCCAGTAAAACTATATACCTGAAACAATACTTAGTTTTTCATTTTTGGGTTTTTTTGGAAAAAAACTATGGAATGGAACGTCTGTTCCTTTGAAAGTATTCTTAGATGAGAAAGAGAATGATTAATGGTTGATACCTAAGGTGGATCTGTTTTCTAGGTGAATTATTTTTGGTTTCCTGTCTGTCTGTGGCATGTAGACTGGTTGGCATTAAACATCAGATGATGAATAGATTTTCCGTCATGAACTCTGGCAATTAGATTTTTTTCCTCCTTCAGAAGGGGGTTGGACCATCTCTAGAAGACTATGCTAAGGGGAGGGGCATTAAATATACCTACTCATTTTAGAAGGGCCTAATCCTGGGTGCTCCTCATGCTTTTAGAGTTGTGACTTGTCAATTCAGGCAAGCAGTTTACTTGGTAGATCAAAGAAGACAGCTGTTCCCTGGGGGTAGTGGAGAAACAGCAGCTGGGCTGGCTGTTCTATTCATGATACCTTATTTTCCCAAAGTTCCCTATAATACTTCTAGCAAAGGAGGGGTTGCATGGCTCCAATACATAAAAGTGGAAAGTGGAGAGAGAAGAGACAATATCAGTGCAAGACTATCGGCCCAAGAGAGAATGTACCAGCTCTCAAGCTAACTGTGTGCCATTATTTTCTCTCCTCCTTACCCTTTGAAAGAGAACAATGGCCCAGAGCTTTTTCAGCAGATGGACAATGTGTGTGCCTTAACCACTTAACAACCATTAGCCTAATTTTATGTATTGGAGCCAAATTAAATAATAAGTAAGAGGCTATGAAAAGCTGGTTTGGAGACTGTGTTACTGCCTTTCACTTGATAATCCTTCTCATAAACAGATGCTCCTTCTCTACCCTGTTAACCTTGTAGAGGAGTATGTATGTGTGAGTATGTACATGTGCATGGCTGCTCATTTCTTGGACAAGAAAGCTTCACAGTTTGCAAGGCAGGAAGATGGCAAATTCGTTCCCTGGCAGGAAGAACTAGGAGGACACATTTCTCCAAGCCAATAGGTATCTGTTGCCTATTTACCTTCTTCTAACCTACAACTGTGTGCAGTGAGAGCATAACATTTGCACTCTTGCCTAATCTGGTTGAAATATGCCAAATGACTCATGTCACTCAGTAGACCCATCTGTACCGGCTAGGCACTACTGTGACCAACCCACACTAGTTTTGTGCCATTGTTTCCAAATTTACAGAATCAAATTTGGAGGCTGAAAAATAATAAAAAGTCAACACTTGCTATTCCCCTCCCTCTAGTTTATTTTCTGCATTTTAGCAAAATCTAAATAGTTCTCTTTCACTGTGAGTATAAACTTCTTCCTTTTGGAGCCTGGACTGATGTGTCTTCTACTTCCAAGAGAATGGAGCATTCGGTATCTGGTCTCTCATTGGGCATTTATTTCATTGTAGACTGTGAATTCAGTGGTCTTGTGTGTGCGTGTGTGTGTGTTTCTATAGAAGGTAATGGACATTTCATCTCTCCCTTCTGTCTTGGAGGTCCCCCCTTCTTGAGTGAGCTATGACCTTTTCTCCCAGCATCATTGCTTCTTCTGTCACAGGCTGGTGATCTAATTTAACACCTGAGTCAGAAACTCCTGCAAGCTCCTTTCCTCTTTGCTGGCAGTAAACCCAGAATAATAACAAATTAAGTAACTATGGGTTGTCATTTTTTGACAGCCCAAGTTAGATAATTATTCTGCCCAATGCTTGGGATGACCCTGAATTTGGCCAGTCAGTTCTATACTAGTTCAGACCAATGATCTGAACTCCTGAAAAGGAAGGGTACATATATTCACAGGCTTACAGGATTGTAAGAAATTAAGAGGGATAATTCATATAGGCCATCTGAGCCTTTCAAAGGAAATGTGGTAGAAATACCAAATATAAGATAGTGCTTTAGCTAGAGAAGAAAAAGGGCTTGCAGGATTACTTGAATTTCAGAAAAAAATATCCATTGATTTTATCTAGCAAGGAAATTCTTGTTTTGAAAGTATGCATTACAGATTATTGATCCATGGCAACAGGCAGTTTTGTGCATGTTTTTCATCCATAACAATGGTCTTTCTGCAGTTTTGGGGGATGTTCAAAGCTATTTGCATGAGCTTAATAATCCCAGTAAGTTATGGTTATGGTTGGAAAACAGTTCCATATGGCTGTTTCTTTTATCATGGAGGTCTTCTCCCAATGGGATTAAGGTTCCAGAGAGAAGGAGGATTCAGCAATAGAATGCAGCTTTAGCATGCCCAGAAATCCTGTGGTAACTGCACAGAAATATGAATCACATAGGAGTTTCCAGCTCTTGTAGGTTCAACCATCTCAACGTATTCCCCTGGACAACTAATTAGGGGAGTAAATCCAAAACATTCCATTTCCCTTCTTGTGGACAGTGCTAAGCTGGATTCAATATTGCTTCTATTCAATATTCAATCCATAGATCCTCTTTCTGGTTAGTTTCTAGCTATGTCTGGTCAACTTAGTTTTCTCTTTCTCCTTTTCTTTCTTTCTTTCTTTCTTTCTTTCTTTCTTTCTTTCTTTCTTTCTTTCTTTCTTTCTTTCTTTCTCACTTAACACGAGTCTACTACAGATGTAAAATAACTCAGTACCCATTATGTATGATCAATCTGCCTGACTGAGCATGATAATTCATGCAATCTGTTAGCAAACATCTCAGAACGTATTTTGGTATGCTGAAGTGTGTATTTAGGGAAGTTGCATAACCAAAAGATGGTTTTGCTATATACAGTGTGTGTGTGTGTGTGTGTGTGTGTGTGTGTGTGTATACACACACACACACAAACATACACACACACATTTAAGGCCAAATGGATTAATAGTTGGATTCATGCCAAAACATAGAACTAAACTGAACATATAATTTTATAAATATATACATTTTCAAATAGCTACATTTCCAAACTGTGTATGTGCATTGGGAGGTATAGAGGTTAATGTGGAAAATGTCTACTTTTTCTTCACTATTAAAATGGACAATTAGATGGAAGTTTTGTTTTGTGCCCAAGATAGTATAACCATAAGATCTGCTGTTGATCTGTAGGCTTTCTCTAGGAGGAAAGGTCAGGTCAGGCAAGGAGACTGTGACTATTGTCACTGTTTCATAATTCCATCTTCTAAATTCAACCACCTCCTTATCAAAGCAATGGGAACCGTGTCTACTTTAGTAGGAAAATACAACTCATCAGTAAAGCATGTGCTTTTATACTTTTTGCAAAAATACTTTTGCAAAAGAACTGTTGTCATGCAGTAGACAATTCTGCATTGCCTGGTGCATTGCCTGGATGAATAAGCTGTTTTAGGATTAGGTAGCTTTCCATACTCCTCGTCTTTCCTTTATTTGTTTTCTCCAGACAATGGCAAATCTAATATGGTGCCACCTTATAAAACACTGGAGCTCTAGTCCATTTATGATTTAGGGAAAAGGGCAGGACCTACCGGGTCAGGCCATTCAATGTTGTGTCTGACATCTCTTTTCTGATTGTCCACTTAAATGCACCCTGTTTGCAGTGTGGTAGTGGTAAAATCTAAGGTTTCAGAACCCCTTAAGATGAGTTATTCATTAGATATGATCTGGGATGTTTGATGATGATGTTGAATGGCAGGACATGTGAGAGGGGCTGCATGTAGCTCTGCATGTAAGAAAACATTGCTTTACTATGTGTTCACTTCCGTACTTTAATTAGTAACTTGCAGACCAAGGTACCAGTCACCTTTCATCATTTATTACATCACATCTCTCTGCAACAATTATACGTGTATGGTCAGAAGTAATGTCACATATACCCATTCAGGTTTTTGGGGTGCACTCCTTAAGCATTGGAAGGGTATAAATTCAAACAGTAACACAAGCATGCAATTGCAGTAGTGACTACAAGGACTAAAGAGCAACCAAGTGCTTTTTTTCTAAGTAGAGGCGATAGCTCATTCTGCTATTGCGCCCTGTGAATCTTTCCCAGTCCACCAAGTTTACTGCATCAGACAGAGACAGAGGGATGACTGGCAGATTCATCTTTCCTGTGATGTTTGATTCTGCTTTGTGGGTCCTCAGCTGACAAGCATGCAGTACACTAAAGAAGAAGCAGGTCTGAGTCATGGAAGCTAAGATGGTCTGGCAAATCATGTCCCCAAGAGGAGACTTCCTATGAAATGAAATAACCTGGAAACCTCAGCTTTCCCTCTTGGTGGTGGTTCTATATTGTTTTGTTCTACATGAAGGCCTGCAATACACTGAAGAAATATGTCAGGTTCATTGGTTGTTTCCTGCTCCCCAGCTGAACTGTCTGTAAATTAGGCTTTGATCAATATTCCAAAGCATCTTCTTAAAGTCTTGGCTATAGAACGTAGGAAAGGAAAAAGGCTACTGATGCCAGGAAGAAAAGGGTGGAAGAAAGCAACATCTCCAGGCTGTTTCCATCATCCAGCTGCCCGGAGGCCTCTCTTCCTCTGAGTGAAAACACTGTGGAGGTTCTTAGACAACAAAACTAGCCTCTATAGGGCCAGTTAGAAGGACCAGGATTAGCTAGCCTCATTGCCCATTCTGCAGCCTCTGTTTCTGTGCACTTTGTTCTTCTTTCTGTTCATTCTCTTTGTCAGAAATCCATAAACACAATGGGTAGGTTTGTAGTGCTAGGATACAGATGCAAATCCAAAACTCATTTCTCTTGCATAATTTGTGATCCTTATAAACAGAAACATGTTAAAGGAAAAGGCAAACAAAAATTAATACTCATGAGAAGCTTATAAAATGCATTATTGTTCTTGGGAATCTGTTTGCTAAAATACATCTTGGGCAAACCTCTGAACACAAGATGTGTATTTTAGGAGAAATATGTGCCAAACAACACTGGATTTTGTATGTGGGATTTGGGGAAAAACATTCAAACTAACAAAGAAATGAGACAAACAGAGTTTAAAATTGGGAAACTGAATTAACAAAGTTGTCCAATGCATAGCCAGTGATATCATGGTTGGACAGGTGGGAAGAAGATGGAAGGAATATTTATGTACTACTTATTATCTTAATTGTTATTAGACTTATATCTCACTACACCAAACTGACTCTCTATGAGGAATATGAGCAGCTTTTCAAGAGTTGCAGCTTTCCCATTCACTTAATTGAATGGCCTCCGATGACTTTATGGCTGATCCAATCTCTGCAAGGCACAGTATTTCCTCAAATTTCCATCTTATCTAATAAATGTGTAGGCAGAGATTCAAGAGGTCCATAATCAACACTTACAGATATGCCTGAATAGATAATTCAAATGTTATGAGTGATAAAATGCTCAAAGATTTAAAAATCTCATGAAGATGGAAAGTTCAAATACCTGCATCTTAAAACCATTAGTGTTCCTATCCTGTTGCAATATAGTAAAAATGACAAAAGCTGCATTTCTATATTTGAGGCCCTCTTTCTGCAGAGAGCTACTTCTACAGGGATGGTAAAGGAAAGAAGACGGGTTAGGACTTGTTCCAACATTTAATGTTCAAACATTTAACGGGGAATAAATTGAAATAATAACAAATAAATAAATAAATAAATAAATAAATAAATAAATTTAAACGTCCATGAACGTCTGTGAGAGGCCCGTTGCTGTATCTTGGAGACGTCTTGGCATTTGAAGGAAGCAAACCTCAGAATGATGTTACCCTTCTCCCACATCATCACCTTCAGTGCCATAGATGCTATTTCAGATTGGTGAGGAGGATGAGGAACTATTTGAAACATGCTTCAAAAATGTGCTCTTGGAAATATACTACATTAAAATGGAACAGACACATGCATACAAGGACATCCGGCTACTTCAGGAATCTTTGTTGTGGTTATAGATGGATATCACGCCAAGCTGCAAAGCCCCATTCCCATCTATGCTTACATTTATCGTTGGAATATATATTTGTATAGAGGAGGGGGAGGGGGAGGGAAGGAAAGAAATTTCCATAAGCAGGCTTGGGGGAAAAACCCCACAATGTACTTCTGATTCCAATATTCTGAGTTTCACTTTTCTAATAATACCCCCTATAGGGCAGCATCAGAAACTGAGTCAGAATCCAGCAACTGCTTGTTTTGTACGCATCCCTGGGTCATGTCTAAGGCAGCAAGTAATTTATCAAGGTATGTCCAGCCATGACACATCCCTGGGCTGCCATTTGAACAGCATCCTAAAAGAGGCTTTCTGTGAATGTGGCATGTTCTATTGGAATGTAGAGCCATGAGATGAATCTTCGAGATATCAATACTGCAGATAAGGGCGGCGGGAAGTCTAATTCCCAAAGTCTCTTTTTGTTGTTATGGTTGCTTTAATGAAGCAAAAGCCAAAAGCAAGTAAGTGAACACAAAACCTGTAGCAGGTGGGCAGAGAAAAGGGGAGGAAATTACCAAGCATGGAAGTAGAAGTCTACAAGGGACTGAATTGCTGCATGGATGGTTGTCATCCAGCCAACACACCAAAGGATCAACTGTTGAAGAAATCCAGCACCTTCCCACATTCTGGTCTCTAGCTCCCTGACCTCTATCGATTGTTGGACTGCTAGAAAAAGGCTCAGAATATCATCATTCACAAGTTCATTGGGGAATAGGACTGAGTAAGAAGAGACAAGTTTTGTTGGGCCTTAGATTTGATGTAACTTATTAAATAACTAGGATTTGCATACTGCCTTTTTGGTGGTAGGGTATATAAATTAAGTCAGTTTATTATCTCTCTTTCCTCTCTTTTTCCAGTTTCCGCTGTCCTGATTAATGTTGCTGCTAATCCATTTTTATGTATTTATTAGATATTTAAATGTGATTTCATATTTTAAAGCCTTAGTATAGTGCTTAGAATGTCAGATTAAGGTGGGGAAGTCTAATTTGCCTTGAACTGTTTGATCCTGGATCACTTAAAAGCTAGGTTTAAACATCCTGCTAAGCCATAACATGACTTGTTTGGTTTTTCTCTTAGTATAAGGTAAGAAGCCAGAGTCTTTGATTGCACACCATGATTTATGGCTAGCATTATGTGTAAACCAGGCCACTATCACTTATTCTACAAACTGTGGTTAAATTAAACTATGCACTCCAGCTGGAATCAGTCTGATCCACTAGATCATCTAGAGAGAAACTTCTCATTGTTCCACACTTCTAAGAGGTGAAGTAAACTGAAACCAGAAGTTTCTTGGTTTTCCATGGTAGGGCCAGTGCTCTGGAATAGTCTCCTAGTGGAGATCAGGTTGGTCCCTCCTGGTTGGTTTTCAAGTTGTTAAAAAACAGAACTATTTTGTAGAGCATTTTAATTGAGTTCATGCACTGCACCATCTTTTATTCCTTTTTATTTTCTTTTACTTTGCTGGTAATTTGGTTGTATTGTCTTTGGGTTTTGGGTTTTTTGACTGATATTCTATTAGTATATTTCATCCTATCAACAGATATTTTAATTTTGTTCTACATTACATACCATGTGAACTGCTGAGAGCCATTGGACTACAGCAGGATATAAATGCAAGTAGTGGCTCAGCGGGTAAGACGCCAGGCTTGTCAATCGGAGGATCGGAAGTTTGGAGGTTCGAATCCCTAGCCCCGCATGACGGAGTGAGCTCCCGCACTAGCTCCAGCTCTTGCCACCCTAGCAATTCGAAAGCATGCAAATGCAAGTAGATTAATAGGTACCACTTCGGTGGGTAGGTAACAGCGTTCCACGCGCATCATGCTGCCACATGACCGTGGAAGCGTCTTTGGACAACGCTGGCTCTTCGGCTAACAAACAGAGATGAGTACTGGCCCCTAGAGTTGGACACGACTGCACAATTGTGCAGGGGAACCTTTACCTTTACCTAAGTAATAAACCATAGTTTAGCATGTAGTAGAACCCATTAAATTGTGATGTATTCTGTAAGGTGCAGGTTTTTTTTTTAAAAAAAAGCCATGGTGATTTGCAAACCCGGTAAATGGGTCTGTTGACATGTTGATGACTTGCAAAAGAGTTGGGAGGCAAATACCAGCTTTCCTCCAGCATAGAAAAGCTTTCCATCTTGCCTGCTGGAGGCAGTTTTTACTCAACCTCTTAATGGCTTTTTACAAGCCTGGGTTAAATGCAGAGACCTAATGTGGCAGGCATTTGTTATATCAACACATACTCATCACTTTCCTTGGAAGCCTTCCACAGCCATTTGGAAGCTGTTACCAAGTTCTGCACTTGAGTTTGCAGAAGCTGTTATGACCTCTCCTATAGGCTCTAAGTGGATGCATAAGGCTTTGATGAATGGAAACTGCAGGGTTTGTCAAGATTCTTTTAGGATTCTTGACAAGCTAACCTGCCTGTGTGTCTGGTTTTCAGCAGAGGGAAAAACAGAAGCCTTGGCAGCCCCCAGAGTTAATCGCAAGGTCCCAGCATGCTGCACACCAACATTAAGTAGTGAATCAGTGTAGTGCCTAATACGCGAGTCGTCATCCAAGGCAGCCATGCCATCCTTTGTTGGATCTCTATGAATGTTCTGAGATTGTGTCTTCCAATCATTCTGATGAACAACGCATGCAAGCTGTTCATGCATATGAATGCAGAATTCAGACCCCAATTAAATTTGAATATGGCAGGTAAAAGCTAAGCATCTGATACTCCTAGGTATTATCCTCACATGTGCACATTGGCTGTTTGCTGGGGAATGAAGCACCACAGCATTACAGGGCTAGGGTATTGATCCTCAGGACTGAGGCCATGGTGATACAGACCTGGATGACAGTCTACCTAGCAACAAAACAGAACAAAACCATTGGGTGGACAAGCTAGGGAACATAAAACAAGGTAAGCATGTGGGAAGCACAGAGGTACGTTGATACAGTGATGTGCTGCCGTGCTGTTATGGGCCATGAGATAGCATTGTAGTTTTCACAGTGGAAATAAGTTCCTCAAAATTAAAAAGGGAAACTTGCGACCAGTTGCATTCTACCTATGAAAAATTGGACGCAGAAGGAACACAGTTTTTCAAGATTAATTTTTTTGTTATAGAAAGTCGGAAGTCACTTTGTAGTAGTTTGTTTTGTGTTTTTTCACACCTTTTTAGTTCTGTTTCTTTTTCTTTGTAGGCTTCTTTGTTTCAATCTTTTTAGTTTTTATGTATATTTTGAAAATGCTTTAATAAAGTTTTCTAAAAAAAAGAAAGAAATGGAAGAGCAGAGAACTGCAGACTTCATGCTTGATTGTTTCCCAGATTGGTACTAAAAGGGGGAAAATGCATTAGAGAGAGTTTGTTTGATTTGAAGGGTGCCGGAATGCCAATACCGTCTCTCTGTTTTTCCATTTTATCTTTTGTAGCTGAAGTCCTGTAAAATTTTTATGAAGCATTAATAGTTAAGAGTTTTTGTCTTTCTCAAGAAGAGTTTGTGAAGCTGGGGTCACCCTTTCTTCACATAGCTAACCTAGTTTATTGCTTTTTAGAAGCTAAGAATGTTGGGCACATTGAGCAGGCTTGGAGAACTGTCCCACTGGATGGAGATGGAGGGTGGATTGGTAGTATTACTCTGTGGTGTTAAATTAGATTGAATTCCCTTGCATAGTTAAGGTATGAGCATCTCTGCTGAAAGAAACAAGAAATAAATAAAAAAAGGGTGAGAACCGACATTGAAGAAATGGAGGTAAACAGACAAGGTGATTAAAGCGGCATTTCATAAATTAAATTCTGACCTCAAACACTCCCCCGGCCTTCTTTCCACTCACAGTGAAAAGCCAATTTGTTTTGCAGAAGAAAAGAACGTGAAGAATGTTTATCATTATCCTCTTTTTACTATCTTCCCTAGTAACATGTGTCTGAGTGACAAATTGATCATTTGTGAATAAACAGCGGGACATTTTTTCCTCTATCAAGCTACAGTATTTAATGTCATATCCTGTGAACAGAGGTCATAAAAGCATGTAGCTAGTAGTAGAGATGGCAAGCTCACGTGGGTGATTACAGTTTACTGAAACTAGCCTGTATAATTGGGGAGGATCATTTGTAGTGTGGCCATAGCACTCAAACAATCCTTCTAGAAAGTAGTCACTTCTGCTGTAGAGGGAGCTGGGTCTTACTGTTGCTTTGCATGATTTGGGAATATGTCTTAAAACATTGCCAGCACCAGTGGTGTAGGTTTAAATGTCCTCCTGGCCTTGATAATCTCACTCCTAAAGAGAAGTCCTGTATGCTTGCTTCTCCAAAGTACATCAGTATCTATTATCATTGTACCCAGTTTACTAGGGTCAACTGCATACAATGTTGACTTGACCTTTATGCTAATAGCGCAACAATCATAAAACTTAAAAGCCACATTATCATCTCCTTCCTGTATCATTTACCCAGAATATGGCAAGTGCTGTCATTACACACATTCTAAAGAAACGAGGAGCTGTATTCCTCCTGGATTTCTTCTCCAGTCCACCATTGCCCAATAGTTTCCTGTAATTGCGTATTTCAAACAAACTTGCTGACTACTGATTGTTTCATGGAAAAATTCCCAGGACACAGCTCTGAAAATGACAGTACCTGAAAGATTGCAAAATGGATGACCTATGTAATGAAACCTTGGTGATAATGTTTCTTCTCAGAATAGACATTTGAGAGGTGAACAAAATGGTTTTTCTCTCTAATTTATAAGAGGAGGAGAAAGGAAGAGTTTTGTCTCAAGTCTTGTATAAAAACTCCGTCTTCTCATTTTTCCCAAAGTGCATCATGGGAGCAAATTACAAGACCTCACTCATGGCAGGTGTAGTCTTGGTTGGATGAGTCTTCAAAGAAGCAAGAAAAGGTTGAACTCTTGTTATTTCATCTTGGGGAATTGATAAATTGCATGCTTCTTCTGAAATGAAATGTTTTTTAATTTTTTTTTTTACGAACTTAAGGAAATTTATTTGGCTTGAAATGTTTTGCCACTCCCTAAAAGTTTCATAATTTGTCTGCAAGGCGATGAGAGAGTTAAAAATAAGAAGTCCAGTCTATCCAAATTCATGTAGGAGGGAGTATCATATGTAAATACACGTGTGATTTAGGGCTCATGGCTGCCATTTCTTATTTTTCTAATCTTATGATAAATTCTTGTGCAGTGCTTGCCTTGATGACTGTTCAGAATCTTCACTTGGTAATGGAACCAATGATTCAATAAATAATTTACAGTGGCATATTTTTGTAAAACCTGTACTTTGCAGGGGCTGTGAACATATTTTCTGACATCTGACAGAACAATAATATATATTGACCATTGGTATGATTCTGCATAGATGACTCTTATTTTCTTACCAATTAAGGTATCACTCCCCAAACTTGTGTCTTCTGGATATAATATATTAGACAACATTTTCAGAATAAACTATTTTCCCCTTCTAGCTGGACATTCTATGAGTTATTCTTTAACACATCTGGTGAGGCTCCAGATTAGAGAAGGAGATTCTGTAAAGCATCTCAACACCACCCAAGGTACAGAGGTTGTTAGATAGTTTAGAAATTGAATGAATGAATGAATGAATGAATGAATGAATAAATAAATAAATAAATAAATGGTTGCTAAGAAGTGAAGAATTCTTAAGTGCTTAGACAGCCCTACCAGAACAGCTTTTCAAATGGGCAAGATATAACACTCATGACCTCAAGACTCTTTTTCAAAGTTTGATGTGAAAGAGAGTCTTGATTTTCAGAGTTGTAAGTCATACAACAAATTATCCCATTTTTCTTATCTAGGCTTGATTCTCTAAGTGGATTTTAAACTCTTAATGCTTACTGTCTTGGTTGTATTTGCAGTGAATTCTGCAGCAAAATACATTTTAATTATTTAATGATACGAGAAGAAATGTAAAGCCATTAGTGGAGGACGTGTCTTCCATGAGAGTTCCAGATTTTCTGATCTACCCCTTTTTTAAAAAAAATCCTCAACTGCTTTAATGGGGAAAAAAGATGTTAAGAATGTAAATGGCAGTGTGAAAAGGTAACTGGAAATGGGTCAGGTACCTAGCTTTCCTACCTTCAATAAGGTTGACATCTTTGAATTCTTTACTGGAATAGAATCGGGAGCATAAATTGTAACAGGGTGAAGGAAGCAGAAAGATAATGGGGGGAGAAAGTTTGAAATAAATAGGGATTTTATTTAATTGTACAATGTAGGGCAACCCTTTTCTTGCTTGTGCATGGTAACATTGGTTCACTGACAGGGCAAAAAAAAGAGATTATTTTATGTTACAAGTGTTAAGCTCTCAACTAGCTCCACTGGCATGGCAAGTTTTCCTAGCAGTTTGCATTCTTCTGCTGTTCAGAAATTTTACAAAATCAGGATTTCTGGGGGAGGTATGGAGAACTGAAGACAGCTCTGCAAAAGTGGAGCTGATGACTATAGCAAAGACCAAGGAACTGGTGAGTAGACCAGTTCCTTGGAACCTCTTCAGATAAGAAGAGGACAGGAGATTGCCCACATGTGTTCCAGGCAGCGGTTTTCCATGGGTTTGAGCACCGGGAGACAACAGGATCAGCCATCTTGCTTGCAACCATGATGGAGCCTTTTAAAGGACATGAAGTTTGCAAACCTCACTTTCTAATCACTTTCAGAAATTGCCTATTAACCATCTTAAAGCTATTAGAGACCTTTGGAATGACAAGTTGAAAAGTTTTCATCGGGTGACTTTATCTTCAACTCTGAACAGAAGAAAAATTAATTATAAGCTTAAGAACTTAAATAATTTGAAATAAACAGCAAAAACCTAAAGATTTTGATCTAAGGAAGTTATAAATGGATGAAGGGTTCAGATAGATTTGGAATATTGACTTTTACTTTTACACAGGAGAAGTAACACCACAGGACCAGAGTCAGCAGTTTATCTTCATCTAAAGGAAAAAGGACACTCATTTGAGGACATTAATGTTCACATTTTAGACAGAGAAGATAGGTGGTTTGAGAGAGGGGTCAAGGAATCCATTTATGCCAACATGGAAAATCCTTCCTTGAATAGAGGTGGGGGCCTCAGGCACAATCTTTCCCCTATTTTCCTCCCTGCTTTGTCTTCTGTGCCTAGGAAGATTAAGACCATTTCGCAAGCTCAACAGCAGCATGGTGATCTTAACGATCCTCCTTTAAATGATAAAGGGACTTAGAAATAACATCTCAAAATAACCATGACCTAGCCCCAGGTGTAAGGTCACACAGCCACCTAGAAACATATTTAAGGATTCCCTTACTAACTTTGCTCAGACTGAAGAAGCTCCTTGGATAAGGAGCGAAACGTTTCCACTGAGAAAATAGAAATCCAGTTGACATGATTCAAGCTACAGACAATTCCACATGGATGACTGAGAACCTTCATAGACATACTGACTTTTACTATAAGATTTTGGAATTAACTATAAAAAATAAACAACTTCTCATGGGAGACTTATTTTGGCTAGCCTGGCTACTGCAAGTCCTAGCAAAAGATATGTGATGATTTTAGAAACTGGACACTAGAGGGGACTAAAGATTTTAAGCAGAAGAAAAAAAAATACAAGCCTGTCAGTTAATACTGGGACTTACAAAATGACACAAAACGTTATAACATTGGAGATATTAAAGGAGATCTTTGAAGAATGGAGCCAGAAATTAGTAACTACAATATCAATACTAGTAATGATGCCTGCTTCTATGGATAAACTATGTCTAAAAGATGTTGATGAAGATGTGGAACAAATTTTATCTGACAAGATACACAAAGTACAGAATGCAGAACTACAAACGACAGGCCAAGAGATGATTTGGAAAAGGATGCTTAACTGGATATACAAAAAAAAAACTGGCTGAAGTCTTAAAAATTGAAAGGGAAATACGAATGATAAACCAAGAGAATGACCTGGAAAATGTTCGTATTGGATCTACAAAAGAGGCTTCTTAAAGCCTTGAAGACATCTCTGCAATTGGGTAAAGAAGAAATGAAGAGAAATCAAATCCTACAACAATATTTCAATGAATTAGTGTTTACTATTGTAATCAAAATTCTTAATAAAAATTATATTTTAAAAAAAAGAAATTGTGTAAGGTCACATGAAAATCTTGCTGAGATTTTCATAAGCTGGGGTTGGAAGCTCCTGGGCCCAGGCACTTTTTCTGTAACTAGCTACAAAATGAGTTTCAAAATAATTCTAAATGCAGATGATTTTTTCCTATATATCAGTGTTTCTCGACCTTGACAACTTTAAGATGTGTGGACTTCAACTCCCAGAATTCCCCAGCCAGCATAAATATGATTGGAGAGTAGGATGGAAGTCCTAATGAATGTTGTGATCCTTAGCCTTAGCAAACATAGAATAAAATGAATGCATAGAATAGAACTGAAAGTGGTATTTATGTCATGCTTTCTTGTCTGCCTTTTGGATTCCAATCTTGGATGATTACACTAATCTCAATAAAATATCTGAGAAGATGGCAGCCAGGTAGCTGATTTTGAGTGTTTCAGAATGCACCACAACTTTCCTCCATGGACAGTAGTATTATTAACCAGACAGGTGGCACCGAGGGAGTGAGCAATTTCAATGGTACATCTTGTTTAGACAGACTTGCCAAATATGGTGTCCTCCATATAATTTGGACTACACTCTAAGTAGTTCTGAGACTGGCAGGTACAAACTGAGGGAAGGCTGACTTATTGAAGGTCCATTTTAGATAGCTGAGTGGGTGTAGAGAGTAAGGAAGATGACCTTGATGGGAATATGCAGGAAATGGCTCAGGCGGACAACTCCCTAATTCACTGGAGTATAAGAAGGGGAGGAGGCACAGTACAATCAGACTTGCAAGACTCTATTATTATTTAATCATTTTAAACTTCCTGCGGAATTCATTTCCTGATCTGGTCTACCTAGTGGTGCTAACAGTGGGGGACCCAATTCTGGTTTCATTAATAAGTTTTTATTCCCTGAGATATTTAATGTCTGATTTAATTGCTGCTATAATTTTATTGAAATTTGTTTTGCACTTGAGATCTCAAACTTCTAAATTTAATGATAGTTTTTATTATCATTTGCTCTTTTTTTGGTGATAAGCTATTTTTATTGTCAACTGGCAACACTCCATCTGATTTGGTGGGGTATGTGTGTGTGTTTTAACAGAGAAGCAGCATTAAAAGGTTTTAAACAAAATTATAATTAGGGAATTGAATGAAATTCTCTACATGATGTATATCTTCAAGAAATATCTTAGCTCAGACTTTGAAGCTTTCAGAGATAAGAAACTGGTTCAGCTTTTAGATTACCTACTCATTGATCAAACAAATTATTCTGCCTTTTTTAAAAGCACTTGATTTACTCTAAGTGAATTCCTTTTAATTTTGCTTTTAACCCATATTGACTCAGCATGACAGATACAAGGACACTTGAGAGGATAGCATATATTTATTTTTCCTTTTTGGCTAAATGTGTCCATTTTTATTTTTATATATATTTTTAATATATTTTTATATATTTTTAGATTCTATTTTAATTTATTTATTGTGAACCGCCCAGAGTTCCCCATGAGGGGAGATGGGCGGTCATATAAATCATATAAATCAAATAAATAAATAAATTTTAAGAAACATTGAAATACATAAAAGGTTTTGGCCTTTTCTATATCTCCAGATCTTCATGGCAGATTAGAACATAGTTATAAATATTGGTTAGGGTGCAATAACCCCATCCGATATGTTGACAGCAATTCTGAGGGTTCCACTTCTTACAATTGCACTTGGGGGGTTAGAAAAGATTTTTTTGGAAAGGAGGGTGTTGAAAGCCTGTTACCCCTTTGCCTATCCCACTGTAAAGGGGTGCTATTATATCTCTCAGAACTTCCCCACCTCTCTTAATTTGCTGCACACAGGAATACAAAGTGTCCTTGCAAAAACTAAAAAAAAAATCAGTCATTTTTTTCCAGATTCATTAAGAACAATTCTGAGGAAAAGTGCTCAAGCAAGTGAATCTGTGCTTTTTGGTGGTAGTCATAGTATGATACTTTTGAATGTGGAAACAGTTCCAGGTGTTTATATTTTTGAACAATTGATCAATCACAGAGACCGTAGAGGAGTGTTGAGATAACCTTGAAGAATGCAAGGGTAGTTTTGTAAACAGTAGCTTGAGCCTGAAACTCAAGATTGCACTGCCTTAATTCTCTTGGGTGTAAGGGGAGAGAGAGAGAACCTTGGACAGCCTTTCAAGATTCTGTTATTCTACCCTTTATCAGTAAAGTTGAGTTCTAGTGCTCCTCGTCAAGTCTGTTTCCTGGCCTACCTCAAAGAGGTGACAGACTCCAAGTGTACAAACTTTTGAAGAAACTGCTAGAGCAGAGCTTTCCAAACTGTGTGTCGTGACACATTTCTGTGTCGCGGCAAGGGCCCAGGTGTATCGCAGGGGAACCCGGAAGAGGAGGCCATGCACCACATGGAGCCCCGCCCATCCCTTGACGCGCCGACAGGTCCCTGCTCTGAACCCAGCTCTTCAGCTCTCGCCGCAAAAGCCAGGTAAGTTAGCAGCCCGGTAGGGCTGCAACGGGGGGGGGGGGGGAGGGTGCAGGGATGCGACTAGGCTGCCACGCTGGGGGTTGCAGGGACCGCGAAGCGTGGCGGCCGGAGACATGGCTTTTCCCTCCCGAGAAGTGCCAGCGGCCTGGCAGCCGAGAAAGGGACGGGGAGGCGGCTCCGCTGCCCACCTCGCATGGCCCCCACGCCATCCGCGTCTCCGGCTCCCCCTTCCCCTTGGCGGCGGCCCCAGCCAGGCAGAGGCAGGACTGGGCGGGCAGACAGGCGGCGCTCTCCACCTGCGTGGCCTGGCCTGGCTCGCCGCTTCCTCCTGGACCCCAGAAGCAGAAGATGGCGGCGGTCTGATGCGCGGCCCGTGACCCGCGAGAGCTGAGCTGGGGCCGAGCCGAGGGAGCCTGCCGGTGGCTCCGGCCCGACGAGAGGGCTCCCGGCGCTCCGGGAAGACCCAGTGCAGGCGGCTGGGACGGGGCAGAAGGAGAGGAGCCACCAGCGGGAGCGCGGCACAAGGAGCGCCTCGCCGGTGCCTGCCCGGCTTCCACTGCACTTCGTCGGAGAAGGTAAGACGCCGGGCGGGCGGGCAGCTGAGAGGCAGGCGGGTGGGCAGGGGGTCTCCTGCAGCGGGCTCGTTTGACCGTCCTTCCCGTGGGGGACTCGGCATCGCTCCTTCCAGTGGACGCTCCAAGCCCAGCTGTTCAGCCATCGATCAAGGATCAATCAGGCCCAGGGGCAGGGCTGGCCGAGGGACTCGGGGGGGAAGAGGGAAGATGGGTCCCTGTTGCCTGAGACATCCTCACGCATCCTCCCCCCCTCCCCCCACAATATGGCAGCAATAACAGGCAGGGCCCGAAAGAGAAGGAAAGCCCCAAGAAAGAGTGGGGATCCTGCACTTTCCACTCTCCAGAAGAGTGTCCCGCACTTGGATCCATTTCTGCCAGAGCCTTCGCGGCAGGTGGTGATCGCTGTGGTTGTTATTGCTGCCATATTGCGGGGGGAGGGGGGAGGATGCATAAGGATGTCTCAGGCAACAGGGACCTGTCCTCTCTCTTCCCCCCCGAGCCCCTCGGCCAGCCCTGCCCCCGGGCCTGATCGATCCTTGATCGATGGCTGAACAGCTGGGCTTGGAGCGCCCACTGGAAGGAGCGATGCTGAGTCCCCCACCACTCCATCCGGAGCTCCGGGAAGGATGGTCAGATGAGCCCGCTGCAGGCGATCCCCTGCCCACCCGCCTGCCTCTCAGCCAGCCGCCCGCCCGCCCGCTGGCGTGGCATCTTATCTTCTCCGACGAAGCGCAGTGGAAGCCAGGCAGGTGCCGGCGTGCTCCTCGCGCCGCGCTCCTGCCGGCAGCTCCTCTCCTTCTGCCCCGTCCCCGCCGCCTGCGCTGGGTCTCCCCGGAGTGCCGGGAGCCCTCTCGTCGGGCCGGAGCTGCCGGCAGGCTTCCTTGGCTCGGCCCCAGCTCAGCTCTCGCGGGTCGCGGGCCACGCATCAGACCGCCGCCATCTTCTGCTTGTAAGCGACGGGAGGAAGCGGCAAGCCAGGCCAGGTCATGGAGGCAGAGAGCGCCGCCTGTCTGCCCGCCCAGTCCTGCCTCTGCCTGGCTGGGGCCGCCGCCAAGGGGAAGGGGGAGCCGGAGACGCGGACGGTGCAGGGGCCATGCGAGGTGGGCAGCGGAGCCACCTCCCCGTCCCTTTCTCGGCTGCCAGGCCGCTGGCACTTCTCGGGAGGGAAAAGCCATGTCTCCGGCTGCCACGCTTCGCGGTCCCTGCAACCCCCAGCGTGGCAGCCTAGTCACGTCCCTGCACCCTCCCCCCCAGTTGCAGCCCTACTGGGCTGCTAACTTACCTGGCTTCTGCGGCGAGAGCTGAAGAGCTGGGTTCAGAGCAGGGACCTGTTGGCGCGGCAAGGGATGGGCGGGGCTCCACATGGTGCATGGCCTCCTCTTCCGGGTTCCCCTGCGACAGACCTGGGCCCTTGCCACGACACACAGTTTGGAAAGCTCTGATCTACAATTACATACAATACAATACATACAATACAAGACTGGGGGGCCGGGATTTGGGGCCGGCAGCCAATCACGTGGGGTGGGGTTTGGAGCCGGGAGCCAAGCACGTGGGCCGGGGGCCGGGGTTTGGAGCCGGGAGCCAATCACGTGGGCCAGGGGCGGGGTTTGGAGCCGGCAGCCAATCACGTGGGCCGGGGGCGGGGTTTGGAGCCGGTAGCCAATCACGTGGGCCGGGGGTGCGTTTTGGAGCCGGCAGCCAATCACGGGGGGTGGGGTTTGGAGCCGGCAGCCAATCATGTGGGCCGGGGGCGGGGTTTGGAGCCGGCAGCCAATCACGTGGGCCAGGGGCGGGGTTTGGAGCCGGCAGCCAATCACGTGGGCTGGGGGCGGGGTTTGGAGCCGGCAGCCAATCACGTGGGCCGGGGGGCGGGGACTCCTCATTAGTGTGTCACGAAATTATGCATGGCTAAAATGCGTGTCACCAACATGAAAAGTTTGGAAAGCCCTGTGCTAGAGTTTCGATACCAAGAAATTCTGCAGTCAGGAACTGCCAATGGCACCATGTTGCTGTTTCCCTTTGGATACAAATTCACCCTTCCCACATCCCCCTCCTCTCATTTCTCTGCACTGCTCAAAGGGATTGCTGAATACTCCTTTCAAACAGTAATGTATGAAAGCTGCCAAGTATCCATAGACCTGTCTCTGAGAGGACATTGTAATCTTTAACATTAATGTATTTTGTAATGAACTCTACAGTCTCTCTGTTCTCCTGGTACCTTTGGTCAGTGCTAAAAGTATATCTTGGTAGAATAGTGAAAGCACTAGAATATTCCTTTCAAATGTATACCTGCAATGAAGTAGTGGGTGTGTAACTCAGGACAACATTTGAGGGCCAACATACTTGACTTGTTGCTCTAGAGAAAACAAAGTATGAATATGTGCTGTATGCTGAAAATCAGGGTTTCTCAGTAAACATCACTCAAGTGGAAAGTTTCCATGAAAGCAAGATGTCAAAAAGTCATAGAGAGTTTAATTTTCACATAAATTCTCCTCTACCTACGTGGATACGGATATATACATACACATACAGTATATACCAACTGCAAGAGCTTGGACTGTGCTTGGGGCCCTTTAATAAGGAAAAGTAATATGTTAGTGGAAGATGACTTTAATTACAGCCTTAACAGGAATTAAAATATACTTTATCAGGACAGTGCTCCAATTACAGCATGGGTTGTCAGAACAGTGCACCACAGGTACAAATTGTGAGTTGGCCAAAGATGCAAGAAAAAGACAGGGTCTTTTTTCCCCACTATGCAGCAAAGTCTTTTGATTTGAGATTACAAAGCAAAAGCATTATCAAGATACAGGGAGAATTAAAATAACGTGTGGAATTCCATAGCTTGGAGAACAAGCAGTACGTCCTGATGTTTGCTGTCAGGAATTGGTGGCCTGGGGAAGAGAACTGTGAGCCTTATTCCTCCTTCTCCCACAGATTCTCTTCACTCTGAGAGAGCAAGAAAGGGATGTAAAAATGGTGCAGAGTTGCTGTAAGATTCGGGGGGGGGGGAACAGAAAGAAAATGAAACGGACAGTTTTGTTCGTAATTACCATATGTAGGAATATATAATTAGGTGAATATTTCCTAATTTATCACAAAACAACAGTTGCTCAATTGCATGGTTAGAAAGCTCAGAGGGGACAATAATCTCCAGCCTGTAAGGCAAGTTTCTGCAGGGTTAGGATATATAAGGTGTGCCGGTCAACTAGTTCTGGATGGCATAGAATTCCCATGAAAAGCTAATTTGAAACTTGATGGGCTCCTGTATCATGATCCACTATTATAGGACCATGGAAAGGAAAATATTTTATCAACTGAGGTTGGTGTGTTGGCTGTGGCACCACATGTTGTAACATCTAGGAATGTATTGCATGTGGAACTACTTTTGAAGACTGTTGACTAAGAGTGGGTCAGTTGGAATAGTGTAACTTACAAGTACTAAAAGAACTTCTGTAGCTTCCTTTCCATTTCCAAACAGAATGTTGGCTGCTTATCATTAAAGCCTATGTAGTATAAGACACAGATACCTGTAGAACAATCTACTCATATACTACAGGTAGTCCTTGCTTAACAACCACAATTGGGACTAGAATTTCAGTTGCTAAGCGAAGCGGTCATTAAGCAAATCCGACTTGATTTTACGAGCATTTTTGTGGTGGGCATTAAGCGAACCATGTGGTCACTAAGTGAATCACGTGGTTCCCCATTGATTTTGCTTGCCAGAAGCCAGCTGGGAAGGTCAAAAATGGCGATCATGTGACTATGGGACGCTGCAATGGTCATAAATGCGAACCGGTTGCCAAGTGCACAAATTGTGATCACGCGAGTGCAGGGATGCTGCGACAGTCATAAGTGTGAGAACCGGTCATAAGTAGTTTTTTTTAACACCATTGTAAGTCCAAACCGTCACTAAACAAATGGTTGTTAAGTGAGGACTACCTGTATACCCACTTGCGTGATAGATTTTGACTGTTTTCTCCAGATTCTCCATCTATAGAAAGTTTCAGAGCTGTACTTAGAGCTTGGCAATCTTCCTCCCTCCCTTCAAACTCAATCACTACTTCAAAGTTGGCTGTTGAAGAATCCAAGGCAAGGCCTGGATATATAAGTTGCTTTTATTGCCTACAAAGGAAACCCTAACAGAGATCAGCTGCTGCAGAAACAAGCATCCAGCATGCTACATATAATTGTCCCAGAATCTTCCATTATGTTCTCCTGCCCTTACATTGCTGCTCATTTCTTGGCCTTAGATGTGGTTGGGACTTGAACCTCAGTTTGATAACAGTCCCGTCTGGTCTCAGACTCTTTTATTTCCGGGTTTGACAGCTTCAATTCTCACAGCAAGTTGAACAGGGTTTTAACAGAGTCTCTTCAGTGGTGGCATCCCATTGAGGCATTGAGGCCCTTCCCAGAATGCTCAGCTGGGCACCATGCTTTAATTGTTTTAGTATTGAGAAAAGGTCTTTCTTTCTCTCTCACATACACAATACACACACCCATATGTATATGTCTCTCTGTGTATGTATATGTAGGTGTGTGTGTGTGTATACACACACGCATATATGGATTGTTGAGTTGGACATGAAGTGCTTTGCACTGGAAGTTTCATGAAAACCCCAATTCAGTGGCAATGCAATAATATTCTTACCATTGTATATTTTCAGAAAAGGCAAGATAGATAGTTTATTGATTGATTAGTCTTACAACCATATCATAAAGGCAAGAGAAGAGAGGGTAACAGGATTATATTAAATGCCCACCACCCCAATTGCACTGCTTCATCTTACCTGGAAAAGGTTTAGCAAATATCTTAACTCTTTTTGTTCCCTCAGATGTATGGTGAAAAAAAGCTGAATAATAACTGATTGGCCATGCTTTTCCAGAGGACCACAAGAACCACCCAACCTGCCTGATTGTTGTATTTTCAACTCAGAAAATAGTCCAACTTGCTGTGTGTTACAGGAATGTAAACCGCCCGGAGTTCCCCGTTGGGGGAGATGGGCGGTTATATAAATTAAATAAATAATGATAATAATAATAATAATAATGTTGCTCGGAATAGCGTGGCTTGATTTCTTTCCGATTCTTGAACATTAATCAGGAAACCCACAGTTCTACTCCCACTTTTAGCATGGGGAAAACATAAATAATTAGGGCTGCAATGTTGTTATTTTTTACCAGAATTGGATGAAAGTTGTAGAAAAATTGCAATATTATATGTGAGAGGAAACATGTTAATTTTCATATAAATTGATTAAAGGGCAATCAAAATACAAGGTGCAGGGATTTTTAAACTACTCTCAATTAAAGTCTATTTTTTTTCATGATCTTTCAGTTGCCAAATTTATAATAATGGGCTAAGAATTGTTTTGTATTCCTACTAGGTTAATTCCACCTTATATTCCTCTTCTTTCACTGAGTTTAATTCATATGTAGCTGACATGAAATAACTAAAGCTTGCCTTGGAGAAATGACTGTTGCAAGGCTTTAATTAATGTTTATAAAACACTTGATGATCCTTTGATAATAGATGCTTTAGAAGAGCAACGCGGTACCATTATCAACAGCACCATAAAAATAATATTTACACAGTCTTGGTCACTCAGCATGCCCCATGCTAATGCTAGATTAGAAGTCAGCTTTTATTAAACAGGGTAAAACTTTTAGAGGAAAAATAAACTCTGAGACTAATTCTTCTGCTCATTTGTGATGATGGGTTCCTAATTTTCACAGCTTTCAATAACACCTGATATATGTAATGGGAGACAGGTCAGGAGGTATAATAAAGAAAATGGGAAAGTGGATGATTGAAGCAGGTTAGAGAATGGGCATTTGAGGTCAGGTCATTGTGGGATGGATAGAGATGGATTCTCTCCAAGTTCAGTAAATCTTAACTTGGGCTTTGGGGCTGAGAAGAGGAATTCAAGTGTCATTTACTGACATTCTGTAGGGGATGTGGAGTGAATGCAATACTTGGCGTATCAAATAAAGATATTTGCAGCCATCCTGAAAGTCGCTGCTGATTGCTGGGCCTGATATGTGTCAGATCTGATTTAATAAAACCCAGTTTCTGTAATAGGTATCATTACATTATTAAGAGTACTGTAGACAATAGCATTGGTAGTAATATCACACAGCTGTCTCCTTCAATGTGACACTTGGAATAAAACTGCTAGTGAAACATTAAGCAAGAGGGTTTGGTGTATGTGTGCATTGGAGGGAAGAATGGAGTGAAATAATTTGTGGACAGATGTTATTAAGAATAACAGTGATTTGTATTCTTTTATTGTAGGTTGCATAACACTCCTACTCATCCATCTACCTTTACCAACACAAAAATATTGTGTCTGATAGCTAAAATATAGCATGTTATTATCATACTTTCTTCCTAATAACTCAGTCCTTGGAATCTGTGGGTTGAATCATGTCAACTGGATTTCTATTTTCTCAGTAGAAACGTTTCACTCCTTATCCAAGGAGCTTCAAGAAAGCCCTAGTTAAGATTTACTGAACTTGGAGAGAATCCATCTCTATCCATCCCACAATGACCTGACCTCAAATGCCCATTCTCTAACCTGCTTCAATCATCCACTTTCCCATTTTCTTTATTATACCTCCTGACCTGTCTCCCATTACATATATCAGGTGTTATTGAAAGCTGTGAAAATTAGGAACCCATCATCACAAATGAGCAGAAGAATTAGTCTCAGAGTTTATTTTTCCTCTAAAAGTTTTACCCTGTTTAATAAAAGCTGACTTCAAGAAGCTCCTTGGATAAGGAGTGAAACGTTTCTACTGAGAAAATAGAAATCCAGTTGACATGATTCAACCCACAGACTGTTCCACCTGGATGACTGAGAACCTTCATCGACATATCAGTCCTTGGAATTTCATGAAGCATAGTATTGGGATGCAGGAAAAAATAAAGGAGGAGTATGGGACTGAAAAAGTAAACATTGCTGGGTTGAGCTCAACTCCTGGTACATCTACGTGTACATATACAATCCCCGTAGGGCAATATTGTATGGGCAATACTAAGAAACTGGTCTTTCGCTGCCTTCTTCTGGGATTTCCTTTTTCTTTTTTACTTCTCAGTCTAGCCTACAATTCTCACTTAACCCATCCAAGTGTTAACCAGGTCTGACCCTGTTTAGTTTTCTCAAGATCAACCACTGTTATTGCTGGAAACAGACACACTCTTTGCTAAAAGGGAAGGTCCCAACTAATCAAGAACTATTCTTAAGACAAAAAGGGAAGTTTTATCCTACCTTTCGATGGGAAGAAATCTGGGCCCGTGTTTCCTGTTTGCAAGAATCGGGGGGTTTCTAGCTGCTATTTGCAAAACTTCATCTCAATGATCTGCTTCTGGAATGAGGGGTAAAAGGAGGGAAGGGTAGATTGGCAGATAAAAAGAATGCATAAAGCCAGCATGGGGAAGGCGAGAAGAGAAAAAGACATTGAGGAGGTGATCGATTTGGATCAAGTTTCCTAGTGAAAAATTGCAGCTGTATTTCATTTCATTTCATTTCATTTCATTCATGTAAAAGTAGGCAATTGGGAACATTCAAAGCTACAAGATCAGATGATTTTCAAGGACAAGTTCTTGAATTGTTAATCCTCCCATCATGAGCATGTTCTCCTTTCCTTTTAGGAGATAGGATTGCATGAAGCTGTGAAGGAATGTATCAAAGGTCACCTTGCTTCCGAGACTGAACTGGTTTGGTTTGGAGGCCATCTCAGCCTTTACCTGCAGAGCTGGCACTTGGTTGTGTTGAAAGAAACAGTTTGACACACACACCCCCAAATTGATTTGCAGGTATTCAGGTTTCTGTATTGTCTTAAGTCCTTATCCTTTTTCCACTACTGCCATCAGATCCTTATTCTTGGATTGTTCAGACGACCATTCTTTATGGATAATATTGCCAATAACATGATGTAGCAATGATATAGCAAATTTGGCAACATGGAGACAAATAAGGGCACAAAGGACAAATACGGGCACTGGGCATGAAAAGGGTTCTTCCTGAATGGATACCTTCAGCCAATGGAAGCTTAGTGAATGAGTCTGTGAAACATCATTAGGTAGTCTTAGTATAACCCCAAAGGCTCAGTGGTGGCAGATGCAGAAGGCAAAGAAAATCAAATGAAATGTACAGGTGAGGGACGATGCAAATGAGCATACAATTCTGAGTATGTATACATTATTTTAATTCTACTATATGCTTAGATTTTAGTTTAGATTTAGATTTTGAGAAAGTAGAAATAGAAATCCAGTTGACATGATTCAAGCCACAGGCTTAGATTTTAGGTTTATTCATTTTTACATTTTTATTTATTTATTTATTAAATTTATACACCACCCATCTCACTGTAAATGCACATTGTCCTGAGATCTTTTCTCAGGATGATGGCATATTATTTAAATTTCCTATGGACAATTGAACAATGGAAATGAATAATCAATCCTACTTTTTCTAATTGCAGTATTCCATCAGCTTTATTTTATTTGATTCTATTCATTGTCTAGAATTGCTTGGAATCCATCCCATAATGTCATACAGTGTCAATTTGAGGCAGCTCTTCCCACTATTATAACAATAACTACTAACTGCTCTGGATGTGTGAAAGTGCCAATGCTTACTTAGTGGATTAGGTACAATGGTTAAGGATTAAAAAGGCACTTTTTAGTTTTCCGAGGGTAATATAAAATGCTTACATCAGGCTTTATGGAAATGACATCTTAGCACGTCTTCACTTTCTACTCTGTGGATGGTAGTGGCTTTAACTGGAGGTAAGATCAACTCAGGGCATCTTTTCTTTACTCCTAAGAGCTGAGTGAGTCTTCACATCATGTTTGAGCTAGCATAAGATTTCATCCCATGGTTTAATGTAATCTTGCAAGTTCTATACAGTTCTTAACATTACTTGATATTTTCTGATTGTGGTCTTGTCCAATTCTTGGTAAAATTAAAGTAAAAAAAAAATCTGTCTACTTCATGTTAGTGTTCTCTACGTATCAACACATTGCTTGTTTTTTGAACTGCGAGATGACTGATCCAGTTAAACATATCAAAGCCTAACATTGGTCCATCTAACCTAGATATAATGTGCAGTTTTGCCAAATTAAAGCTTCTCCCTCTTGCCCTATCATTAGACTATTTCCCAAGCTGTTGGCTACTGTTTTGTGCGAATGGAATTGTTATACAGTGTTTTGGTCCCTAAAAAGATTCAGGGTGGGGAGCATTCATGCCATACCTTTTAGCCTGACTGAGCCCATAAAGACATGGAGACTTGTTCACCAGAGAGTCAACACAGAGAACTGAAAATTGATTAAATCTGCCACCTTCTGGAGGAGGACACTAGGTAAGTGACAAAGACAATAATGTGAATGCAGAATATTAGTTAAAAACTTTGTAGGTAGCTCGAGAAGACCCCGATTGAAGCTTTGCAGAGATGCCAGTAGTAGAGTGATTATTTATACTGTACCACCATCCCTACAAAAAAAAAAACATTCAGAAGGGAAGGCATCAATATGCATGAAATTCACATTTGCTTATTTATGTAGAGATGCAGATTTGGAAATAATGATTGTAATTCAAATAGAAACACAATTCATCTCATCATATGGCAAGAACTGTGATGAGCTTCTGATGTGTATGCCAGTTTCTCGGTCAACAGTCCAGGTGCAAATTGTTGATGGAAAAACTCTTCCCTGCTGCTATCTTAAGCTCTTTGTCTTGGAATCAGGCTTGGCTTTCAGTAGAGAATGCCTAAAATAGATGTCCATCCACTGATAGTTGTCCAGATATAGGAATGTCCTCTGTAAATTAGGGTATATGGTTGTCATAGTCACAAGCCAAACTGTAGAAGAAAAATTACAGTTTTCCTACCAGCTGCCCATCACAATGGCCTGTGACTTTCAACTGCCTTTTGTTTTCTCAATAAGGCACAAACAGAAATAAAATTAACACAAACTGGTTTTTTTTAAGCACATTGTTCCATTTATGTCAAAACCAATCAGCAGGTTGCCAAATCACATTTCCAAGTTCTAAAATTGTAGTCATGACAGGACAAAGACTTTTGTGGGCAAAGAGTCCAGCTATGTCACCAAGATACATTGGTTTCCTAATCAAAAGAGTAAATCCCTCTGAAGGTGTTAGAGGATCATGATATATTCTAGGCGAGTTGAAGTTACGTGTTTCCCTCTTAGGGTTGATATATCCAAGGTTTCTCCATATTCTTCAGGAAGCATCTGCCAGTCGATCATCCCAAGGATCTGTCATTCTGCATGTACATGAACCTCTAACTCCATCAGGATTTCTAGATATCCCTATATCTAGAAAATGGGATGTAGACAAGGAATGCAGTGTGTGTATTTTTTAAAAAATAATTGTTTTGGAAATTATAGCAAAATGCTTGGGGGGAGCATCTGTAGGAATATGAATTTGTATAAGCAGACATACACGCCGATCAGCCTGGAATGTAATATGTTTAAGAGCAGTAATCACAAAAGGCCTGTAGATTTTATAAGGCCAATTAAAACATACATGCATATACTGTATACATAGATACACATCATGTTATTCCCTCTCTAGGTAAGCCACACTATGAAGAAAAGGACGAAGAAATACTAAATCAAATATATTAAAGGCAGGAAATAATACAAAGGAAAGGAAGCATAGTTAACAGTAGTTGACACTACTAACTCTATTAACACTATTCACTATACCTGTGCATACTTTTCTGTCCTTGCAAACCATCCTTGCTTTGATCACATTCATGCTTCATACATTGCTTTTGAATCTTTAATTTTCTTACCTCTCTCTCTTGTTAAGGACCTCATCAGTTCCGCCCAACCACTTTCTTCCCCTTCTTGACCCGTTCGCTTTTCCTTCATCCATTATTTTGCAGTTTGATCCTTATTCCTCTCAATGTACTTTTTGTAATCATTTACTTTCAGATTCAGTTCATATTCATTCAGCATCCATTCAGTCTTGATCCCATCTCTTCATGTTTTACAGCACACACTTATTAAACAACCCATTCCCTCTGCATTCAGTTTACGTTTATGTTTTTCCTGACATACCCAATTCTCGCTTCCACTTAACAAAGTGGACAAAACCATGTTCTTTTACGCACCCATTTTTTTGTTTCTTTTGGGGGGAAAAAACTTTTTTTCCCCCTTGGACATAAATATTTACAGCATTTCAGTTCTACTCTTCAACATATCACTATCATTCCCATACAGGCCTCTGAAATACTCCTTCCAGCACTCCTTCACTTCAGTCTCATTCCAAATCACTTTGTCACTTTTCCTTTTAACTCCATCAGTTTTCCTGGAGGCCCTTATTTAGCCTGCTTTACCCAATTCCAAAACATTTTTTAAATTTCTTTCTGTGAAAAGCATTCAGCAGTTTCTTACTCAACTTTGGATGAAATGTCAAATGATCTTATTATGCAACACTGACATCCTAAATGGCAATTAATACTGAAATAATTTTTTTACTTTTCTCTTTTTATTTTTAATACTTTAAGCTTTTAAATAATAGAACGTTAATAATTTTTAATCATATATAAACATTGCTGCACTGCATTCTGCACTGAAATAATATAATGTATCAAGATTAATAACATTACAATAAAAGGGAAAAAACATTCAGCAGTTTCTCTTCCTCTTTTAATTAAAATTTTAAAACATAGCCATTTACAATACCCCCCCCCCCAACTTAGTATTGCCAAGTTTGAATCCTGGGATAATCAAGGAAAGGATTTATTAAAATATTGAAACTATTATGGGCAACCCATGATAAGCAAAAGAGGGGCGTGGTGGCTCAGCGGGTAAGACGCCAGGCTTGTCGATCGGAAGATCGCAAGTTTGGAGTTTCGAATCCCTAGCCCCGCGAGACGGAGTGAGCTCCCGCACTCACCCCAGCTCTTGCCAACCTAGCAATTCGAAAGCATGCAAATGCAAGTAGATTAATAAGTATCACTGGTGGGTAGGTAACAGCGTTCCGCGCGTGTCATGCCGGCCACATGACCGCGGAAGTGTCTTCGGACAACGCTGGCTCTTCGACAAACGAACGGAGATGAGCACCGGCCCCTAGAGTCGGACACGACTGCACAAATGTGTGGGGGGAACCTTTACCTTTACCTTTATGCTAAGCAAAGTCTCTGCGAGGCCCAGAGTTTTCTTTCCATCAAATTCTAATTAATAATAATAACCCATAATATCTCTTTAAAAGGTGGACAGTCTGGGCAGCTTTGTATCTTCCAGTGTTACTTTTTTAAGTCTATGTCAAGAGACGATAAAAAGCATTAAAGTCATAAGGGTTTAGAAAACTAGATTTCACGGAACATGTTCCCCAAAAAACTGCATGTCTAAAATCTTCATCACAGAAGAGGACAGAGGGTTGCAAAAACCAATGGCAAACCTGGATTTGTTGCTTTGTGTGAAATCTCTCTGTCAAAAATACTGCTTTGTTGCTGTGTGTGTGTTTCATTTAACCAAGAAAAGGGGGTTGCTTCCCCTCCTCCCTCAACAGTAACAATTCAGTGCTTGGAACTGCAAGTTGATGATGTAATCTCAGAGAGAAGAAAGATACTGAGAACAAGGAAGGGTGGAGGACAATCCTCTGTCCTCTTCTGTGATGAAGATTTTAGACATGCAGTTTTGATAAAAAGTAGCAAGTACCGAATTTGATATCAATCCTAATGTAGCATGACCAATTTTTGTTAGAGCCTGCAAAGGATCACATTTGCAGCTCCTGTGAGGTAGGGAGGGGTGCTCAATAGGTATTTCCCACATCCATGCTCTGTCACACACACACACAGTTGCTACATATACACACATGGTTTTAAAGTGATTACTTCTCTTGAAAGAGTTGGTTGACAGAGATTGGGCAGAGGAGATTGATAAATAAATGTGGTTTTAGCTTGGGAGATCCAGCTTTCCTCTAAAACCACCTGTTTGCTTGAACCATTCTAAAATGAGGAGGAATTTTGTAGAATTGCGTCTCTGTCATATGAAGGCTAATCCTCCATATAAGAATGGCTCTTCTAAGAGAGAAGAGGACAGCCTGTGGTGAAGTTGAGTATAGTTCCCAGTGCTGGGCTCCCCTTGGGCTTAGAGTTTACTTTCATTCACCTCCTTAAGAGACTGATAGTCAGTTATCTACCCCCTAGGAAACCTCTGATTTTAGAGAGGATTGATGCAGGCTACCAGGTAAAGACCATCAGTTTCCCATCCTCTGTATTCATCACTGCATTCTTCTGCCCACTGAATGGGAACTTCCATTTTCTTGCTCTCCTACAGCTGCCTCTTCCTCAACCACACACACACTTCAGTTCACTACTGGCATGGCCATGCCACATACACATTAGGATTATACTCCTTCAAGTTATTTGAACAAACTTGCTTGCATGAAGCTTGAGAATCAGACCAGATTTGACTTTTCAGTTTCTTTACTTTAAACTGAGTAAGTAGCTACGAAGTTGAACATCTAAAGTTTAATAGTGATTACAAAATTCAGCATCTTAAAGGGAAAGCAAGGAAAGAAAAATAGGTCATGGGGAAGTGTATTTGAAGATGTTTCTAAGGTGGAGTGTCTTTCTGCATTCTGATGTTCAGCTCTCACCATCCATTGCAAAAGCTCCCCTGATCTCTCAGAAGCAGGGTTAGGTAGAGGAGAAATGCTGGGAAAGGAGAAACCAATGGGCCAGTTGGTGTCTTCTTCCTTATTCTGTGTGCATCTTCCCTTTTCAATCTTCTTTTGAGGTTAAAGTAAAAGGTAAAGGTTCCCCCCGCACATTTGTGCAGTTGTGTCCGACTCTAGGGGCCAGTGCTCATCTCCGTTTGTTAGCCGAAGAGCCAGCGTTGTTCGAAGATGCTTCCACGGTCATGTGGCTGCATGACGCGCGCGGAACGCTGTTACCTTCCCACCGAAGTGGTACCTATTCATCTACTTGCATTCGAATTGCTAGGTTGGCAAGAGCTGGGGCGAGTGCGGGAGCTCACTCCGTCACGTGGGGCTAGGGATTCAAACCTCCATGATTCAAACCTGTCCTGTCATTGGTCCCCTACCCCACTTTTCCTGACAGAGAATGATGAACTGTCATTCTTAAAGACTGTCTGGTAGTAATCCAAGCAACTTGGAATTTCATATGTATATGAAATTCTGTATATTAGGTTAATACCACAACAACCACACACACACTCTCTCTCTCTAAATACTGGTAGTTTTTGCCTTAAGTTAGCTGTTTCTACAAAGATTTCCTGCCAAAAAAATGCATTCATTAAAATATTAATGGAAAATAATCATGAAGAGGAGGCAAAAACACAGCTGATGCCAATTTGTTTTAAAAGAGTAAACAAATGTTCACTGACTTGTTTTCTTAAAACAAAACATTATTCAGCCATATTTATTTTTATTTCTTTTATTTTCTATCCTGCCTTTATTATTTTTATAAATAACTCAAGTCGGCGAACATACCTAATACTCCTTCCTCCTCCTATTTTCCCCACAACAACCCTGTGAGGTGAGTTGGGTTGAGAGAGAGGGACTGGCCCAAGGTCACCCTATCCAAGCAGGCAGAGGGGCAAAACAATCAAACATCTTTTCTGAGTTAAACAGTAGCAGCTAATCTGGATAAACCTTTGCAAAATGAGATGGGTTAGAAGAGATACAGTAGATCTTTCAGAGCTTGTTTGCTACACACATGTCAGATCCCCCCCCCTTTTTTTTTTGCCCCCAGGCAGGGCACAATGTGTGACATCCCAGAAGTCTGTCAACTCAGATTTCATCTCTATGGTATAAGTAAAGTATCCGTTAAGTCAAGCTCCACTGTTGGTGGCTTTATAAACACATCCCTGTAGTTTTCTTGCAACAATCTCAAGATGTTTCACAGTTGTCTTGTTTGGAGATTTTTTTTTTTACCTTTCTAGCCTATTTATAGCTCTGGGATGTTCTGGTGGTCTTTCATCCAAGTACTAATAAGATTTGATCTTGCTTAGCTAAGGTCAGGTTAGGTTTTATTTCTGTGGGATAAACCTTCAACCTATGCATGTGTAAATTATTATAGTTTTTATGTTCACAAACAGAGCACAAGGGATGGCCGGGGTGTGGTTTGTAAAAAAAAATGGCTCTGTAATGTAGAAATAGCTCTACTCCTGTTGCCATTCCTTCCTCTGTTCGTCCTTCCTTCCTTCCTTCCTTCCTTCCTTCCTTCCTTCCTTCCTTCCTTCCTTCCTTTTAAATTTATACACCACCCATCTCACTATAAAATGGGCATCTTACAAATAAAAGTTATAAAACCATTATAAAAGTATAAAAAATAGAAGATAAAAGAGGGAAACTAAAAGGCAGAGAGAATGTCTTAAGCCACCAACCACCCCCAGGGCTGCCTATCACTCTTGGATCCCCCAGCTAGTTGGCAGAGCCAGGTCTGGATGCGCTTCCTGAAGGCCAGAAGAGTGGGGGCCAACCTCACTTCATGGAGAAGATGTTCCACAGGGCGGGGGGCAACGGCAGAAAAGGCTCGCCTCCTCAACCCCGCCAGCTGGAATTCTTTAGCCGATGGAGTCCGTAACATGCCCTTCCTGCCAGACCAGGTGGGACGGGTCAATGTAATTGTGATGAGACAGTTCCTCAGGTAACCTTTATACTTTTCCTGAACCTCCCCTGTCTGTTATTTTACTGAGGGTCCTCAGGGGAACAGTTTATAGAATGAATGAATGAATGAATGAATGAATGAATGAATGAAGTCAGAATCCTATACAAGCTTGCCACATCCATAAATTTAAATAATAAATAAATAAATTGCACAGTTTCTCCACTGGCATACCTGCTATTGTTTGTATATGTGTGGATGTCCATGTGTGTGTGTGTGTGTGTGAGAGAGAGAGAGAGAGAGAGAGAGACCACATCAGCAGCCATAAAAATGAATTGCAGCTGTGGTCTCTTGGGATTAGATAGTGGAAGGGAGGGGAAAGCGGTTGACCGCATTGTTATACAGGGCCTTGTAAACGAAGGAGACCATTTAGCTTTTTTAAGACAACTTGGCCCCTCTTTCTTTTCCCCTTGCTCTTCTTTCATTGCAGCCCCTGCTGCTACAAGGTTTTTACAGGGTCATAAACATCCTGACAAGAGTCATAAAAGCCTCCAATTGCATCACACATTGCCATGGACTATATTTTAAGGGCCCCTGAGTTTTCATTTTCCGCCTTTTACAGGGACTCATAAAAAGCTCAGCAAGGCATGAGCTCTGATTGGCTTGTCAGTGTGAAGGTAGTTAAAATTATAGCCACAGACAAATTGTTCCACTCCAAAGCTATCCAGCCATTTCGCATGTGTTGGGGAGGAGGGTCACTCATTGCTGAGGTGCCCCCATGCACTCCGGTTTGCCAACAATCCCACTCTGGCATTTTCTTAAGTGAGCAAAGGGTATGAGTACAAAGGTAGGTCTAGAAGCAGAGACTCAATTCCAGACTAGGCTCAACCCCAGAGGAAAGGTATTAAAGTTATTTTTTCTCATTGACAGCATAGGAGACCCATAATTTAGTGGCAGGGCACCTGTTTTGCATCCAGAATATCTTATACCAAATCTCCAGCATCAAAACACAAACCAGAAACTAGCTAATCTGAGCATGTGGTGCAGATGATCTGGGGAGGGTGTGGTGTGCAAACTCAGCCACTAAGTTGCAGTAGAAGTAAATGTCCATTCTTTCATTTTTAGCATTTTCTGTCCAGCTGTGTCGACTGTCTTGAAGGGAAGGCATTACAAGAGAACCTCCCTGGGGTTTTTCAGCTTGAGATCCATGACCAAAATCATTTTAATGGAAAAGAGTAACTGGCAATGGCTCTTTCCACCACCTCGATTGTCAGTCAGCTCAAAAACACCTCCTAAGAGAAATCCAAAAGGAATTCTCAAGCAACCTGAGAATAAAACAGAAAAACAAGGGGAAGAAAAAATGTGAGAAGTTACAAGGTGAACTTTAGTCTGGCTTTAGACTTAGCTAATAGTCTGATCTGATATATAATACCACTTCCTGTGTCCATATCCAAAGATTCTTTTGATATATTTGTCACCATGAGAGGCATTTTGCATGGTTTTCCTTTGTTTTTACATCCTAAATAAATTACACGGCAAACTAGAGTTGCCATGTGATGACTTAAAAAATCAGTCTTTTGAACCAGGAACAATCCAAAGTGGAGAACCGTCGGCATCTGTTGGAATTTTGTTTTGTTTTGCTTTGTCTCCTGGATTTCGGATCAGCTTATTGCAGCTGGCAACACCATTAAAAAAAAAAAGGAAACACAGAGATTTTTTTTGTTTCATTTTTTAATGAATGTCTTCAAGATTTATTTATCTTATTTCAGTCTACCTGTAGCTTTATACAGCAATTATACCAAGTAAACTGATCGGAGTATTTGTTACTGAGAACGCTGTCTCTTCTTTGCTTTTATTACTGCCAGCAACCAATCTGAAAGCTGCTTCCCACCCTTAGCTACGTTTTCATTTATTGTCCATGCTTAATTTTCTAATTTTCTCCTTCCCACTGGTTGCACCTGGCAGAAAGATGCCTCACTTGTGCTCTATCTACCCACCTACATCTCCATCTGGCTTGAGCATAGCCTTTTCTTTTCTTTTCTTTTCTTTTCTTTTCTTTTCTTTTCTTTTCTTTTCTTTTCTTTTCTTTTCTTTTCTTTTCTTTTCTTTTCTTGTGCCTGTAAATCAGCAGCTCAAAAGCAAGAGAAGTGCTAGGATTGATATCCCTGTCTTCTGATTCTAGGATGCGGAGTGGCACCCACAAATCTTGAATGCTGGATTCTGTTTTCAAAGCCAGAGCTTAACCTTACACAATGTGAAACAATAAATTATCCCTGTGCGTGTGCAGAATGCCTCACCACCAGGAAGCAGAACCTTCTCTAGTAGAGGTATAGCAGAGTGCTAGGTCAGAGGGATGCCTTCCGACCTTCTTTCATTTCCTTTGGCCAGTTCATCTCCTGTGCTCAGTCAGTGCCTTAGGCCAAGTCAGACCATCAATCTAATCAGCCTCATATTGTCAAAATGGACTGGTTGAGTTTCAGGCACGAGTTTTTTCTCAGCCATACCTGGAGATGCCAGTGATTAAATCTAGGACTAGGGCTATCCAGGGCTTTGGGTCCAAAGACAGAGAGATGCTTCTGAGCCCAGGGAGATGTTCATGCAGTGCGTCTGCAACTTCTTAAGGCAAAGGGGGGATTGGACTGCAGCTGTTGAGAGCAGCCACACCATCTTAGGAAGAGGCATGGCTGTTTCAGGAGGTGCACTGTGACAGGGGCACCCTCTGAAATCCCTTTGTTTGTTTGAATCTGGAATACTGCACAGTGCTATCAGAGAGCATTTTCATGCAAAATGTGTTCTATACTAGCGAGCTATGGCCATTTGCCCCATAATAAGTGAGTCAAATTGCTGTGCACTTGATTTTGCATTGAATTTGGACACATTTGTATCTCTCATGGCTGAATTAGCTGGCCACCCTTGCTAGTAATATTTTCTCTTGTGTATTTTTATAGAAAGAGGGTCCAGAATGAAACTTCATATGCCTGGCAGTGAAGTCTCTGACCTATCAAAATATATGAAACTCAAATGAGAGATTGCTGTTCCCATTTATGGAGATAAATCCCCCCTTTTTTTTTTTGCTGTCTGATTTTTTTTTCCCCAGCAGAAGTCCTAGCCTATTTTCAAAAACTGAATACCTGACTTGCGGTATGCATTTTTCAGTTCCATACCCTTAAGAGTTTGCTAACATATAAGATTTCTGTCACACTGTGCTCTTTTTCCTTCTCCTAATACCAAAATTATACACATTTTCTCTTTCTAAAATGCATTTTCCAAAGGTTTTTAGGAGGGAGAGGGGGAGAGAAAGGGAAACAGCAAACGTTAATGAAACAGTGAAGTTACATTTTTGCCAAAGTGAGAAGAAAACAGAGAAGATTTAAATGTACTGTTTTTATTATGGCAAAACACATCCGTTGACTGTCTATATAGTGATGAAATCTATCTAGAAAGATTTATGTTGCAAAAGACTCATAATGACAGCAGAGTCTTCATTTACATAGGCAATAAATGAGAAGATGAGAACCATTTTGTCTGAAAAGCATCAGGTCTGATAAGACTGCTAGTCAATTTAACTGAAAAGTTGATTTTTTTCCATGAAGGCAATTTTCCCAACACGCTGGTACTACGAATTTAAACCAAATGGGAGTATAGGTTTCCATTGTCAGGTAATTTCCAGTAGTTGAGCTGGAATAATAAATGAAGGTATTAAATCTTTATGCAATATATATTTGAGCTAGTCAGGAGGCAAACCTGGCAAGGACTATCTTGGATCCGGACTGACAGGGTGCATTGAATCTCTGATCATCTCTAGATGAATGATATAACGATCCTTGGGTTTTACAGCCTTGCCAAACAACATGACAAGGATTTGTCATAGACATGGCATATTTTAAATGGGCTGATGTTCAGTTCAGTTGCTATTAAGTGGCCTCTCCAATTTTAGAACTACATGGCCTCCACAATGGATATATACTACCAGGACATCAACATTTAGGTTGTTTTGGCCTTTGTAGATCTGTTTCCCATAAAACAATTTGATTAAATAGTTGGGCCTTGGATTGTTTAAAGTTGTAAGAGAGGAACCGTGTTAGTCTATGGTGGCAAAATTTGTTAGTTGGAAAAGGTGCTACCAGACTCCTGGTTGTTTAGTGGTGTCTGTTATGAAGAAGACTACTAACTTTCTCTATTATTGTTTCTGCTTTGGATTTTAAGGCCAGTGAATCTGTTAGTTTTGTTTTCTCTTTCTTTCTTATTTTTGCAGGTTTGTTAATATCAGTTTCTCTTGATTGCCCTTTTTGCCCATTAGGACTGACATTTCTGCAGATCAACTATTAGCGGCTTGTAGTTCCAATAGAGCAAGTCACTCTGCCTCAACAAAAATGTGAATTGAGCAGATCTGCTGTAATCGGCTGAATTTGATTCACAGACAGGCTTCTGCACATGCACAGAAGACTTTGTTATCAAGCAAGCAGTGTACTTCAATGCTTCCTAAATTAGAAACAGGATGTCCTATTGCTCTGAAGGGATGCTAGATGCAAACTTCCAATGAAGCCAAGTGTTCTCTCAAAGATTTGCAATTTTCAGTACTACTTGTATGTATTTTGCACATTTCTCAAAAAAATATGGTTTTTTTAAAAAAAATATAATCCCTCATATGTAGTTTTTGCATATTCATGTTTCATGAATATATGCATTTTGGTGAATGTTTTTTCTTCATATAAATTATTTGTTGAAATCCATCACAACTGGATGGAACTAGATTGTGCAAGGCTAGTACATTGGGTTCACGCATCATGCTAAATCATAATCTGGTTTGATTGGATTTACTGACTCTTATGTGTAAATTAAGCCATCATGGCTGGTTGAACAACGATGGATGAACCACAGTTTGTGAACCTAACTAAAGTGTAGAGGTGGACTCCAATGCTTGAGCTTCTCTGCAAGTTCAGAATTAGTACTTTTCGGAAGTGGCCGCAAATCAATCTTTTCATTTCACCAGAGGAGCACAGCATATCCTAGCCACAATGAAGCTATATTCAGCTAAGGCTCGTGCACAACTACTTTTCGGTGCCCAGCTAGGACCTTTCACCTCCTTTACTCCTCTTGAAAGAGTCCAATCTAAATTCCTAAGGGCTATATTCCAGGTAGCCCCTTGTGTCCCAAATGTAGTTTTAAGGAGAGAGGCAGGGCTGTCTAAAGTCGAAATGGGTACTTGGACCTGTGTCATAGCACGTTGGCTGAAATTACTGTTCTTTCCCACAGGTTTGAGTTCTTTTCTTATTGAGGACACTTACAAATCAATATGGTTCAGGACAATCTCACAAAAACGTCAACATCTCAGCTTTTCCAAGGAGGCGTTCTTAATGATGGGCTATGAACATGTATTCAGCACACTTAGACAATGTATTAAAGACCTGGAATCCCAACAGGACCAGTCTGCTCTACCCAACAATGTTTTTCTGAGCAGTCAAGCCCCTTTTTACACATCAGTGAGATCCTTACACCACATAACTGTTTCCAGATTCCAAAGAGCACTAACTTTGGCATGCTTCAATGCTCTCCCCACAGCAGTTTTGGTACAAAAAAGTTCCCTATGGACTGAGACTGTGCCCCTGTGGACAAGGGGCTGTTGAAACTACAGCTCATGTCCTGCTACATTACTCTCTTTAAAGACACAAGGAGCCACCTTATAACTCCTTACCTGATAAAACACCCAGGAAATTCTGATCCTTTTTATGTACAGTTGTTATCAGATCAGTATGATTCAGTCTCCTTGAATGTAGTTAAATTTTGTTATACTGTCTGTAAAATTAGGTAGACTTTGATTGTCCACCAATAAACCCCACCACCAATTGTAATAATCTATCTTGTTTTGTTTTTATTTCTATTTTTAATGTGTTACTGTTTGCAATTCTGGTCAGTGACTGTAATAAAAATTCTATTCTATTCTTTTGGAAAAATTATCATGGAACCCATGGAAAGATACTAAACAGCTTTTTTTTTTTTTTTTTGCATTCTAAGCCATTTCTCAGGGCATGACCTGAGTCAGACCTTAGGAAATGTGACCCTAGGAAATGTGTGTTAAGTTCTTTAGGTCCAGAGCTCACAGGAGGCAAATATGTATGAATTGGTCTTGATGAACAATATGAGGACAGGTATGGACGAGAGAGAGAAGTGAAATCCACCTGATTGCTCTGCTGTGCCCTCAGATGTCTGTTGCACTAGCATTGTTACAAAATCCCCATTGTCACTGTTCCCATGCATTTGCGGCGATTGATGGCAGCCGCCTGGGTGGCATTCAGCAATTGTTTTCTTCTGAAAGAACCTGTTCAAGAGCAAATTGTATTGTAGCAGCGGGAACATCAATGAGAATATAGGAGAGATCACTGCAGTTCAAATCTTGTGAAAGCTCTAGTTTCTGTGAATTTTCACTTAGCCAGTGACTGGCGGTGGATGAAATGTGAGCATATTTAGCACTCCTGGGAGGGGGCCTTGTCAGTGCTTCTGAATCCCTTATAGTGGAGGGAATCCTAGGGCTGTAGAAACAGAGGAGCCATGTAGAGAAATATCTTACTGCTTTTGATCTAAGTCCCCAGGATGGGGAGAGGGGGGGAGAGGGACATCATGTGCATTATGATGCCCTTTCCAAATAGCCCAATTATGTATGATTCATATAAATTTTGCAACAACATCAGGATGCATGTGACATCATTGTGGCTTCTCCCAGGTACCTATCCCCTCATAAAGTGTCCCCAGACATCTCCTTGATGCCTCCCAGCTATGTGCCTTACTTGGCTTATCTATATATCTTTTCCAAATGGTATTTAGGGGGCGCGGTGGCTCAGCAGTTAAGACGCCAGGCTTGTTGATCGGAAGGTCAGCGGTTCGAGACCCTAGCCCCACATGACGGAGTGAACTCCCGCACTTGCCCCAGCTCTTGCCAGCCTAGCAATTCGAAAGCATCCAAATGCAAGTAGATGAATAGGTACCACTTCAATGAGAAGGTAACAGCGTTCTGCGCACGTCATGCCGGCCACATGACCACGGAAGTGTCTTCGGACAACGCTGGCTCTTCGGCTAAGAAACGGAGATGAGCACCATCCCCTAGAGTCAGACACTACTGTGTGGGGGAACCTTTACCTTTACCTTTATTCAGGGGGACATCATTCATTTTTCTTCACAACTATAATTCAGATTAAACTATATTAATCAGATGTAATATGTTTTATGTAGAACTGGATGTTCAGTTATTTGCTCCAGTAATATTGTAAGAATAGAATAGTGGAAAAAAATCCATTGAAGAATACTGTATATGTTATTAATTGTATACATTACAAATGTGCTAATGCTCACACTGATAAGACTAGTAGCTATTTCCAAACAGTCAACAGGTACAGACTGTCCCACCTTCACAAGAGATGAGCATCTTCACCTTTATACCAAAAAAGTGCAAGAAAAAGAACCAGAATATTGTCCCCTGTAGAATGGCCACTATATACTGTAGGTTTCTCATTTGAAAGTAGAGTCCTTCCTGGAACTCTTGTGCTGAAACTTTCTGACAAATCTTACTAATCAGAACTCTGAGAGATTTGTAATTTGGATTAACTGTTCCCAAGCATGGATATCACCCTAACATGTCTTCATAATCTTACATTTAGGCATTTATTGCAACAGTCAAAGTGGAAATCTTATTACAACTGGTACCACATCTTGATCATTCATAAGAACCCACTAGCCTACCAATATAAACACAAAATTAATAATATTAAGGTAGTCTGACTGAGGTTGAATCAACTTTCTCCTTTAAGAGACATTTTCTTATTTCAGGATCATCATACTATGTATCACCCTTTGATTAAAGACCTTGGGTTACTATGTTGATTATCCTTTGCTGCGCACCCATAGCATCCCAATCTTTCAGGTTTCTGGCATCTTTTTAAGATTACAATAATTTCATTTCACACTGGAATGAGATTTACCTAGGCTGTGTGGAGTGTTGAAGGGGTGCTTCACATTGACAGTGGTTTGAACAAAGGACCTCTTTGAGTCTGCTTTGCAAAACAGTACGCCCCCTGCTTCAAAAGAGCAAAGCAAGCATCCCTTGGAAGCCTGTTCTGGCTACTGGAGGTGTAGAGAAGCTTAAAACCTGTTAAAACCACACAAAGCATCTTGACAATCTGCATCATGTCAACTGCTGCACCTTGATGGGGCAAGAAGTGTTGCCTCTTCTCCATCAATCACATTGCTGAAGCAGCTTCTGGCTGCCTTACACAGGCCTAATATTGATCTACCCATTCCCCACCAATAGATATGTGGTAGAAAAACACACACTGAGGCCAGTCTTCTCTTGACCATCATCCCCACCGTGTCTTTGGGGAAAAAATGCTCAGGTATAGCATGGCATTATTCCAGGGAATAAGGGGAATTTGAACAAAGTCAGGTGGAGAGGCTACCAGTGAGTTTGCAAATAGCTGGATTCCCTTTCTGTTTTACATAGATACTATTTTGCTATATCCTTATGGAAAATCAGGGACATAGTGAGCCACCCTGTGGCTGGCTAGCCACCTAATGCTAATTTTGACTGCTGGGTTATGTTTAAATTGGCTGATCAAGGGGAAAAAATAAAGAGGTCTGATGGAAAGAAACAGGATGCCCCTAAAAGATGGCTAGACATCTTTTTATGTGCAAAGTTGCAGAATTAAACCCAGGAGAAATGAAGCCACTTTTGCAAAGGGAGAACTGGATTTTGATTGCAATGACTCACTTTCATCTCTCTCCTTGCCTACAAAGTTGAAGAGGGTTGGAAACAGCTGACTGACTTCTGAAGGAGGAGGCCTTGTTTAATTTGGTAACTATTAACATTTATGCTTGTTGAACCAATGTTCATGAATCATTTTGTGCTCCAAGACATTAACTCAGCCTGCAGGGGGACAGGAATAATTCTTCTTTGCCTTGATGCTAATCCTTTGCCAGGTACATTGCCTTATCTGCCCCCATCCACCCCTTACAATCAATATCTAGTAAGTAACTGGCACTAATTTGATCTGGAAGCAGCCAATTTTCAGATTGCAATAGTTCTGAATGTTCCACTAGGAAACTCTTTCAAGATAGATTTAAGTGCAGAACATGATATCCTCTTAGACAACCAACACAGAATCTTAGATTCCACTAGCCGGTCGATAGGTTGATAAAATGCTTCATCTTCAATTGAGTCCCATTTACATTATCTTCCCTCCTCTCCCTTCAATCATTATCTGCAAAAGCTATGCTTCTCTTCTCCATGAGTTCCTGTTTTCTTCTATGCTGGGTAGAAGGGGGAAGAGTAATACAGGGCACATGCTGGCATGCCCATCATCACCATTGGCCCTTCATGGTGCAAGCCTAGCCAAAAGTATAGCTTCTTTTAGGACTTGTGGACAGGTGTAACAGTTGCAACCACACACACTACTTTCCCTCTTCAAATCCTGGTCACTGCACAATTCGGTTCAATTTTCAGCTAATACCAGATTTATAAAGATTCAGTTACTAACAATGTGCTGAAATCCACCTTCCAATTTCTTCCCTCACAAAAGTGGCTTCTGTTGTTCTACAGGTATCTCATTCTTGAAGTGCTTTTAAGCTTCTTTTAATGGTGGTTTAGAGTTTGCTTTATTGTTGCAAAAAGTGAAGGGTGCTGGCAATGATTTTTGGGGAGGAGGGCATATTTATTTCTGTTATTTATGATGCTCTGCAACATATATGGCTGTCAATCTTCCTGTCCTCAAAAAGCTTCATGTAAAGAGTTCCTCTCAGCTACAGTCAATTAAGAGTCAAGCTGGAAATCTCCAGCTTTTTACTTTTACTTGGGGTCCATACTTAACAGATTATACATTTGTGACTAGAATCGAGTCCTTAAGAGTATCTAGATAAAGTGATGCTTATAGTCCAAAACACCAAGCAAAGTTTACTTAAAGCAAAACAAGTCTCTCAGATTCCTATTTGTCACAATTAAATCCATTCTCAAATATTTTAATGGGTGGATATTTGCAAAGAGGGTAATGTTTTTCATTCTGGCCTAAGATTGTAATAGGAAACTCATATTTTGAGGACTATATGAGCCAACTATTTATCACCCCTAGGGAAATCCTAATGGATGATTAGGCTCAAAGATAGAAACAGAGCTGGGATTTGCACATTGTCAATCTTTTGAAAAAGAACAAGGGCTCAACTCTTTCTGAAGCCCAGTCTATAAGTATAAGTATATATAAGTATATATATATAATATATAAGTAGCAAAGAGAGGGGTCAACATAATAGAGGGAAGTTCAGGGTTTGAAAATATTTTTTAAAAGTTGGAGAAAGTAAATACTAAGAGGAAAAGTAAAAAACTCAGTACAAACTGAGCGTGCTGAGTAAATACAGAATGCAGACTAACAAGGAAAGATAGGAAAATGAGGACTTTTGGTTGAACAGAACAGTGATCAAGAAGCATTTCTCACAGCAACATTTTTTTAGGATAGCTGTTTCTACCCCACACCTGAGATAAGTTATGCAGCAGTACTTCACAGCTAATTCCTGATTTTGTTCATTCTGAGGGCTTTAGGAAAAACGGGATTGTAACTCCACTATTGAGCCAAAGGTTGCTGAACTCACATACATCAAAAGGTTTCAGGCAATCTCAGAAGGTCTGAAGAAACACAATGTTTTTTTAACACATTACCATCATCAATTGATAAGGTACTTGTAATCTGTCTCTCATGTAACCTCCATCTGCATAATCAACCTGTCTTCCCCTCCCTCCCACCCCACCTGCCTCATCCCAATCTAAATCCTATGGCAATCCAGCCATTCTGTGCAGCTGATGAAGTGAGCTGTGGCTCACAAAAGCTTATGCCTTTTAATAAAATTTGTTAGTTGGAAAAGGTGCTGCCAGATGCCTTCTGATCCTGAATTCTAATAACCCCATACTTGATACGGAGTTTTTCTGAAGCTGTGTGTTTCCTTAGGAATGAGATAGAAAGGAGTGGCAACCATCCATGGTGGTGTTAGGTCCTCTTGTAAAATGTCTTTCTGGTAGTGGCCAGTATCCCATTTCTTTTTGGCAAAGCTGCCAGGCCTTGAGTTTTCTTGATCTTCCTGTGGATTCAGAGTGCCTCACCAGGGCCTTCCTGCCATTAGGTGAGTGGCTCTGCCAAATAAAGACAGAAATTTAGAATTTTCTTTTTGTCCTTCCCTGCTTGGATAAACCTGTAGGATCTGAAATCATTTTAGGTGAGCTTCATAGAACAGGTAACGAGCATGCTAAAAGGAGTGAGAGCTAACTTAAATAGATTTCTGATAAATTATTGTCACAGCATTTTTTTTAACCGCAAACTATGAAAATCCTCCTCCTCCTCCTCCTCCTCCTCCTCCTCCTGTTGGAGCGGGAGAGATTTCTAGAGAATAATTGAAAAAAATATTGTCTTTCCCATTTGCCACCAATAACCTTGTTGGGGGGAGGATTGGGGCACAAAGTTACATAATATTTAAATACTTTGCTGAAAAAGACAAGGCATTTCTATCAAGGTGTATCTAATCACAATGAACTGAAAATGACATTCCATTCTCAGCATTAACTGAACAGATAATTCTCAGAATATAACTCACTGCCTTTTTCAGATTTTAGAGAATTTGTCCCTACCCCCTGAGAGTGTTCACTTAGATCCTCTCTTCTCTCCACCAAAGTAATTTTTTTCAACCATAAAGAGAAGTTGCAGAGTTTTTGCTTCACCTTGGACCTGCACCACCTGACACAGACAACTAGACAATACAGCAAAGGGCCAGGAAAAAAACAATCAATTGTTTATGGAAAGGCATCCTTAATTAATTTATAGCTGCTTGAGATTCTTCAGAAAGGACCTCTACACATGGTTTGGGTTGTTGACTTTTCAAATACTTCTTGATGTATTCCAGGAGTGAGACCAAACTTTGAACTTAATTTGAATTTGAGGCTGTGATTCATTTCTAATTGAAACTAACGTTGTCCTACAAATTTTGAAGGCCTTGTGTAACTGGATGTTTACCTGTGCCAGCTCACAGTAGAGTTATAATTCTCTATATGAGTTCAACAGGTGCAGCCCTTTAAGTTTTCATCAATACTTTATGACAGTGTTTTTCAACCTTGGCAACTTTAGGATGTGTGGACTGCAACTCCCAGGATTCCCCAGCCAGCAAGGGAATTGGCAATTTATTGACATGGCTCCCACATGTCCCAGGCTGAGAAGGGGGGAAGACTCTGAGACCAGGAAGAATGCATCTAAGCAGCTCTCAAGAAATTGCTTAACTACAGTTTCATGTTTATTTATCCTCCAGTCATGGAAGATAATGGCTCTTTTCAGTTTGGTGTCTACTGTCCTCATTTATCATCATTGGAAGGCACTGGAGTAGCCCAGCCTAGCTTAGCTTCTTAAATACTGATTTTTGTGGTTGCCAATAGTTGGTTTCTCATCTAACCTGATGATAAGTCCTCTAAAATCTACTGATCAGAAGTCTATGTCTTCTTGAAAACAATAACAACAAAAATGGGAGAGAAGTCAGGCCTGTTCATGGTTTTCAAAGTTGCCATTTGATTGCTATGAAGACTTTCAACTGGTGATAATTAGATCTGTAAGATGGTGGAACTGGCTGGATAAGATCCCAGTGTTCCTCTGTCATTACCATTAATTTGATAAATATCACCCAGCTAGATTGATCAGGGCATATTGGGTAACGCATTTGCAATTAGCTTTGGCTTGTTTAATTCAGTTTTGCAATGTAATCTGGTGGTAAGAGTAGGGATATGCATGTGAGGAGACAGATGCCAGAGGTAGGAGTTCCAAAAAGAGAAATGCAGAGATGAATATGGACAATTTATATTATACTCAAAGAAATCTTAGAGTTGCCAACACCTTTCTCCTGTTGGCTTGTGTATGACACACACATAATTCAACAGCTGAAGCTTTCTTAAAGACGGTTACAAAGAAATCAGGAAAAGTGTACCTATTAGGGAAACATGCTTAGAAAAGGAATGTTTGGAATTGTGCCAAGCATGCCTAAAATGCAGAGAGCATATATGTTTTTATAATTTTTCAGCCATTTTTCATGCAGGTTTTTTTTAAAAAATTGCAAAAATGAGAAACTGAATTTGACGCTTTTAAAGAGAAAAGATATGGAAGACAGAAGGGGAATTTGCTCCCCTTTGTCACTGATCCAAAACACAATTCCACTGGCAGCAGCCACCCTTGAATCAAAAAAAAAAATGGGGGGGAAGGGAGAGCAAAGGGAGTTGTGTTTGTGCCAACTAATGAAGCCTCTCTTAATTAAAGCTGATAGCAAACAAATATTGGCTATTCAGACTACAGCTGGGAAGCACAGCACAATTTGGAACTGTGCAGCTGTGAAATTGGACCTCTCAGGCACAGCTGGGGCTGAAAGAGCAAATGCTGGGCTGGGTGGGTGAGACAGGGGACGACCTTGCAAGAAAAGGAAAAGGAAGGCTCTGACAGTGAGACACATGTGCTGCTGGTCTCCAATGCATACTTATTTCCACATTTCCTACTTTGCCACAGTCTATAATGCATTGCACTTTCTAAAAGACCTTTCTTTGGCTCCTCTACTTCCTCAAAATGCCTTTCTCCAGTCTATAGATACATAATGAATGCCTTTCATTATGTCTGAAAGACATAATGTTGAAAACTTGGTCTGTGGACTCACATCCTTTGGGTTGAGATCACACACACATGCACACACATAATGGACATTGGGGATATGATAAAAGAAAATGGGATTTCCTACAATAATTTCCCCCATAGCACTTCCAAGAGTCTGGCATGGACTTTTTCCTTCTCTTGAAAATTTGCAGAAATGAATTAAATCAAATCTTTATGATGGTCATGGGCCAGCATAAGGAGGGTAGGGTGCAGTCAATTAAAATGCATAGAAGATACATCAGAGTCTAAAAAAAATTACAAAAAGCTAGAAGATATAAAAGATATATGTATTAAAACAGAAAGTATATATAAAAACAGGAGTCTAAAAGAATCTAAAAGAGGGGGTAGGAACATTAGATGGGTGTAGGGGAGCATAAAGGTTAGTATGTGGAAGAATATATCTCTCAAATTACAGAGCACTCAATGGCAAACTAGGTGCTCATTAAGTCTACTTAATGGCACAGGTCATCATCTGATGAATTTTGAGTGCTGCTGTGCAGAACCTGGTATATTGCAGCAGGGTTGGTATCTGAAAGCAGCAGGGAGGTGTAGAATTGTCCTACATGCCCTTGCAGAAGTGAGTTCTGGTGACTGTCATGGAATATCTATGGAAGTGTTTTACTGTTGCCTTATTTTTGGATAGTTGTTTGCTTTAGTCTCATCTACAATCCTGGAAATCCCTGATGGTTTCCCGTTCCACTACTAACAAGCCTGACCCTGCTTAGCTTCAACCCCAGACAAGGTCAGCCAGACCCCATCACCTACTGAGATCTCCCACCCAAACTCACTTTGGACTAGACTTGCCACTGAATTTTGCCTATAGTAAACTTTTGAAGTTTGTGCTTAGAAGAATCATTCAAGAATTTTCAAAGGTTGAAACTAAAATAGTTAATAAAGCTAGCAAGATTTCTTACAGGGTTTCTAAATATCCTAATAAATAACGATCGGTTAAACTGTAGTAACTGTAATGTCAGTATAACTAGTTTTGGAGAAAAGTATTCCATCTGCTGCTGCCTTGAATGTTGCTGTGAAGTCCTGAGCTCTTAATTTTGGGCAGTACGAGCAGGCAGAATACCAGTCGTGTTCTACCAGTGGAATGCAAGATCTCCCATTGTTAGACATGGGAATTATGCGTGGTTCTACTTTCCTTAACAATTCTTTCCACATTGTTTTTCTGCAACAGAATGCACCGTTGCATTTGATTGCATCAGGGAATACAAAGAGTTCTAGAGCAGCCTCCCATCACTCTAAAAACACACTCTTCTGCCCCAGCTTCATGAAGGTACTAGTGATCCCCTATGAACCCAGTGTTGGTATGGAAATGGAAATGGCTAAGGCAAACAGGAGTATCATAATGCATCATCAATTGCTGATTGACACAAGAAGTAGAGAAAGGAATGATTGCTAACAAGGAACATACTTCTTGTTTGTGTGTGGGTGTGTTTCCTCATTTTCTTGGATAGACTGAGTGTTCACTTAGTGCTTGTCCAAACCTTTTGTGTTGACATACTTCAGAGGAGGCAGGAGAGACAGCTGTACATGTCATATCCTATATTGTGGAGTCCTTGGTGCTCTCTGAGCCTTGATGTTATCTTGCAGACGTTTCATTGCCAGACTCCACAACATCTTCAGTGCTAGCTAGCAGTGCACAGTTCAACCCTGAGCTACAAATATTCTCTTCGATTGATATCCTATATTTTGAGACAGAGAGAAAATGTAGAACAAAATGGGTGATGCCCCCTAAATTGGAGTTGGCCAGTCTTGGAATGGGATGTACTCTTGGATTGTCAGAACTGAGGCTGAGGTCACTTTTTGTACATCCTGCAGTAGTCACTCCTTTTGCTTAAGAAATCTTGTAATATGGAGAGGTTGGTGATGATGGTGACCTAATACATTTAAAGTCTATCAGAGAAGGTTTAGGGTAGTTACTCAGTTCCAGTTCCCAGGACTTTGTCTGGGAAGAAGCGTCAGTCTAACAGACAGAAAACAGTGTTCTGTTTTGTCAATCTGCCCTTACAGTTGGGTAGCGCTCCTAGCTATGATTTGGTTTAGCAAACTTTGCAAAAAGTGTTTGGGGAGCCATCTGAATGGAAGGCACTCTATAAATGTGTGAGTCTGCTATTGCTATTATCACCATCAGCATTTGTCAGCATTATTATCATTAGACCCCCTCAGATACAAGCCAGCTGTTGACTTTGCTGTAAGGAAGGTCTTTCAAAACGAGAACGGTGCCTGCTGCTAGATATGGCAGCCAAAACCCCCCGTCATGCTGAGACCCAGTTTTGTAAATGTTATTTCTATTCTTCATTGACTTCCTGGTGTGTCCTTTCCAATAGCTTTGATTGCCTGCCTATTTCATTTGGGCAAGTCAGGGTTTTGTGCTCTTCTCTGATTGCTTTGATCTACACAAAAGAGGGAACCCTGCCAGCAACAACCAAGAGAGTAATAATAGTAATGAAAGACCCACAGGTTCTCACCAGCCAGAGTTCAGAACATGAAGTTGAACTCTTGGGGATTTAACTAGAGAGTCCAAGCACTGGAGGAGTAAAATTACTACTAGTCCAGTACTTACATCACTGTAGCGGTAGGGGGAAGAAGACGACAAGGAGGAGGAGATGACAAATGAGACCGCCAGCATAGACTTTCTTAAATGTGCACCAGCATGGATCTTGGAACAGTTGAACTTCCAAAGAAGACAACTAATCACATTGAAAGGAAGCTGTGCTCCTGAGGGCTTATAATAAGTTGTCAATTGGGCAGAACAAGATCACAGTCAAATATTTCATATAAATCAAGATAATGGAAGGTGAACATCTTGTTTTCCACATAGTCAAGACACGGTAACCATGACCTATAGTTTTCACTGATGTAATACTAAATCCAGAAGTGGAGTGAAAGTGCAGGTTTAAAATGCTGCGCTTAACTTTCATTCTTATTAGGTATGTTAATGCTGTGCTTAACTTTCATTTTTATTAGGTATCAAAAAAGAGTTGCTTTCCAACATATGGACATTTTCAGTATGGAACATTGTTCTAAGTTCCATCATCTACACTTCGCTGGTTCATTGATTTTGCCATGCCAGCTTCCAATGCCTGTGAAATCTCCATAATTATGTCTTCAGTAGTTTATTGGTGTCTCCAGATACCCTTAAGCAAACAGGCTTTCATTCAGCGCAGACTTGCATCCTCAAAAGTAACATTTCTGGCAAAATATTAATACCGTTCATGGTTCTTCTTTCATAATATCCAATGCAATTTATGTATCACATGGTGTAAATAAAAACATAATGGCACAAGACAAGTTTACAATAGCGTGCTTTGATAGGTCATTTCAAAAAACCATATTTAAAGGTAGTTATATGTGCAGGGGAAACCTTTACCTTTATAGGGTTAGTATGATTGTTATCAGGGTTTAGTAGGTAAAGGTAAAGGTTTTCCCCTGCACAGTCGTGTCTGACTCTAGGGGCCGGTGCTCATCTCCGTTTCTTAGCCGAAGAGCGAGCGCTGTCTGAAGACGCTTCCGCGGTCATGTGGCTGGCATGAAGCGCGCAGAACGCTGTTACCTTCCCACCAAAGTGGTACCTATTTATCTACTTGCATTTGCACGCTTTCGAATTGCTAGGTTGGCAAGAGCTGGGGTGAGTGCAGGAGCTCACTCCATCACCCGGCGCTCGGGTCTCGAACCGCCGACCTTCCGATCAACAAACCTGGCATCTTAACCACTGAGCCATCGTGCCCATACTGGGCTTTAGTATGATTGCTAAATCTGAATCTGAGACTTTCCCATATTTTGTAATGTTGTATTCTACTCTTGACTAAGGCTTAGTTCTTTCCAGACTTTGGACACATATGACACCCTCAGCAGTATGATATTTTGGGATACAAATAGGGCCTCCCATATTTTACCGTAAGATAGCTCAGCCATTCTCTTTTTTTTTTCAATCTTTATTTCTTTAACACCCATAACATACACATACATATCAAAGAAAACACACACAAAAAAATTCCATAGACATAAAACAAACACAATATAATGCATTCTCTTTTTTTATAAAGATTAACTTTATTTACACATAAATACATTTACAAAGAATTACAACACATATACAACACATTTACATTCAACTGTTTAAGACAATGACATTACATAATTACATATAAAACAATTAATTTAAAAAGACTTCCTGTTTCTTTTACGAAGAAACCTTTTTACCATATATTAAATAACACTATTTTTCTTATATCTATCTATTCCTTTAATATTTCATATTTCATATTTCGTTATAGTATTTGTAATTTATATTTTTTTTCATTACCAAATTCATTTTCTTCTTTTTCCCATGTAATTGTTTTTAACATTCTAATATTCCACTTTTTAATAATTTCTTCATATATATTTAACATTTATTTTCTATACAATATTTTCCCCTTCTGTTTTTCCCACTCTTACGGAAATAGTTTTATATTATAGTCCTTTTGTATAAATTTTAAAAAGGGATTCCAAATTTGTTCATAATTTCCAATTTCTTTACATTTTAATAAATTCGTTAATTTGTCCATTTGTGCTAGTTCCATTGCTTTGATAATCCATTCATCTGTTGACGGAATGTGTTCTTCTTTCCAGTGTTTCGCAAAAATTATCCTTGCTGCTGTGATCAAATGCTGTAATAGTTTTTTACAGTCCTTGTTTATTTTTATGTCCATGAGACCCAATAAGTAGAATTCTGGTTTTTTTTCGATACTGGTTTCTACAATTTTACATATACAACAATGAATTTTTTCCCAATATTTTTTAGTTTTTTTACAAGACCACCATAAATGATAGAAAGAACCCACTTTTATTTTACATTTCCAACATAAATTTGAACTTAAGCATTTCATTTTATACAATTTCTCAGGAGGCAAATACCATCTGAAAATCATTTTATAACTGTTTTCTTTTAAATTATTACTTGCAGTAAATTTAATATTTTTCATCGAAATAGTTTGCCAATTTTCATAGCTAATCTCTCTTTTCAAATTTTCTTCCCATTTTATCATATAATTTTTTATTTTTATGTCGCTAGTTTTTAAATCTAATAATTTTTATACAATTTAGAAATCAAATGGTCATTATCATTCCATAATATATTATCCCAATTATCTGTTACTTTCACAAATTTAAACATTTTTTGGTCTAATTTAAATTGTTCTTTTAATTGTAAATATTTAAACCATTGGCATTTAAAGCCCTCTTTTTCTAATTCTTCCCTTGTTTTGAATTCATATTTATATCCATCAAATTTGAGTAAAGTTTTGTATCTTAACCATTTATTGTCATTTGGATTTTCTATTCTGACATTTGCCTCCTGGGGAGAAGTCCACAGCGGAAGTGTAGGTAATAAAGAATTTTTGTATCTATTCCATATTTTTAGTATTGATTTCCTAATTATATGATTATTAAATGCTTTATTAATTTTACCTTTATTGTACCATAGGTACCCATGCCAACCAAATCTGTTGTCATGGCCTTCTAAATTTAATACATTTGTATTTTCTAATTTTATCCATTCTTTCAACCAGACCAAACCACAAGTTTCATAATATAGCTTTAAATTTGGTAATCCCAATCCTCCTCTTTCTTTAATGTCTTGTAAGTATTTTAGTTTTATTCTGGGTTTTTTCCCTTGCCATATGAATTTATTTATATCTCGTTGCCAATTTCTAAAGGTTTGGTCTGTTACTGTTATAGGGATTGTCTGAAATAGATACCAAATTCTAGGTAGTATGTTCATTTTTATTGTCGCAATTCTACCCAATAATGACAGTTGTAAGGATTCCCATTTTTCTAGATCTTTTTTAATTTCTTTCCATATTTTATTATAATTGTTTTTAAATAAGTCTATATTTTAGAAGTTATCTGGATACCTAGATATTTAATTTGTTTTACATTTTGAAATCCTGATTTTTGCTCCAATTTTATTCGTTCTTCTTTTGTCATATTTAAATTTATCATTTTAGTTTTTTGTTTATTTATTTTAAAACCTGCTAAATCTCCAAATTCCTGCAACTTTTTGTTTAAATTTTTTATTGAATCTAATGGGTTTTGTAATATAATCACCAAGTCGTCAGCAAATGCTTTTAATTTGTATATTTCTTTTCTAATTTTAATTCCTGTAAGTTTATCATCTTTTCTAATTTTTTCTAATAAACCTTCCAATACCAATATTAGTGGAGACAATGGGCATCCCTGGCGTGTACCTTTTTCTATATTGATTTCTTGCGTTTCTTCTTCATTCACTATAATTTTGGCTTTTTGTAATTTATAAATGGCTTGGATTGCTTTTATAAATTTATCTCCAAAGTTTCTATACTCTAATGTTTTAATTATATAATCCCAATTTACATTATCAAATGCTTTTTCAGCATCTAAGAATAGTAACATTATAGGTTTTTCATTATGCACATTCGCATATTCTATCAAATTTATTATTGTACGCACATTTTCTTTAATTTGTCTATTTGGCAAAAATCCATTCTGATCACAATTTATCAAATTTTGTAAAAAAAAATTAAAATCTTTCAGCCAATATGATAGTGAATAATTTATAGTCATTGTTTAATAAAGAAATTGGTCTGTAATTTTGACATTTTGTTAAATCTTGGTTTTCCTTTGGGATTAAAGCAACCTTAGCTTCAGTCCATGTTTGTGGTATCTTGTTCCCTTCCAGAATTGAGTTAAATAGTTTTTTGAGTGGTTCTATTAATTGTTCTTTAAAATGTTTGTAATAGCCTGCAGAGAGTCCATCCGGTCCTGGAGTTTTGCCTGTTTTCAATCTGTTAGTTGTATCTATTATTTCTTGAGTTGTGATCAAATTATTTGTTATGTCTTTTTGTTCATTTGTTAATTTTTCTAAATTACATTCCTGTATATATTGACCAATTTTTTTCCAGTGATATTTCCTGTTTTTTATATAGTTTTGTATAGTAGGCATGGAAGGCATTTTTGATTTTCACATTTTGAGTTAAATCCACATCCTTTTCTCTAATTTTAGAAATTATTCGTTTTTCTCTTTCTTTTCTTAATTTATATGCCAACCACCTACCTGGCTTATTTGCATGTTCAAAATTTTTCTGTCTAATATATTTCAATTTTCTGTCAATATCTTCTGTCATCAAAATTCTAACTTGAAGTTGTAATAATTTGATCTGATTTAAAATTTCCTCATTTTTATTATTATTTTGTAGTTCTCTTTCTTTCTCTTTAATTTGATCCAAAATTATTTGTAATTTTTTGATACTATTTTTTTTATAGTATTCACAGATATAAAATGTCCTCTCATGAAGGCCTTACTTGCATCCCATGTTGTTTCTAATTTACCTCCGTACTCAAATTCCAAAGGAAAAATTCTTGCAATTTTTTTTAAAGTCTTCTAAATTTTCCTTATTTTTCAAAATATTTTCGTTTAATCTCCATCTAAATTTTTTAGAATTTATTTTCAAAATTATCTGTACTGGATTATGATCCGATAAGGTTCTTGGTAAAATTGTAGTTTCTTTAATTTTATTTTCCAAATTTTTTGTTACCCATATCATGTCTATTCTTGAAAATGATTTATGTCTGTTTGAATAGAAGGTAAATTCTCTGGCATTTCGATTTATACTTCTCCATGCATCTATTAGGGATAAATTTTTACCATGTCAAAAAATTCTTTTGGCAATTTGCCTTGACATTTATTAATTTGACATTGTGACTTCTTATCTAATTTTGGTATAAATACTCCATTTAAGTCCCCCATTAATATCCAATTATTTTGTGTATATTCTGCCAAATTATTTGATAATTCTTTATAAAAAAATTTTTGATTTTTATTTGGGGCATATATACCAATTACTAGTAATTTAGAATTTTGGATTTCAATTTCAATAATAACATATCTCCCATTTTCATCTTTTTGAATTAGTTTAGGTTTTAAATAAGATTTTATGTATACTACTACTCCATTTTTCTTTTTTTCATTTGCTGTGATAAATTCTAATCCTAATTTTTTATTAATTAAGTATTTTGTGTCTGTTTTTTTAATGTGGGTTTCCTGCAGGCATGCAATGTCAGGTTTTAGTTTTTTTATTAATTGAAATAATCATTTTCTTTTGAGAGTTAGCCCCATTAATGTTCCAGGTAATAGTTCTAAGCTCATTCATTTACCAAGAGCGAGACAAACTCTTTAGTATTGGATACTCCTTCTTTTTTTTGATATTGAGTTTTCTCCTTTTCCTCTTTTCTTTGATCCTTAGGTTGAACTATTTCTTTTTCAAATCTTTTCAAGAAGTCTTTCGCTTTTAATAGTGAGTTTAGTTTAAATCTTTGACCTTTGAATGTAAGGCTTAAACCTTCAGGTATTTCACACCTGAAATTAATATTATTTTTTCCTAGGAGATCCGTCAGAAATCTGTACTCTTTTCTTTTCTTTAATATTTTAACTGGGATTTCTTTGAAAATAGTAATATCCTTCCCATCTATTTATATTTTTTTATTATAAGATGCCTGTATTATTATATTTCTTATCTTTTTTTTTTGAAAATTCTATCAGAATATCTCTTGTTTTATTGTGCAGAGTTGCATATTTTGAATTTATCCTAAACATTTTTTCTATTTCCTCCTCTAATCTTTCCTCTTCCCAGTCAATTAAATTAGCTAACATTGGTACAATTATTTCTCTCACATTGCTTTCCTTTTCTTCAGGTACTCCTCTCAATCTTATGCAATGTTCTTTTTCTTTTAATTCCAATAATGTTATACACTCTTCTTCCCGATCTAAATTCTCCTCACAATTATCAATCTGTTTCTTGACTTCATGAATATCTTCTTTTAATTTTTTTTCTATCTTTCCCAGCTTCTGTTCTGATCTTTTTTCTAAACCTTCTAATTTTTCTTCTAACACTTTTGTCACTGTTTGAGTAGTTGTCTGAGTGGTTTTTGATAGGATGTACGCTGGCTTATAGGGAAAAATCAAGGCTTGAGAGTAAACAGACAGAGTGCAGCTTGTAAAAGCTATAAAATCTTTACTTGTGATAAAAGCAAAGTTGAATATACATGATACAGCATTGCAAAAGGAAAAACAAACTTACAAGCAGAGTTTTGTGTATTGTTTCCATTGACAGACATGAAGGGGCTCATGCCATGGCCTACAAACACAGCCAGGCATAGCTACGCACTTCCCAGTCTTCAGAAGTAGAACACACACATGAACATGGCTAAAAGACCGGACAGAAGTCAAGAAGCATAGAACACCATTTTGCATGGTTAGATATTCAGTTCTTCCAGCTTTCTGATTGGCTGGAAGTTAGGTGTGACACACACCAGGCCTAAAGCATAGGCCATAGCACATAGCATGACCTGCTATTGGGTGGCAGTGCTGCATCTAAGCAAGCATGTTGTCTCCTCCCTCCCTCTGCTCCCCCCGGAGCAGGCTTCCCACGGAAGCATCGTGGCAAACTGTTCCCATGGGAAGGTTTAGAGACTAGACGTAAACAATACTTCACATGGTACCTTCTAGCTTCATATCTAATGAAGATATAAGCAAAGCCATTCAAAGCTATGGGAAGGCTTTGTTGTTATCTGGCCACCTGGCGTCACGTCATCATGCTTTGTATAGAAAACAATTTGCTAATTTCATACGAGAAATCTGACAGTTTTTGCTGTAAAATCTTCAAATAATGGTTTTAGCCATTCACCCTCCCCAGCCTCTGATCCTCTTCTGACTTGTGTCATTTGTCTTCTAGTGCTTATACCCATTTTACTAATCTTATATCTTATTTTTAACTTATAACAAGACTATCTTATCTTATGGTATAATTATCTGAATACAGTAATACAGTAATATATATATTTCAAACAATAATATAGCAAATAAGAAATAATTCTTCTACTTTTACAGCAGTTTAAACAAAGTTCTATTAAAGTTTTGCCAACGTAAAATGGCTTCCTTTGTTTGTTAATTAAATAATTAATTCAGTCTTAATTGGAATTCTCCGTAAGGAAATTAACTGTCTTCTTACCCAAACTCCTTCGCTTTGTTTCTTCCTTCAGAAACACTTGATTGTTTATTTATTAGTTTTTCAATTGTTTTAATCTATTTGTCTATCTTGTCTATTTCACAGACTTTCACACGCAGCTCCGACTTTCACTTTTCTGCTTTCCAGCTTGTTCTTTTCCATGAGTCAGTAAAAACATTCAGACAGACAGCAATTGACTCGCTCTTCTTTCCCAGCTTTGGAAAGCCACCGAAAGTTTTATTTTCTGAGAAAGCCAAATCCTCCACTCTCTCTCTCGCCGCTTTTTAGCTTTTGTTTTCTTAAAGCCGGCTCGGGTCTGCGTGTTTTTGATTTCTTTACGGAGCTTCATCTACTTCGCTCCAGCCGCCGTCCATCTTCACCGGAAGTCAAATCGATAGCTCAGCCATTCTCGACCTTTTGACCCTGGAGGAACCCTTGAAATATTTTTCAGGCCTTGGGGAACCCCTGCACATTCAGGCTCAAATATAGGCCAAGTCACAAAATCATATTCGTTTCATGGGTAGGCCTGTATAGATGCATTAACAGTTCTTAAACTAAAAATAAAGAATGAAACTTACCTCTCTAATGTGAAGTTGCCCGAATTTGAAATATTTTTTTAAATAAATCGTGATCTCCCAGGGAACCCCTAGGGCAGAGCTTTCCAAACTGTGTGTCGCGACACAAAAGTGTGTTGCCACACACAGCGTGGTGTGTCGCCACACCACCCGGAAGCGGCGGCGCGTGCGTGCACGGCAGCAGCAGCGGCGCGGGATCAGTGGTTCCGCCGTGCACACGCGCGCCGCCGCCGCACTGCCACCGCCACCGCCGCTGGTGTGTCGCCAGCAGCGGAACTTTGGAAAGCCCTGCCCTAGGGACCTCTTGGTTGAGAAACCCTGAGATAGCTTCAGTGCTTTTGCAAGTCAGTCTAAGCTTACCATGATTGTCAAAGGGCTGCTGTCCTGCTTGGCTTTGAGTTAACACTAGCAAGAAGTAGGAAATTGGAGAATAATGATTTCTAGCTGTGTGATAAGTACCCAACAAAGCAGAAATGAGAACCAGTTAGGTTTAGTGGTTAAAGGTACTGAGGTAGAAACCAGAAGACTGTGAGTTCTAGTCCTGCCTTAGGCTCAAAAGCCAGTTGACTGACTTTGGGCCAGTCATTCTCTCTCAGCCCTAGGAAGAAGAATGCAAGAGGAAACCACTTTTGAAAATGTTGCCAGGAAAACTGCAGGGACTTGTCCATGCAGTCATCAGGAGTCAAGGTTGACTCAATGGGCTATAACAAGTAGAAATACTTATTTTCAAAGCAGGAAGTATTGATCCTGTGACAATATACAGTATTATGCTCCTCAACAATTAGGCAGGTTTCATTTTGAATTATCAGAGAAGATGAGTGCAAGGAAAGAGTGTAGGAATAGCAAAAATGGCAAGAATAGTGGTCTTGATGCAACCAGCTCTTGCTTGCTTTCCCTTGTAATTGTTGGATTGGAGTTGATCACTACTACAAGGCAATTAGAACATTCTTCTCTCTAAAATATGTGCAACTACATCCTGTAAAAGCAGCCAAACCTGGTGATGAATGAGTGTGCATGGGGGTGGGGGTATGGTTGTGGTGCTTATACTGTATCCCTGTATTTGCTCCAAATAGAAATCCCTCTCTATTTGATTCTAGGCTGCCCATTTCCTGCAACTGTGTGTAGTGATTATGCAGTTGTTATCCTATCCAAAGTTCTGATTGATATTCTTATCCTAGCTGAGTATTTAGAACCAGAGTCTTCTTTCTCAGAGCTCTCTGTTCACTAGATCCGATTTCCAAAGCCAGCTTTTCCATTCACTGTTAACATCTTGATCTTCTTGAAGCTCAGTTCAGCTGCTTGAAATAGATATCTAATTCGCAAAACCTTTATTTATCTATTTATTTATTTCTATTTATTTTTCAAATTTTGCCACTGCCCATCTCCCCGAGAAAAGGGTGACTCTTTATACATTCTTCCACGAATTAAACAAAGTCCTAACTTCTATGGCCTCACCTTTTTGGAGAAATGGCATTTCTCAAGGGCAGTGTTTCTCAGCCTTAGCAGATTTAAGCTGTGTGGACTTCAACTCTTGGCTGGGGAATTCTAGGAGTTGAAATCCACAAAGCTTGAAGTTTCTGAGGTTGAGAAACACTGCCCAAAGGTATATGTGATTTACATCCAGAGTTTTGAGTTTTTCTGGATCAGTTAAAGGTTGGACTTGGCTTTCTCTGTAATAGACATATAGAGAGAGATGCAGAAAATATTTACTTGCTGAATATATGATTCTAATTCTGCTGCTAAAAGCATGATCTCTCTCTTGGCAAAAGATGGCAACTTGCAATGGATTTCATTCAGTTTATTTCGTTTTATTTTTCCTATTGGATTTTTAACATGAAATTTATATTTCATTTTTTCCCACAAACATCCTCCAGGCAGCTTATACTGCAATAACAGACAATAAAATGCAATAGAAATATAATTGGGGAGGTGGGCTTGAGGTTCAGTGACAGATCACTCTTCTTTGTCCAGAGAGAACCCAGTTTTTAATACCAAACATTTATGTGTGAAACTCTGACAAACTTTATTTGGAATATTGAGCTAGATGGACCAGTGATTTGACTCTGTAAAATGACTCCCTATTTCAAAGGTTATTATTTATGATCATTTGTGAGATTTCTAGGTTTTGGGTATAATAACATAAGGATTATTTGTATAGTGGTATCAGGTCTACTACATTAGGATAACAGAGTTTCCTTTGGGTCTGAACGTTTTGAATTGCCTTTGATCCATAAACTTCCTAGCTCATTCCATGTTTTATATGCCCAAAGAGAGAGAGAGAGATTCCTTGATCTCCATAAGCCTACTTTTTGTCCCCCCTCTTCTTCAAAATGTGTGAATGACCTGCAAAAAATAAATGTTTATGTGCTCAGCAATTGCTGGTCTTGTCCTCATTTTTTGATGCATTGCGATACAGTGTGCCACTGGATATACTTTTTTCCCCCCTTTGCACTAGCAGACTTGACTTTTCACAAGCAATGCTAATAACACTTTTCAGCCTGTCTTGCTTTGTGCATGTTTATGCTTTGCACACATTTACCTAAACATTGTTAATGCGGGATATACAATGGAACAGAGCTGGTTTAAATAGCTTTAAAGAGAGAGAGTTTGTATGTCCCATGTACTTATACTGTAATATATGTGTAACATTTGGATAATAAATAAAGGATATGCAATAGTAATTAAAACAGTAGTGGTATAAACCTTACTTGCAGAAATGGCCATGGGGCTGTGGGAGGAAGGGAGGTTAGACTTGATTGGCATTTAGATGCCACCATATTGTTACCAAAAAAACTGCATGGAAGGTCTAAGAAGCCAGCAGGACTTGAGCTCAACTCAATTGTTTTTTCTCCTTCTCCTTCTCCTTCTCCTTCTCCTTCTCCTTCTCCTTCTCCTTCTCCTTCTCCTTCTCCTTCTCCTTCTCCTTCTCCTTCTCCTTCTCCTTCTCCTCCCTCCTTCCTCCTTCCTCCTTCCTCCTCCTCTTCCTCTATAACATCCTTCAACTTTCAACTGTAACATCAACATTTGCTGTTGATGGTCTCTCTTTGTCCTTCCCTGGCCCCTCCACTCCTTTCCATATTTTATACTTTGTCAGAAGCTAAGAAGAGCTGTTGTAAATTGCCCCCTTTTTATCCCTTAAAGTATTCTGGAGAAATTGTGTCCACTTTTCAGTAACTGCACACTTGGAGCCTTCGATCCAGTCTTTTGTAATGCCTGCTTTTTGATTGCCACAGTTCACCTACATTCAGCCACTCAGTTCCTCAGTAGTTTTCCCAATGTTCATCAGAGTTGCATGCAGGCTCCTTTCTCACACCTCCACAGTGGTACTTAAGTAATTACTTCCAGTGGAGTATAGTAACTTACTGCCCTGAATTTACCGCTCTGCTTTACCAGGCTTTAAATGACTACTTGGGGCTTGGAATGGCTCTGCCAATTTTTGTAAGTATTATGATTTTTCTTAATGGCTATATGTTCCTTTCTGTCGGCCCAATCCATAGAATAGTGTTCCTGATTAATTTTGCCTGAAAAAAAAATGCTTTTTTATTATTTGTTGATTTGTATTGCTTCTTCATAAAAAAAATAATATTCAGAATGCCTTTGGAAATAATAACACTAACAACAACAATAATAATAGTAATATGATTATGACTGCAATATCATTTTAAAGAGACATAGTTAGCAATTATTAGCATTTACTGAAAAGAAACTTGAAGCTGATTTCTGCAATTCTGTAAAATAAATAAATATAAATGGTTTTTTGAAATATTGTCCAATCCCACTTTGTGGAATGTTGATGATAGGATAGGATGCTAGCAAGGGTAGGGTTGGTGCAGATGGTGTACTAAGTAATTTATTTATTTATTTATTTATATTTCAATTTATATACCGCTCCATCTCCGCGCAGGGGAACTCTGGGCGGTTTACAAAACACAACAATTAAAATCCAACAATTAAAACAACCTAATAAATAAATCTAGTAATGCCAGATAAAGAATCTTGTGGGTCCCAGAAAGAGGCTAACTAAGTAAGTAACAAAATCAGAGAAAAGTATGGGGATTGCCACTTCCTTTCCTAGAGTTTTGAGCCTTTCACAGCACCAACAGTCCTACTAAGGCATCCTACTAAGGTAGAGATTAGCTGTGAGATGTAGTGGTTGTCTGCTTTCTGTCCTGTTGGAGTCGTGTTTCAGTTAACCATTGAACATCTTATCCCTACATCTGCCTTTTTCTTATATACAACTCCCTCCCTTGGTGGAGTTGTGAGTCCTACTTTTGCACAATGCGGTTTGGGTTGTTCTGTAGACATCTGGAGTATGGCAATCTATGTGTAGGAAGATTAGAAACTTGGAAGGATCTTCTTATAATTTCTGCCCATGTGATTCTATGTTGATACATTGGAGTGAATTATTGTAGTTCATCATTATACTTGAATAATTTTTAATAGCTTCCTTATTTGTTAATTCTTTCTCTGCTTACTTCTGCTTTGAACTTTTTCCACAAGTACTCTGATTATAAGGTAACTCTTATTAACTAATACATACAGGTAAGACTGTGATTATACGTGGAGAGGTATGTGGTCATCGGCAGTCACACTCCATGCTATTAAAATCACTGAAGTGGATAAACTCTGTGTCCATGCAGAAAGTAATTGCATAAAAGTCATTTGTGTTTGTAAACAGAACCAAAATTAACTATGTAAATAAGCAGGACCACAGCCTAAATATTTTAACAAAGGAGGGAGGGGTATGGTGCCAAAGTTGGAACAGCTTCATAGCCACAAAACATACTTGGGTGACAATAGAAAGTGTTAATAATGTGTCAGAGATGGTGATGCTGCTGCTGCTACTTGTCAAGATATCTCAGGCAATATACATCCTCTGCATAACTCTTGTTCTCACTTTTTCCGATATACAGATTCCTTTTCTGAAGTGCCACATTATTCTGATGTCCTCTCTTTTGCTAAGAAAGATACAAGCTTAAAACCAGTCACATTCGTGGCAAGACTGCATTGTGCTTAGAAGAAACCAAGCAATGTTGTTGGCATTTTCATAAATAAGGACAAACCTGAAAAAAGGGGCAAATCTGAAAGAGGTTCATATGGATTTTTAAAAAATTGTTTATGCTTATAACTTTGCTTTATAAAGGAAAATTCAAGAGCAAATACCAACAAAATAAACAAAAAAACTATAGGAGAGCTTTCTGAAATACAGGACGTATGGTCACTGTAGGTATATTGTACTTGATTAGTGTTACTAAAGTGTAGAAGTTATCACCAGCCCACTCCTTCATTAATTTGGCTGTAAAGGTAAAGGTTCCCCCCGCACATTTGTGCAGTCGTGTCCGACTCTAGGGGCCGGTGCTCATCTCTGTTTGTTAGCCGAAGAGCCAGCGTTGTCCGAAGACGCTTCCATGGTCATGTGGCCGCATGACGTGCGCGGAACGCTGTTACCTACCCACCAAAGTGGTATCTATTCATCTACTTGCATTTGCATGCTTTCAAATTGCTAGGTTGGCAAGAGCTGGAGCCAGTGCGGGAGCTCACCCCGTCACGCGGCGCTTGGGTCTCGAACCTCCGAACTTGCAATCTTCCGATCAACAAGCCTGGCATCTTACCCACTGAGCCACCACGCCCTTTTGGAAATTGGTGGCTATCATTACATCTAACAAATTCCAAACTTTATATGCTTTACAAACCCATGTGTGTCCTGTGTTTAACTCTGGGGGAAAGCCCTGCATTCTAACAGTGTAAGAGTTGGAGAAAAACCTTTATCCAGTATTATTTACACCTTGCATATTTTTATATGTGGCTATGAGTCCCTACTTTCATTCTACCCTAAAATGTATCAAATGTTGTAGTCTTTCATCATGGAGAAGCGGCTGTAGTCCCCTATTTATTTTGCTTCTCCTTTCCTGTTACTTCTTCTCTGTGGAATTCATCGTAAATATGAGCAACATAACCAACTGATATCAGTATCTGAGGCAAAGATCTTGGGTTGGGTACTTATGGGGAGAGACACTTTCCAAGTGGAGCTTTAGAGTAATCATGAGAGTTGCTTTCACACCACTGGAATGGAGCTAATTTGAAAGATGCATAATAAATTGGAGTAACTAGGCTTTTCAGATCACAGAAGTTTTGATAATATCAGATGGACTAGCTTTTAAATATCTTGGGGAGACTGTACTTGTGAGTTGGAACATATTTACTGAAGTAATGATGGTAAGACTTTTGGATTGGACACAGATCTTTTGGAATACCCACCATAGCTTATTACCTCCCCTCCCCTTCACTTAACTCCAAAATTAGCGTACAGTTTATCTTTGTGAAAATATCCGTAAAACATAATATTCACAGATGGAGGAGCCCAGTGTAAATGCGGCTATTATTGTGATTATTAATTATGTCCATGAAATGAAGCAGCAGATTTAATCTACTTTAGAAAAATGTGGAGTTTTTAACAAGAATAACACAACTATTATTGATGTTTCGGGCAAACAGATGGGGAATGTGGTGGCGGGAGGGAAGAGATGGTTTCAGAATGAGCCTTTACTTGCAAAGCTTTGCAGAATTAGTCTAAGAAAGAATCATTAATTGATGAAATAGATGCTGGGTAAAAAAAACAAAAAAACAGATGGACCCATAGACACAGTTATTACATTACTTTGTGTGCATTCTTACAACCTGCACTTTTTAGGGGTACATCACAAGGCACTAGCTCTATGTCTATGAAGGTTCTCAGTCATCCAGGTGGAATTGTCTGTAGCTTGAATCATGTCAACTGGATTTCTATTTTCTTAGTGGAAACGTTTCGCTCCTTGGATAAGGAGCGAAACGTTTCCACTAAGAAAATAGAAATCCAGTTGACATGATTCAAGCTACAAAAAAGGCACTAGCTCATTTGCAGAGGAGCATTGTTTAGCAGAGTTGTTGATAAGGATTATGACTGCCTCTGATCCAAAGTGCTTTGTCCAAATTAGACAGATCATACAATCTAACCAGTTTAGGGTGTCAGATTTGCCTATGGAGTTTCTTGTCCTCATGAAAAGAATTGGACTAGATCAGGGTTTCTCAACCCGGGTTTCTCAACCCTAGGGTTCCATGAGAGGTCACTAGGGGCACCCTGGGAGATCACAATTTATTTAAAAAATTATTTCAAGTTTGGGCAACTTCACATTAAAGAGGTACATTTCATTCTTTATTTTTAGTTTAAGAACACTGTTAATGCATATATACAGGCCTACACATGAAACAAATATAATATTTTTGTAACTTTTGGCCTATATTTGAGCATGAATGTGCAGGGGTTCCCCGAGGCCTGCCTGAAAAATATTTCAAGGGTTCCTCCACGGTCAAAAAGTTGAGAAAGGCTGGTCTAGATTATGACTGGCACACAGTGATGCCAATGTAATGCTGAGCTAAATTGGTTCTTGTTGTGGATTTGTGTGTGTGTGTGTGTGTGTGTGTGTGTGTGTGGGTGAACGTTTTGCAGAGAAGGAAATCTAAAAATCCTTCCATGCTGAAAAAGCATGGTGTGAATATTGACATGTTTTAATGCTGCAAATTAATATTGTGCCCTGTAGCTATTGCCACATCAGTATGATCTATAGCATCAGTTACCACTCATGAGTAAAGCTTCTTCATCCTGCCTGCATTGCTGCTCTGGGAAATTCCAGCCAAACAAGTAGCATGGAGAAAGCATAAAGGTTGCATTATACAGTAGGCGCTCTGTAAATCAGATCCTCTGTTTCTCCTGCTATGGAGATTCTTTTAAGGGAGAGGCAAACTGTAGATAGCTGGAAGTCGTGGAACTTAAGATGATGTTCTGAAATCAGCCTTCCAATTCTTCAGAAGTTGTTTTCAAGGGAGTAGGGGGAGTGACTTCTCCCCCCACCCCACTTCTTTTTCAGGTTGCTTAGGAATTTCTCTTGTATTTCTCTATGGATATTATTATTGTTGTGGTTGTGGTTGTTGTTTTGTACACAGTTCTTGGCCATCTCAGAAGTACATAACTGTGGGAACTCTATATTCTAGCCATTACATTTTCACTGAAATTCTCCACTCTTCCAAAACAAATTCCAAAAGCTATTTCTCTTTAATCAATCTGAATGAATTCATGGGGAGATATATATGGTGAATGGAAAGGTCTTGAAGCGGGTGAAGAGACGTCTAGAGCGCCGCTGGAGAAAGACGAAGACGGAACTCGACCGAACACAATCTAGAGCCGCTATTAAGGCCTACCTTGTGGTGGTAAGAGCGGCGAAACACGATTATTTCTCCGCTCTTATTGCGTCCGCAGAATGCCGTCCGACGGCCCTGTTCAAGATTACTCGATCTTTCTTAGGTAGGGTGGTAGTGACCACCCACCTGCAGGGCCATGCGGAAGAATTTTCTGAGCATCTGCAGGATAAAATCGCTCGGATTCGGTCTAAGTTGGACTTCATGCATGGAATGCAGTCTGGGGAGATGCCGGGAGAGTGGTCTTGCCGTTATCTGGGAATGATTTGATCCTGTTGGACCTAAGGAAGTGGACAGGATCCTTCAAATTGTTAATTCCACCACATGTTATTTAGATCCCTGCCCTTCCTGGCTGGTAAAATCGGCCAGGGAGGTGACAGGTGGATGGGTCCAGGCTATGATTAATGCATCCTTGTTGGAGGGGGTGGTTCCGACTGCCTTCAAGGAAGCATTGGTGCACCCCCTTCTCAAGAAGCCATCCCTGGACTCTACCATCCTGGACAACTTTCGTCCAGTCTCCCACCTTCCCTTTTTCGGAAAGGTGGTTGAGAAAGTGGTGGCATTGCAACTTCAGAGGACCCTGGATGAAGCCGATTATCTAGACCCTTTCCAGTCAGGTTTCAGGCCGGGACATGGGACGGAGACTGCATTGGTCGCGCTTATGGATGATCTCTGGCGGGAGCGGGATGGAGGTAGTGCATCCATCCTGGCTCTCTTAGATCTCTCAGCAGCTTTCGATACCATCGACCATGGTATCCTTTTGGGGCGGCTTAGGGAGTTCGGGGTGGGCGGCGTAGTTTTACACTGGTTCACCTCCTTCCTCCGGGGCTGCTCCCAGTCGGTGGTGATAGGAGAGGAGAGATCCAGCCCGCGACCGCTCCTATGTGGGGTGCCGCAGGGTTCGGTTCTCTCTCCTCTCCTATTGAACATCTACATGAAACCACTGGGCGAGATCATCCGTCACCATGGGATGAGGTATCATCAGTATGCGGATGATACTCAATTGTATATCTCCATCCTTGGTGAGGTAAGTGATGCAGTGTCCACCCTGTCCCAGTGCCTGGGGGATGTGAGGGCCTGGATGGGGAACAACAGGCTTCAATTGAACCCTGGTAAGACCGAGTGGCTGTGGATTGATGGATTAGCATCTTCTGGGAAATTATCATCTTTGGTTCTCGATGGGGTAGCACTGCCCCGTTTGGAACCGGTGCATAATTTGGGGGTCCTTCTAGACTCACGACTCCTGCTCAAAGAGCAGGTGGCAGTCGTGGCTAGGAGGGCTTTCGCACAGCTTCAGTTAGTGCGCCAGTTACGCCCATTCCTGGATCACGACGCCCTCCGTACAGTCACTCATGCCCTGGTCATCTCCCATATAGACTATTGCAATGCGCTTTACATGGGGCTACCCTTGAAGACTATCCGGAAGCTACAGCTGGTGCAAAACGCGGCCGCGTGGGCAAGTTTGGGTGCGTCGAGATCTGCACATGTAACACCGTTGCTCCGCGAGCTGCATTGGGTGCCAGTTTGCTTCTGGGTACAATTCAAGGTGTTGGTTATCACCTTTAAAGCCCTACATGGCATGGGGCTAGAACACCTGAGGGACCGTCTGATCCCCATGTTATCGACCCGCCCCACTCGGTCATTCAGAGAGGGCCTGCTACGAACCCCATCAATTAGTGAATGCCATCTGATGGGGTCTAGGAGGCGGGCCTTCTCTGTGGTAGCGCCCACTCTATGGAACACCTTGCCCCCAGAGTTAAGACAGATTTCCTCCCTCCTGACCTTTAGGAAAGAGCTGAAGACCTGGTTCTGCCGCCTGGCGTGGGAAGGAGGAAGAGATAGTTCCTCATGGGGGTGGTTAATCCCCTAATTTTATAATTGTCCTTCTTTTAATTTATTCCATCACCATCTGGATTTTAGAATATGTATCTTTTGTATAACTGTGATTTTAGATATTTTAGATTTTATTTTAACTTGTTTATTGTGAACCGCCCAGAGTTCCCCATGGGGGGAGATGGGCGGTCATACAAATCAAATCAAATCAAATCAAATCAAATCAAATCAAATCAAATCAAATCAAATCAAATCAAATCAAATCAAATCAAATCTCAAATCAAATCTCAAATCAAATCTCAAATCAAATCTCAAATCAAATCAGTGTGTGTGTGTGTGTGTGTGTGTGTGTGTCCATTAATTCATTCAGATTGATCAAAGAGAAATAGCTTTTGGAATTTGTTTTGGAATATATATATATTTCCTGAACTGCATTCACTGTATATAAGAGAGATAAGGGGGTGGGGAAGAGAACATTTGGGAGAAGGCTCTTCTTGACAAGTTCCCTGTGGAAATTGAAAATGTGTTATTGTGATGCTTAGCTAAGAAATGGATGTGTTTCTCCCAACCCAAACTCAAACACTTCTCTGATAGGAAATGGGCTCTTTTCTATTTTCTTTCTTTCTTTTCACCTTATTTTCCCTTCCTGAGCCACAGCACAGCAGTGTGATATTTTATGAGAAATGTCTGCTTGATGTTTTATTTCCAGGATAGATGGTTTGTTCAAGCCGGTCATCCTTCAGGATTCATTCTTCCTCTAATGTATCAGTTACAGATGGAAGTTAATAACAGATTTTGTAATAGCAATCTTAAGAAGATTTCAAATCCCTCTCTTTAATGGAAGATTCTGTATATTTGAGAAAAAGTCTGCATGCTTATGTTTCTATTTAATCATCCCGTAATTTATTTTGTATATGGTGTATTGAGATGCCCAGCCCATGTGCAACTTTTAGGTGTTTGGAGGGCAAAGCCATACAAACTCTGGCCTGGTGGCTGCATTTGGCTATCCAAAACCTTAAACATGGACCTAGATACCTCCAAAAGTTGTTACCAGATAGTCGTTTTTCATTTTAATTGCATATAATATTAATATAAGGACAGTTTTTACATTGACCTGTTACAGTGAAGCAATCCCCATTGGGTTGCATTTTCTGCTCCTTGGAATAATGTAGAAAAAGAGGGATATTATCCTGGCACCATCCATGAGAAAAGGAGGAACAAATGCAAGAGACTTTCTTCCTCACTCATTCATAAAGAAGACTTGGCTTTAGAGGTAAGAAAAAACTGTTTCAAAATGGTTTCACATTTGAAATAGTCCATCCCATATTTGAAATCCCTAGATTCAAGTACATGACTCTCATTCTGAGCATAGGATGGGCTTCTTCAATCATTCTGGAAGCATGGAGTTCTTGATGCTCTCTGAGCTTGGCTGTTTGCTTGCAGACATTTCATTACCCAACTAGGTAACATCATCAGTGAGAGTGAGTGTGGGGTTTGCTTCCTGTTTATGTGCTGTTTATATGCTGTCTGTTTATATCCTGCAAGCATTTCAAGTGTCTTGAGCTGAAACAGAACGAATTTGAGCTTGAAACACTTCTAGGTGTTTGAAAGATCCCATTTCATGTTTGAGGTTAGTTCAAGATGGTTTGAATTCAAAACAATTTGCACGCCCCAATTTAGCTCAAACTTCTAGTTGACTGCAGAATCACAAAGAAGCATCCTCTGATCTCACCCATCAAACAAATGATTATCTATTATTATTAAATTTGTATGGCACCAAATCATTCTGATTCCAGGTAGTTTACAAGATAAAATACAAAAAAAAATATCCATGGTAAAAAATCAAATGATTTTATTTATTTATTTATTTATTTGTCAAATTTATATGACAAATAATAATAATACTGTACATATAAATGATAGTGAACCTTCCAGACGAGTTCAGCCTAGAAGGGGGCTGATCTATCTGTTCCAAGGCTTATTCTGTTTCAAATGAATAACTTGCTGTTATTTAGAGTATTATTACTACTTATAAGCCAGTTAATGGAAGATGGGAACTAAATAAATGATGATAAAAAACAAACAAGTGCAAGGGAACTCTAGGAGTAGGGGCTTGTAAAAGGGAGGTTGTTCATTTTAGAACACAGAAAGCCCTAGAATGAATACATCTGTTGGTTCCTCTTGCATTGTTAACTGAGTGTCAGTGTCTACATTATTTCAAGCCAGATTCTTGGAGATGCTGGAGGTTGAATTTGTGATGTCATCTGTACGCAGACTGTGCCATGCAGATAGAATGCTCAGATACTCCTGAGCTACGAACCTTCCTATTTTTGATTACACCTTTCATTTTCTTCTATATCACCTCTCAAGCTATTACTACAAAGGAACTGAGAGAAGTCCATTTGTCTTCCGGTTAGACATCCGTGGACCATTTGGCTCCCTCCAGGATCATCAACAGCAACTGTCCTATTTATAGATAAGCCAAACAAGGGCATTTCAGATCCCTGTTGTTGTTTCCCTTTTTTATATTTTGAAACAGAGTAAGAATCTGCTGAGTAGCAAGATACAATGTGGCTTAGGGTATAGACAGTTGTGGTTGAAAACACTGTAGGACTTACCTAAACTCTCCCGTGAAGGGCTCTGCGCTTCTAAATCTGGCATGATGGATCCTCAGCTGCAGCTACCTTCATTGCTTAGCTCTAGTGCTGACTTCAAGACTTGAAGTCTTATGCAGCTCTGGTCATATTTTCTCTACTTTTGTTTCTGATCCAACATCTTAGAAATAATAATCAAGAGACAGGAAGGGAAATGAAAACAGAGAAGGCAATGAATGCCTACTTGATAGACTCATCCCCAAATGTAGCTCTAGGCAGGCTTCAGAATCTAAAATCACTTCAAATGCATTCTGAATTACTGTGAGCATATTTAGACAGAGCTATATTTCATCTCAGGGCATTAATGTACTGACTGCCTTCCCCCCCCCCCCCCGACCCCTCCCTGTACAAACATTTCATGCCACACAAAGAAGAATATCAGAAAACCTGAAGTCTAAAAGGTTGTTTTGCAAGCAAAGAAAAGGAAAGAGCCTGAAATGCAAAATGTGGTGGGAGGGATAATTCAAAGTGTTGATTGTGGGCTAAATAAGATAGCAGGAAGAATAGAGAATCAGTTCTAAGCTTGAGAGATGCCATCATGTTTCATTCAAAGTGAGAGCTGTGAAGTTCACACAGGTTCAGCTGGGTCTACAGTATGATAAGTATGTTGCATAACACAAAAACCTCATTAGTCCTGAGAGGGAGGGGAGAGGGCATCCCCAAATATTAGTGGTGCTCTTGTAGGATAAACTCCCTTCTCCTGTTCAGCTGTGTTATACAAACAGCAAAATCCAAGCTGAGGAATAATGTCAGTCATCCAAGGGGTGGGGAGAGAGAGAGAGCATAGCAAAATCAGGTGGACATATAAACAATGTGGTGTGAAATGGAAGATGGGGCAAATAATAACTCTCCTTAGCTTCATATTTTCTTCACTGAGTTTTTTTTTCCAACCAAGGGAGACAATAGGAGTCAATTCCTCCCCTGTTCTTCTACTCAAGAGCCAGTTGTGACTTAGAAGGCTATTTCTCTTTTACTTAAGAGAGCAGGTCAAAAAGAAGAGCCAAGATCCCTCTCCATCCATGATAAGACTGCTTCTTCTGCAGTCCATGGAGAGACCTGGCATGCTTGTGTCTCTGTCTGGACTCCAATACCTACCTGTGGGTCATAGTGGATGCCTGTCCCAAATGTCTCCTTAATTTTGTGCTCAGACTAATACCAGGCAGCTGGTCTAGCAACCTTTTAATTTTCTCCAACTCAGTCATATAGCATCTTTCTGGGGGTTCTGCTTTCAGATGCCTAATTTATTTATTAATTTGGTAAATTTATATATCTCACCTATCTCACATATGTGACTCTGGGCAGTGAACAAAGTTAAAAAAGACAGAGAAGATATGTGGTTTGAGAGAGGGGTCAAGGAATCCATTTATGCCAACTTGGAAAATCTTTCCTTGAATAGAGGTGGGGGCCTCAGGCACAATCTCTCCCCCATCTTCCCCCCTGCTTTGTCTTCTGTGCCTAGGAAGATTAAGACCATTTCACAAGCTCAACAGCAGCATGGTGATCTTAACGATCCTCCTTTAGATGATAAAAGGACTTAAAATAACATCTCAATATAACCATGACCTAGCCCCAGGTGTAAGGTCACACAGCTACCTAGAAACATATTTAGGATTCCCTTACCAACTTTGCTCAGACTGAAGAAGCTCCTTGGATAAGGAGCGAAACGTTTCCACTGAGAAAATAGAAATCCAGTTGACATGATTCAAGCCACAGACAATTCCACCTGGATGACTGAGAACCTTCATAGACTTAAAAAAGAACAGTACAATAGATAATCATGAAACATAACAACAAAGAGCATTAAAAACTTTAAAAGCAGTAAAACCATTACAATATTAAACAGAATTTGCTGAAGAGCACAGTCAGTTTCCCTAACAATATAACAACCTTACAGATTTCATACCCACATTACCGGATCCCAAGAGCAGATGATAAAGCCATGTTTTCAGGTCCTTCTGGAAGGCCAGCAAGGTTGGGGCTAATCTGACCTCTGGGGGAATGATGTCCCAGAGGGTGGGTGCCACGGCAGAAAAGGCTCTCCTCCTGGGTCCCGTCAGATGACATTCCTCTGTGGAAAGGACCCACAACATGCCCTTCCTGCTGGACCTGATGTGATGGGTAGATGTGATTGGGAAGAGGAGGTCCCTCAAATAACCTGTCCCCATGCCAGGTAGGGCTTTATAAGTCATCACCAGCACCTTGAATTGAATCCAGAAGCAAACTGGTAACCAATGTAGCCCATGGAGCAGATATGTAACATGCACTGATCTAGGTGCACATGTAAGTGCCCACACTGCTGCATTTTGCACCAGCTGAAGCTTCCAGATGCTCTTCAAGGGCAGCCCCATGTGGAGCCAGGATTCTACAACATCTTATCTTGCACATGGTAGGAGGGATGAGAAGAACTCAAGAGACCTAAAATCATATCTTCATTTGTAAGCTGCCTTTTCCTTTAACCCCATCCCCGTTTTATATTGGTTCAATTATTATTTTTCCATAAAGTTCCCCCAAACAGCTTGTATCAAATAATAAAATGCAGTTAAAGTTATGGCATTTCCATCTCTCTGACACACCATTTGTTTTGGGATAAGAAAGCTAGGAAACATGTAATTCCATCTTTCATTTCAGGCCTCCAGAGAGACGTAGAGGACTCATATGTACAGTATATGATTATAGGCAGGTACCTAGGTTGTTCGGCTCCCAAATATTCTTGTGACCCACCCGCTTTTGTGGTGCTATAGGCAACGTCCACCCAATTTTGGATTCAGTTCTGTTATTGGATCCCTTCTGTCTCCTTCTCACTGTTATTTGTGTGCATATGGCTTCTCTGGAAATTGAAGAATTAATTCATACAAATTACTTCTGGGACTGGTAATGGGAGTATTCTTGCATAGTGTGAAGGATTATTGTGATAAAATGTGTCTGGGAGAACCAAAATGGGGATTCATTGCAAGAGAGCTAGGGTTGTAAAACATCAGGAAAATGAGATAAAAGGACCTGTCATCTTCTACGGCAAGGTGGCGAAGAAAGAAGTAACTCAAGAGAGGAAATGAAGGGGGAAAATGCTCTGAATAAATGAATGAGGAATGGGGTACATTCACCTTGATCTTTTGTTTTTTTCTCTGATACTTCTTCATTCTACCACTACATAGAGTTGCAGTAGTTGAAAGAGTTTTCAGGCTGACCCCTAAAATAAACTATGTGCTTAAATGCTCTTACTCTGCAACCAAAGTCTGCATATTTATTTATTTATTTATTATTTATTTATTTATTATTTGGATTTATCCCCGCCCATCTCTACCATGGTAGACTCTGGGCGGTTTACAATCACAATATAAAAATTAAAAAACTATACATTTAAAAACTACCATAAAAATAAAAAATAAAAATCCGAAAGATGGTATGTTGTTAAAAGGAGGATATTATTATGCTAACCACCCCCAGGAGGAACTATTATGTCCTTTGTTCCAGGCAAGGCAGCAGAACCAGGTCTTTAACGACTTCCTGAAGGCCAGGAGCAAGGGTGCCCGTCTCGCCTCAGGGGGCAAGATATTCCACAGGGCGGGTGCTATCGCAGAGAAGGCACGCCTCCTGGACCCCGCTAGATGGAATTCTTTTAGTGATGGGATCCGAAGCATGCCCTCCCTGCATGATCGGGTGGGGCGGGTAGATATGATTGGGACGAGATGGTCCCTCAGATACCCTGGTCCCATGCCATGTAGGGCTTTAAAGGTGATAACCAACACCTTGAATTGAATCCGGAAGCAAGCTGGTACCCAATGCAGCTCACGGAGTAGCGGTGTTACATGTGCTGATCTTATAGCACCCAGAACTACCCATGCAGCCGCATTCTGGACCAGCTGAAGCTTCCGGATACTCTTCAAGGGTAGCCCCATGTAGAGCGCGTTGCAGTAATCTATATGGGAGATGACAAGGGCATGAGTGACTGTTCGGAGGGCCTCCTGATCCAGGAAGGGGCGCAACTGGCGCACAACCCAAAGCAAAGGCCCTCCTGGCCACGACTGCTACCTGCTCCTCGAGCAGGAGTCGTGAGTCCAGGAGGACCCCCAAGTTTCGCACTGAATCTGAATGGGATAGATAGAGAACAGTGCATTCATAATGCTTAAGGACACCCTGGTTCCCTTTAGCTTTGTTTGCTCATGTGATACAAATGTCCCATTTCTGCTTTAAGATAGCTAATTGATGGTTCACCCCTGAGTCCTTCCAACCCACCTGGACATCCCATTTCCCATCCCATCTTCAGGATGAATTTTGCTCTTCCACTATGCTTTCAACTCTCCTACCCCTGACTGTCCTTGAACTGCCATACTTTCCATTGGAAGGAAATTGCAATAATTGCTGATCTTTAGATGATTGGAACCAAGTCATAAGATATTGATTATATGTGATCTTTATCACTTCAGATAAAGTCAGGAGTTGTGTTTGCTCCCCATGAAGATCGTCACCTGAGCATCAAACACATTCTCTCTATGGTTTTGAAGATATAGGCAACATCCAGCATCACCAGCAACAGTGACAGGTTGTGAAATGGATGAGCAGGGAACTAATAAATGTATTTCAATGTTAGTTGCTTCTCCTCCCCTATGCCCTGAGCAATCATACTCGAAGCGAGGCCAGGCCTTATCTCCCCATTTCCTGTCATGCTATTGCATCAAGGCTATGAGATAGTCTGTCCCTCTAGAGATTTCCCTGAACAAATTGTTTTGCCTTGCACCAAGGCTTCATAAGCCTTCATGTTCATACAAAAGTTACAACATGCTTCCGTAACCCAGGAATGAGCCCCCAGATTTAGGAAGAACAGCTGTTTCCAATATATGATTCAGCTAAGAAAGAGAATAGATTTTGCCAACTTTATATAAGTAGAATCACTTCTTCTATCACTCTTCCTTAATTTGGCAGCACCCAAAGCCACTGGAGACCTTTACTACTACTTTCGTGGAACTTCAAGTTGAAATTTTATACATGTGAGTGGCATGGCATTTAGTTGGCCTGATTGGTCCCAGTATCAGTAGTGGGTTTTCTGTTGGATAAGGTTGCGGAAAAGAGGACTCAAGAAGAAGAGGAAGAGATATATTGTTCCATCTGGCAGCACAGTGGGTGTTTGACTTACCACATTTCTGAATCTGATCTCTGCATTGCAGCTTTCCATCTGCCTGGCAGACATTTTGTTTGCATGAATAGTGCCTTATAGGATGGACAAAGCCTAACTCTTCAGCTTTCTTCCTCATCAATCTTTCTCTCAATGTAGGTTTAAAGAAGGCTAATGCTCTGATTAAAGGCCTCTGTGTGTGTGTTTGTGTGTGTGTGTGTGTGTGTGTGTGTGTGTTTCCTGCATTTTAAAAAAAATAATTATCTTTCATTTGGACAGAAACAAATTGTTTTGGTTTTTTTAAAGAAGAAAAAAATAGCGATGAGATTCTTATGGTGGGATGTGGAATGCCTCTATCTTGGTCAGGAGATAGCTGAGGGGTGTTTATTTATGACAGTCTATCTGGTAATTTCTCTAGTGAGCATCACCATCCCAAACTTCCTCAGATCAGTTCATTTCTCAAGATAAGCTGTCAGGAAGAAAATAAGAGAAAGCTTCCTCAGCTTAGTAAGTGTGGGCAGCCAAAGATGCTGCAAAATCATGGAGACAAACCCAAAGGAGAAAAAAAAACATTTGCAGATATACCAGGAACCTCCAAAACATTGCAACAAGATGGTAAGTTTGAAAACCTCACCAAAACATCTTGATAATAAGGTAGGAAATCAGAAGCCTGTTTTACATGAGAAAAAAGGAAGTCAGGAAATTGGAGGAGAGATTTCAACACAGTATTAATTCCTTGGAGACAATGATAGTCCATTGGATGAGATATTCCCATTCTTTGGCCTTTCAGCCTGACCACCTTGCTCTCTGTTGGGTTCCCTCTTTGATATTTGGCAAAGAAGAGAACTGAAACCAGAAGTGTAGCATTTCCATTTTAGTTTATGGGTATTCCTTGGGTCGTCATCATCACCACCTTTAGGATAAGGAAAGGATGCTTTGCAGACTCAGCTCATCCTTCTTTAAGAACAGTCTCCATTGGTCCCCTTGTGTCCCATCAGGCCCCAATGATCACTTTGCCATCAATTAGCCCATAGCACAAGAACCGCTTAGAAGTCCCTCCTTTCCATGCAAGAGAGATGGCAAGTGCAGACATTGGGTGACTTGGGTTGATGGCAACATTGCAGCTAATGGAGTACCAGGGAAGCTCTCAGTGCCAGTCAGCCTAGACTGTGTTGTTAGGGATGACACAGGTTGTCACCAGTTTTGGAGAGACAGCCTCATATAATAGGCAGGCCCTTTGATTTCCTAAAGCCACAGGCCTGTCAGGGAGATAACTGGTGAAGAAGGAGGGGGCTCCCTCCAGGGGGATAAAGGCATGCACAGTATTGAATCGCTTTGCTTTGCTCCCAAGAGGCTAAAGAAGGCCCCACCCTAGTTTCTTGGGCCTTTTCTCTGAGCATCACTAATTTATTTTAGTTTAGCTGGGTAGAACAATAAAACACTAGAGCCTTTACACCAAGTCTAAGTGTGTTCCTTCACTCAAAGTCAAGACAAGGCCTCTACAGAAAAACAAAACAAAAAACAAAAAATATTTCCAAAGGCAGTTTAGCAACTTGGAATAAGAACTCCCAAAAGTCTCTCCTAGACAAAAACACCATTCTACCTGTGCCCCCAATTATCTCCAAATAAGGAGTGTAACCATGGACTACTGCAAATCATTGAATCAATGAAACAACTGCAGTTGACAAAGGTAATGCTGCATTTCAGTTAATTATAAAACATTTTCCATAATGGGACACCCCTTCTACCATCATCAGGATGAAATCTGCCAATGTGATCATTGATCACAGTAGTTCTTTCCGAAAACAAATACACTTCGGGCATGAAAAACAGTGGGATGTTTTTGACCCATTGGACAATGCCTTTGCATTGTAGAGAAGGGCAAATTTGTTTTTAATTTTGACCATGGTCTCTGTTGCACATAGGCTACCATTGAAAGAAGAATGTGGATCCTAACCTCCAGGTAGGAAGCACATGGAGGGCATGGAGTGATGAGAAAGATTTATGTTCTCCCTTGTGAGTGGAAACGAGAATCTGATCGTTCTTGTGCAAAGAACATGAAGAACAGATTAAAAAGAAACATTTGCAGTCTGCAGTGTTTTAAGAATATCCACTAACTCCAAGAAAGAGAGCCCCATTTGGCCTTAATAAGGTGCCTTGAACAAAGTCTTAGGTATCTGTGAAAGTGAAGGAATTACTCCAAATGGTACTCCTTCATCATGTCTACAATCACATATGCACAAGCTGTACATGAATTTGTCCACCATGGCCTACCTTGAGACATTGTAGCATGATTGTTTCACCCATGCAGCTGAGATGGATGTTTCAATGAGAATTGGGGGAGTTAATTTCATCCTTATTTTCCTTTTTTTCACCCCTTTCTTTTTAATTTGCTACCTCTTACGGGAAAATAGGATTGAAATTTAGCCACAGGAGAAGGTATCCACATGATTTCTCTCCCTCTTCTGTTTTTTTACTCCCATCCTCAGCTCCTTCCCTGTCCGAGAGGATCAACATTCACAGCACATGTAAATAGCATTTCATACCGTTGGAAATGTGAATCCCATCCTTAGTTCCCATCTCTCATCATGCTTATCAGTGATACGAGAGAGACAGGGAGAAGCAACCAGCTAGGAGAATAATAGATAATAACATTTTGGCAGAGAGGAGAGCCTGCAAAGATGATAGACAAGAATTAAGGTTACAAGCTGAGGAGTTGATCAGATATTCCCTCCCAAGTTTTGCAAACTAAGATGGGAAAATCCATTTGCTATTTTGAGTTGTGTCCTCTACCTCCTCTGTCTTTGAAAGTCACCCTAGCAGAATTAATGCACCTTCTCCACTTTTTTGCATTGGCCCTTGCCTCACCATCAGGGCCCATTAAGAGGCTTCTTCAAATTCCATCCATTTTGATAATTTATATCTTCATAATTAGAGATTATTTCCTTCTCATAATTTCCATACTTGCCTTTTGTTCATTGGGAATCCCCATATGCTTGTTAAGAAAAAAAAAGTGTTGTTTTTTACAATCTAAAATCTGCTCAAAATTTATAGCAGATGATCTTAGCCTAAATCAGAACATCAGAAAATAATGAAAATGCAGAAAGCAAAAAATATGTTGCAATGCACCGAAGGAAGGAAGGAAGGAAGGAAGGAAGGAAGGAAGGAAGGAAGGAAGGAAGGAAGGAAGGAAGGAAGGAAGGAAGGGGAAAGGGAAGGGAAGGGAAGGGAAGGGAAGGGAAGGGAAGGGAAGGGAAGGGAAGGGAAGGGAAGGGAAGGGAAGGGAAGGGAAGGGAGGGAGGGAGGGAGGAAGGAAGGGAGGGAGGGAGGGAGGAAGGAAGGAAGGAAGGAAGGAAGGAAGGAAGGAAGGAAGGAAGGAAGGAAGGAAGGAAGGAAGGAAGGAAGGATCAACATCAGGCTGCACTTACTGTATAAGACAGTGCAAAGTATTTGAAGGAGATGTTTTGCACCATATATTAGCATGAACCTCTCATTAAATAGTTAAACTAGCCACAGCTTTTGCAAGACTCATGCAGTTACTTTGTAAGCTCTCCCTGGTTTTTTGTTCTGGCATGTACATGCACAGACAACACTTCCTCTGTGACTGCCAGTGAAGCTGAGTGACTGTACATGCCAAGCACATCTTTCAAGGCATCTTTAAAAAAGAAAAAAAAGTGGGGAGGAAAAATCTTAAGAAAAATGGATGGAAACAAATCTGTTTCAAATCTTGTGTTGATTAACTGCATCCGGAAATCCTTAGGGCACACCGCAGATGTCGGTGAAACCCCCCATGCCTGTGTTGTCTAGCACCTGCTTGGCTGAAAGCCTTCAGGAGTGAGAACATCAGTTTCCTGCTCTCAGCTCCACTGGAAGCAAATGGGGTGGGAATTTGCTTTTTACAAACTGGACTGAATTTTGGGGGTCAATTAATTGGGATGCATAATGAGTAAATTAAAGGGCAGAGTCCAGTGAGGCTGCCATATAGAAAATCAGTGGGTGCAGAGTGGGGAGGGAGAAGATTGCAAATCTCAGCATTCCCTTGAGAAGCAGGACCTGACATTTGGAAGCCTGGGGCAAGCCGCCTGGCCATTTGCATTTCCGATGGAGAAACTTCCCTCACATGATATCACTTTTCCTTGAATGTCTCCCCACAACAGAATTTAACTCATGTTTAGCTTAGATTCCCCCTCCACCATCTATGTCCTTAACTTCTCTCCTTTTTCTCCCCTCCCCACTCAATCTTGGCTCCAACAGATATCTGAAGTCTAGCGATGTATGGATTAGTCTAAATCCAGATGACATCAGTCTGGCCTACAACCTAGGATTAGTCTTTTCTTTCCAACTATCAGTAAAAGTTTATTTTTATTTTTTGAAATGCAAATTAGCTCCCACTCTTAGCTCCCGCCCTTTGGAATAAGCTACCCCCAGAGATAAGGCAAGCCCCCACTCTCCCAGCCTTTCGGAAGGAACTCAAGATGTGGCTGTACCACCTCACTTGGGGTGGAAGGGGGGATAGTTTGTCGTGGGGGTGGCTGGCACCGTGATGCGACCCTGGGCAATTTTAACAAGACTGTGATTCACCATCTTGGGTTTTAGATTTTAGATCTTATATCTTATATCGTATATCTTATATATTTATTTATTTATTTATAGTTTTTATTATATTGTATATTTATATTTTTAATGTATCTTTTTAATTGACATTTAATTTTTATTGTTTTAATTTGTTGTAAACCGCCCAGAGTCGTTATGAGATGGGCAGTGGAAAAATACGATAAATAAATAAATAAATTCCTTGCCACTGTATCATATTGTAACTTGCTTCAATATCCACGGTTTATCCACAGCTTTCTTTAATATAAAAAATTGTACATATTCTTTTCCTGCTGGGTACATGCTTGTTATTCATCTATACCTGATACACATTTTCTCAGATCAGATCTAATCATCTTTTCTTTCTATGAAGTTTATTCAAATATAGCCTTTTATTTTTAATGCCAAGAACTGTTTCAAGACCCAAGTTTGCAAATTCACTGGTTCATGTGCCCATCTGAGCAATGACAGACTTGTTCTGGTGGATCATGCTGAAACAGGTTATCTCTATTGTGAATGTCCTCATTCCTAGCTGGTGCTTGGTTTTGAACAATTGATTGACTGATTATGTGCCATCAAGTCAGGTAGATTTTCTCCATAATTTAAGCAACAGGTGGCTTCAATTTTTGGCCCACCCACTGATTCCCAGGTGCTTCCAGTATGCCTCATCCTTCCTTTATTGAATTAAAGGTTTGGCCTCACAATAAGCTCAAATGAGTGTTATGGGTCTCTTGTGCCAGTTTACTGCAGATTTAAAGTTGTGCCTCTCTATGAATTAGCTTGGCAAAGAGCTTTTCTACTTTCAGCACTGGTCTTCTTATATTCTCCTTGTTTCTCCATGACATGCCTTATTTGCCACTCATTCTGTTCTTCCCTCTGGAGGATAGAATTCTTTTTAGGTGACAGTTTCTTTCTTGCCATAAATTTCTTTTCCTAGTGACGAGATGACATCTCCTGATATGTCACACAGAGGATATAATTTTATGCTGCAAGGAGGGGCATTTCCAGGTGACTCTGCTCATTCTGTATACTTTGTGCATTACTTGACAGGAAAGCAAAAGCCAGCTTAATGCTCCAGATGCACAAACAATCACAGTAGATCTATTTTTTTCTCCAGCAAATAGGTAAAACCATACAGGGGTTAGCAGAGGAGAATGTTTTGTCATTCTTTCTAGCTATTAGAGGCAGTGGCATATTTTTCAGCATACCATACAGATGATGCTTTTGTTATGTTGGAGGTAGCTTCCTGTTGGCCATATAGGTCTATTTGGAAGAGAGGCTGGCAAGGGAGCATGCATGAATAACAAAGAACCCATTGTCTTCTTCCCAAATGATACCAACAGTTGCCCAGAATTTAAATGATATATTTTAAAAATCATAATTGAAATAAATGGCTGGTGTCTGATGAAACTGCTCGCCGAAACTGCCAAACTCTTGTGTGATTTTGGATTTTTGCAAAGGGAGGCATTTGGAGATCCCATGAGAAGAACTTTTCTAGTTGAGCTCCTGCTTATCGACATCCATGCTAATAAAAGTGGCAAGTGTTGCTAGTGTAATAATGATTTAAATATGTAATGGTCACATGGGATTTTCCCCTGTTTGTCCAAGCACTATTGTTTCTTTCATTTCTTCTGATCACTTCTCTCTCATGCATTCTTCCTTCTTAATTTTCTGTTTTGTGTGAGTTTGTAGTTTGCTTATAAGCAGCGGGCTAAGAATCATTATGTTCTAAGAAATCTTGTTAAGAGTCTGGTGTGCTCTCTTGCCCTCTTCTAGCATGTTGCATACAGACAAGCATACACAGTGTGCCCCTTGCAGAGAGCAAACTGCCATGGCACCAGATTTTCTTGCAGCTTATTGCTCCAGTAAGCATCTGTTGTTAATGAACCCACATACATCTCCTGGAGAGGTTTAGAAAATCATAATCACATCTCATGCTTGTGTGCAGTATTCTCAGGCTTGAAGATGGTTGAGTCAAGGATCTGAAGAGAGAATCTCCAGGAGAGAGATGTCTCTGATGTGCTTAAATTACATTGCCATCTTGAATGTAAATCCTGCTTGTGGAATGAAAGGACATGTGCCCCACGCACATTTGCCCTTGGTTCCTGAACACATTGACTGAAGTGATCATCATCTGCCCTCAGTCTTGGCTTTGAAGACTGAATTTTTCTATCATTATTATCTTAGACTCAGTAGCAACACTTTATTTCTCCTACTTGCCTTTCCACAATATTTAGGAGTAGGTTTCTGATCTATTGCTTCCAAGTAGAGATGAAAGAGCTTGAGAAACAATACCCATAAAAACACACACATTTTGCAAAATCAGACAGTTTCACTAATGGGAAAAAGGGTTACTGGACTCAAATCTTCCATCCATACTTTTATTGACTCCCCGAAACTTTGGATCTCTTTTAAGCCTTAAACCAGAAGAGAGAATTCACCCCACCCCTGCCCACATTCCCCCCTCAAATTGAGGGATGGAGGTCAGCTGAGTATGGGGTCACAGACAAAAGGGAATGGGTAACATCTATCTCCCCTTCTTCTGTCACTTTCCTGCCATCTCTTTCTAATGTTCTCAGTTTGGTGTGCTCCTTCTGTCTCCTTCTCCCTGCCCTGCAAGTTTCAGAAGAAGGATGAATTGCTCTTGCAAAGGTCAAAAGTTCTAGAGAACTTTTGAAATTAGGAGAAAGGCTGGGACTGAATATTATTCAATCCTCTTAAAAATCCTGATTCCAAGACCCAGAGGATCTCTACCGGGTTTTTACCAACTTGGCTGTCCTGGAAAGGATTGGGGGATCTTGCAGTTATGCATTGTTCAAGCCATTTTGTTCAAGAAAGAGGAATCAGCTCTTCACGTGGCAGAATCTTCCAGGAAGCAGAGAGCTCCTGGATTCGATTTGGGAGTACACTCTTATGAGCAAACCTGTTGCAAAATAGTCAGTTATTTCCAGAATCATGCAGTATTTCCATTAACATGTCCTATCCCAGCATTCATTGATTGCCTATCTAATCGCCTAAAGTTACTGTCAACCAGTATATTCTGGAAGCTGCATGTATACATTCCCTTATTAGAAACCAGAGGCCAGACAACAGTCTCAGGGGCCCATTTGTCAAGCACACAAGATGGTGAATAGCTGCCACAGTGATGCATTGAATACCAGCCATTGTCTATATATGTTTTTTAAAAGAATCTGACTCACATTTTTCTGTGTGCTTGGCAGCTGTTCCCATCACTATGTTGTTACTCAGTTTCTTGCAGCTTTTCTATATGCTGAGATGCCCATTGTCTTTACTGTTCAAGGTTGTGTTTTTTTTTAAAGATTCTCAACTGTTTCTATGGCAAATCTGAAGCAATTTGGACAACGTTGCCAGAAGCAACATGGGATATTATTTTGTGAAACTGCCAATGCCTTAAAAAAAGACATCAACCCTGAGAAGGTTCTTTTTCTTTTTTTCTGCAGAGCTAAATCTCTCTTACTTTCTCTATCTAACATTGATCCTGAACTTCTCTTGTGATGAACTCTGTGTGCTAAGAAGGCTGAAGCTCTCTGTATGATGAACAAGATTTCCTTACATTGTTCTGTTGCAGGTTTTGCTATTATGATGGCATTATTCACTTGCACCCCAACTTCCTCCAAGCTGTCCTACCTAGTGGTTTCAAAAGATGGAAAAATTTGAGTACTAGTGGAGTTCCTTCTACCACTGTTTGGGACCACAGCACAATAAACTATTCAAGGCATTTTGTCTATGAAGGTTCTCAGTCATCCAGGTGGAATTGTCTGTAGCTTGAATCATGTCAACTGGATTTCTATTTTTCTCAGTTTCCACTGAGAAAATAGAAATCCACTTGACATGATTCAAGCTACAGACTATTCAAGGCATTTGTTACTGAGCTGTGCAAAATAATAGGTTGTGAAGCAGAGTATGGTATAGGCATGCAGACTCGTTTGTGTGCCATGTCCACCTGTGTTCCATAAGCTACGGTACTCTTCTACCATCAGGTATGTGATGAAAGATGATGAGACAACTTCCAGTCAGCTGCTGTGCATAAAATGAGAAGAAGTACCTACATCTTAGGCAGCAGAATGAATTGGGCTTTAATACTCTTAAGGTTGTCTTCATCTTTATGTTCCTCCTTACACACTTAAATCTTTAGAAAAGGTATTGTTTTCTGCCTTCAACTGGAATGTAGAACCTGTGGTAGTCTTGATATTGGCAACTTCCATGCCCAGCATACCTGGCAGCCTTGGCCAATTTTGATGGCTGTTGGGAGCAGTAGTCCCAAACCGAAGTTTTATACAACTACGGACTGTGAGAATCTGTGTTTTCTATGGGAGCATTCACTTGGTATGAAATGTCAACTGTGGAAAACATATATACGTATCTCCTTGCTGCTGTCTAGTTTAAGCAGACCTCTTTGGGAACACCATATGTGCTAGGTTAAGAGGACTAGCTGCCTTTCTTTCTCTGCTACAGCTGTTGCTGATACTTTTATGGCTACTAGACCTATGTTTTAAACACAGGTATATATTAACTTGTCCTGTGATCTTACTGGGATTTTTTTTTAAACTTTTATTCACTGTTCTGGCTTCTGTCTGGCACATTAGCAGAGAATGTGGTTTAAAGTACATGCACTGGTAAGGAGATAATAAGTCAAGAACATGACTCAGAAAACATCCTGAAGGTGAGCAAAAGAAAGTATGACACAATGACTTCAAAAAAGCCATCTCCCAAGGCTGCTGTTTACTAGTGCCATTGGTTGTCTCTGATTTAATAATCCATCACCGTTGTGGTTAACACAAGAGGGTCTCTGAGTCATTAGCCTCTCAGAATCACCAGGATAATTTATTTGCCTAAAATATGCCATTGATCTTTTTGGGGTCCATGGGGATATGTGGCCTTTTTAAGTTGATACAAGTAGAGCCTTTCCTTCATACACAGAAATTACCATGCTATAACGTATTGTGTTTAGTTGTGTGAGCACCTACTGTGCTTTTGAGCAGAATAAAATCTGACTTTGATAAAGGGAGGGAGTTGAATCCAGGCAGGGTGATCATTTTGAAGCAATGCAGATATGTTGTCTTTTGACATTTCCCATGTGGCACATATAAAGAAAATAGCTCTTATGTTTTCTATCAATATGTTCACCTTCTCACAGTCTGGTAGCAAATTTGCACGCTTGCTTTCCTAACTCTACGTTATGTTCCCCATAAGTGTACATTATGTTCCCCATTGAGAATACTGATGTGCCTCTAAGCCCTAACTAGTTTTTTATAAAGGAGGTAAGAGGTAGAAAACCAATACCTTATTTTCCTTCCTCCAAAAGTGTCCTGCCAGCAAGATCTCTTGTTGGAAACATAACTTTCTCCACATCTGTTATACACTTAGGCTCATCAATGAGAGTATCTCTTTTTTAAAAAAATGCCTTTAGTCAGTGTTGACTCCTGGAGACTGCCTGGACAAGTCCCTGCAGTTTCCTTGGTGAGATTTTGGAAGTGGCTTGCCATTGCCTCCTTCTAGGGCTGAGAGAGAGGAACTGGCCTAAAGTCTATCTAAAGACTGGACTAGAACTCCCAGTCGCCTTAAGCCACTACACCAAACTGGGTCTCCATCTCCTAATGTACTGGGTTTTTAAATTCCTGATCCATACAGTACCGTCTTTCAATGGACTTTGAAATTCATGGCTTAGTTTAATGTGTGTGAACCTAGTCAATGAATGTCATTTATGCTAGGGGTGGGGAATCTATTTTTTATGATGGAGAAATAAATGAAGGAAAAATGAATAAATATCCCTCCCTCCCTTCCTTCCTTTCCTGCAATTAGCTTAGGATCAGGGTGCCATGAATGGAATCATCAGGCCATTTTCTGAAGGTTTTGTGCTCTGTAGCTGGCATAGCTACAGAGACAGCTTCACAATTGTGGATGGGAGCAAGTGGATAGAAACATAAAATTTGAAAGAGAAAGAGGACAAACTGTGTCGTCACTGTTGTTCTACTGAGCACCACAGTTACTTACACAACTTTTTGTCCTGAAGCTCCTTTATTCTGGGGGGTCTCTAGCTTCCTTAGCATATTTCTTCTGTGAAGGAACAAATAATACATGCCTTAATAACCTCCGTTCCATATTAAGTGGAGACACCAACAGAGACTGAAGAAAACGAGAAGCTTGGATAACACAACATTAGTAAGCTACCATTTCTTAAAAAGTGGTCATGGCTGCAAATGAGGGATTGAGCCAGCATACAGTTGACTTATTCTGACTGGCAATATCATTGCTGTGATAGTCTCAACATCTGTAGATAGCACCAAGTTGGGGAAGTTACTCAACAAGATGGATTACATTTGTCCATGGGATAGACATCAGGCAGGGATTTCTCACTACTGATCACAACTTTGGCCTAACTACAAATTATCTTTCTCATCCGGTCTCTATATTTTGCTTCTCAAAGGCTGCTGCATCTGAATTTTAGGAGAAAGGATCTGTCATGGATGTGACATGTTGTTTGTATGGGATGAGGGTTATTTGCTGATGGTGTGGAGGAGATTAAATTGAGCCTAAAAACTCATTGATTAAACTGACAGCCAACTCAGTTCTTCTGACAAAATTCAGTGTACCCATCACTAAAAATTCTGAGTGAGGAATGGCAGGTCTGAATGCCTTCCATATTAAATCCACCCAGCATATAGAAAATGGGTGCATTAGAAAGAAAAGCTTTCAACCTCATTTACTAGGGATGGTTTAATCAAATATTCACACTGAAGTGTATGTTCTGTCAAAACATAGGCATAGAAATGTCTCCTCTCTCCCCGTGTCCTTTTTGTCAAATGTGTACAATGTTGTGGGTCTGAGGCCAAAACAAACTTACTTGAGAAAACAATATGTCCCAAAGCAAAATTTAGAGATTTTACCATCCTTAGTTTTAGACGGAGGCTATATTATTGAAGGAGTAATATTTTTACAATAAAGCTCCATTCATAGGAGTTGAGTCTTCTCTGTACAGATCCAGGAAGTGATTGCTCTCCCAGTTCAGCCTTGCATTAATGACATTAATCACTCTCCAAAAAGGTGTCTTCACTCTTTCCAAGACTATAGTTAATAAAAGTTTTTTTTTCTTTTTAAATTAGAAATAGCTGAAAGCTAATGACACTGCCAAACCTTACAAGATCTCACATGAGAATGCTGTGATCATGTGAATAGTCTCCTGAGATGTGCTGAGATTTGAGCATTCTTGTATACAATTGTACAGGTTCTCAGGTTGAGATCATTGAATTCTTATGAGATTAGGACAGTTTGGGGAGGGGAAGGGATAGCCATGGACAGAAAAGATAGAGCCAGTTTGGTCTACTGGTTAAGGTGTTGGGCTAGAAACCAGGAGGCTTTGAGACAGAAGGATACAGAAAACAGCAACCAACATGATGAAAAGCAGCTTCCTTTTGAGGAAAGACCAACATGCTAGGAACTTTTTACACTGGGTGGGGAGAGACGACCATGAGCAGAGGTTTACAGTCATGTTTCATGCAAGTGGACAGAGATATTATATTTCTGCTCTCAAGACATTCAGGCTCACCCTGTTAAATTGATAAGCATAGCACAACTACATCCCTGCTCCAAGATTTGGAGAAATTAGTTAAGTTTAAGAGCCAGTTTGGTCTAGTGGTTAAGGCACCAGGCTAGAAACCAGGAGGCTTTGAGTTCTAGTTCCGCCTGAGGCATGAAAGCCAGCTGGGTGACCTTGGGCCAGTCACTCTCTCTCAGCCCTAGGAAGGAGCCAATGGCAAACCAGGAGACTGAGAGCTCTAGTCCCGCCTTAGGCATGAAAGCCGGCTGGGTGACCTTGGGCCAGTCACTCTCTCTCAGCCCAACTCACCTCACAGGGTTGTTGTTGTGGGGAAAATAGGAGGAGGAAGGAGTATTAGGTATGTTCACCGCCTTGAGTTATTTATAGAAATAATAAAGGTGGGATAAAAATTAAATAAATAATTTTTAAAAAAAGATTATCAGTACCTATCCCATAATTACTCAGGATTATATTCTGGTTTTAGGCATGCAAAGTTTTGTGCCTCATTTGCTGGTCAATAAAGACATAGAACAGAGCATGGAGTAGGATGTCCATCTGCTTTTTCATGTGGTGAAGCACTCAGGTTTTGTTCCCTGCATGCTTGAGATATTTAATATAATACAGCACAGCCAAATTCAGCAGCCAATAGTACAGTGCAGTATGCATTTTCCCGCAGAAGGACTCATTGAAAACAAGTCATTACAATGCCTTTTCTTCATCTTGAAATCCAGCATTGTATAATAAACAGCAATGCTGAACAGTGCATTCTTTTTCCGATGACGCACTTCATTCAGGACCACTCTTCTGTGTAAAGCTAAAAATCTCCAAGTTCTCTTGTGTTGTTTATGTTCTTTTGTGGGTATGTGCAAGTGTACTTGGTTTAAAAGCATGAGGCCAAGCAATGAGTCAATGCAAGTGCTTGTTGGCAAAATGTCTCTTGAAGATATGAACATATTTCTCCATTTTTGATGTACAAAACAAAGCAAAAGTATTATAATGCACAGTGAAGGAGAACTTTTATACAACCACTATTACTGGGTATTCTTCCATTGTAGTCTTAGGCCAGAGAGTTCATTTGCAGGATCGGAGCCATTCACATTTGCCTGGCTGTCTCCACCCCTCCCTTGTTCCCAATAATGCATACAGAAAATTTGTATATACAACATATATAATATTTATTAAGGCCATTCATTGATTAGCTGGAGTGTGCTTTTTTTCCCCTAGACAACTGTATGCTCACTTTCCCATTTCATAGTTAATCACAAACTAGAAACACATGGAATTTACCTATTGCAATGGTACGTGGGAATGACCTTGGGATTCAGGAGGGAGAGCTGCAGACTAGACAACCATCATGCAAAAGATATCTCAGTCCACAGAAGGAGAGGGGGTATGGGAAGCATTTCAGAAGGGATCCTCCCTAGTTTTCCAGAGAGTAAAAGCAGAGGAGGGGAGAAATACTTTCAGACTTACAAGGTTCTGTTAATGTAACCTTACAATAGTATTCACTGTTCGTGCTTCTTGTCTGGACTACCTCAAAGGGCTAACATCTATTTATTTATGAAATGTATATAGCCTCCCAACTCACTGCCCAGAGTCCATTGTTGTTGGTGGCCAATAAATAAGTAAAGTCGCTCTGGGTTGCATACAGGCAGTCAACAACAAATGCAGTTAAAACAAAGAATTAATAGGCAAGCAGAACCCACATTGCTGTTATACCTCTCCAGATGGGAATTCCAATCAACATGGCCTCAACACCTGAAGAAAGAACCGGGTTTTTAGAGCTTTTCAAAAGTCCAGTAGGGTCAGGGCCAACTGTATATTGGAGTTGGCTGTCTGAAGAACTGACTCCTGCAGACAGGGTTGTTAAATCGGAAAAGATGAATCCTGCCCAGGATGTGAACATGAGTTTATACCCTCTTCAACAATGTCATGACCTCATTCTAGAGCTTTGTAAGATTTAACATGTTCTGCAGGAATAGCAGAAAAACTTGTAGGATGGCAAAATGTGACCCAAAGTATTCAGTAGGAGGGGTCAACTTAAAGAGCAGATATATGTAAGTGAAGTAGCTACCAAAATGTATGTCAGTGATAAAAATGCTTGATGTATGACATGATCTCAATTGTCTGCACACCACTGGGATGAGTCACAGGTCAAGTGCAACCAAGGAAAGGTAAAAATGGCACAAGCCAACTAGGGGATGAGATGAGAAAGTTCTTGAATGAAATAGGCCCAGGAAAACAAATCTAATAAATATATATATATATATATATATATATATATATATATATATATATATATATACATACATACACACACACACACACACACACACACACACACACACACGGGATAAAGATCAAGGAAATGAAACAATTTAGCCAGTTATAGCCAAACAATAGGTCAAAGTAAAGCAACTGAAGAATGGATTAAGAAACCAGATCAACAGGTTTGGGGGTCTCAAATGTGCATCCATAGGGTGTAAGCCAAATGAATAATAGTAGATAAAGCCGTCAGCCTAAAATGGGCCACTAAATCTAACAGTGAGCCATATAGTATGTTACATTTTTGCACACAGAGAAAATAAGCTTGCTCTTATACAGAACTGCAGTCTGATTTCATGCAAAGCTATGTTTGCTTTAACCAAGACTTTTGAAACATGGCTGTTGTGGAATAATTCATACATGATTTTAAAATCTAGGTACTATTTACACTCTCTTACCTTCACTATTTCTCAGTGCCTGGAGGCTGTGGGGGTCTGGATGGGGAACAACAGGCTTCAGCTGAACCCTGTGGATTGATGGTTCTTCTGGATCTGGGAAATTATCATCTTTGGTTCTGGATGGGGTTGCACTTCCCCATTCAGAATCAGTGCGGAACCTGGGGGTCCTTCTGGACTCACGGCTCCTGCTCAAGGAGCAGGTGGCAGCCGTGGCCAGAAGGGGCTTTGCGCAGCTTCGTGTTGTGCGCCAGTTACACTCTTTCCTGGATCAGGAGTCCCTCCGTACAGTCACTCATGCCCTGGTCATCTCCCATATAGACTACTGCAATGCGCTTTACATGGGGCTACCCTTGAAGAGTATCCGGAAGCTCCAATTGGTCCAGTATGCAGCTGCGCGTGCAGTTATTGGTGCCCCTAGATCGGCCCATGTGACACCTCTGCTACGCCAGCTGCACTGGGTGCCAGTATGCTTCCGGGTGCAATTCAAGGTGTTGGTTTTGACCTTTAAAGCCCTACATGGCATGGGACCAGGGTATCTGAGGGACCGCCTCATCCCCATAACTTCAAACTGTCCCACTCGATTATGTAGAGAGGGCATGCTTCGGACCTCGTCGGTAAGGGAGTTTCGGTTGACGGGGTCCAGAAGGCGCACCTTCTCTGCAGTGGCACCTGCCCTTTGGAACATTTTGCCCCTGGAGGTGAGGCAGGCCCCATTACTCCTGTCCTTCCGGAAGAATTTAAAAACCTGGTTTTGCCGCCTCGCGTGGGATGGGAATAGGAATAGTTCCTCATGGGGATGGCTGGTGTCTTAGAGCCTTTTAAGATCATGTTTTGCCCTCTTGGATTTTCTATTTAACTTATAATGATAAGTAATTATATATATTGTATTCTTATATTTTTATAGTAGAATTTTAATCTCTATGTTTGTAAACCGCCCAGAGTCCCCTTTGGGGGAGATGGCGCGGTGATAAAAGTCCAATAAATAAAATAAATAAATAAATATTCCTACAATAATAGAATTAAGATGATTTTTAGGGAATCAAGGCAAAAGGAAAAAGTAGTTCAATATAATATAATATAATATAATATAATATAATATAATATAATATAATATAATATAATATAATATAATATAATATAATATAATATATATACACACACATACACACACACACACATATGAGAGAGAGAGAGAGAGAGAGAGAGAGAAGCCAATGGCAAACCACTTCTGAAATCTTGCCAAGAAAACTGCAGGAATTAGTCCAGGCAGTTGAACGGCTATATATTCCATATACTGTATATATAGTATGTGTATGTGTATGTGTATAGTATATATAGTATATATAATAGTACCTGGATATATATATAGATATGGAACTATTTTTTCCTTTTGCCTTGATTCCCTAAAAATCATCTTAATTCTATTATTGTAGGAATAGGAGGGTAAGAGAGTGTAAATAGTATATATATACATACATACATACATACATACATACATTGCGTTGTACATTGGATTGTGTTGTAAGGTCCAAATTCATGATGTATTGTTTAGCAGCTGTTATTTATGATTATGAATTTGGGCCCATAGATTCAAGCATGGCCCATTTCTGAATATCTGATGTGGAATTAGGGATAGCGATCCTGTGCCCCAGCTGCAGAGTGGGGTTTTGGCTTTGGCCACTTTGGCCATCGCTTTTGGCTCTGGCCACTCATGTTTGTGGAATAAGAGTATCTGTCAGTATTAAACCACACACAATTCAATCTCAAGGGAAGACATTGTGAGGAAACTTCACACTGGAGTAGAGATCGGGAGCTCTGGGCAGCTGGAGAGACTTTAGAGTGATGGGAAGATGTGCGGCTCTTCCTTAAATTAATTCCAGCCATAAAGTAAATTGAAGAATACCAGATGAGGAATTTTTTAAAAAAAAAATCTTAAGTACCTGATAATTAAGGAAACAATAGCAATTCAAGGGTCTTTTGCAGAGAAAGAAAACTTTTGAGAAATTGTAAGACAGATGTCTGCACAGCATTGATAAATAGACATGACATTAAAGAGAATAGCAAATGTTTGAGAAACCCACTGGCATCCAGTGAAAGTGCTGCAAAATAGATGTAGTATGGTTCCATTGGTTCATGCTTGCTAACTTTCCTGCTGTGTTTTAGGCCAAGTAAAGTGGGACACCTGTGTATTCTACTTTACATAGCAATTTTTCACACTGCACTCTTAACCTGATAGTAAACCAGCTGGAAGTGAAACTGGCTTAAGAAATCTCTTTCTGGACTACAGCCCTTTCTCTGCTTTGGACACCATGAAGGACACCTTATCTCCCCCAGAGATAAGGATGGGGCCCTCTCTCCTAGACTTCAGGAAAGCCTTGAAAACCTGGCTCTGCTCCCAGGCCTGGGGGTGATGTTTGTCATTGTTTAATGGCCCCTGTTTTGTTGTGTGGGCTTTGTTAGCTGAACCTTTTAGTCTAGGCTTCCTGTTGATGTAACATTTCTAGCTGTTTTATTGGTTTTTTTAGTTTTGTACCCTGCCCAGAGTCTTCTGGAGTTGGGCGGCCAATAAATTTAAATAAATAGTGAAGTCCTGATGTTCTGTCTGGATCATGTTTACCACCTTTTATTTTACCTTGTTGTCTGAATCAAGTATTATAGGGTTTATTTTTGAGGCATAATGTGATTTGTGAGCACAGTCACTGGGTTTTCTTAGCCCAGGTTTAGCATTAATCCTGCCAACAGGAATGGCATATTATTTCTAGTCACACATTCTTAACCTGGTTACTGAATTCACCCCTTTTCTAGATTCAGAAATGAATCTTGAACCCCGAACTAACAGAATGGGCTAGATCCTCACCATATGCTAAACTGTGGCTTGAATCATGTCAACTGGATTTCTATTTTCTTAGTGGAAACGTTTCACTCCTTATCCAAGGAGCTTCTTCAGTCTGAGTAAAGTTAGTAAGGGAATCCTTAAATATGTTTCTAGGCTGGCTGTGTGACCTTGCACCTGGGGCTAGGTCATGGTTATTTTTGAGATGTTTGTTTCTAAGTCCCTTTATCATCTAAAGGAGGATCGTTAAGATTACCCTGCTGCTGTTGAGCTTGTGAAATGGTCTTAATCTTCCTAGGCACAGAAGACAAAGCAGGAAGGAAGATAGGGGAAAGGTTATGCCTGAGGCCCCCACCTCTATTCAAGGAAGGATTTTCCAAGTTGGCATGAATGGATTCCTTGACCCCTCTCTCAAACCACCTATCTTCTCTGTCTAAAATGTGAACATTAATGTCCTCAAATGAGTGTCCTTTTTCCTTTAGATGAAGATAAACTGCTGACTCTGGTCCTGTGGTGTTACTTCTCCTGTGTTGGGCCATCCTCCTGTACAAAGGTTGTTTGGTTTCTCCAATGTAGAGTTCAGAGCACTCCTCACTGCACTGCACTGGATTGCATACACTACATTGCTTTCCTTGTTTCCAGCCTAGAAACATATTTAAGGATTCCCTTACTAACTTTACTCAGACTGAAGAAGCTCCTTGGATAAGGAGTGAAACGTTTCCACTAAGAAAATAGAAATCCAGTTGACATGATTCAAGCCACAGACTGTTCCACCTGGATGACTGAGAACCTTCATAGACATATGCTAAACTGTTTTAAACAAAGCAAGCAACAAATCCTACCAGGTTTAAACTAGCCAAGTTTTGCTCTCTGTTATGTGTCTTGCTATATGCATGTATACACGCAGGCTAGAAGTGTTTCCAGGGCAAACACAGCATCATTTTGTGCAGCTAAGAAATATTTTCTTTTTCAATTAAGCCCTGTCTCTTGAGGAACCAGGGAAGAGGGGCAACTGTGTGTGGAGCCCCACAGCCACCTCTGCTGGACATCTCCCCATTTACGGCTTCCCTCTGGTTTCTTCCCCCTCCCCATCTGCCTTCTTTATCCCTCCTCTTGCTTCAACCCAAAGAAAGAATGACAAGCCAGAGATCTGGGTATTCTATTAAAAACACAGGAGGAAACAGTCAATGGTAGCCAAAGGGGGAAGCACGAAACTGGCAGGGGAAAAGAAAAAGCCATTTCGAGATGGCAAAGAAAATGACAAATGTGAATCCTGTGCCCCATTCAGAAGCACTTTTGCAAACAGAAGGAAATAAATTGCCGTTGCTTGAGTTCGGAATGCACCTGGACTCTGGCATCTATCTTTTCACACTTCTGCAACCTGCAGACTCTTAAAAAACCCACTACTTTCACATGCTTCAAAATAATGCAGTCCAGTGATTCTTGGAGGATGGAAGACATTGTGGCTCTCCTTTTTTTAAGTGCAAAGGGAGATTAATGGGTAAAGAAGCCGACAGGTCCTATACGTAAGCATCACTGCAGTTGGAAGCATAATGGCCCCTTGGAGTTGACTGCTTAACACCTTATAAGCTGTTTTTCTATTTCTGCTATGCTATTAAGCTCACCTATCTAGAGATATTATCTGGTGCTGAGCCAAAATGGCATTCTACCCAATACCATCCTATTTGCAGGTTGCAAATTTGGGATAATATGCTCTGTAGAGATTTCTCTACCTTACTAATGTCTCAGCAGGTAGCAGCTCTGGCCCGATCTTGGATGGGCTCTGAAGCAGGGTTGGGTCTGATTAGTACTCTGATGAGAGACCACCAGTTGATTTCAGGGCTGTAGGCTAAACTTGGAACTCAAAATTGTCCAGAAGAAACCAGTGACAACCCACTTCCATGCTGTTGCCAAGACAATGACATGGATGGGTCCATGTAGTCCTCAGGAACTGAGCTTGACTCAAGTATGTTGTCCTTTTTTTATTTACTAAGTGGGGTGCTCACACTTTCAGTTATATTCCCCTGTTGTTAGATTCTAACAACTTCCCATGACAATGGAATGGTGGGAAAGGATCATCAATGAAGGGACAGCATCATGACACCTTAAATCTGCATGGGACGAGAATAGCCCCTTCAGACATGTTCATAAACTTACAAGGGTCAGGGTAGTCCAAGTCTCCATTTCCTTAAACACCTGAAAAGGGTTCTGAAACCAGGGAACAATCCAAAGAGGGCCTCTGTACTATCTAGGATTAAGGATGTGTGAGAACCTTTTCACAGGTGTACCTACTGTACATTCTGGATGTTTTTTTCACCTTCTCCACATACTCTGGATGGTCTCCTCCTTTCTTGCTTTTCAGTCACTTGCTAAAGACCATTTTGTGCCAATGAGTTTCAGTGGTATATGGGAAATCCTCATTGCTTTTCACTCTTGCACCTCTCACTGTTCTTGCTTGGTTTTACAAAATGGTGATTTCTTAATAGCTGTATGCCACACTTTTTGCCCAAGACAGATGAGATGTAACTGCCTTACTAAACAAATGCATGAAATAATTTACCAGGCTAAGTCTGCTGATTCAGTATCTGGCCAGGCTGCCGCCAGGTGTCAGGCTTCTGTTTCGTTTTGCTAGCCTAGGATGCTGAAGGAATGGTCTGTGCCTGTTTGGGTGTGTGGGCATGTGCACGCATGTGTGTTATTAAATGAACTTTGCTTCCACTAGACCTGGCCTTAGTCATACAGGGATATGCTTTATCAGGATAACGGGATACTCTAATTGGCTAAGAACCAGCCCTGAAATGTCACAGGAAGATTTATATCTCTGAGCTACTTCTTCAGATACTAATTTCAGGAGGGGTCAGTGGATAAAGGCTTGTAGAGAGAACTACTCCAGATTCTCAGGTGACTGTCAATTTTCTTTTACCTCCCCTTCCTTCTTCCTCTCCTCATTGCATTCTTGGTGGTCCTTGAAGGCTAAATGAATGAAGAGAGAATATGACTCTAACATTTCAATCTGCGAAGATCTAAAGCTCACTGTATGTAATAGAACCTTTTCCTTAGTAAGTGAATATAGAATTATAGCCTAAATTCCCAATCCCCTATCTTTTTGAAGAGAAAGAAATCTCACCATTCTTAGCAGCATTCTTCCAGCAATCCTGTTGGAACTGTGGCAATGCATTACTTGTTGAACAGGAACCAGTCTGTGGCCTTCACTTTGATGTGAAAGAGAAATTACATGTCTCTTTTGCCTGCCATAGTGCATATTTTGGTTTCAAATAGCGAGTAGTAATCACAGTTAAGTTTCCTTCCATATGTGTCACAATATTCCAATTGCCAAGATCCTAAATGAGATGCTGTTTCCATGAAGGCTGATCTCTCCATAGACCATTAGGATCCTTGGAAGCAGCACTTCCTTAGGTATCTGTGGTGAGATGCTATTATTGCAAACATAGGTCTATGGAAGATATCAGTATCTTGGACCCCGCAGATACTAGAAGGTATCTAGATCCATTAGATCTACATGCCCAATGTGAACCTTTTAGTGGGGAAATGATAAGGCCTTGGAGAACTGACTGAAGAGATCAGGTGACCCTGTGGTTCCATAGTTTTATGCCGTTTGTACTGTTAGGATATTTCTTCCATGTGTTCCTCTTGTGAGCTGCTCAGAAGTGTGCTGCATACAAGTGATGTAAAATACTTACATACATATGTACGTACCATGGTAGCAATTTTATAACTACCAGTTTGATAAGAAATGGAAGGAGGTGGGTAAACCGAGAATTACTGATGAAAGAGCATATTGATTATAAGCCACATTTAGGTGAAGGTGTGGCTCCATCTTATAATGTGCTAGGGTGATAAACTGTCAGAGTCCAGCCTGACTCTGACTTTGAGCTAGGGGAAAGCGAAACTTATCCGAGAAACGAAACTGATCTTGTGCAGCAACCGGCGAGTGGAACTCGTGATGAGCAGGTGCAGGGTCAAAAGTGCGATACTTGGACCAGACTCGTGATGAGCAGGTGCAGGGAAACGAACCCGAGGATGACCCAGCAGAGCGGGAGAATCCTGAGGAGCCGATTGGTCCAGAACCAGAAACAAAGTCCAGAGCACCAGTCAATGCACAAGAAGGGAGGGCTGAGAAGTGCGCCAAGCAGGAGGAAGCCCGATTGGCTCCTGAGGATAGAAGGCGTTCGGAGAACAGAATAAAAGGACGCCAGCGCAAGCACCCGAACGCCAGTGACAAACGTTCCACTGAGCTAACAGCTTCTTCGGGAGAAGTCCAGCCGGAACAGTCTCCAGACTCCTGCCCTGTAGCTGCCGCGGAACCAGGGTCAGAGCGTTGCATCATTTCGGAGTTGACCCCAGCTGCTTCGGAGTCTCAAGCCGCTCCTTCGCCAAGTCAAAAGGGGTCTTATCTCGCAGTCTTTCATCAGACCCCAGTCAATAGTGTTCTCAACGCTTCAATCCCGTCTTGCCCAGCCACTTCAGCCAAGTTTCGTCCTTGCAGTTCCAGTCCAGAGTTGCCCTGTCACCCCAGAAGAACCTTGTCCAGTGGATCCAGTCCAGCTTGTCCTGTAATCCATTCCAGTCCCGCCTCAGTGCTTCAGAAGATCCTGCCTCGAAGTGAAACCAGTTTACTCCTGCAGTTCCATTGTATGTGCCTTGTATCATTGCTTCAGAGGACTTTGGTCTGTTCCACTTGCTGTGATCGCTAGCCAGTGTTACTGCAGAGCCGCCAAGCCTTTCAAGTGCATCCTGCTTTGCAGTCCAGTTGATCCAATATGCTTAAAGGACTTTTGCCATTTGTAAATAGTTTTAATTGTAAATAAAACTATTTCCTTAAAGAGTTCTGGTGGTCTCATACTCCAAACAGAACATAAACTGAACTGGAGAAAGTTATTTCTGAATCTCCCAGTTCCACATTTCATTGACATATTTTCTGATTCATCATAGTCATTTTTTTAAAAAAAAATTCTTATCTTTCAGGGTGAAGCCGAACTTGAGTGATGATTTTCAAATGAACACATGCTGTTGGACTTTTGAAAATAGGGAATAAGCAGTTTCTCTACTAGAATGGAGGGGCATGGTGGCTCAGTGGGTAAGACGCCAGGCTGGTCAATCGGAATATCGCAAGTTCAGAGGTTCGAGACCCTAGTCCTGTGTGACGGAGTGAGCTCCCGCACTTGCCCCAGCTCCTGCCAACCTAGTAATTCGAAAGCATGCAAATGCAAGTAGATGAATAGGTACCACTTCCGTGGGATGGTAACAGCGTTCCGTGTGCATCATGCCAGCCACATGACTGTGGAAGTGTCTTCGGACAATGCTGGCTCTTCAGCTAACAAACGGAGATGAGCACCGGCCCCTAGAGTCGGACACGACTGCACAAATGTGCAGGGGGAACCTTTACCTTTACCTACTAGAATGGACAATAATTGCTCCTTTACATCTATGGCATGAGTAGTGATAGTGCCACTGACTTCAAAGTTGCCATACCGATGTGGGAATTAGCATTACATCCCACCTGTTTACAGCTGGAAGTCCCACGTCCCAGACATGAGAGCCCACATAGTAGAATTTGTCTTCTTCCTTTAAAAAAAATATAGTGTGAGTATGTATGTGTATGTGCGTGTATGTGTGTGTGTGTGTGTGTGTGTGTGTGTGTGTATAAAGCATTTGGGCCAGTCACTTTCTCTCAGTGTGTTAGATTATGGTCCACAACCTTTAATGAAGAGGCCTTTGTCCTGCAGTGGATTGAGAATTCATTCAGGTTTTATAAATATGTATATCTATAAAATGTTTGTGCCAGGTAACAAAACCATAGCATTTGCATTGTCATCTGGCTAATTTTCCCCTCGCCAAATATCTGCCTTAGCATTACATATAAAATAAATTATAAAGGGTGCATATATTGTCATGAGTAGATGACTATAAACGAGAAACAACCAATTCTTTTTGTCTTCTTGGAAGGATGCCCTGCTTCATATGCAAATTACATACCTACCCAGAATGTCTTCCATTACAGTACATTTCCTCGAAGACAGCTAAAAGATAAGGTTCCAACATTAACAGGTTGTTCCAGAGAGACTAGATTTTGATGAGTTAGCTAGGCTTTGCTGTGATTTCCATAGGCAATTGATAATTTGTTTGTCAGAGATTCCACCCCCACCCTCTTCTCTAAGTGCAACAATAGCATTGATCTTCCTGGTCAGCCGAATAAAGACTATCTGCATTAATCTGATTTAATGGGGATTTAGCTGGCATGAGTACAAACCTGTTGCTGTTCTAATTTCGTTTCAGAAATACACTGCTGCTGTTTAAATACCACTATTTCATTTCAATACACAATCCAAGCTGTTTTAGTTTATTTATTTATTAATTCAATTGATATAGCTGCCCATCACACATATGTGACTCTGGGTGGCTCACAACAGTTAAAATAGCATCAAAGAACAATAAGCAAAATACAAATAAAAATACTTCCCCAGTTTTGATTCCCCCAGCCTCTGAACAACTACAGTCTCATCCTGGATGGTGTTATCCTTGGAATTTGAGTGAACCAGAATCCAACAAAAGCCAGAAAACATTTCAAAACTCATTGCAAGTCCCGAGTCATTTCAGTGTTTGAGCTGTAATAAAGTGCCCAATATGTTGTATCTTGAAACTGAAAGATTACAAGAGGGATGGACAATTTTTTGACAGCCGAGGAATATATGTAACATTTTGGGCCTGCCTGAAGACCAGAGTTGATGGTTTGATGATGCAAAATTGGTAAGGCCCAGCATTTTTAGTGTAGGGAAGGAATTCAGGATTTTTCTTTTTAAAGATATGCCTATGTTAAAGCTTGAAAGCCAGTTTGGTGTAGTGGTGAAGGCACCAGGCTAGAAACTGGGAGACTGTGAGTTCTAGTCTCACCTTAGGCACAAAGCCAGCTGGGTGACCTTGGGCCAGTCCCTCCCTCTCAGCCCTAGGAAGAAGACAATGGCAGTTGCCAGGAGTCAATGCTGACTCAAAGGCATACACACATATGTTAAAACATATATATGACCACGTTTTCAGAATGGATTCACATATACTGTTAAGCCACACTGTAGTTTGTTTGGCTTAGCTTTGCAAGTTGTATGAACTCAGACATTGTGCTTGTAAACCATTGTTTATGTGTCTTAGGTTTCTGATACTATTCCAGCATTAAAAGTGTAGAATTGTTGTAAGTCTATTCCCTTTTGATTTATGTTTGTTTGTCTGTCTGTCTTCAAGGGCAGCCCCTTGTTGTTTTTAATAGATAAAAAAAACTTTTGACATTTTCATTTGCAACTTCACCTAATGAAGTCTAATGTTTCTATGGGGGTGTGAACCACCCAAGATCCATTCTGCATCACCAGTTTGATCTGACCAGTTGTCAGTTCAAGTAGAATTATTGGTTTGAAGTGGTTTTATTCAGAATCCCAATCAAATTGATTCAGTTCAAATCAGTTCAGAAAAAAAGCATCTTTTTATCAGATGCATTTATTTTTCTATGAAGATTTGTGACCTAAGAAAGACAAGCCCCAGCAGACTCATTTATGTGTCTGTGCCATGACATAATCCCTTCTTTTTTTTATAGCAGAGCTGGAATTTGTGGTGGATTTGACTTATAGCTTAGCATTGTTCCACTGTTTTCCACTGCCAAATAGATCAACCATTGAACTTAATACATAGCAGTCAAATTCCCCAGTGATCAAGTTAAGATGGTAGTTCGGGTAGCCTGCAGCTGGATCTCCTTTTTTTCTGTTTTCATTTAAGTAGTCTACCCTTTTCCTACATGTGAAGGAAGTTACCATAGCACTCTTATTTTAAATTGGCAAAGTTATGACCAGATGACATAGCAGTTGAAACAAAGTACTTGGCATAGAATACAACATGTGCAGCATTTTCGGCCAAAGCTACTTAAAAAATAGGAGAGTTGGGATCTCTAACTGTGTTGGTGGAATAATCATTCCTTGTATCGACACACACACATACACTCTCTCTCTCTCACACACACACACTTTTTTTAGTGTCACTGTGCAGACGGACAGTAATATTAAAGAGAGTTGAAAAGTTACTCTCTTTGGTGCCTGCTTCATAAAATATAAACATTTCAGAATAGCAATTGACATCCCTGTACGTTGAAATCAGTGAAAAATAAAACAAACAGAGATTACAACCCCCCATTGTGCCTGTTTGTCCTCAGAAATATGGGAATTATATTTGCAAAGGCTGCTACAGGATTATGGGGGATATAAACATGCTTGCAGGCAGGGGTGGAAATGGACAAAGCTTAGAAACAGGAGAGGGAGGAGGAAGGCAGCAGAAAACAGTGAAAATGGGAGCTTTGGGGGGATGTTAAAAAGGAAATGTCCAATTCACAGGATTCTCTGCTGAAATTTTGATTCCTTTATGCCCCTTAAGACATTTAACCCTGTGAGCTTCTGTAATGTCCTGTTTAAAATTGTAACAGCAACATTCAGATGATATTTTTGATGACAGAAACAACCGCATTATATAAACAACAACAACAACAAAAAACCCTTACACAAATCAGATAGTTTTATCTGGTTTTCCTGGATATTGGGATTTGTACAGCGCACTGAAGATATTCTCTGTGCTGATTTGGCCATAAGATAAGAGACAGAACATGGGTTCCAACCTGTGATTATGGCAGTGGAGCTTTATAGCCTATCAGCATTGGAGTAAGAGGCTCCCACATATCATCTGACCTACTGTATTATAAGGAATAACTTTTATAAAGGATAGGGTGTCTGTATGTACAATAGAATGGTGCAGGGCTTTGGAATCAGTTCCAGAAAGATGCTTCTGAGTGTTTTGTTGTTGTTCAGTCGTTTAGTCGTGTCCGACTCTTTGTGACCTCATGGACCATAGCACGCCAGGCCTTCCTGTCCTCCACTGTCACCCGGAGTTTACTCAAATTCATGTTCGTTACATCGGTGATGCTATCTAACCATCTCATCCTCTGCCATCCCCTTCTCCTTTTGCCTTCAGTCTTTCCCAGCATCAGGGTCTTTTCCAGTGAGTCCTCTCTTCGCATTAGGTGGCCAAAGTATTTGAGCTTCAGCTTCAGCATCTGTCCTTCCAATGAGCAGTCAGGGTTGATTTCCTTTAGGATTGACTGATTTGACCTCCTTGCAGTCCAAGAGACTCTTAAGAGTCTTCTCCAGCACCACAGTTCGAAAGCATCAATTCTTCGGCGCTCAGCCTTCCTTATGGTCCAACTCTCACAGCCGTACATTACTACTGGGAAAACCATAGCTTTAACTATACGTACCTTTGTTGGCAAGGTGATGTCTCTGCTTTTTAATATGCTGTCTAGGTTTACCATAGCTTTCCTCCCAAGGAGCAAGCGTCTTTTAATTTCATGGCTGCAGTCACCGTCTGCGGTGATCTTGGAGCCCAAGAAAATAAAATCTGTCACTGCTTCCATTTCTTCCCCTTCTATTTGCCAGGAGGTGATGGGACCAGATGCCATGATCTGAGTTTTTTTAATGTTGAGTTTCAAGCCAGCTTTTGCACTCTCCTCTTTCACCCTCATCAAGAGGCTCTTTAGTTCCTCTTCACTTTCTGCCATTAGGGTGGTATCGTCTGCATATCTGAGGTTGTTGATATTTCTCCCGGCAATCTTAACTCCGGCTTGTGATTCATCCAGCCCGGCATTTCTCATGATGTACTCTGCATATAAGTTAAATAAGCAGGGTGATAATATACAGCCTTGTCGTACTCCTTTCCCAATTTTGAACCAGTCGGTTGTTCCATGTCCGGTTCTAACTGTTGCTTCTTGACCCGCATACAGGTTTCTCAGGAGACAGGTAAGGTGGTCTGGTACTCCCATCTCTTTAAGAATTTGCCACAGTTTGTTGTGATCCACACAATCAAAGGCTTTAGCGTAGTCAATGAAGCAGAAGTAGATGTTTTTCTGGAACTCTCTTGCTTTTTCCATGATCCAGTGAATGTTGGCAATCTGATCTCTAGTTCCTCTGCCTCTTCGAAACCCAGCTTGCACTTCTGGTAGTTCTCGGTTCACATACTGCTGAAGCTTAGCTTGTAGGATTTTGAGCATAACCTTGCTAGCATGTGAAATGAGCGCAATTGTACGGTAGTTTGAACATTCTTTGGCATTGCCCTTCTTTGGAATTGGAACGTAAACTGACCTTTTCCAATCCTGTGGCCACTGTTGAGTTTTCCAAATTTGTTGGCATATTGAGTGCAGCACTTTAACAGCATCATCTTTTAGGATTTTAAATAGCTCAGCTGGGATACTGTCTTCTCCACTAGCTTTGTTGTTAGTAATGCTTCCTAAGGCCCACTTGACTTCACTCTCTAGGATGTCCGGCTCAAGGTCAGTGACCACACCATCGTATTTATCAGGGATATTAAGATCTTTCTTGTATAGTTCTTCTGTATATTCTTGCCACCTCTTCTTAATCTCTTCTGCTTCTGTTAGGTCCCTGCCTTTTTTGTCCTTTATCATGCCCATCTTTGCACAAAACGTTCCCTTGAGATCTCCGATTTTCTTGAAGAGATCTCTAGTCTTCCCAATTCTATTGTTTTCCTCGATTTCTTTGCATTGTTCATTTAAGAAGGCCTTCTTATCTCTCCTTGCTATTCTTTGGAAATCTGCATTCAGTTGGTTATATCTTTCCCTTTCTCCCTTGCCTTTTGCTTCCCTTCTTTCCTCAGCTATTTGTAAAGCTTCATCAGTCAGCCACTTTGCTTTCTTGCATTTCTTTTTCTTTGGGATGGTTTTAGTTGCTGCCTCCTGTACAATGTTACGAACCTCCATCCATAGTTCTTCAGGCACTCTGTCTACCAGATCTAATCCTTTAAATCTATTCCTCACCTCCACTGTATATTCATAAGGGATATGATTTAGGTCATACCTGAGTAGTCTAGTGGTTTTCCCTACGTTCTTCAATTTAAGCCTAAATTTTGCGATAAGAAGCTCATGATCTGAGCCACAGTCAGCTCCAGGTCTTGTTTTTGATGATTGTATAGAGCTTCTCCATCTTTGGCTGCAAAGTATATAATCAATCTGATTTCGGTATTGACCATCTGGTGATGTCCATGTGTAGAGTCGTCTCTTGTGTTGTTGGAAAAGAGTGTTTGCTATGACCAGCTTGTTCTCTTGACAAAACTCTATTAGCCTTTGCCCTGCTTCATTTTGTACTCCGAGGCCGAACTTGCCTGTTATTCCGGTTATTTTTTGACTTCCTACTTTAGCATTCCAGTCCCCTATGATGAAAAGGACATCTTTTTTTTTTGGTGTTAGTTCTAGAAGGTGTTGTAGGTCTTCATAGAACCGGTCAACTTCAGCTTCTTCGGCATCAGTGGTTGGGGCATAGACTTGGATTACTGTGATGTTGAATGGTTTGCCTTGGATTCGAACTGAAAGCATTCTGTCGTTTTTGAGGTTGTACCCCAGTACTGCCTTTCCCACTCTTTTATTGACTATGAGAGCTACTCTATTTCTTCTAAGGGATTCTTGCCCACAGTAGTATATATAATGGTCTCCTGAATTAAATTCACCCATTCCTGTCCATTTTAGTTCGCTGATTCCCAAGATGTCGATGTTCAATCTTGTCATCTCATGTTTGACCACATCCAGCTTACCTTGATTCATTGATCTTACATTCCAGGTTCCTATGCAATATTGTTCTTTACAGCATCGGACTTTCCTTCCACTTCCAGACACATCCACAACTGAGCGTCCTTTCGGCTTTGGCCCAGCCGCTTCACTCTTTCTGGAGCTACTCGGAATTGCCCTCCACTCTTCTCCAGTAGCATATTGGACACCTTCCGACCTGAGGGGCTCATCTTCCGGCGTCATATCTTTTAGCCTTTTGATACTGTCCATGGGTTTTCTTGGCAAGGATACTGGAGTGGTTTGCCATTTCCTCCTCCAGTGGACCACGTTTTGTCAGAACTCTCCGTCATGACCTGTCCGTCTTGACCTGACTTCATTGAGTTACGCAAGCCCCTTTGCCACGACAAGGCAGTGATCCATGAAGGGGCTTCTGAGTGTACAGGGCTGCAAACACAAGACCTAGCTGTGACTCTTTAAAGCTGTCACATCTTTTCTCTGCAGAAAAACTGCAGCTATACAATTAATTCCACTACATTCTTTGAAAAGTGAGTGGCCCACCTTAGTGGCTGATGATGGACTAGAGCATGGGGCACCCTAGTCCTAGTCTAACACCCTTAACCACTACATCACACCGGCTTTCCATAGCTGTATCTTCTCTAGCGTATAAATTTCCTCCTTTACATAGCTGGCTGCACTCTGAGTTGCCTTAACTCGCCCCTGTGATCGAGAAAGAAGCTTCACCACCCATTAGTCCTACCAGTGAGTTGGAGAGAGAAGGAAATTGAAGCCAAATGCAGGGCAAATTTAATTTGCTGAATGAGTAGCTATGCAGTTGCTGTAACATGCTTCAGCCAGCAATGGCTTGGCATAGCTGGAATGCTGCACTGACAGCAGGGCACACAGCTCATCTTCCTGCTGGAATATAGTAACTTTGGGGTGTGTTATTTTAATTATTGGGGGGCTGGCAACTGTTCTTCATAAGTGGTGGGTGTGTTGGAAAGGAGAGGCATTTGGGCAGCTATAGAATAAACTTGGCAAGAGATGGGATGCTTGATAATGCCAGTCTGCCCATAGGAGCTCAACTCTTCTCTAAGTGATGCCACCTCTGGATATAAAGGTGTGAGAGATAGAAAATGTGACTATTACAAAAACAAGGGACAGGTGCAAATTGGCTGCCTCCCCCCCCCCCCAAAAGGGTTGGGTTGACTGTTACTAACTAACTAAGAGTTACAAACGCTTTAAATATTTCTCTTCTTAAGTTTGCTCTTGAAACATAGCAGTCTCTCAATTCTTTGATTGTGGCCTCCTAACTTTCCTTCGATAATTACTTATCAGGAGTTCTTGGATTCTTGTGAGTTTACCTAATTGCCTACAGTTCTGCCTGCTGGGTGAAGCCTTTACTTGCAATGGTTAGTAATCACCAATCTATTCTCTGTTGGTCTGCCTTAATGTAACCTCCCCCCTGCCCTCTTTTTTTTTTCTTCAAAGCCAGGACATAAGACTCAACCTGGGCAAAACAAGAGCTCAGAAGGACAATGGGACCGACAAGTCGGTAGGACTACAGAGTGATTAAGAACTGGGGGGGGGTGTAACTAAAGAACTGTGCTTAAGGAAATAGTAGAAGTCAGAGGAAAAGAATAACCTGGAATTGGAAAATAAATGTGAACCAGAACTGGAGAAGAAATAAGGAGGTGGAAGCAGAAAGATTCAGAAGGATGTGGCTGCCCAAGAAACCGGCTCTGTATTCCTTCCATCTGGGGTATATGATGGGCAGTTTGACTGGATGGAGTCAGTCTAGTACCAGATGGTCCTTCCTGAGAAACTCTCTCCTGCTATTGCCATTAAGAGGCACTGCCCCCAAATCCAGCAGCTCCTGAGAGATAATGAACTCCTAAGATCAATTATCAATTCAGTGAAGAAGTACTTCCTTTTTTCCTGAATGTACTGGCAGTCCCGGTCACCGAATTTTACTACCACACAAACAAGTGATGATGTCATTCTCTTTCATTCTTGTCTTTGATTTTTAACTATAACTTAAATAAGAATGAAAACTGCTTTGGTTGGAATGTCAAGTGAAGCACATAAACTACATTATTTTTTACGTAATGCTTTTCTTCTGAACAGTTATACGGAGAAGGCAGAATATGTAACATTTCTTAATTGTTGTAGTAGTAAATAGCATATTTTCCTCCTATCATTCTAGTTCTTATGTACAGGTAGTCCTCACTTAACGACCGTTCTTTTAACGATGGTTTGGAGATACGGCGGGGCTAAAAAAGTTACTTATGACCTGTCCTCGAAGTTACAACTGTGACACTGCCCCTGTGGTCACGTGATTGTGATTTGGGAACTTGGCAACTGGCTCATATTTATGACTGTTTGCAGCATCCCGCGGTCACGTGATCATGATTTCTGACCTTCCCTGCCAGCTTCTGACCCGAAAAATCAATTGGAAACAATTGATTCACTTTACGACCATCACAATTTGCTTTACGGCCACTGTGACTCAGTTTATGACTGCCGCAAAAATGGTGGTAAAATTGGGTCTGGTCACGTGGTGCCTTGCTTAATGACCACATCACTTAGCAACCAAAATTCTGGTCCCTATTGTGGTCATTAAGCGAGGACTACCTGTATGGATAATCTGACTTTGTGTACCCATCCAAGTTAAAAAATGTAGTTCAAGTGGCTTATCCAGATTGGTAAAGGAAATATGGGGCAAAAGTAGATTTGGATGATCATGTTGTTACTTACTTTTTTAGCTGTTGGTTCTATAGTTCTTTTTTTACCACACTAATTTCAGCTTTCCCCTTGATGTTTTTTTCATGTTCTCATCCCTGCTTTTTGGGTGCAGGGGGAACTTATAAGAACCTGCATGAGATGATTCCTTTCTCTTTCTTTTAGTTAAAGGAAAAGTGTGGCTACTCACATTCAATGTGCCATCTTGATTTAGCAGATTTCATAGGGGCTCAGCTGTAAAAGGAAGCTTTGGAATTGTAAGAAAATCTTTCAATAAGAACCCCCCCCCCCATTTCCTCCTGCAACAGTTGATGGATTTTTTTTTCCTGCCCAACCCCTGAGAATGGCCGAAGAGAAAATTAAGCCAGTGCTAATACAAAGAAAAGGATTTTCTCTTTATCACTGTGTGAGGTAGGTTAGAGCTAAGGGCAAGCTAGCAACACTTAAGTTGTAGTGTGGATTTCAAATTAGATAATAGAAACATAGCAAGATTCCTTTACCTTCAGCTCAGTCTACTATTTTATTTGGCCCACTGAAGTCTACTCCGATTAGCAATGACCCTCCCATGTTCTGAGTCAGATGAAGTGTGTGTGTGTGTGTATCTTTGGGTATGTGTGTCTGTATGAGTAAATAACATTTATCTTGATTGGCTTAGCTGGAGGTACTCAGAATAGGCCGAGTACCTTATGCATTCTGAGTATAGCTTGTTCATACAATACACCAAGCTAAACAGTTCCTTGCAAAAACCCTAGACCTTCTGGTTTGTAAACCAGGCTTTGTGGCTTAATGTACTGTAAACCATGGTTAAACAAACCATACTTTAGCATGTTATGTGAATGCAACCAGAGGGCTCTATGAACACAGACCTATACTTAACACCGTTTTCAAATTATTGTTGTACTAATTTGATTTAGTGAAGCTTTGATTATTTGATGTGTGGAATCAATTCATGGAATTCAGACAACAAGGTAATTTGATGTATTGACTTGGATTGAACAATCTAATTTGATTCATATAATATAAAAAAAAACATTCACACATGTACAGTTGACCTTCCAATAGAAGACAATATATGTAGCTCAGGGTTGAATTTCATGCTCTCTGAGTTTGGTTGTTTGTTTGCAGACATTTCATTACCTGACTAGGTAACATCATCAGTGCTAGTGAGTGTAGGGTTTGCTCCCTGTTTATATACAGTAGCTTGCCCTGCTAGTGTTGGTGGGCGTGTGGTTTTCTCCTAGGTATTTCCTTGATTAGGGTATTGTTTTCTGCTTGATTGTTTGCCTGGTGTTAATCCCTGCTTATCTGGGTGTTGTCTGCTGGAGGGGATATGTCCTGTTCTTTTTGTTTCCTTCTTAGCTTTTTTGTTGTCTCCTTTGAATGGTGCGTAAATGCGGTTTATCTCTATGTGTCTATTGATGGCTGATTTGTTTGAATGCCAAGCTTCCAGGAATTCCCTAGCATTTTTTGGATTTGGCTTGGTCTAGGATGCTCACAGTTTCCCAGTTGAAACTATGGTTGAGTCTGTCCATGTATTGTGAGATTAAGGAGTTTTCATCGTGTCTTCTGACTGCTAATTGGTTTTCATGGATGTGCTCTGCTAGTCTTCTGCCTGTCTGTCCTACACAGTGGCTGTTACAGTCCTTACACTGTATGTTGTAGATGACTCCTGTTTTCTCTTCTTGGCTACTGGGTATTTTGGTTTACTTAAGATGTTTTGGAGGGCTTTAGTTGGTTTGTGAACTACAGTGATGCTGTGTGGTTGTAATAATCTGTTGGTTGTTTCTAAGATGTTTTTGATGTATGGTAGTGTTATCCTTTTCATAGCTTGTGTTGGTTGTGCTGTAGTGGGCTGAGTGGTCAGACTGTTACAAAGGCCAAATAATAATTTCCCTGTCGGCTGTATCCAGAAAAAGGTGATATTTGCTCTACTACCTCAAAGTGCTCCATTTCACTCTGGATTGTTAAATAAAGTTTTCCAAATAACTTAAATACACTAACTTACCACCACCTTTTCCATGTTGTAGTGGTGTTCATAAAGGTGGATATTACTGTAAAAGATGGAACGGGTAATGTTTAACCCTTAACCATGACTCAGTTCATGCAATTATGACAATTAACACTGGGTACTTTCAGGGATATCATTAGCTATGCTTTCAGTGCCAAGTAGAGAACGAAGAGCAAGTTCTCAGGCTTCTAAATTAATCAGTGTCATCAGTTATGCTGGTTTAATGATTGCTTGACAATGAAGAGTATTAATTAGCAGAGAGTCCTACCAATCTTTTTCTATCTATAAGACTCACAAATCATGAAAAAGATCAGTGCAAGGACATCTAAAGTATCCTTAGGAAATATGAATCAACATGACTTTTCCTCCTCTTCAGAGAGGTTAGATAAGCTGGAACCTCCATATTCATTTTTGTAATTAACTTTAGGTGAAATTCGTCGGCAATATCATTTGAGAACTAACATTGAAGGTAAACTCCAGGTTGGCTGTTTGCTTGGGTAATTGGTGAGCTGACCATGGTCCTGGCCTCAAGCAATTTATCTTGATACAGTATCTTACTGGGCTTCTCTGTTTGAGTTACAGCCTAGTATGGGATGCGTCTTTTACTTTCTTATTTTATGCCCCCCATCATTGTTATTTTATTATTTATTCATCCTATTTCAACCCCAGTTTTCCAGTTGTTCACAAAAGTCCATGGAGTTCTACCCCTTCAAGCAATTTCATAGATTAAGTGGTTAAGAGGAAAAGAGAAGGTGAAGGGCCAAGTGCTCCGTAAACTTGTCCCCCGGTTGGGGGAGATGGGCGGTAATACAGATTAATAATAAATAAATAAATAAACAAACTTGGATCCCCAGAACAGATTGTTGTGTGGTGGAAGTAAATTCTGGAATATATTAAGAGTATATGAACACAGACCCTAGAGAACATTGTCTTGCTTTCATTACTATTTTCCCATCACCCAGTTAATATCTGAATAAAAGCTGTTATTTTATGAGTGCTGGAACTATTCATCTCCAAGCATTAAGACTTGAAAAATATCTCTTTTTGGCAGAGAGCACAGCAAAATAGTTTGGTTTGTTCATCCCCTTCCCAATTCCTATTTAATGTATTTTGTTTTCCTCTTTGCATTTGCAATTTGGCATTGCAAAGGTGGCAATTTTGAGGAAGCTACAAGGGCAGCTGGTAAATGCAGTAATGGGCTTTGATGGGATTAGAGATGGTACTAGACATCGGAGATCAAAGCTTCAAAGTATGAATAGGTTCAAGAGAGCACATTGAGTCATCCAGACTACATAAATTAAGTTAAGCACAAACTGGGAAAGTGTTAAGTTAGCAGTTGTAGTTACAAAACTACAAGCTGGAAATGAAAGCCACTTTTTGCAGATTTAATCCTTGTTTTTCAGCATTCAAGACAAACTATATTTATTATAAACACACACATATATATGTGGCTTCTGCACAACACTAAAAATACCTTACCCTTTGTATGCCTGTGTGTGTGAGAGAGAGAGAGAGGGATGGGAGAGGAAGAGAGAGAGAGAGAACTTCACTCCTGGGTGTTGCCGGTGGGGAGGGCATTTCAGAGAGATATTACTGGAATAGTAGTGTTTGCCCTAATTGGCCAAGAATTCATTGTGAAATGCCAGGAAAAGATTTATTTCCCAATGCAGTCTCTCCAGGTACTAATTCTTCTGTAGTTCTGGATAATGGCTCTTGCACACAATCACCCAGAAACCCTAATCAAATCTGGGGCTATAATTGGGTGGAAGGGATTTTAAAAATCATTAAAGCTATATTCAGGGAGGAGAATAAAAATGGACACCCATCCTTTCCCCCCCCCCTTTGCTCCCTTACTTCCCAAAGATTGAGTGATTCATTTTGCATTTAACCATCATCCCACACCATGACTTATTATGTATCTGTAATTGTATTCAAAATAGTAGAATCCCAAAGGGAGATTTATTCAGAATCCATAACTTGGATCCTCCTAATCTAATGGATTTCTTTCTGGCAAGCATAAACCAGAAGCTTTCAAAAACAGTCTTGCAAGTTGTGGTTTTTGACATCAAGAAAATGCTTAAACTTTCCTCATTCCTATTTCTATAGCTTCCAGTCACATGCCACAGATACCTTTACCAATATGGCACATGAGTAGGAAAACATCCTTAGAATGTAAAACACTGGGCCAGATCATTGGCCGAGATAGTTCAGAATTGCCAATGATGACTAGCATCAACTTTCTGGTGTTTCAATTCTTGCCTAGACAAATGTGGTATCTTTTTGCAAGCTACTTATGTCTTCTACCACTAAAACATAGCACTTTCAAATGCAATGATCTCTTGATGGCCTATGTAATTTCTCTTAGTGATGGTGAGGAATCTCTAAATGTACAAAACTAGCTGGTGTAGAACCTTCTCTTCCTTGACACTTGAGTTTTGTAAATATGCTTATACTAGTTTAGATGTATTGGTTATTCCTCTGGGGCTTTGGTCTTTCTAGTACTATAGTACAAAAGTCTAATTCAAAAATTCTGAGTTCAGCATACAGTATCTGCCACTGATACTGCAACCACATGGACATGAACCATCCATTGCCTTTTCTCATGTACTTTTGCCAAATTATACAGCCACTTAGGATGTTACTCCCTCCAGACTATGGAGAGGAATGGAATAGTCATGGATGATTAGCATGTGGACAAAAGCATCCACAGTAAAGCAATGGGATGTGAGTGACAAAATGTGGGTTGCAATGTTGTGGTACAAATTCTGCCCTTTATGTACTCTCATGCAACATCATAATACAAGGACAAAAGGGCAAAGCTTTCATTGTGTTGTTGCAATGGACTTTTCATCATTTTGATATCATTGTGGTGAGACATGGATGCTTATGCCCTAAAGCAGGGGTGGGGAACCTTTTTTCTGCCAAGGGCCATTTGGATATTTATAACCGGGGACTGGGGGGGTGGGGGCCGGAGTTTGCAGGTGGGAGCCAATCACAAGCACTGGGGGCGGGGTTTGCGGGCGGGAGCCCCGCGGGCCTTAGGCGAGAGCCCCGCGGGCCTTATACAGCCCACGGGCCTGACATTGCCCACCCCTGCCCTAAATGGAAGATATGTTATAAAGTTTCATGACTGCATAGAGCCCCAGCTATAGAGCTGACTATATTAACTGATAAAGCAGGAACAAACAAAAAAAAAGGGGGGGGAAGGATGCTATTAGCACATGATATGATTGACATAATGGTGAACGGGTGTTTCCAAATTCTGTTGTTTTATTGATCTTTTTCTCCAAGAATGCAGGCCTAAGTTGTTCATGCAACTGTTTGTTAAACAAAGTTGAGGTATTATGTATTGTTCCAGTTCCATCTTGGCTCATTCTACAGATCCTGATAGTGTGAGATGTGACAGCTGAAATATGTGGCAATATATCCTAAACTTCATAACTCCAGAATTCTAGCCATCCTCCAGGATATTCCATTTCAATGTGCGCTATTTGTTCCCTATAGCATGCTGCTCCCTTCCACCTAACATTCAATATTCTTTGGATATTGAGCATGTTAAGAAGGATAGGGTTGTTAGAAATAGTCACATAACTATTTATGCACCAGGATGGCCTATCAAGTAACTGTACCTTTGAATTAATCTCAATGGGTCATCAGTGATAATATCTTGTCTCCTAATATCTTTTTAATTGCCTTCAATTTTTCCAAGCATTATTATCTTTTCCAATGAGTCTTGCTTTCAAAAATTACATAATCAAGATATTTATACTTTAGCTTCATCATTAGTGCTTCCAGTGAGTAGTCTGCTTTTACTACATCTAGTATTGAATGGTTTGTTCTTCTTATCATCCAAGGTATTTTCAACATTTTTATCCAGCAGCGTGATTGCAGCTGACATACATTTCTACAGTTTTTATAGGATATTGGATAATATAGTAGATGAAACAGGAAAATTACATATTGTTATAAATCATGGCTCTGACATGGAGCACAATGAGTAAAGTTTCAATCAGATCATGAATTTAAAATACTACCAGGCCAGCGTTGCGTATGAATGCTAGTATTTCATCCACTCTCTTTGGTTTCTACAGAAGGACAGACAATGACCTACAGCTTTAGAACTGAGAGCAAATCAGTGAAGGAGCTATTTTTTTGCTGCCCCAGTTTCCTTTGAGAAGTTGTTGAGTGTCCCCCCCATCCCTGATCTCTTCTTTAGGTCATAAATGAAGAGGAGAGAGTGAAATAGCTCTCCAGCAGTATTTGCACTCTTGCAAATCTAAATGTACATATCAGCTTTCACAATTCACTGGACATTCACTTGCAAGATTTGTTTAATTTAACTAATAACTATCTTGAAGTAGAGCATTTCCCTTTTTTCCCCTATTTCATTATTTTCAAAATCCAGGGAAGTACGTATTCCAGTTTCTATAGGAAATGGGTTATATGCAACCATAGCTATATTTACAACTAGGAGCAGTAGACTGATGTATATTTGCTCTCCAACATACATTCACAACCCATGGGTGGATGTGACCCTCAGAAGTCTTCACTTTGCCTGCTGCTGATGCCACCACCTGTAACGGGATGTGAGAATAACCTTGAGGAACAGGAGGAAGAGCCACAACCAAGACAATGGTCAGGTAAACAAACTCTGAGTCCAAAGCAGAAATGGAAATGTCTCAGAGGCGCTTTCAGATTTGCAAGATTCTGTTACGGTAACCTTATAATAAGAGTAGTATTAGTATTTATAACTTTGGTTTCCTAGTCTGGCCTACCTTGAAAGGTTGACATCAATCGAGACTTGCAAGATTGATTAAGGTTACAGTAACAGAATCTTGCAAGTCTGAAAGTGCCTCCCCCCTGCCTGCCCTTATCTACAAGAGAACTAAGGAGGGTCTAGTCTGAGTCATTTTCTCAAATTGAATTTCTGCTTTGGACTCAGATTTCCTTTATCTGACTATTGTCTTGGTTACAGCTCTTCCTCCTGTTCCTCAAGGTTATTTTCACAACCCATTACACTACCACTGAATTTTCTATAGCTGCCTAAACAACTCGGATTATGATGCGTTGTGGCCCTGCTTGCCACCATTGTAATAATACCAAACCCAGCCTGCCAAAATGCTGAGTGGCTGAATGATTATGGTGCAAAAGTCAACAGTTGGGAACACTGGCCATTCCCATTCATCCCTTATAGCAATGAAGATGCCAATGGTTTTAAGACACTTACAGCATGAAGGACTGCATAATACTTTTTAAGAAATCCATTGCCCTAGGTCAGGGCTTTCCAAACTGTGTGTCGCGACACAGTACTGTGTCGCCTGGGGGCCCCAGGTGTGTTGCGAGACAACCTGGAAGCGCCAATGGTGCATTGCTGCCACCGCTGCGGCAGCGAGCCATCAGCATTTCCAGGTTGTCATGCGACACACCAGGATGCCACCGCCACCGCCACAGCACACAAAAACCCGAAAGCGCCACCACCGGCGCTTCCATGTTTTTGTGCGCAGCGGTAGCAGCGGCGCTTCCGGGCTTTTGAGCGTGCCAGACGTTGGTGTGTCGCCAACGACAAAAGTTTGGAAAGCCCTGTCCTAGGTAGTGGTGGCCACTGTCTTAGATAGCTTTGAAAAGGAAATTAAAAGTTCTAATAAAGAGGTCTGTCAACAGTGATAAGCCATGATAGTAACTGGTTTAATTATTAGATGAAAGATGGCCATGCTTGAGTTTCTTGACCCATTAATGTGCTCTTTCTGTTGATACCTTTATTAAATGGAAATGTGCTAGACATAAGCTGAGGATTGGGTCACACATGGCATTTTAGAGCCATGCCAAAATAGTTTTCAAAACAAGCTTTGTTAGTAATGACTGCAAAAATCTTCTCATATGTCTGTATTGTGAGGTAACATTGTGCACAGTAGCCAGAGTTAATTGGCCAACTTGGTTTATCTCTACATTGTGAGTTAGGGATGCTGAAGCATTTCATTTTAAAGCAGGCTGCCCAGACTAATGCACAGATCAGCTTGCAGTTATCTGCTGGATTTAGTTAGCTCTTTGTCCAATTTGGTGATGCAGTTCTCAGCTTTAAACAAAATGAAACAAAATGAAAAAAGGATTTTGAAGTAAGAGCCTTTCATAGAAAACACATCAATTGCATTTTTTGAAAAAACAAAACATATTTGAATATGATTTGTCTTGCTTTTGTAAATCACAGATTATTAAGGAAATGTATACAAATGCAGGGAAATCTGATATCAATCAGACACTAAGGCTACCAGATTTGGGCTGCAGTAGAATCCCAGGTAAGGATCAGGTAAAGGTAAAGGTAAAGGTACCCCCCGCACATTTGTGCAGTCGTGTCCGACTCTAGGGGCCGGTGCTCATCTCCGTTTGTTAGCCAAAGAGCCAGCGTTGTCCGAAGACGCTTCCACGGTCATGTGGCCGCATGACACACGCGGAACGCTGTTACCTACCCACCGAAGTGGTACCTATTAATCTACTTGCATTTGCATGCTTTCGAATTGCTAGGTTGGCAAGAGCTGGAGCTAGTAGTGCAGGAGCTCACTCTGCACGCAGGGCTAGGGATTCGAACCTCCGAACTTGCAATCTTCCGATCAACAAGCCTGGCGTCTTACCCGCTGAGCCACCACGCCCCTAAGGATCAGGACAGACCATAATTAAGAAAATTAGGATTAGGGTATGTAGGTAAGAAATCTAAGCTTTCACTTCATGCTGTGGTCTTGCTAATGCTGCCCAATTATTTGCCTCAGGATGAAATATCCATTGGTACAAACTAAACATCTTTCTTAGGTCCAATAGCATTTGCAGTTTGGTGTGTAGGGCTCATGGTTGTGGGCCAAAACGACTTTCCTTGTATATCTAGATTTTATCCTGATAACAACAATCATTTCCATTCCCAGAGCAGAGAAGAGAAGAGTGAAATAGATGAATACACAGTTCGTCTGATTAAAAGGCAGCTGCTTTAGGGCTGCCAGATCTGGTCTGCAAAAATCCACATGATCACTAGAGGCCAGGAAAGATTTCTCTGTATATCTTTGCTGCTAATTCATGGTTCGTAAACCATATCTGGTAGCCCTTTGAGAAACAGGTTTTCTGTAGGAGATGCAGCAATATGAAGAGCTAGGATGAATTTCTCCAAGCTGAGTCCCTCTACAAGTTGGGGGTTAAAACTTCCATCACCAATGACTACCGCGTATGCTCATTAAGATGGATGAAAGCTATAGGCCAAGCATCAGGTGGGATTCAGATTGGGAAAGCTGGGCTAAGGAAGTTACTTAACCATCTCCATCTTGCTGCATATTTACCAAAAGTACATTGATGGGTGTGTACATGCTGGATTTTAGGGACAGCTGTGGATTTCCTACTGCAGACATGAGCTGATAGGTAATTGCAGATGGCGGCTAATTTTGTAACATATAGAATGGGAAATAAGCTACTAACTAAACTAGATTAATTGGAATTCAACTCTGCCCTTAAATCATATGAACAGTTTAGGGAATATGTGCTGTTCCAAAAGCACAGCCCTATTTTCTTAGCTGTTAATTCCCATGGAATTCCATCAGGCCCTGACGAAGTAGCTTTTACTGTTGCCTCTTAGGCAGCTTGCTTTGCAACCCAATTTTAAAAGGGCCTTTTCTCCATGCCTCAAAAGCTAAGCAATTATTAACTACACATTCTTATCTATCTGGCTGTTTCACAAGCTCTGGTCTTAACTTCCCAGGGGCTCTACCAAACATGGTTAAATTCCTAAAAGCCCTTTGAGAGATGCGCCTTTGAGAGATGCGCTGAACAAGTGATGTCAGGAGTCTCACCAATTGTGGCAAGAATATGTCTAGATTTAATTGCTAAGGATTGTTTTTTCTCAGGTACAAAAGTAGCAAATCCCTGGAATCTGGTCAGGACCACAGCTGTTTATAGCAAACAGAAGCTGTTGCTTATCTCCTTGTAGCAACCTGCGTCCCAGAGATCAAGGCTTAATTAACTCACAGTTTATGGTGGCTGAAATTGTACAGACGTTGCAGAAAGAATAATAATAACAATAATAAAAACAATACCCCTGAAACAAAGAAGAGATAAAGGGGAGGGGGAAGGGATTAGGAAGCCTAGGAACAAAGCATGCCAGCTCCACAGAGAGATGAACATGGCCAGATCTCATTTCTCCAGGCAGCACAGAAAGGCATCTTGTCAGTTGCTGGGGAAGGAGGAGGCATTACTAGACAAGTCTTTGAAAAGAAATTCTCTTTTTCTTGCTCTTCTCTGAATGTGGATTGACTTGCCCGGTCACTTGAAGACTCCTGGGGGAACACTGTTTTTCCTCCAGACTAGATCAGAGAAGGCAAAGCAGAATAGCAAACTGTATCACAAAATTCTGAAAAGTTAAGATGTTACTGTGAAGCTTGATTCCAGTTGATACTAAGTTGGAAGGTGCAAACCAGATCAGTTTAGATTTCTCCTCTGATCTCTTAACTGAGGAGGGTCATGGATATGACAGTCCCAAGATCCACTGGCTTGAACGGGATGATGTCCAAGGTCATTTCCAACTCTTCCATTATATTATTCTATTGGCAGATTGTACCTAGGTCCTCACAATTTGGTTATATTTGATATAAAGATAGCAACAATTGATACAGAACTCAAAATGGAGATTTGATGGCTTACTCTGACTTCAGTACCATCTGGTCCATCTCTAAAACTTGAGATTCATCACCCTGAAACAACACATAAGGAGGAAAGGCAGGAAAAGGCAGCAAGAGCATTAGGAATTAGAAATCACTGCAGTTGATTTCTTTCTGAAATTTCTCCTCTGGGTTACATTTTGTTTAATCTCAGTGGAGCCATATGTTTTATTCCTAAACCTGATTCTTAATCCTAAAATTATGATTTTCGAATGCTAGTAGGTAGCACAGATTTATTTTGACTCTTGTTCTATGCAGCATATTTTTCTGCTGCCAAAAATAGAGAGGAATCTGTCTTTTTTAGTTCTAGCAAGCTATGTTTGGAGGTGTCTCCTTTCCTACTCAATGAGCACCATTGCTGCAGGGTGTTGGGCAAAGCAGTATTTTGAGCCAAAGCTACTGAGTCACTTAAACAAAGCTGAGAGTAAAACTATGGCAACCTTTCCTCATTCATCTCTTAGTTGCTCAGAGCAGGCAAGTCAATCACATATCTTGAAGCTTGTATCTAAAGCATTTAGCATTGATATGTAATCATAAGCCTGCCATGATAGACCAATTGAGTGACATGTCCAATTTTATTTTATTTTATTTCCAGCCTGGCAGAAGGTTTAAGATTATAATTAATATGTATTGTTCCTTAAAAGCTTTCTTCAGTGGCTGGTGGTTTCTCCCATTAGACTTTATAGTGCTACTGAATTTCTTCTTCTTTCTTCTCCAACTCTTCCTCCTCCTTTGCCTTTGGGAAGGCAAGAAAACTCTTACTTCAAATAAGAAAGCAGCAACATTATTGTGATGCTAATTGCTGAGAATACATACTGTATTTTTTCTTCATGTATGGACAAGGGCTGCAACAAAAAAGAAAACAATAGGCTTGGGACAATTAGTCCAGATTTGTGAGTGGCATGGTATGAAGAAAATGCAGCAGCTTCTTCTAGATAATTACAATTAATAAATAGATTAAGACGTGGCCTACTTCTTACCATAAACTATTTTTAAAATAGAGCAGAGACATCACATCACTGATAACAAAGGTCCGCATAGTTAAAGCAATGGTATTCCCCGTAGTAACCTATGGCTGTGAGAGCTGGACCATAAGGAAGGCTGAGTGAAGGAAGATAGATACTTTTGAACTGTGGTGTTGGAGGAAAATTCTGAGAGTGCCTTGGACTTCAAGAAGATCAAACCAGTCCATACTCCAGGAAATAAAGCCAGACTGCTCACTTGAGGGAATGATATTAAAGGCAAAACTGAAGTACTTTGGCCACATAATGAGAAGACAGGATACCCTGGAGAAGATGCTGATGCTAGGGAAAGTGGAAGGCAAAAGGAAGAGGGGCCGACCAAGGGCAAGATGGATGGATGATATTCTGGAGGTGACGAACTCGACCTTGGGGGAGCTGGGGATGGCGACGGCCGACAAGAAGTTCTGGCGTGGGCTGGTCCATGAAGTCACGAAGAGCCGGAAGCGACTGAACGAATAAACAACAACTTCTTACCAACTTCTCACAGTGATTGGATATCTGAATGGAGAATGAAGCACATTATTTTAGAAAATGAACTAATGTGGTTGTGCTTCCAGGCAAAGTTCTGCTACCCAATTATAAAGGTGATTCTATCCGTTCAACAACTCAGCTTTAAGATACATACAGTAGGTATAATGAGTGGTATCTTCCTGATAAAGGAAAAGCAGCAACTCAGTTGCTCTTCCAAACTCCAGAATATGCAAAACTTTTATTAGGAAGAACCAACTTTACAGGTAGGTCCTCGACTTACAACCATTCATTTAACGGTGGTCCGAAGTTACGACGGCCTCAGAATGGGTGCTTTACGGCCTGTAAAGCACTTCTGACTGTTGCAAAAGGATGCACCCCCCCCCGAAGTCACCTGATTGCATTTCGGGTGCTTGGCATCCAGCTCACAGTTACAACTGGTTGCAGCATCGTGCGGTCACATGATCACGTTTTGCAACTTATTTGCTGTTTTCCAGCAAAAAATGCCCATAGGGGAAGCTGGATTCACTTAACGACCACCAAAAAAAAAACGGCTCTAAAATTGGGTCCAGTCACATGGTGACTCAACTTATGACCGCAACAACTTATGAAGGAAATTCCGGTCCCAACTGTGGTCATAAGTCGAGGACTATCTTTAGGTTTAGGGTAGCTTAGCTGGGAATAGACCACTGTCAACATTCCTGGCAAAACAGCCCTCTAGCGTAGTTACAGATGCTTGACTAGATCATGCCTGCAGAGTGCTTCATTAAAGTAACCCCCTGTCTGTCTCATTCCTTCTCAGCACAATGTTGCAAATTTGTATAGCAAAAGCTTGTTGGTTCCAGGAAGAATGCAGCTTATACAAGACAAATTGGCTCTGTAGAAGAATTGGGATAGGTTCCGGTGCTAGGCTTGTTTTGCAACGTTATCCGTTCTGTCTCTGGTTTTTAGGACACCAGTATTTCCACAGCTGATTCTCCCTCCTCCTCCTTCCTTCCAGTGGCAGATTCTGTTGCTCTGGTTGATAGTATTGACAGCCTCTTTTATTCTGGCAGTTCCTCATCACTAGTTAGAAGCTGATGCTCCAAGGTCCATGGTGGCTTGAAATAAAGTTGAGATCCAGGCTGTGAATTATTCTAGGAGCAGCCCCAATCTCTCTCCACTATGATGGTGGTATTTCATATCAACAGCCTTGCAGCTGCAGGGCTGCTAACCTTGAACTTCAGAAGGATAATTATTTTGAAGGCACCAATTGCAACTCCGTAGCTAAGGCTTTATTGAGATTTGTGCTCAAAGCAGGTCTAAAATCCCCCAGCTTCACACTTTAATGATTGAATTCAGTCTCTGGATTTGGCACCGTGTCTGCACAGAGGAAAATTGATATCTGTGTGCTCCTCTCAGAGTTAAATTATTGACTAACTCCCCCCCCCCCTGCTCCTGAAGGATATATCTCAGAAAGCTCCTTGCCAAAACTCTATGACTTTGTTTCCTGCATTGCCCTGGGTTCTTTGATTTGGGTAGCCACAAATCAGAACAATCATCCCCTCTCAAAGAGAGCCACCAAAAACATTTCCTTAGATCTGAATCCTGACTGGTAGAAAGTTTCCACTCTGAAAGCAAATATGAAACATAGAAGGGTATGGTTGTGGCATGAAGACTTAGAAAGGTGAAGCAGGGGACTCCTGCCTCTGCTGTAATACGTAGCAGAAGGTAGAGCTTGTGACTTTAGAGGATGTCTAAGACCAAACTCATCCATTCTCAGCCTTGAAGCTCAATGGGTGTGCTGGCAATTCACTATATTAATCCTGATCCCAGGCTTATTGGGAGGGAAACACAGTACAAGCGATAATAAGAACATCTAATTATACATACATACATACATACATACATACATACATACATACATACATACATACATATTATTAAAGTTATGTTATGCTTTTCTCTAACACAGAGACCAAAAACAGAATAGAGGTAGTCCTCATTTAACAACCATTCATTTAGTGATGAATGGTTTGATGGTGCTGGAAAAAATGACTTACAACTGGTCCTCACACTTATGACTGTCACAGTGACATGATCACAATTTGGGCACTTGGCAACCAGTTTGCATTCATGACCGTCACAGCATCCCGTGGTCATGTGATCGCCATTTTCGACTTTCCCGGCTGGCTTCTGGCAAGCAAAATCAATGGGGAATCACGTGATTCGCTTAACAACCACATGATTCGCTTAACATCCACAGTGATTTGCTTAATGACCGCCGTAAAAAAGGTGGTGAAATCGGGTTGGATTCGCTTCATGACCGTTTCAATTAGCAACTAAAATTCCGGTCCAAATTGTGGTAGTTAAGCAAGGACTACCTGTAGAAGCCCATGGAAGAAATTACACTTTTAAGATACATCTTAAATTTAACCACCAAGAGTCCCTCTTTTTGGGGGAGATGGGCGGTGGCAAGATTTGAAAAATAAATAAATAAATTTAACTTGGTCTCAAGCAAAGTAATTTCTAGTAGCTTCCCTCTTCATTGGTGGATCCTGTTGGAGTTATAGCACTGCCCATTTAATTTTCCCACAATTCACTGGGGCTCCAGTTTAAAAGGCAGAGATGGCTCCTTGCTAGTCAGAATTGGAGGTCACTTTTCCTTCTCTTTTTCTGGTGGAGTTGAGAAGGACTAACCTCAGGGCTGAAATACTGACATGGATTGAGTTCCTCCTTGTAATAGGTGAGGGCTTACAGGAAATTATTTGTGGGACAATCCTGATAAAAGACCTTTGGGTCTTTGCCACACTAGAATATTTCCTCTAAAGCAGGTATCTCCATCTCTTCAGCAACTTCTTTTTGCCAAAGAATATCTTTGGCATCCTGAGCTGCTCAGAGGCTGACTGAAAACTTGCAATGTTTTGTGATGACCCAGAGCATTGTGTGTGATAATTGTGAAATAAGTGATATTATTGATCACCCCAAAAAGCCTCCTTTGAAGATAGCATAGAGAGTGTGAGGACCTCTGGGCAGGGCTGAGGTTGTGCGCACTCTCAGAGTCCAATAAAGCAGTGGAGGGAACTGCTGAACGGTGGTTGAACTGAGCCAGAGAATAAATAGTTTTTCATTATATGCTTCCCGGAACCTGAAGCAATTGCTATTTTCCCACGTAATATTGCATGATCTACATTTTACCTACAAGCCTTCAGCTAATAATTAGTGTGAATTCTGATTTATAAGAGAATACATTCCTATCTTATTCCAGGTTGTGTGTGCGACTGGTTTTTCTTTCAACATCACAATAAAACCAATTCCTTCCTTCCTTCCTTCCTCCCTCCCTCCCTCCCTCCCTCCCTCTCTCTTCTGCCCAGTGGGGAAATGAATGAGGGGAAACTTTGCTGGCATGGCTGAAAGCAGAAGAAGAGGTTCTGAATATAATGAGTCCACTAGGTTTTATTCTGGAAAATGTCATGAGTCCCAAGACCGCTTTGGGAAAGCTGGTCAATATGCTCTCTGTCAGATGCTTTTGGCTTAACGTTTATTATGAAGGATGCAAACTGGATAAACTTGGATAAATAGGATTATTTATCACATATATAATGTGATATATATTATATATGTATATATTATATATTATATTAATAATATATATTTATCCAGGTTAGCCACATTTAGACACTTTGCTCTGGCTAGGCAGTTTGGCTACATGAAAGGTGCTGCAGATCAAGAAGCAAAAGCATAGAACAGAGAGGAGGTATTCCAGCTGATGACTATTTCTCAAAATGGCCTAGCATTGCCTTGATACTTCTGTAGCTTCCTATCTCTGCTCCCGTTCATTTGTTATTTTGAGTAGAATTGTCTCTCCTCTCTTTCCCTTACCCGGTGTCACTAGAGGTATTTATCAAAACCTGAAGCTTATCTACTGTACAGTTCCATCTCAAGCAAAACCTTTCAGGAATTTTGAGGGAACTCAAAGGTTTTGATAAGGAAAATTATCAGGATATTTTGCAGTTCCCTAGTGAGGAGTAAGTGCTCAATGTTAGTACACTTGTCTTGTTAGGAAAATTATCCTGTCTGAATCCTTAGTTGGCCTTCTCCAAACAAAGGAACCATGTAACAAAATATGAGAAAAAACTTTTGGCTGAGGTTCTAGAGTGCTACAGACAAACAGAAAAATATTGAATTATGTAGTATTAATCAGCTTGTAAAGTTAACTAGTGAACCAGCTCCAGTCTTGTAGTAATATATGTGAAAGATTGTAGATACATAAATGGAATCTACTCTTCTGGTTTGTCATACTAAAAAGCTGAAAGAAAAGCTAAAATAGCCCTGTACTAGCTTTGGTGTCTGAACAACAATAGATTTGGATCAAGAATCTTCCTAAGAATCTCTGAGCTTGTAACAGGAAATTTCTCCTAATATTAAGCCTGAAATCGTTTTTTTTAATTGCAGGTCAGTTTGTATCCTAGGTCACAAAGTCCCCAAGACCCTGACACTAATTATCTGCTATCCAAGGTTACCTCTTCTGGTGTCCAAATATGTTGCTCCATTTCAGCCTGAAAGAACTTTTTACTGCAGAGGGAAATTTTCAGCTTGTTCCCTATTAAGTTCTCCTCTAACTGAATTCCAGACAAGGCATCTATCTGTTACTCAGATGTGTTTCCCATTCAGGTGTTCAGTAGCTGGCTATTTGTATTTGTTCCCAGTTAAATCTCTCTTCTTATTGATGTACTGTGTTGAAGAATCACATGACTGATGATGGGAAATGCTTTGGATAAATGCTACCAGACCAGCAAGGTTATTCTGCAAATAAACATTTTTTTAGATTTTCTATCCCACCTTTATTTAATTTTTTTATAAATAACTCAAGGTGGGGAATATACCTAATACTCCTTCCTCCTCCTATTTTCCCCACAACAAAAACCCTGAGAGAGAGGAACTGGCCCAAGGTCACCCAGCCGGCTTTCATGCCTAAGGTGGGACTAGAAAGTCTCCTGGTTTGCCATTGGCTCCTTCCTAGGGCTGAGAGACAGGGACTGGCCCAAGTTCACCCAGCAGGCTTTCATGCCTAAGGCGGGACTAGAGAGTCTCCTGGTTTGCCATTGGCTCCTTCCTAGGGCTGAGAGACAGGGACTGGCCCAAGTTCACCCAGCAGGCTTTCATGCCTAAGGCGGGACTAGAGAGTCTCCTGGTTTGCCATTGGCTCCTTCCTAGGGCTGAGAGACAGGGACTGGCACAAGGTCACCCAGCCGGCTTTCATGCCTAAGGCGGGACTAGAACTCTCAGTCTCCTGGTTTCTAGCCTGGTGCCTTAACCACTAGACCAAACTGGCTCTTAAGCTTAACTAATTTCTCCAAATCTTGGAGCAGGGATGTAGTTGTGCTATGCTTATCAATTTAACAGGGTGAGCCTGAATGTCTTGAGAGCAGAATTATAATATCTCTGTCCACTTGCATGAAACATGACTGTAAACCTCTGCTCATGGTCGTCTCTCCCCACCCAGTGTAAAAAGTTCCTAGCATGTTGGTCTTTCCTCAAAAGGAAGCTGCTTTTCATCATGTTGGTTGCTGTTTTCTGTATCCTTCTGCCTCTATATGATAGCCTCTTTAAAAAAAATTAAGGAAGCCATTTTAACTTTGCACTCAGTCTCCAAATAGGTCAGAAGTACTTTTTTCCTTTTTTCAGGTTAAAGGAGAACATCACTTAGAAGCCAAGCCTCTAAACCTTAGAGCCAGCATTGGGAAGCTTAGAAAACACTGCTTCTATATACAGTGTATACTGCAGACAATTACACCCACCCACTTGCCCATGGAGGAACAAATACATCAATGGGATTTGTCTTTCGAAAGGGCTAGTGAAGTTCTATTCTATCTAGTTGTGCACCATGGAAAATAAACAGAAGAAAATTGAGCACAGTCCTGCTGAGCTACTGATGCAAGATTGGGAGAGGAAAGCAAATTTCATCTCTCCAATCACAACTGAATCCCAGAGGTCCAAAGTGGAATTGTCTGGACATGGTGCATAGCTGACCATAATAAAAACCTAGGAGACCACCATGCTCCAGCAGAGGAACAGGCTGATAATCTGATGCAAGCCATGGGCATTGTTCACATGCTGGCTCTGCATGAAAACAAATCCCCCCTTGTTATTCTATATAAAGGTTTTCAGGGATAATCCATCTGGTTTATCTAGGAAATAGGCATCTCATGTCTTAAGGGGTCCTCCTCCCCTTTTCAGTCACGGGGGTCTAAAAGGGGGCTGAAATAGATGTTTCTACCTCTGCCCTTCATTCTATAGCAATCACATATGTTCAATTTTTTTTCCTGCTCTCCTGAAGGGATCAGAGGGGAAGAATTTTGTTAACAGGAAATACTTAACCCAAGTGATGTTAAAACCTTTCAAATGATGCATAAAGGAAAAGCAAAGATATTTAAGTAAACAAACACATTTGGAATTTTGACAGCATCTTATGAGTACTTTAATAAAAAGTACCCAAAGGTCCGTATAATTAAAGCTATGGTTTTCCCAGTAGTAATGTATGGCTGTGAGAGTTGGACCATAAGGGCGCCGAAGAATTGATGCTTTCGAACTGTGGTGCTGGAGAAGACTCTTAAGAGTCCCTTGGACTGCAAGGAGGTCAAATCAGTCAATCCTAAAGGAAATCAACCCTGACTGCTCATTGGAGGGACAGATACTGAAGCTGAAGCTCAAATACTTTGGCCACCTAATGCGAAGAGAGGACTCACTGGAAAGACCCTGATGCTGGGAAAGACTGAAGGCAAAAGGAGAAGGGGACGGCAGAGGATGAGATGGTTAGATAGCTTCACTGATGTAACGAACATGAATTTGAGTAAACTCTGGGAGACAGTGGAGGACAGGAAGGACTGGCGTGCTATGGTCCATGAGGTCACGAAGAGTCGGACACGACTAAACGACTGAAGAACAACAACAACAACCCACTGTCATAATGGAGGTGAGACTTGCCTAATCACAAAATGATGAGCATTCTGTTTCCTGGAAGGTGGACCTGCCAAGTTGAAGTATATAATGAACCCTAGCATCAATCCATCTAGTTCAATATTGTTTAACAGTAGTTATCAGGCTCTCTAAGAGAGACACAAATTAGGCTAATGCTCCTCAGAGACTTAGACAAACATGGTTAGGAACTAAATCTTCATTGTAATTCAGGAATGGTGACCATTACTGATAGCTGTTGGTCAGTGAGTAAGCAAACTTGAAGATACTACAGAATTTATAGTCCCCCTTCTTCAGCTCCAGTACACTGTTTCCATGCATTTCCCCACATGCAACAAAGCTTGAGCCTTGTATCTCATGTTCAGTCATTAGTGGCAGTTGCAAGTTTACATTCTCTGCATTCCTGCTCTTAGAATCTCTTGCCATTAACAGAACTCTGCCAATGGCAAAGACTTTCTATGATGACAGGAAAATGGGGTCGAATCAGGGACCTTTGGCATGCAAAGCACCTGCAGTACTCTTAATAGACATTTTCTTCCCAATAAATGTAAGAAATCTTCTGTGCTGAGCCATAACACTCGGCCATCTAGTTTAATACCTACAGGCAGAGTCTCTGCAATATATGAGACAAAGTTTATTCCCAGTCCTTTCTGGATATGCACAACATTTAACCAGGGACCTTCAGCATGTAAAATATAGGTCTATCATTATTATAGACAGCTGAAGCTGTATTTTTAACTACCTGTAAAGGAGGCAGCCTGTGATTGTCCAAATCAATTCCCATTTTTATCACCATTGGCCTAGAACTGGAGAGCAGCAATATCTGAAGGGTATCCAGTTCCCCAGTTACCAGTTTTTGAAATATAAATATTCCTTATAAAGTCCCAGTCTTGTAGCTGAAAAATGTTCCTATATTCTGTTTCCTCTCTTTCCCTTGCTAAGTTACAGTATATGCCTTAGCAACTCAACTTTCCCAGGTTTTGTCATCACTTTCATGCCCTTCCTTCACACGTTTCTGATCTCTGAGGTTTCTTTTAGTATCTTTGAAAGTATTTGATCACTGATGCATTTTGCTCTCAGGTCCTCAGACAAAATACTAAATCAGGCCAAAATTCTCCCTTTCTTCCCCCTAAATGCTACAGTGGAATAACCTGTTCAGTTTAATAACTCTGAAGTTATTTGTACTCTGTTATTATCTACTTTTGTAGATAGTAAAAGGCCATAATGCATCTATTTTTAAAAAAAATCTGTTCAATCATGTCCAATTCTTGTAGACTGCCTGGACAAGTCCCTGCAGTTTTCTTGGCATGCTTTTTCAGAATTGGTTTGCCATTGGCTCCTTCCTAGGGCTGAGAGATAGGGACTGGCCCAAGGTCACCCAGCTGGCTTTGTGCCTAGGGTAGGACTAGAACTCTCCATCTCCTGTCTATGAAGGTTCTCAGTCATCCAGGTGGAATTGTCTGTAGCTTGAATCATGTCAACTGGATTTCTATTTTCTTAGTGGAAACGTTTCGCTCCTTATCCAAAGAGCTTCTTCAGTCTGAGCAAAGTTGGTAAGGGAATCCTAAATATGTTCCTAGGTAGCTGTGTGACCTTACACCTGGGGCTAGGTCATGGTTATATTGAGATGTAATTTTTAAGTCCTTTTATCATCTAATGGAGGGTCGTTAAAATCACCATGCTGCTGTTGAGCTTCTGAAATGGTCTTAATCTTCCTAGGCACAGAAGACAACACGGGGAGGAAGATGGGGGAGAGTTTGTGCCTGAGGCCCCCACCTCTATTCAAGGAAGGATTTTCCAAGTTGGCATAAATGGATTCCTTGACCCCTCTCTCAAACCACCTATCTTCTCTGTCTAAAATGTGAACATAATGCCTCCTATAATTATAGAAACCACAGTTCCCAGTTGCCAAATACAACAAGGATTGGAAGGTTCTAATTATGGCACAAAGGGAGAAGAACTTAATTCGGTTCATGTTTCAGTGTGAACGTACCTTATCTACATTTTCTCAAGTATGTACAGAATCTTAAACACAGCTATATTTCATATTCACACTTTTCCATGTTGCAAGTCATTCCTTCTAGCCGCCCCCAGAAAGTTTCATTAAATTATTTGCATTGAAAAAGATATAATAAGCAAGTCTGCATGCAAAAATGTGTATTTTAGGAGAAATGCATACAGTTTAGGGATTATGTGGATATTTACACATATTACAAAGTGATACAAAAACAAACAGAAACAAAGTTAAGATGAGGATGAAAAAAAAACCCCAAAAATGACATAGATAATATCCATCCATCCATCTCCGTTGAAGGTAGATGGAAGTGGGTATGTAATTGCCTGGGACTTGTGTTTCATCAATCTAAGAAATAATGATTTAATATCTGAATGACCCTCCTCCATGTAGATGCATAAATGTCCACACGTATTGCTAATGATAAGGGGACTTTTGGCCCACCTGATATTCTGTTTCAGTGACCATAGCATTATGAAATAGTAGCCTCAATCCCTTCTGCATAAGAAGTACTTGAGTATTTAAGATTGATTAGCCAGATTGGATTTTACACTTAGTTATTATATTTATATTGATCATTGTAATTTTATATTTGTATTTTAATTACGGATTTTATTGTAAGCCGCCCAGAGTCCCCCGGTTGGGGGAGATGGGCGGTCATATAAATTTAAATAATAAATAAAATAAGTACAAATCCCAAACCAAGATAGTGATTCCATGGCCATTGTAAGTGAGATCATTAAGGCTGGGAAAGAAACAGCAATATCTCAAAATATCATACACGATGAGCAAAGAGATAGGACGCAGGATCAAGCAAAATGGCTTTTTGAGAGGTTCGCATGGCTGTAAGAGACCCTAATGAATTCATGAATGAACGAGTGCTAGAGTTTCGCTTTATTCGCGTTCCAAGATTCAGTATCTGGACCCCTTACCCCTTGACAATAAACCTAATTAGTGATACTCACTTTGAATATAAAACTGTTATAATTGCACTGGGCAATTTCAACGCCAGAGTGGGGCCCTCCGACTGCTCTCCCTAATATATATAACTGCAATCTCCATATTTTAGGATGCAAACGAGCTCACTACATCTTTTTTAAAAATATATATATTTATTAAGAATTTTCATATAATAAAAAAGAAATCAAAAGAAAGAAAAAAAGAAAAGAAAAACAAACTAGTGCAAGAAAAGAAAAAGGAAAAGGAAACTAAAGATCAGAAATAGATAAATGACCTCTGACCTTCTTTTCAACAGGTAATTAAATTGTTATTGTCCCTCCTCCCTCTTAAAAATTTTACAAATCCCCATACTCCCTCATGTAGTCCACCTCTTTCTTAATCTTCAAATCCATAAATCATCAGTTCATTTTTTTTCTTCTTTCGGTAAAAAGTCCACATAAGGTTTCCCAAGCTCACTACATCTAACCTTACACCTTTCACTCTGGTGTATCTTCTCATATTACATATAAGCCAAAAGAGATACAAAATGTATGCAAGAAATAAAAGAACAAAGTACCAAATAATGAAATGCAAATAGATAGAAGAAGAATCTAAAAGCGTATCATAAAGGGTACTATTTTCCAATTACTTATGGTATTATAAAATATATATTCAATTTGAGTCTGCGATGTGGGACTTCCCAACAATTGTGGGGAAAGGGCTAGACCCCTGGGTTTCCAAGTCTGCCATGCTTGTGAATGTGCCATGCTCAATTAATCAGGAGTTATGGACTTTTGCTCTTGTAGCCCCCCCACGCCCAATCTTGGGAGTGATACCAGCTGGTTAGAAATGACCTTGAAGAAAAAGAAGAAAGTCTCATGCTGGCAAACACAAGGAGCAAACAGAAAAGCAGAAGCAGAAGAAGAAGAGGAAGAAATATGAAGTGGCCCTTTTAATGGGGAGTTTTGGGAGTCCAAAGCCCGAGAAACACACACTCAAGTATTCAAATGAGATTGCAGCCCCAGATTGGTATGCATTAAGCTGGCCTCAATGAAAATTAACATGTAATTGCTTCAAATGAAGTAAGTGAGGAGGTAATCTGTTCTTAAATTGGATTCACAGGATTTTGTGGTGCCATAATGCAGCTGTGAAATGAAATATATGTTCAGGATGATGTCCTCAAGGGGGGAGTGGGATGAAAGGAGGGGATGAAATTAGGATGTGAAAACAGTCCTTCTTTCATCTTTTGTTAGCAGTGGCCTATGGCTGAAGAAGGCCACCCAGAGACTTTTTTCGGGACTTAGCCATTGTTGTCAGAGTTCTGTCCAAAGTGCAGATGGTGAAGTTGCTCCTCAAATGGAGCTTGAATTTCCCAAAAAGTCCAAAATGATCCCAGCATGGCAGCTTGACTGTTTCATTTCTGTTCTCAGAGTGGGAATGGTGGTAATCCCAGCGGGAAACTTCTGAACATCTTACATTAGCTTTCTTCGTTGTGTCCAAATTTGCTCAGGGTTGTTTGCTTGTTTTTTTTTTTCCTCCGAAGAGTAATTAGAATTTCCTTCAAAGTTCAATATTACAGCAGCTTTCATTCTAACCTTTCCAAATTTTGCATCTCGGGTAAGCATAATCCTCTCAATGTTATCAAGGTGAGCTTAATTTAACTGATGTTTTCAAATATTTGGAAGACAGGCAGGAAAGAGGAAGAAACATATCAGCAGTGACTAGGGAGGAGGCTCAGGTGTTGAATACACAGGATAAATATTATCAAGCCTAATGGGACATGCCCAGGCAGATAGTATGGGACAGGAAATCAAACAGGAGGGACCTGAAAGAATGAATGTGTCTGGCACTCAGCCATATGTTACCTGATTTTTGTGTTGCATCTCATTTCCCTGCATCCCTTTGCTCTTCTGATGCCAGCTATTGGTATTCAGTAGACCCTTCTGATTTCTGTAATAATTCCCTTTGTTTGCTCACTTGATGCTGATGTTCTCCTAGTGTGCATACGCCAATGAGTTTCAACTGCATGTGTGACAAGAGATAATGGAGTAACTTGGACACAGCTCCCTAAACAGGTCTTTCCTAGAATATTTGTGCAAGCATAATGCGAGGGACATTTTCCTGCTATCCCCAGAGAATCCCAGAGTCTGAAATAAGTAGATTAAAAAGTGAAGTCAACCAAGACAGCAGGACACCTGGAGAGATGACTGACTGTATATAGGACCCAAAGCAGCAGAGTCTCGTGTTTAATCAATACTGTAGCAAGCTAAAATTTTGCTAGTCCTTCGGGGTGGACATGCAATCACACTTCTCGTAGGGACCAATACAGTCTCACTTTATTCAGCTTCTGTGGATGAGGAACTTTCTGCTATGATATTGGGGTATGTTTTATTTTTCTTTTGTTTTTCTCCTTAGTTTTGCATCTATCATGGCAATGAAGTTAGGTATCTCTGAGCAGGTGCAGAAGCATTTTTCAACACAGGACAGATTCTGATAATCGCCCACTAGGCTTTATGGCTGGGCAAGTTGGGCATTGCCCCATTCTGAAGTTGGGCAAGTTGGGCATTGCCCCAAGACTGACTTCACCCCACCAGCTCTCAGTGGAACTCATCTCCTGGACTTCTGCGGTAAACAGGAGTCACCTCAAGACAACTCATCTTTTAAAAAATTCTGTGTGAGCTGCCAAGAGTCATTTTGATTGCAGAGAAATATATTTAATAAATAAGTAAAAATTGATGTCCTCCCCCCAACCCTCAAAGTACTAACCCAGAGCTTTCCAAACTGTGTGTCGTGACACGTTAGTGTGTTGGCTGCAGTGTCTGGGTGTGTCGGCTGCTGCTGCCTCCGAGCCCTGCCAGGATTCCGCGCAGGTCCTAGTGCCTGCCTTGTGCCTGGCTACCTCCAAACCTGCTGTGATTCCGCACAGGTCCTAGTGCCTGCCTTGTGCCCTGCTGTAAGAGTGTGTCGCGAAATGATGCATGTCTAAAAAGTGTGTCACCAACATGAAAAGTTTGGAAAGTTCTGTACTAACCTAAGCATGGGTGGCAAGTAAACAGTGCAATTGGTTTTGCACTTTGGGGAAACAAATTTCTTCCCAAGGCTGTTTTTTCTCCCATTTCTGATGGTAGGATTAGCTTCTATAAAGAATTTATGTGCCTTGGCTTGTGCCAACCACTGTGCCACCTAGCACAGCTTATTCTGAATGGCATTGCTATATTCTGTTCTCTTTTCTTTGGGGCTTCTACTCCACAGCTCTGCAATTACTCGCCCAACCTGCCCTGCAGCGTTTTGTGGCGTCCTGGCTCTCTGAAAATCCATTTAGGACTAAAAAAAAAAACACCACTCAGTTATGATGATTTTCCATTATATATTTAAGCTGAGTGCCTCACTTCTGATCTTAGCAGTTGAGCACAGCCCTGCCTGAGCTTTGCATCTAGTTAAATGCAGTCTCTTTTCACTGCCCCCCCTCCCCAGTCCCTGCAGTTATGGAAAGAGAGGCAATGACTTTATTTGCAGGCCATTAGTGTCAACTATACAAAACAGACATGGAATTTATTTAGGGGAAATGGCTCATAATTGAGAGAGTTCAGCACTCACTGAAACATTGACAACTGAGAAAGTAATGTGAAAGGAGGTGAACTGCTATCTTCTAGGAAGAATGTAACATCGGCATTTATTGGCACTGGCCTTGACACGTTATAGGTTGAACTGGTGCATGCTGGGTGAAAGACACAGTGTGCGATGATATGTTAAATTAGTGCTTTGAGTTCAGGGTTAAAGGGTTGGATTTTATCCAGGGAGACTTGGGTTGAAGTCCCCAATTGACCCCAGAGCTCATTGGATGACTTCAGGTCAGTCAAAACTCGGGAGTCTGGTAGCACCTGTACAGGTTAACATTTTATTACAAGACACACGTTTTTGTGAGCTCCAGCCTACTCCATGTGATGAGTGAAGTGAGCTGTAGTTCATGAAAACATATGCGTTTGACTAAAATCGGTTAGCCTGGAAAGGTGTTACTAGAGTCCTCCTAATTTTGGGCTGTCGTAGACCTACAGTACATGGTTCTTCTCCTAGAACAGTGTTTCTCAACCGTGGCAACTTTAAGAAGTGTGGACTTCAACTCCCAGAATTCTCCAGCCAGCATGCTGGCTGGAGAATTCTGGGAGTTGAAGTCCACACATCTTAAAGTTGCCACGGTTGAGAAACACTGTCCTAGAATGTCTTCAGAGAGTCACTGCTTCTCTCAGCCCAGCTTACTTTACAAGGTTGTTGTAGGGATAAAATGACCAAGATTGTATATACCATTTTGTGCTTTTAAGAGAAAAGATAGGATATAAATACACTGAATTTTCAAGAGAAAAAAAAGGGATATAAACATATATTAATGACAGGCACTAGCTCAGCCTTCTCTCTACCATCCTGTCAGCCTTCGAGATAGGCCAGGTCAGGAAACAGACACCATTGGAACTCTTTTATTATTGGGTATAATAACAGGTTCTTGAAAGCCTGGCAGAGTTTCTCTCTCCCCCCTCTTATACCCAAGAGAATCAAGGTGGTGTAATCTTGAGTTTCTTTCTCATCTCCTCCTCTCTTTCAGGGCTAAGCTGGTGTTTATGGAACTGCTCCTGCATTCCTTCTTCAGGTTATCTCTGTACTCCTCTACACATTCTAGTTTCCTCTGAGCAGACATTTTGTATTTATTTATTTATTTATTTATTTATTTATATTGATATTGATATTTATACCCCACCTATCCCCTCCCTAACGGAGGACTCTAGGCGGCTTACATACATATACAATTCATGTTATACATTTTTCCTGTTATACATTTCAATTAACCGCGTGTTAAGGGAAGGGGTAAGGGAACCGACTCATCCATGACTACAAGTTCCACAATGCCTTGCGTCAGAGCCGGCTGCCGACGTCCTGTAGATGGATCTGTTCTTCCGGGATCCGTCGTACCACCGCATTCCAAGATCTTCCGTTTGGTGGGCGACCCCCGACAGGACGCCAGCAAATTCTCCCACTTAAGGTGGTACCCATTTATCTACTCGCAAAGCTTTCAAACTGTTGGGTTGACAGGATAACTGTATGCCTTCAGTTATATTTCTCCACCACATAGCCAAATCTGATTGGCCATCATTCTTAAAGTCAGGCTAGTAATGACTTTGCTATACAATGACATCAGTGTTGCTGTAATAAAGGCTAACTAAGGTGGGAATAAGATGCCTTTAACTGGATTTCCATCATGCATATTCCTGAAGAAAGGATTATTGAATGCATATTCGAGGGTAGGGGAGCATAAACACAGAAAGATGTTCCCTCTGCTCTTTACCTTTCTTCCATCTCAACTCTACAGTTTAAATTAAAATGACTGAAATGGGCACACCAGCTTTGTGTTAATGGTGGCTCAAAAACTAAAGGTGAAATCTCTCCCATTTTGGCACAACATGACTGGAAATTTCCTCCTAAGTTTGCATTTGTACTGGTAGAAGCCATGTATTAAATGTTAACTCTTTGGGAAAACAATAGAAAGAGGCTGCTCAAAGACATTGACTGTTGATTCAGCACAGCTGATTTCTACTTCCTACTAACCCAAACTTGCCTGGCACTGTTCCTGAGCCCCCTGTCCCCCTCCTTCTTTTGACGGGCTCCCTATCACCAAAGCCCATGATTAATCCATCGAGGTTGAGAATATGTGAGCTCCTTAGCTAGAGCCTCTTTTGAAAGGACTTAATCACTCTCTGCTCAGAAATTTGCCAGTATCAATGAATGTCAAGAAACAATCTAGAATTTGATTGCTAATGCTCCATCCCACTCACACATAGAGTCATGCATACAATAGATCTGGTCTGCAAAAATCCAGATGGTACTAGATGACAGGAAAGAGATGCAGCAACCTTCTAGCGATATATAACCTTTGCAACCTTCTAGTCATATATAGATTTTTGCAGCCCGGATCTGGTAGCCCTGAAGAATCTGCCTTTTAATCAGCTGAACTATTTATTCATCTGTCTCACTCTTGTCTGCTTTGATGGGCAGAGCCAAACTCTACTTATTTAATTACAAAAAGATAAATAACAATGGAGAGCCAGTTTGGTGTAGTGGTTAAGGCACCAGGCTAGAAACCAGGAGACCTTGAGTTCAAGTCCCGCCTTAGGCAATAAGCCAGCCCTTTTGTCCCATCATGCTGCAACTCTGTTCGACCTAAGGAGGAAAGTTTAGTAATCAAAACATTCATCCTGGGGCAAACTGGGGCTGGTAGGATTGTCACAATCACAGCAGAAATGGAAGTTTATATTCCCCAGGTATCATTGTTTCATGTTCTGTCCTGATCTTGATTTAAACTTAACTGCAGCTGCTATGTACTGTAGCACTGAACAGTATGAATTGCAATCATGTAATTAACAAAAGATGCCATGTGTCCCACCTGATGACTTTCTGTGCTACCTGGTGAGATACCGGACTGAGTTAGAAACCTGCTCATGTGAAATATGCTCTGTTCCACTGAGCTATGGAAGAATCCTATGTATCATCATCTATTTAATAGCAACTTCATATCCTCAAATATAAAATTGCGACTTCCATATCCATAAATTTCCTGTCTCATTTATATTAGGAGTAGATTAATTTCTTTCTCCCCCCCCCCAAAAGGATCCGGGTCTGACTACAAGAAAACAAATTACTCTTTGATGTCTTATCCAAGCTTCCCAGATATCATAGAATGTGCTTTGGATAGCTGTTCTCTCTCTCCCCCCCTCACTCTCTCTCTTACACAAACATCTTTTCTCCCTTTTCTTTTTTCATCTGTTGTATTTCATTTTGTGTCTGGGAAGCTCAAGGTTTTGCCAGTTCCTCAGGGTCAGCAACACATCTCAGCAACATCAGCTTGAGGACAACCTCTGCCAAAACAAAACTGACAGTAGCTTTTACAGCTTCATCTAGATTTTGTGCATCCATTAGAACAGGGGTGGGGAACCTTTTTTCTGCCAAGGGCCATTTGGATATTTATAACTGGGAGGCGGGGTTTCTGGGATTTCCGCGGACCGTGGGCCAGAGTTTGCGGGCGGGAGCCAATCACAAGCACTGGGGAGTGGGGTTTGCGGGCGGGAGCCAATCGTGTGGAATGGGCAGGGTTTTTGGGAGGGAGCCCTGCGGGCCTTATATGGCCCGCGGGCCGGACGTTGCCCACCCCTGCATTAGAAGGACAAAATGTACGGGTGTGCTGAGGTGTCCAGCAAAGTCAGAGAGAAGGGGAGGAAATTAGGTGAAGATACCATGAGCTTACCAAAGGGTTATGTGAAAGACTAAATTAAGATCCCTTCCATCCCTCAAGATGTTGTCATTCCCTCATCCCCCTTTTAAATCCACAAGGCAGTACAGTTTCCCATAATTTTGATTACTGTAAGATGACAGTGGCTTCATCAAGGTAAGGATTTGTCAGCGGGACTGCTGAAACTTTGAGGCTGTGCTCCAAATATTGCTGTTTTTGTTTTAATCTGGAAATCAATTTTCCCAAATCTGGCATCATGAATGATTAGGATACATATATGTGAAGCCCATCTTTGCAGTGCAGAAGCCCACTGTTGCACATTTAATGTGCACTGTTATTTTCTGTCAACTTAATGGTACATCACATTCCCAGCACAAAAGCAATAATGGAGAAATTTGATACTTGACAAGTTATCTGTCACATGCATTCAGGAGGGAAGCATATGAGGTGTGCTTCTGCTATATTCCATCCCAGGTTCTCAGATTTCTCTTTATTAACTAGGCACAAGTGGAACATGATATGCCAGAACCCATCGCATATATAATCACATTTATGTATTTATAAAATTTAAGAGTCACCTTTTGGTTCTTTCTTTTTTAAAAACAAACAAACAGTATGCCCCTAGATAGTTAGCAAGATAATAAGAAAGATTTAAAAATATTCTGGTTGTTCTAGAGCTCTCTTGCCAGCTGTCAGCTGTTGAACCCTTAGAAAAAGTTTTAGTTTTCCAGAGCCATCTGAAAACGATACTACATCATCATGCAGCATTATTGTTCCCAAGAGGATTCTTGGAAAATGCTATCCTTTGTTCTCTGATTTGGGAGTAGCAATGGTGACAAAAAGAACAAGGAAATGAGACCTATTTTCTCTCTTTCCTTGTCTTATCCTCCATCCCCTGGCTAAGAAACTTTGGCTTATCCTTAAGTACAGCCCAGAAATACACTTTTTTCCCCTCACATTATAAATGCAACCTCCTAGATATTTGTGTATATTCCTGTCAATGATTGCTAGGTTCACACCATATATGCTGTCCACATGATCAGGAATCATGGAGTCCTTGGTGCTCTCTGAGCCTTGTTGTTTTCTTGCAGATGTTTCATTGCCAGACTAGGCAACATCTTCAGTGCAAAAAGGGAGTGGGACTTGCTCTCTATTGCCTAGCCTGGCAATGAAACGTCTGCAAGAAAACAACAAGGCTCAGAGAGCACCAAGGACTCCACAGTTCAACCCTGAACTACAAATATTCTCTTCAATTGGGATCAGGAATCATTCAGACACACCCTAGAAAAATTAAATACATGTAACCAGGTCAATAAAGAACTTAATAGCTACCTATGCTCTGCTAAACATTATTAATTTAAAACTTTTAAATTATTATTTTGAGCGTCAGGCTTGTGCAAACATTTGGTTACATTTGGTTCAGTGTATTGTGCAAATGCAGAACAAGTGCGAATTCAGCATCCAGGGAAGCATATTGTCTGCAATCAGTATGTGAAGCTTGTAGTGTGTGTCAGGGTGGTTATCAGTAGTATCCACCTTACCATTGCACATCAGTGCTCAGATTACTACGTAAAAGTGGCAGAGTGTATATCTTTGTCACGGAATGGCAGGAATTGCACAAAGATTTAATCATGAGAAGCTTTCCCTTGCTGGACGGGCAGCTAAAACTTTCTGAAGATCTTCAGAGAAAGGGTAACAATCTTCCCCAGGATTTCAAGAAGCCCAGTTATTCCTATTGATTTTTTTACCCTATCCTGGATGGCAATTCAATTTAGCAATCAAAGGGGACATTTTGCTCTGCTCCTTTGCCAGGCCTGATTAATATTATTCATTTCTTTTGTGTCCTGCTGGGTTGAAACAATCCACCTTCCTCAGCCCAACTTCCTGGAGTGTAGGTGATTTGCATAAGAGGGAAGAATATATTGGGAGAAAGCATTTCTTAGGGATGGATTATTCAGTGGCTACATTTTCCCTTTCTCACCTTTGTGCTTTCCCATGCAGGGGTAGGAAAAGAGGACTGAGGAACTCTTTGCTGGAAACTCTAAGGCTGGATTAATGTCTTGTACCAGAATCTTGATTTGCAGTCTTCATTTCCTGTGCCCAGGAGAAAAAAGGGAGAGTAGGGTGCTGGGTGGCTTACAGCAATATAATAGAAGACCCCAGTTTCTATCGTGCATCAAAAATGGTGCTGTTGCTGTACACTGAACTTACATATTTTGTACATGACATATCTGACCCGTGTGGTTCAAGAGCTATGTGCAAATGGTCTCTAGAATATCTGCCTGTGGACAGAAAAATCAAAGAGAGGAAAAGGAAGCAGCATTCCAATGAATTTCTCCAAGTTGGGGGGGGGGAATCCAATAGTTGTTGGGTAGGTCCCCATTAAAATAGCAGGAGCACACTTTAGTCTTGGCTATTTTTTTTTCTGGAAATGACAGCAGCAGCAGCAATGGTGCTTATCATCCTGTATATGTTGCACATCCTTCACAAGGAATGCAGCTAATTTGAGTCCACCTCCCACCCACCCCAAAAAAGACATAAATAGACAAAAATGGTATAAAGTTTCACTCTTCTCTGGAAGAAGGAAGGAAGGCATCTTGTGATCAATTTTAGTGTGGTTTTAAATTTTTTGCCTGACAAAGGGACAGTTGGGTAAACTGCTTTAATGAGTCTTCATATAGAGTGTCTATAGGAGAACTGAACTTGACTCCGCATCACACAATGATGCTGCCCATATTTGTTTCTGAACATGACTTTGTTATTTGGATTGTCATTTGTTCACACCTGTCTAAATCTATCTTCTTTTTTTTTAATTTGCAATCCAAAGGCTTCAGGGATTATCCTTGCCATAAGGTTCTGTAGCCTCTTCATTTAAGCTCAGAAACAAGAGTCTGATTTTAGAGAGAGGAACCAATATCAGATCCCCCACGATTGGGTTTCTCTGCCGGATTCCACGGGTTGTCCTTTTTTGCAATGGGGAATTTCAAATGTGATGAAACTTCAAAAGAGGCAAGAGAGGAGGGAGATTTAACCTGAAGCCTCCAAAGCAATCCAAGAGTCTTTCTTAACCTTAAACTATGGGGACATTGAAACAAACTGTTGAGCTCTTCTAAATATATTCCTGGCCATTGTTCAAAACAAAATGAAGGCCAGTGATGATTATTTCTTCACTTTCACTCCACTGATCAGTGTGAGAGCTGCAATGCAAGCGTAAGATTGTCGTTCCTAGACAATTTTCTATAAACCTAAAAAAAGAGAGAGAGAGAGAGAGAGAGAGAGAGAGAGAGAGAGAGAGACCTATATTATAAATCAATTGAGTTTCATTGTCTTCCCGGCTTCTTCCAAGGAGCGTCATCTTCGGCATGGTGTGTTTTTTTTCTTCTTCCCCCAGCAAAAGCCACCGTGGCAAAAGCTTTTTTGCCTTCTTATTTTTAAACCCCAAAATGCCACTTGTGTTCCATTGCTTGTTTTTCCCTTGTTACCATGGTATCACAGACTGAACTGTTTGTTATGATTGTGCTCTCACATTGTGTGTGTACGTGCCTGTGCACATGTACAGATATATATATAAAAGGACTTTGAATTGCTTGAGTTGGGTGTAACAAGGGCCATTTCTAAGCTTGCCATTGTTGTGTTGCTCCTGCAGCAGTTGCAGATTGAAAAGCAAAGTGAGAGGCTGGATACTGATGGTGCTGTTTTGAGCTAAGCCTGTCAGGAAAGGCAAAGAACAGGGAGCTCGGGCCCTAAAGCAGGCAAGTGGAAATACTGATAGCAGAGCTTGTGGAAAGTTTGTGTGTATGCATGTATGTATGTATATATGTATGTATGTATGAGTGTAGTTTGGTGTAGTGGTTAAGGAATCAGGCTAGAAACCGGGAGACTGTGAGTTCTAGTCCTGCCTTAGGCAGGAAGCCAGCTGGGTGACCTTGGGCCACTCACTCTCTCTCAGCCCTAGGAAGGAGGCAATGGCAAACCACTTCTGAAAAAACCTTGCCAAGAAAACTGCAGGGACTAGTCCAGGCAGTCTCCGAGAATTGGACACGATTGAACGGATAAAAAAAAATGAAAGAGACAGAATGAGAATGCATAAAGTGGTTAGGAAAGGTGACAGACTTATAGCCAGGTAAACAAAAATTAAGTCATGTTGGAAGAAACGGGACTTAATGTAAAAAACATATCTTGGTGTATCTTTTCATGGATCACTCCTGGAAAAAATGAGGCACTGATCACCTCAGACTGTGTTTCTTGGTTGCCCTGATATGAAGCAGAGTGAAGGTTCTGATCCATGGGCCCAACCCCAAGGGCCTAGTCCTCACTGACATTTTCTGCCTTGTAACATAAACAAAAGTCATAAGCAGTGGTGGTCACGATTTAATTTTTATTCTCCTTGTTCAGTGGTTTTCCAGGAGCCCCCTTGATGCTGGAGAAGTGTGTTGCCTCTTTATGCATTTAGTGGAAATTGCTTAAATGTGTCATGCAACATACAGATTCTGTTTGCTTTTTCTGCTGAGTAGGACCCTGGACTTCACCCCCAAAGATCTGCTTTAAAAGCGCCATTAATTGTTAGAGATGTTGTGCTGGGCTGGGGCTTCCTGCTTTCCACAGTGGCCAGCTAGATGACTTCTAGAAGAATCAGTAGTTCTCTCTTACACTGTTGCCCTTCCAGTTGCTGATATACAGAAACACAACATTTCTCCATATGGGAATTCTGCTTTGGCAATTTTTGCTTAATCAAAAGCCAGAACGTACAGTTGTGTGTGTCCATGTGTGCACATGGACATATGTGTATTCTGCTAGCATTCTTTCTGTTCTTATGCTTGGCAGAAGAAAACATCACCTGTAGATCTGGCAATGTCATTTATATTTATGTAAGACTTAAAGTGTCCAGACATAAAGTGTCATTTATATTTATGTAAGTGTCCAGACTGCCACACTTAGTTTGTCAGTAGCAAATGGCTTAATGGCTTTTTTCCTGCCATCTTGACAATATACATTTGACGTGGTGCGCAATCTACCACATAGCTGCCCTGCACAAGCCCCATTGAAAGGAATGAGTCATGTAAGCTTGAGTTACAATTAGGTGCTTCTTTTAAAGTCAGCCTTGTAACATCTTGAAAAGGTTGCTCTGCTCCTTTTCAATATGGAGGAAATAGACTTGGTTCATTGACTTTAGCAATCTGACTTGCAGACCATTAACTCTGTTGTGTTGGGTGACATCTATGTAATATTCAATTATCCACCTGTGAATAACTCCAAAACCAGTTTACATCGTCATCATAATCCCCCATCCCCAAAAGTAATTGAATACTTTGAGCAAAATGCAGTCACCATCTTTAGCCTTGGCAATCTTTACTCCTGGTATCATCTCCTGTCATTGGTCTTTTAATATAGCCTTTCTGTTGAGTTACAAAGGCTGCTAAATATGAAGCATGTTTTAAAATGACCCCCATCATAAGATAATATATTTCCTGGGAGATTTTGCTCTCCAAACGATACTCCTCAGCCTCTGTTTAATAATAGTATTCCAGATTCGAATTCAACGCCATATAGAAAATCCAAAATGAGTCAAATAAATGACATGTGAAACAAGATTACAAAGTGGATAATATGCAAGAAAGGGAAATGACACAATCCTATAATTTATTTAGACATATTTCTACAGTATATGCAGCTACCTCCTATGAATCTAGGTTGCTTACAGTGCATTAAAAGTGTGTATTGGCAAATACTTTGTTTTTGCAGAAATGCCCATTGGCACCCTGAATTTGGAAAGTAAAACTTTCCAAACTTTTCCAAAGTTTGGAGGGAGGTTTGGAGGGAGATGGACTGAAGTATTAGTACTTGAGATGCTAACATTGTAGACTGTTGGGTTGTATTGATATATTATATATATGCTTGGATTTTAAACAGATATTTAGTCTACCTAAAGTCTTGGTAATACCTGTGAAAAGCAGAGTTAGGAATGGTATATTGATAGTCCAAGTAATTGGTTGGATTTAATGTTGTAGACAATACAGTATATAGTGTAATCATTAGTGGTTGGAAACTATCTTTGCAGCATTCTGTAGAATAAATGACTGCCATTTTTGCTTATGCATCAGGTTGAGGATTGTGACATACATCCCACAAAGTTCAATGAAATTTCTCCCTGAGGTATGTGGGTGGAACTGTGAGCTCGAGCTAATTTGAGTGTATTGCATAGAACTATCCTTGAGGAATTTCAGTGTTTGATGAAGTCAAACCTAATTGAAAGCATGTGAAAGCAACCAAGGTGCTTTTTTTATGGCCTAATCCTCATACCTGTTTGATAATTCTGTTGGGATGGGAAGTGTCCTGCAACAGTCATCTTATTAGATTCTCCTCCGTATCATGCACATGTGTCATGTGCAACTTGGCAATCTGGCAAATTGTAGACAATCGACTACCAATTCAGTGATTTCATATTTTTGTTAATGTCTAATTTTGTTCATAAGAGAAGGGAGGATATATGAGTTCCCCAAAGGCTAGCCCAATGCATGATCTTTCAGCACTGCTTACTGTAGAACAATACAGCTTGGAATATAAGCATGTAACCACCCTAATCAAGTATTGTGGTCTTCTAAAGAGCATAACTGTTCCTTTGACACAGCTTAAGAGAATTCATCAAATTACCATACAGGAATGGTGGCTATAGTTGGGTTGATGGGTCACAAGGCAGTTAAAGCTGGGATCCAACAATTGCTGTCTATCATCATATGATAGTAAGAGTAAGGAAGACTAGAGAAGTTGAACGAACTTGCAAATAAATGAGAACCAGCTTTGAACCAATCAACAAAGAATAGTGCCAGAGGGGCTGTGATACAAGAGTTTGAAGCTGTGTTAACTCTGAAGTAATTGATACTCCTTTCTCTGGAAAATCTCCAGAATGGATCTGAGGGTTAAGGTTATATCCTGAATGTAGCCATTGGACCTAGGTAAAGTGCTGGTGCTTTCCTCTTTGGGAAAAGTGAAGCACCGACTTCCCGAGCCTGCTGCTCACAGCAAAACTTCCAAAAGGGGAAAGGGGAGAAAAGGGATAGAGAGTTTAGAAATTAAGCAACCTTCAGAAGGCTCCTTTCCAGATTATAATCCCTGCCTCCCTCCCTCCCTCTTTCTTTCTTTTCAGATGCATTGTGGATAATCGAGTGACTCGGGTAGCTTGGCTCAACCGCAGCAGTATTCTTTATGCTGGCAATGACAAGTGGTGCTTGGACCCCCGAGTGGAGCTAATTGCCAACACCAAAACCCATTATGCCATCCGGATAAATGATGTGGATGTGTACGACGAGGGACCCTATACTTGCTCAGTACAGACGGATAATCACCCCAAAACATCACGGGTCCATCTCATTGTGCAAGGTAAGACTTTGTGGGGAAGCTTGCTCTGGTACAGTCTAGCCTGGAGGAAGACCTCATATGCACAACCTAAGAAGACGTAAAGCTCTGGAATATGAGAAGAAACCTGAAAATAAAGATCAAATAAGCATATGACATTTAGTGCCTCCAGCTACTGCTTTGGGGAATGTAATGTCCCCTTCTAGAATTTAGAGTAGTTTATGTTCTCCTTTTGTGGCATTCTGACAAACTTAGCAACCCTGTGTATAGATGAGGAATAGTTACCCTGCAAGCCATATGTGGTCTTAGAACTCCTTTTGTGGCTCCAGAGCAACCCAAAACATCAGAACTCAGGCACAATTTGATCACGTCCTGATATCCCTAAGGTTCTCTTATGCCGCCCCACTCCGCAGGGAGGCAGGACCTATTCGACGCCCCCGGCGACTTATGGACCCAATGAGGTTTCAGAGGGAGCTGGGGGTAATACCCGATGATCTGCTGCACGGTCCAACAGAGGCACTGGCCGCAGCCTGGAATAGGGAGGCGGCCGGGGCCTTAGACAGGACCGCACCAATGCGACCTCTCCAGCCCCATTCGACCCGTCACTCCCCGTGGTTTACGGAGGAGTTGAGGGTCTTGAAGAGGGTGAAGAGACGTCTAGAGCGCCGCTGGAGAAAGACGAAGGCGGAATCGGACCGAACACAATCTAGAGCCTCTATTAAGGCCTACCTTGTGGCGGTATGAGTGGCGAAACGTGAATACTTCTCCACTCTTATTGCATCCGCAGAATGCCGTCCGAAGGCCCTGTTCAAGATTACGCAATCTCTCTTAGGTAGGGTGGAGTTGGTGACCCACCTGCAGGGCTGTGCGGAAGAATTTTCCGAGCATCTGCAGGATAAAATCGCTCGGATTCGGTCTAAGTTGGACTCCATGCATGAAATGCAGTCTGGGGAGATGCCGGGAGAGCGGCCTGGCCTTATTATCTGGGAACGATTTGATCCTGTTGGACCTAAGGAAGTGGACAGGATCCTTCAAATTGTTAATTCCACCACATGCTATTTAGATCCCTGCCCTTCCTGGCTGGTAAAATCAGCCAGGGAGGTGACGTGTGGGTGGGTCCAGGCGATGGTTAACTCATCCTTGTTGGAGGGAGTGTTTGCAACTGCCTTCAAGGAGGCATTGGTGCACCCTCTCCTCAAGAAGCCATCCCTGGACCCCACCATTCTGGACAATTTTTGTCCAGTCTCCCACCTTCCCTTTTTGGGGAAGGTGGTTGAGAAAGTGGTGGCGTTGCAACTTCAGAGGACCCTGGATGAAGCGGATTATCTAGACCCTTTTCAGTCAGGTTTCAGGCCGGGATATGGGACGGAGACTGCATTGGTCGCGCTTATGGATGACCTCTAGCAGGAGCGGGATGGAGGTAATGCATCCATCCTGGCTCTCTTGGATCTTTCAGCGGCTTTCAATACCATCGACCATGGTATCCTTTTGGGTCAGCTTAGGGAGTTGGGGGTGGGAGGTGTAGTTTTGTGCTGGTTCACCTCCTTCCTCTGGGGCCATTCCCAGTCGGTGGTGATAGGGGAGGAGAGATCCAGCCCACGACCGCTCTTATATGGAGTGCTGCAGGGTTCGGTTCTATCTCCTCTCCTATTCAACATCTACATGAAACCGCTGGGTGAGGTCATCCGACACCATGGGATGAGGTATCATCAATATGCTGATGATACTCAATTGTATATCTCCGTCCCAGGTGAAGTAAGTGATGCAGTAACCACCCTGTCTCAGTGCCTGGGGGCTGTGAGGGCCTGGATGGGGAACAACAGGCTTCAGTTGAACCCTGGGAAGACCGAATGGCTGTGGATTGATGGCTTAGCGTCTTCTGGGAAATTATCATCTTTGGTTCTCGATGGGGTAGCATTGCCCCATTCAGAGCCAGTGCGGAACTTGGGGGTCCTTCTAGACTCACGACTCCTGCTCGAAGAGCAGGTGGCGGTCGTGGCTAGGAGGGCTTTTGCACAGCTTCGGCTGGTGCGCCAGTTACGCCCGTTCTTGGAACGAGATGCCATCCGAACAGTCACTCATGCTCTCGTCATCTCCCATGTAGACTATTGCAATGCACTTTACATGGGGCTACCCTTGAAGACTATCCGGAAGCTACAGCTGGTGCAGAGTGCGGCCGCGCGAGCAGTTCTAGGTGCTCCAAGATCAGTGCATATAACACCTTTACTCCGTGAGCTGCATTGGGTGCCGGTTTGCTTCCGGGTACAATTCAAGGTGTTGGTTATCACCTTTAAAGCCCTACATGGCATGGGACCAGAATACCTGAGGGACCGTCTTATCCCCATATCATCGACCCGCCCCACCCGATCATTCAGAGAGGGCCTGCTACGAACCCCATCAATAAGAGAGTGTCATCTGATGGGGTCTAGAAGGCGGGCCTTCTCTGTGGTGGCACCAGCACTCTGGAACACCTTGCCCCCAGAGTTGAGGCAGATCCCCTCCCTCCCGATCTTTAGGAAAGATCTGAAGACCTGGTTCTGCCGCCTGGCATAGGAAGGAGGAAATAATAGTTCCTCATGGGGGTGGTTAATTTCATAATGTCCTTCTTTTTATTAAGCTATCTGGCCATTTGGATTTTATAATTTATTTATTGTATTTTTTGATTGTGTTCTTATATTCTTTATTCTATTTTAATCAGTTTTATTGTAAACCGCCCAGAGTTCCTTGTTGGGGGAGATGGGCGGTCATATAAGTTAAATAAATAAATAAATAAATAAATAAAATAATAATAATAATAATAATAATAATAATAATAATTTCCCATCATTTGGGAGCCAAGAAGTAGACAAGCATGTTAAACCTATCACAGCTGTTTTAAATCCAGTTTTTCCACCATGGTGAAAAAAGGGGAGGCTGAAAATTCTGTTCTGGCCTCAGTTGCACTACTGTGAAGCCCCATTGCTATCTTCCACCCATAAACAAACAAACAGGCCCCTTGCTGTAAAAAAGTGTTCGCTACACTGTTCTGGATCTAGCTATCCTCTGTCTTATTGGCACGTGGCTCAGAATCTCCAATCCTTTCTTAGCTCCACCTTCTTCTAGATTAGGGGTGAATTTCCAAAGGCCTCATGGCTACATGCATCCCCCAACCTCCTTTTTTTTTGGTAGCCTTTGGGTTACCCCAACTTCCAGAACATTAGCAGTAGAGGTTCCCATTATTTTACATTGAAACACACATGAACATCATAGCAGAACTCCACACAGAAGCTTAAACACAGGATCCCGTCAACTCGTCCTGCAAATCCTGGAAAATACAGAAAATCCAGCCATCAACCAAGTGTGTGACATAGCTCTACTTATTTTTGTCATATTGTCCCACCAACAATAGCTTCTCTCTCTCTCTCCCTCACTCTTTCTCTCTCACACACACATACATACAGAGAGAGACAATGCTGTCAGTCCCTAAAGGTTGCCTGCCCCTTTTATAGTCAATAAGATTTAGCTCCAATTCAGTTTGTCTGTGGTACAGTGAAGGAGCATCTGTTTTTGTGCAATGGACCAAGTTTCATTCCTGGCCATTCCAAGAAGGAGATGTTTAAATGTTTATGGAGGAGGAGGAGGAGGAGGAGGAGGAGGAGGAGGAGGAGGAGGAGGAGGAGGAGGAGGAGGAGGAGGAGGAGGATTTCTTCTTGCCTTACCATCAGCTATTTCTCTTGAACTTTTCTTGGCAGCCCCTTTAACACAGCTAGAAGCCTGAGTATTGGAATTCCATCTAGGGCTAATTTTCAAGTGCTGATGGATACATTGATTTGGAAACAAGCAGTGTTAAGTAAGACATTGGTCTTGTACACCAAGCTGACCCGAGCTAATCTGCTGTCAATAGGCTGGACTATGGATGTTATTGACAAACCAATGAAAGCCACAAAAATTTCAGGCCTTTTTCTACCCTCTTCCCCCCACCTTCCTTTTAAAGCAATCAAGAAAATATAGAGCAAATTCCTCCTCCAAGCATACACATCTCCATACTCATGAAACAGCTAACAGGGAATGCATTTCCAATCTTGGCACTTTCTGTTATCTTTCAAACCTATAGTGTCTGTTCGCAATTCATGCATCAAAGTGGAACACATTAAAAAAAATCAAAGCTATAATCAGGAAGCTGGAGAGTAGTAATTACTTACCCATCCTTTCTGATCCTCTGGTATTTAAAATCAATCCTGCTTCTATTTGTTGTTTTAGTTTTATTATTTCACTTCTTCTCTTCATGAATAATTGTGGAAAGAAGATATATGGTTTCCACAAGGGAGCAACACATTCTGTCCATGGAAGGCATTATAAGGTCTTGTTCTTTTAAGAGGAAGGATAACTAGTTATCCAGACTGGAAGTTGCTCTTACTTGACTTTGAAGTTAATTGGAATTGGGAGTATTCAGAATATTGTAATATCTAGGAAAGGTATATATGTGTGTGCACATTTCAAAGCCTTGTCAATCAATTGTAATCATCTCTGGAGTAGACTGAAAAAAACTGTGGAACCAGGAAAGTCATAACTATTTAATTTACTATGATGGCTTTTTTTTTTTTGGCAGGATTCACATATCTTCCAGGCATTTGCAAACTATTGTGTATGGTTTCAGGTGTTGTAGAGCCTCAGCCAATTGTGCTGTATTCAGTAACAGATGGATGAGTAAACCAGCGTTTAGTACAATGTTCAGTTCCAGGCTTTTTATTGCATTAGGCCAAACTTTTTAATGTGTGTTCTACATCAGACACATACTGTACGTTGATTTGATGGTTGTTAATAAAGTTTGAAGACACAATGTCATGGCATCAGAACCCAATGTGAGTTATGGGGAAGGCATGTCCTTCAATATTCTGCAGAAGGATATAGAAACAAGCTTGCAGGAGCCCTGTTTCATTTTCAAAACAATACATGAAACTCACCCACATATTCACTGTAATAGTTGCACTGCTTTATCTCTTTTCTTTGCAATATCTGGTAGTGATATATAAAATGTGCTTGTCTTTTCAGTTAAAGCTGTAGGGGTGGGGGAACATAATTGTCTGATAATAATCTTTCATGGTTCCAAAAATATACCTCACCATCTGCTGTGGATGAAATAACAGGCCGTTCCCTGCATGGTTCCTCAGTGCAAATATATTTAAGGGGAGTTGTTATTCCTCATCCCTTTTCACCACCCCATTCATGGGAACCATAAGCAGGGGAGGCACTGTGTCTTTTTTTAACTTGGGACATGAGCTGAATTTAAGGGTTGGGGAGTCACAAACACAGCAGATTTGTCAGTGCTGTCCGATATACCTACTTTCCTTTAATAGCCCCCAAAACAATAACAGAGCATACAACCACTTCATTCTGCAGGGGACTAGGAGAAAATGATGGCTATTTCAGATGGTGACCAGCAGTGGTGACATATTTTATTTTTATTTTTACACAGTTCTTCACACAGATTTGTTATTAGTTGGTTGGTTTTTTAGTCTGCATCATAAGGATGTAATTTTGTCACTCATGTGAGCTTACTTGAATGCTCAGGAACAAGATGGGAAATTATAGGACTGCATCAGATGTTTGCATAGATTTGTTTTCCCTTTATTTTGGCTGCATAAATGGCTCTGTGGCATAGAGTCAAGGAAAGGGTCAATATTTGTGAATAGTGTTGGAGCATAAGATGTCTTAGAAAGTCTTAGTGAGCTCCATCTAGTTCAACTGTTGTCTATACAACAATGGCAGATTTTTCCAAGATTTAGTATACCTTTCTTGGTCTTGACTAGGATTGAATTAGGGATCTTCTGAATGATGAACAGATGTGCTGCTTCTAGGCTATGGTTAGGCTGTTCCCTGATACAGGCTGGTTTGCCCAACATCCTTAACCAAGTTAGTTACAGACCAGTAGCTTATGGTGTGATACATTTGGCTAGTTTTAGCTGGTTAGAGTGATTTTTGTGTTGTTAATGGTTTAGAATATTGTGTAAACCCAATCTATTCAAATAGCTTATGGTTCAAAGTATTGTTCAAACTCATAGAATGGATTACTTAGAAAAACATGTTACACTGATGGTGCAAACTCAGTCACTGGTACAAACAGCAAAAGCAATTTGAGATATTTCCATGCTTAACATCTACAATGAAAAATTATAAACTCTCTGTGTGTGTATGTGTGTATGAACAATTCAAGGAAAAGCATAGACTGGTGCAGTCTGAAGAGCAAAACTTTTACCATTCCTTTCAGGGTAGCTCACTTTCACATCCTTGAAATGATGATATAGCAGTGATCTTAAGAGCTGTGTAAATATTCTTCCATAAAGCAGTGGTGTTAGACAAATGCAGCTAGATGCCACACAGTCCTGGAACATGGAGGTGGGTCTATAGAGGCAGAAGAATTAAAAGAGTCTTGCAGGAATAGACCTGTGCCTGTCTGTTACCCACCGTGGCCACATAGTAGTGCATGAAGGTTATAGTGTCTCAATTCATCCTCATCCCCAAGATTTGCTATTTAGTGGCATGCGGAGCTTTATCTAGCCATCATTGAGAACAGCCACTGATGTGACTAGATATTAATAAAGATACTCCACAGGCATCTATCTTACACCAAGTCAGACCACCGGCTTGATACTTGTCCTGCAAGGCTTCAGGCAGGAATCGTTCTCAAATCTGTGTGCCAATATTAAGTACTGAATCAGCAACTTTTATACTGGAAACTATAAGCTTGATGACCTTTGTGCTATATTCCCTCTCTGTTGGGTTTCCTGCTTCCTCTTTGCAAGACCTACGTCTGTGGAAACCAAAGCAGGAAGAGTGCCCCCAAAGATGGACCTTCTAAAAGACTGGACTGATGGCTGCAGAGAAGGAAATCTATTACCATTTCTGACTGATAGTCTTCCATTCTCTCTTGAATGTATTCCTCCCTTTGCAAAGCCTACTTTAGATTCTGAGCAATAAACATAAATCGTGAGGTACATTAAAGATTTATCCACAACCACGAGGTTTAAAAACCTATAAGAACAATTGGTTTAATTCAGCAGCTGAAAGCAGATGACTGTGCAGCATGTCATGCCTTGTCATGAATAGATACTTTGTCCATTGCCTTCTGTAGGAATCATAGCTTTATAACATCAGTACCCCAGTTCAGGGGCATCCACAGAGGGGATCAAAATCTGCAATATGGTGGGTGTATCATCATAATCCAAGCCCCACCCTGTTTGTATGTGGCATTGACACGCCAACAAGACAGGGCTTGGACTGTGACACTGGGCCTGCCAACTTGGAATGCCATCTTGAAAATGTTGACCTTTCCCTGAAGAAGCTGCTGCCCCAATAGGGTTTTTTTATTTGTTTCTTTAGCAAGGAGAAGTGTGAGTTCCAAAGAAATGAGTAACACATTTCCTACATGACAAAATGCCCAAACATTTTGTCAGCCCTTCGAGGTAGTTCAGACAGGAAACCAAAACCTTGTGTACTAATACTACCTTTATTGTAAGGTTACAGTAACAGAATCTTGCAAGTCTGAAAGCACTTTCCCCCTCCCCTGCCTTTACATTCTGGAGAACTGGGGAGGGCCCTGCTGAGATGCTTTCTCCACCCCCATCCCTCCTTCGGACTCAGATTTCTCTTATCAGACTGTTGTCTAGGCTGCGGCTCTTCCTCCTGTCTCCCAAGCCCATTACACATATTGATTTGGGTATGATCAAAGTGATCAGTTACAGATTACTGATAAATAACAAGGAAGTACAGTTGATGGTTGATCAGTAGATTAGCTGACCTCAGATAATTGGAGATCACTTGAGTTTGTGTGCAAGAGCCTCGGAGAAAAAGTGTGGCGATAAAGCTGAAGACATCCTACAAGGACAAATTTCTGTATATTTCTTAGAAAAGCACAAACTCCCTTAGAGGAAAAAAAATCTACCAATGGACAATTCCTTCATTAGGGGCAATCAAAATGCCACCAGAGCATGTTCAGCTTCTCCAGACACTTATTCAGGCTAAATAGTATGAAATTCTGGGAGTGAGGAAGAAACAGAATACCCCATAATTAGCCTAGCTGTTGCTGTCAAGAAGTCTACAGTTTAGAATCAGATTCAAGGTAGAGCAGTCAAGCGTCCTGACATACAGCAGTTCCTTGCCTTACTTTATTAATACGTAAGTCTCTTTCCCCCCACCCCACCCCTTCAAACAGTGCTTGCTTTCTTATGTACTAAGTTCTCCTTGTAAAAGTTCACTTTTCATCAGTAAAATGTATTTAGATCATCATTACCTCCCATTTTATTCTGTTCTTTTTTGTTTATGAGCAAAATGCTCCATTGCCAAGGTTCACCACCTGCCCCAATGGAAATCAATGGGAATTATTTTCACATTGTTATAACAGCCATTGGAGGCAAATGATGGGCCCAACATCAGGGCGAAAAGGTAATAGGAGATGTTCAGTAGAGCTCTCAACCTCTTTTCCTCAATTATAGGAGAAAGCCTGGGGCAAAATTCTCCAGCTTAGATAATGAGAGGAACATTTGATGCACAATTTAATTTTTTTCCTGGGTCTGACCACATTCTCCCTGGGCAGGGACATCTCTTCCGCTTGTCTCAGCATTCTACATATATAGACCTTGGAACGCCAGTGATGGATGGATTCCATTGAAGAACCTGAAATTCAGATTGGAAAACGGTTAACGTGATGCATGAATTTGCCCTTTGCTTTCAACTTACATAGGGCATTAAGGCTGAAGTATTATCTTTTGAAGTAACTCATTATGAACTCAGTGGGATTTCCCACTAAACATTTAGACGAAGGTATTCTGGGTGAAGCTCAAGCGTGGTAATCATGGACAGAACTTTGTGTTTGATGAATGAATATCAGCTCTTCTCCTGCCCCTCCCCAATCTTTCTGTCCATCTAGGTAAAGGTAAAGGTTCCCCCCGCACATTTGATCAGCCGTGTCCAACTCTAGGGGCTGGTGCTTATCTCTGTTTGTTATCCGAAGAGCCAGCATTGTCCGAAGACGCTTCCGCGGTCATGTGGCTGGTATGACGCACGCGGAACGCTGTTACCTTCCCACTGAAGTGGTACCTATTCATCTACTTGCATTTGCATGCTTTCGAATTGCTTGGTTGGCAAGAGCTGGAGCTAGTGTGGGAGCTCACTCCGCACGCAGGGCTACGATTCAAACCGCTGAACTTGCGATCTTCCGATTGACAAGCCTGTCGTCTTACCCGCTGAGCCACCACGCCCCTTTTTCTGTCCATCTACCAACTTCCAAAAAGCATAATGTCCATTATTAATGCATGCAATAACCCTGTGACATAGTAAGATCCTCCAAACGATAAGTGCCACTGAACCCCAGTCTCCAAGGCCCTTATTCAATACCTGGACTGTCAAAATATGTTTAACGCTAGTGGCCACCTGTCTGTGACTAATTTGTTTCTATCTTCTTCCCCACCTGTTGGCTGTCCTGCATCTGGGATGCCACAGAAGATTCATTAAACACTCCAGGATGATGGTGTCTGCTACAGAATGTACAGGTAGTCCTCATTTAGCAACATCCTTGTAGAGTGACTGTTTGCAGTTACGACGGTGATGAAAAAGTAACTTTGCAACCAATCTTCACATTTACAACCTTTGCAGGTCTCTAAAGCAAAGGAAAGCTAAAGTCAGATCATAAGCATAGTCATGGTTTCACTTTACCACCGCTTTGCTTAATGACCAAATTGCAGGTCGTAATTGTGGTCGCTAAATGAGGACTACTTGTACTTATCGAATTGCTTCTGTAAAACAAGGGGTCAGAGCATTTGTGATTCTAAGCAACATGTCTGATAGCAGCCAGTGTCAGGAAACAGGCAAAGAACCACACTGAGCCGTTATTCTAACTCTAGTTTCTTTATTGCTCTTGCCATATAACAGAATCTTGCCAGACTAAAGGTCCACTATAAGCCCTATGGGTAAATATTCAGTGACGGCTCTAAGGTGGGGCTACCTTGAGCCTCTTTACTTTCCCACCAGTGGAATCCAGACTGGGCAATCTTTTATCTGCCTGTGATGCGCCCCCTCCCTCTTGGGAAGGAGCAGCCACTCTGAACTCCACCACATCACAAGCACCCCTTCAGGAACACATTCCATCACAGCCAGAACCCCACTGCCCTTTGAGATTTTGGAAACTCTTTGCTTTCCATACCAAAAGTGTATTTGCTTGCCCAGTTTTCTGGGGCAATCTGAAAATCATTCTGTAGAACATATTTTAATTTGTTTAATCAACTCCTTGATTTGGATGTTTGTAATTAAATATTGCCTTCTGACTGAGAGCATGGATTAAATAAAATGCAGAGGTTGAGAAACTCAGTTGAAACCATTGCAATAGCTGCTCAAAATAAAATTGTTATCTGGCCTGTGGAAGCCCTTTTACCTGCAAAATGTAGTTACCATATATACTTGCAAATAAGCTGAGAATTTTAGGTGCCAAAAGATACCCAAAAAATTGGATTTGGCTTATCCACAGATGGGATATACAGGCACTTTAAAAAATATATTACCATATATACTCATGGATTTTTAACCAAACTAACATGAAAAATGGATCATCTGTGGATTACCCACAGATAAGTCAATTGTGAAAATTAAAACATACGAAAATTTCAAGGGTTGACTTATCCATGGGTGGCAGATTTTTCATGGTAGTTTGGTTAAAAACTCAAGGGTCATCTTATCTGCAGATGGGCTTATACGTGAGCATATATGGTATTTAAGGTTTTGCAAAGTTGGCCTTTCTCAGACTGATGTATTCATAACAAAGAAAATGAAGAGGCCAAATTAGATTTGTATTTGTCAGGTGCTCCAAAATATTCTCATCTTGTAGAATACATTAAGAAAAGTCCACCTTATCTCAGGCTGATGAAAATGGACTTTGTGAAGAACTGTGTGCTTTACCAGAGCTTAATCTCACTTAGACACAAGAATTTGCATGATAGAAAATGATGGAATTCTAGCACAAGATGCAAGGATGGAGAAGGGTGTTTTTAAAAAGAAGAATCTGAGTGATATTTGACTTTCTGGCTTCTTATCAGCGTCTTTAGCCTATCTGGTTCTTTCTTTTGTGCTGAAGCAAGGAATCACCCCCACCACTTTTGTTTGGTCAGAATGAGATTTCCCATTCCTTCTGTGTCCCAGTTAATCTCCTAAATCCTGGCCATTGTTTGATAGTTAATTACCTGTCTGCTCCCATAATACAACTCTATGGCTCAGATGGAGAGAGGGAAACTCTGAAGTTTTACCCACTTGCTAAAATGTGGAAGAGTCAAGAGAAATTGGGAGGGTAAGGCTGGATTTGGCTTGCCTGCCAGTGTACTTGTGAAGGGCAGATTTCTACAACTTTCTCAAAAGCTTTTCCCGGCTAGATGTGTGCTGCATAGATCTGCATAGATAGCAGGTATTTTTTTGTCCCCGTCAGCCCATTTCCTTTCTGATTTCTTCTTTCTACTTGAGCATCTCATTTTGAACTATTAATAGTTTCATTGTTTTGTTCACCTAACACTAACATAGAAGTAGGTCATGATAAAAGCCCACATGCCTAGCAAAAGCAGGAAGTTCCCAGTTTTAATTTCCACCATCTCCAGCTAAGAGAAAGAGCTGACAGGTGAAGTAGGAGGACCTCTAAATGTGGACTATATAGAACCACTTCAGTTCAATAGAAAGAGGGTGGAGTGGAATGCAGTGATGGGGCTTGGGAGAAAGCAACCTTTATACCAGTGTTTTTCAAACTTGGCAACTTTAAGATGTGTGGACTTCAGCTTCCAGAATTCCCCAGCCAGCATGCTGGGAGTTGAAGTCCACACATCTTAAAATTGCCAGGTTTGAAAAACACTTCTTTATACTCATGCAGTTTAGCCTATAGAGGAACATTACTCTCACCCTCTTCAAAAAGAAAGCAAGTTCCATAAATGCTGGATTCTTTACAGAAAGGCTTGTACAGCAATTTTACAGTGTGGTGTAGTGGTTAAAGCATTAGCCTAGGAGTGGGAAGATTCATCTTGAAGTTCACCCTCAGCCATGGAAGCTCAGTGGATTAATTTTGGGCCAGTCCCTCTCTCTCAGCCCAACTCACCTCACAGGGTTGTTGTTGTGAGGAAAATAGGAGGAGGAGGAAGGAGTATTAGGTATGTTCGCTGCCTTGAGTTATTTATAAAAAATAATAAAGGCAGGATAGAAAATAAATAAATAAATAAATAATAAATTTATTCCACGTTGAGCTCCTGGAAAAAAGGCAGGATATAAGTCAAATACAGGCAGACTGACATGTATGGCATTTATTTGCTTTTTATACAACACAAAAATGTTCCCTATTTTAAGTCTAAAGGAATACAGATGGACACCCATGCTAGCACTTTAATGCCTAATTCTGCTATACCCATGGAGTTAGTCTGCGATAAAATGATGTGTTGCATAGCCCAAGATCACCTTCTCATTAATAGACTTAGTTTGGCAATGTCCTTCCACCTGTCCTTCTGTCTGCCTGTGAGTTGGTTCTTCCGTCTGTCCATCTGTCTGCCCATCTGTCTGTCTTTCCATCTGTCTGTAAGGTCCTTCTGGCCATCTCTCTCTGTGGAGCCCTTGGTGCTCTCTGAGCCTTGTTGTTTTCTTGCAGACGTTTCATTGCCAGGCTAGGCAACATCTTCAGTGCGAAAAAATATATATATCTGTGTTTGTCTATCCATCTATCCTTTCATCAATCTGTCTGTCAGTCAGTCCTTCCATCTGCATGTCTGTCAGTCAGTCCATCCTCAGTTTTAAGTCTTATGTATCTTCTTGTGTGGATTTCTCTCATATCATAGTCAAAGTGGTCAGGGAGGCTATCTCCACATCAGTAAAGCAAGAATGGCTTGCCATGGAACACAGTGTGAATATAAGAACAGATTCATGCTAGGAAGTGTCAATGTAATTTATGTAATCTCTTTTGGCAACTTCATCTTAGTACCGGGGTCCCAGCCTAGCTCTGGGTGGCCAAACACCTCAGACAATGTTTGATGCTGGCCCTTCACCTCATTGTGACCCCCAGCCAAATCACTTTTATATTCAAGCCATTAATGTTTGTGTGCACGAGTGATAATAATCTTGTCCCAACTCTCAGCAGGACTAAGATAATTAATTATCTTTTTCTAATATGTGTAGAGTGCTTGGCAAATGAAAATGGCTAAGTATTATTATTAATTAGTAATTATCTAGCCTGAATTTTGGGAGGGAGGGAGGAGACAGAGTTTGGATAGAGTAATGCTTGATGGGCTGTTTCCACTGGAAGTCATCACTGGGTACTGCAAGCTGACTGCAAGCATAGAGGGAAGAATCTGCCTGTGTGAATCTATCCTTTACCAGGGACTCTCAATCCAGTTTGAATAATAGACGAGCCCAGCCATTGACAGCCAATCAACAGTTGTAACAGCAGCGTGACAATTCTGAATCAGTAAATATAATGCCTTCTAAAAAAAAGGGTGAGCTGCGATGCTGTTTGAGCCAGAAAAAGAACTCCCTCAATAAAAGACTGGTAAATTTCCTCTTTGTCCTTGCATTATATCCTTTGTCACATGAAACAGACCTGGGGGACAGAGGAGACTTTCCTGGTTGTGGGTAGTTTGTTAGGTTGTCTGTTTTTATCAAATGCAGTCTGCAGCTGCCTCCAGAGGGCAGAGTTGTCATTGCTAATCTGTCACTTATATCTGGCGGGAGAGTCAGAGGCAACTGCATTTTGTTTGATAACTGGTAGAGTATCAGGAACAATATATCACAGGAAATGTACTCAGTTTAGCGATAGAGCATATGAGGCCTGCCCAAAGGCCCAGCAACTTTAGTTGAAGATTCATTTGCCTTTAAACCTGTGGGGACATTCTGCCAGTCAAAGCACACAAGAGTGGGCTAGTAGATGGGCTGAGTTTCCAGTACCGGAGGGTTGGAGTGCTAGAACCTTGTATAGTTGCCCATCCCTCCATCCTTGGAGGGATATGAGTCAGAGTGAAGCAGCTGACTTAAGGCCCTGCTGCAAGTCCCTAAATGGTGTGGGAAGCCTTTTTAAGATGGTGACCTAAGGTTCCAGTCCAGGCAACAAAATGTCTTAGGTTTTGCCTTTCCCTTAGCAAAATCAGAATAAAATAGGCAAAGTAATGAAAGGAAGCCAGTTTATTGAAACTGAAGTTTGGCCCATTTCAATTATGGGTAAGGATCACAGGGTTCTAGTTCAACAGGTGCAGGATAAAGATTTTTAGTGTATAGCACAAAGCCAGCATTTAAGATTTACCCCACAGCAGATACAGTAAACACAGTGATGACAATACTTGCCTTGGATCTGTAATGAACTTTTGTCTCTCTTGGCTTCATGCCTTCTCCTGGAACTGGAGTCCTTGTACATTAAAGGCTGCAATTGCAATCCAGTGCAGTAGTATAAAAATAGTCTGTGCTTGTTAATTGGGAAAGGAGATAATATGAGTTTGCTGGAGGAACATGAAAAGCTTACTTCTAAAAATGGTTTAAGATGCAGATTCTTGCATGGTTTGAAGAGGGAAGGCTTTGTATTCTTGCCTTTGGTTTCAGACAATTACTGATACATTGGGGGGGGGGAAGATAGTTTGAAGCTTATCTAAGAATCATTCTTCACTTCATAAACTGTTGACCATGTCCAGTTAGATCTGCAATGAACTGCAAACTTGGGGGTTCACTTGACTCTTCGGATGTGGTTGTGGGTGGGGAGCTGTCACAAAAAATGGAAAACATTCATGTAGAAGAAATATTTCTGAGGAAAAATAAACAGGTCATATGGCAGTTGTAGAGGTACCTTATCTGTTCCTTTCCACTCTTTATTTTCTTTAATGACCCTTAAAAGCTGCCAGCACTGTAAACAGGAAAGAATTAAGCTGAGTTCAGGAATTGTGGCCATCACCAAGCTTGTATTTGGAGTGTTCCTGCCTAACAACCATACCAGTGAATTGGTGGCTACTCTTCAAATACAGCCCTTGGTCAAAGAAGAGTTGATCCATTGACAGGTTTCTAATATAATCTGCATGTGGAACAATAAGGTCTGGCTTGCACAGGTTGATTTGTGGAAAGCTGTCAGACAGATGTCTCTTGCTCATAACAATGAGTCAAGCCAAGTATCTCTTGGTGACTTTCCCATTCTGTGACTCTCAACTTTCTACCAACCTCATTTCTTTGTTCTATTCTATAGATTTACAGTGTTCCATCTGGCTGATGTTAATTAGCCATAGTCATACAGCCCTCTTTTTCCTTCTAATCACAGTTTGCTATTTCATGCTATTTCATGCTTGGGTCACTCCAGTGTACCAGTTAGAAAGGGGTAATTAAGTCAATGTGAGTTGGAGCAGAGTTCTCATCTTACAAATCACAATTCTTTGTGTACTGCATAGATATTCATATTTTACTTGTGAATAATGTCACAAACTTCTAAAAAGTACAGATTTGAGTCTCCATGCATGTTCTGGTTTCTTCTACATATTCGGCAAGTCCAAAATCAATGTATTATAACATTTCTGATGGAATAAATTTCTATTCCATTATTCACCAGAGTCACTTATTGTCCATTATTTATGCAGTTGATGTTGAAGCTTTGTGAATCTTTTTCTTTAATAGAAGAAGACTTTATATTAACTTGGAATCAGTGAGACAAATTTCTACTATATGCCACCTCTTCATGACTGGTCATCTTGCCAATTTAGCCTCCACTCAGAGTTACATGTTTGAAAATAGAACAGTAGCCTCAACTGCTATTCCATGTTTTTTTACTATCATTTGCTTTATTAAATATTGATTTTCTGTTGCATTATTAAACCTTAAGTCTTGAGTATAAATTCTGATCTTTTATTTTAATCTTGCTCTTCTCTCCCCATTCTTCTTGCCCTTCCTGATCTTTAAATCTATTTTTTTCTTCAAGGACAATTCTTAATTGTGAGAAAGGAAGATTCTCCTGTAAACATTTCCATTCATTGGAGAATACATTATAGATAATGATGATAGAATGGTAAATCCCACATAAAGAGTCCCCCTTGACCGCCCAGAGTCCCCCTTGGGGGAGTTGGGCGGTGATAAATCCAATAAATAAATAAATAAATAAATAAATAAATAAATAAATAAATCCTCTAAAATACTTACGTACCTGCACTTTTTTTTAACTAATGTCCTAGACGTATATTTAATCTAGTAAACTACTACAAATTGTAAGTCTGCCCTTGACAACTACTCACAAACAACAGATTGTCCCAACTACAGCTGCTTATGGATTGAGAATGGTTAGCATATCTCACCAGCTCTTAAATAAATAAATAAATGACTACCGTACATATCCATACATGGGCTGGGATCTGAATACCCAAAGGTATGTTCAAATGCTGAGATCTGCCTCTGGGACTCTTTTTGATAAGCCCCCTCTTCTGAACTTAAGGAGATGGACCATATGGAAGAAGTTCTTTTTTACTGGTGGCATTCTCTTCGTGGACTGCTCTTCCCAGGGAGATAGAAGGCATAGCCAGCAACTGAACTTATTTTCAAAAAGCAGCATGATAAGGCTGGTGAAGGAATGGTTTGCAAGCTACCTGGATGCTGTCAAAGTGCAACATTTACAGCTGTTTGTACTTTGCATCTTGTTTCTGATCCTTCTTTGGAGAAGGAATGTCCAACTGGCAACCTTTGGTCCCATCCAGCCCAAACAATGCAGTTTATTCTCTAGTCCCTATGCATCCGATTGCAGCCTTGCTGTGAAAAGATGGTATTTCCTTCCTTCCTTCCTTCCTTCCTTCCTTCCTTCCTTCCTTCCTTCCTTCCTCTAATTTTATCCAGGTGGCTGTGCCCTCCAGTTCTGCTCATCCATTGCTTACTTATTGCCGGTATATTATTTTATATCATTCTTCTGGTATTTTCGTTCCTGTGGTAGAATCTATCTGAAATGGTATATTTTGCTCCTTCTGCTGCAGGGTTGTATAATTGATGGCCTTGCCACAGTCTCTGAACAGAGGATTAAAATCTCCCTTGCCATGGATCCAGCACAGAGTTCATTACTTTTCGAAAAGCTTCCTGCCTGTTTGTGCACAAAATTATGGCTGTTCTGGACAAGGGAGGCCAATGTCAGCTATGAAGAGAAGGAAAGGGTGACATCTTCAGCTGAATTGGTCCATGATACACTGCAAGCTGACTTTGTTCTCTTGGAAATAAATACTGCATTGCAAAAGGCACTTTTTTGTTCTACTAAGTTTTGCTCTCTGGATCTGAGGAATCAGGTACCTGGGTTATTCCAGAGAGGCTGTTTCTCTGCTAATGGCTTATAGCAAAGTGGCTTGTTGTGTAAGGTACAAAGAAAGGGAGGTGGGAACCAGCACTGCTCAGACCAGAGACAACCAATTTACCACTGGTCTGGTAAACACGTACAGGTAGTCCTTGCTTAATGACCACAATTGGGACCAGACTTTTGGTCACTAAGCCATGCTTAGTGAATCCAACCTGATTTTATGACCATTTCTGTGGTGGTCGTTAAGTGAACCATGTGGTTGTTAAGAGAATCACACAGTTCCCCATTGATTTTGCTTGCTGGAAGCTGGCTGGGAAGGTTGAAAATGGCGATCATGTGACCGTGGGGACACTGCAATGGTTGTAAGTGCGAGGACCAGCCGTAAGTCAGGTTTTGGCACCATTGTAAGTCTGAAACGTTGCTAAACAAATGGTTGTTAAGCAAGGACTACTTGAGTAGGGTCCAGGAAAAGAAGAGCCCAAAGCCTGTTAACTGAAAAGGGTGGGAGGAAGAGGCCTAGGATTTAAACCCTGGGACTGACCTGTGTCCCTGATTCCTGTATTCTTCAATAGGCAGATCTTCTGCATATATGTGACTTCCTTCTTGTTTGCAAAAAAAAAAAAAAAAAAAAATCAGAGCTGAATCTGTGAAGCTTCTGCTATTAGCTGGTCACTGAATGTGGGGTTGAGTTTTGGGAGAGGAGAGATTTATTACCTGTAGCTTGAATCATGTCAACTGGATTTCTATTTTCTTAGTAGAAACGTTTCGCTCCTTATCCAAGGAGCTTCTTCAGTCTGAGCAAAGTTGGTAAGGGAATCCTAAATATGTTCCTAGGTAGCTGTGTGACCTTACACCTGGGGCTAGGTCATGGTTATATTGAGATGTAATTTTTAAGTCCTTTTATCATCTAAAGGAGGGTCGTTAAAATCACCATGCTGCTGTTGAGCTTCTGAAATGGTCTTAATCTTCCTAGGCACAGAAGACAAAACGGGGAGGAAGATGGGGGAGAGTTTGTGCCTGAGGCCCCCACCTCTATTCAAGGAAGGATTTTCCAAGTTGGCATAAATGGATTCCTTGACCCCTCTCTCAAACCACCTATCTTCTCTGTCTAAAATGTGAACATTAATGTCTTCAAATGAGTGTCCTTTTTCTTTTAGATGAAGATAAACTGCTGACTCTGGTCCTGTGGTGTTATTTCTCCTGTGTTGGGCCATCCTCCTGTACATAGGTTGTTTGGTTTCTCCAATGCTCTACATTAAACAAGGAATGGCACTCTGAAGTCCAAGTAAACCATATTTGGAAAATTTATTAGTGAGGGGCGTGGCGGCTCAGTGGGTAAGATGCCAGGCTTGTCGATCGGAAGATCACAAGTTCGGAGGTTCGAATCCCTAGCCCTGGGTGCTGAGTGAGCTCCCGCACTAGCTCCAGCTCTTGGCAACCTAGCAATTTGAAAGCATGCAAATGCAAGTAGATGAATAGGTACCTCTTTGGTGGGTAGGTAACAGCGTTCCACGCGCGTCATGAGGCCACATGACCGTGGAAGTGTCTTTGGACAACGCTGGCTCTTCGGCTAAGAAACGGAGATGAGCACCGGCCCCTAGAGTCAGACGCGACTGTGCAGGGGAAACCTTTACCTTACCTTAAATTTATTAGTGCTACTTCTTACCTGTCCTTTTAGTCTCTGATTTCATCAAGGCCATTTACAATAAAATGGCTAAAACCTCAATGAAGCAACTGCAACATGGTTAATTTGGGAGCATTACACGAAGAAACACATTGAGCTGCACATCCCGCAAAGCTATGGCTTTAATATCAAGAATAGCAGACTCATCTTGGCATTCCAATGAGAAATTTAATGTCCACATTCTCCCTAGGCCTGGTCCTAATGCTCTGCAACCCGACAGCTCTGATACTTTAAACATCTAAAAGAAAAAGGACACTCATTTGAGGACATTAATGTTCACATTTTAGACAGAGAAGATAGGTGGTTTGAGAGAGGGGTCAAGGAATCCATTTATGCCAACTTGGAAAATCCTTCCTTGAATAGAGGTGGGGGCCTCAGGCACAAACTCTCCCCCATCTTCCTCCCCGTTTTGTCTTCTGTGCCTAGGAAGATTAAGACCATTTCACAAGCTCAACAGCAGCATGGTGATTTTAACGACCCTCCTTTAGATGATAAAAGGACTTGAAAATTACATCTCAATATAACCATGACCTAGCCCCAGGTGTAAGGTCACACAGCTACCTAGAAACATATTTAGGATTCCCTTACCAACTTTGCTCAGACTGAAGAAGCTCCTTGGATAAGGAGCGAAACGTTTCTACTAAGAAAATAGAAATCCAGTTGACATGATTCAAGCTACAGACAATTCCACCTGGATGACTGAGAACCTTCATAGACAGAGATTTATTACATTTGTGGCCTGCAATCTGACAGAAGTACTGTAGATCACTGAGTCCAGTCTATCTCAGTTTCCTTACAAGGGGCAAGGTGGAATGCATCAGAGTCAGCACAAAATAGTGGTTACTATGCTGGTTTGCAGCTTTGGACCAACCTTGTTTTCAGCCTAACCTATTTTGCAGGGAGGAATCATATACTTGACTTGGCCACCTGGACAGAGGCAGGATATAAATGCAATCCTTTTTTTGGGGGGCAGATATTTGATCTCTGGAAAGTGAAAGGAATATATCAAAAGCTTTGAAGGGGTATTTCAATTTGTCAAAGTTTTGATTAAAAAAAAAAACCTTTGAAGCAACACGCTGGTTTGAAGCAGCTCCCTGGCTTGCAGTGTCGGAGTGGCTATATAGTTTATATCTAGATGATAAAAGGTCTTTTGTAAATGTGTGCACATATACAAAAGATTCTTTTTTTCTGGAGTGAATGGACCCACTTCAATGCTTCATTTATCTCAAGGGAAGCCTTGCTTCAAATTGAATAAATGTGATGCCACAAATTGAAATGACACTTGAAATCGGATTAGAGCCAATCCTCACATCCTTGGATTATGCTTTCATTTCAGAGCTGTTCTATCTTTCTCATGCTCCATTGGTAAAGAGTGGCAATGAAGTATTGGAAAACAGAGCTGGGAATGATTTATAGTCTGCCTTGGACACCTAACATAGTCTGCTGTCCTCCAGAGCTATAAATTGTTGTCTTGTTGTCAGTTATTCTTACTCTGACTCTGCTGACTCTGGTCCTGTGGTGTTACTTCTCCTGTGTTGGGCCATCCTCCTGTACAAAGGTTGTTTGGTTGTACAGGAGGATGGCCCAACACAGGAGAAGTAACACCACAGGACCAGAGTCAGCAGTTTATCTTCATCTAAAGGAAAAAGGACACTCATTTGAGGACATTAATGTTCACATTTTAGACAGAGAAGATAGGTGGTTTGAGAGAGGGGTCAAGGAGTCCATTTATGCTAACTTGGAAAATCCTTCCTTGAATAGAGGTGGGGGACTCAGGCACAATCTTTCCCCTATTTTCCTCCCTGCTTTGTCTTCTGTGCCTAGGAAGATTAAGACCATTTCACAAGCTCAACAGCAGCATGGTAATCTTAACGATCCTCCTTTGGATGATAAAGGGACTTAGAAATAAACATCTCAAATAACCATGACCTAGCCCCAGGTGCAAAGTCACACAGCCACCCTAGAAACATATTTAAGGATTCCCTTACTAACTTTGCTCAGACTGAAGAAGCTTCTTGGATAAGGAGCGAAACGTTTCCACTGAGAAAATAGAAATCCAGTTGACATGATTCAAGCTACAGACTGTTCCACGTGGATGACTGAGTACCTTCATCGAGATATCATTAAAATACCCTTTCGGCTGCTGCTGTTGAACGCCAGGTCGGCCAACAACAAGACCCCCCTTTTACATGATCTGATCATAGAGGAGGGGGCAGACCTGGTGTGCATCACCGAGACCTGGCTGGGCCCTGAAGGGGGTGCCCCTTTCAGAAATGTGCCCGGCCGGGTTTACGGTATGGCACCAGCCGAGATCCCAGGGCAGGGGAGGAAGGGTGGCTGTTGTCATCCAGGAGTCTCTGGTGGCCTTGAGGGGCACTGCTCCACAAGTGGCCGGTTGCGAGACCCTGTTTTTCAAGTTGGGTTCCCGAGAGCAGTTGGGAGTGTTGCTACTGTATCAGCCTCCCTGCGTACATTATAATGGACCCTGCCATTATAATTTTGGAATGGCATAAACTAACTGATTTATTGAATATAATATGATGCATGTATAGTTTGATGAATATGTTCCTTTAAACATGGATTCTACAGATTTCTAATGGAGAGTCTTTAGTTTCAGGACCATGGACAGTGGTCCTCCTTTCTTTTCTTCTTTTCCTCATCCTTGATCCTTTAATCCAATTTCATTTTGAAAATTGTAGTAAATACCTCAGCAGGATGAGTACAGGTCAGTGACCACAGTGTGATTCAGTTCCATAACATTTAAAAATTCTAATGGAATTTTTAAGCTGGGTGAAAATGTATAATTTCATATGATGGGGGTGGCAAAAATAAAATAGAGAAGTGAGAATGGGGAAAAGAAAGATTTGGAAGAAAAAAAATAAAAGCAGATGAATTAGATCAACAGTAATGAAAACTAACTTAATTAAATGTATAGGAACCAAGCTAGAATGATAATGATTTATTTACCTGCTCAGTATCTTTCTATGTTGTTTTGTCTTTTTTTTTTTAATGGAGTGACATAAAATAAAAGGAAACAGCGTGAACAATCTTCATAATGATTAGAAGGATCAATAGTAAGGAGAAGAGCAGAATAAAAAAAGATTCTAAATAACCAGAATCAAGCAGAGAAGAAGGTAACCTAGCTGATAGAAATTAACCAATAAACAAGGAATGGCACTCTGAAGTCCAAGTAAACCATATTTGGAAAATTTATTAGTGAGGGGCGTGGCGGCTCAGTGGGTAAGATGCCAGGCTTGTCGATCGGAAGATCACAAGTTCGGAGGTTCGAATCCCTAGCCCTGGGTGCTGAGTGAGCTCCCGCACTAGCTCCAGCTCTTGGCAACCTAGCAATTTGAAAGCATGCAAATGCAAGTAGATGAATAGGTACCTCTTTGGTGGGTAGGTAACAGCGTTCCACGCGCGTCATGAGGCCACATGACCGTGGAAGTGTCTTTGGACAACGCTGGCTCTTCGGCTAAGAAACGGAGATGAGCACCGGCCCCTAGAGTCAGATGCGACTGTGCAGGGGAAACCTTTACCTTACCTTAAATTTATTAGTGCTACTTCTTACCTGTCCTTTTAGTCTCTGATTTCATCAAGGCCATTTACAATAAAATGGCTAAAACCTCAATGAAGCAACTGCAACATGGTTAATTTGGGAGCATTACACGAAGAAACACATTGAGCTGCACATCCCGCAAAGCTATGGCTTTAATATCAAGAATAGCAGACTCATCTTGGCATTCCAATGAGAAATTTAATGTCCCCATTCTCCCTAGGCCTGGTCCTAATGCTCTGCAACCCGACAGCTCTGATACTTTAAACTGTGCTATTTTATACTCCTCAGATAGATATGGAGATCAGTAGGCAAACATTGTGATTGATAAACTGTAGTAAGCAACAGCGGAGCTCTGTCTTTTCTGGCAACTGTCCCCAGAAAACCCTCTGTCATTTCTAATTTCCTCTTGGAAATTGAATAAGTGACATAATATTAAGACAGGCCTAGCTCATATTCATGTACCTTTTAAATAAGTAATTATAATGGGGGGGGGGAAACAACACAAAATAAATAAATCATTTAATTTTCCACACTGATCTGCAGGCCCAGGGGAAAAAATGGTTGTCCATTCCAGAATTTTTGATCTTGCTTAAGAGAAGGATCTTTGTTCCGTGGAACAGCACCTGTTTTGCCAACTGAAGATATGAAAGTAAATCCTCAGTTTCTCCAAACAGGGGTGGAAAAAGCTATGGTCTGAAAACTTGGATAGCCACTTTTCAGGGAAGATAATGGTATGACTTCCTATAAGGCAACTTCCTATTCATTGATTATGGGCCTTTTTTTATAATATTGATTTTATATTTCCTTTTCATCTCAGGTCTAGGGGCAATAATGCTTTTCTGGCATTTTAACTGATGGTACATATAAAGAGGCACCACTGCACATTTTAAGGACAACGTTTGTATTAATCAAATGGTCTCAGGTTAAACCACTTATTTTCTGCCATTTGGAGATCTCTTAATGTTACTGTGTTCCAATAGATGCAGTTTTAGGAGAGTATATCATCTTTAGGATCTCTGGCCTCGAATTAATCATTCTTACTGCAAAATTCAGTTCAAGGTTCTCTCGACATTACAGGACTGTATTGAGCTTAATTTTAAATACATGTTAAATTGTCCATCTTAGGTTGTGTAATCAGTGAAAGCGGGAAGGACATCACTGTGAAGGCCATAAGCACTGAGAAAAGTTAATCCTGCATTTTCTGACAAGATCCAATCTTAATGACTGTATCATTTCAGTCTGTAGGTGGAAGATTGGTCTGCCAAACGTCAAAAACTTAGCAAATCCAGCAGGAGGATTCTAGTCTCTCCATCATTTTGCTTTGGGGGATTTTCTTATATAAGAAGTATTTAATCACACATACACATGGGTACATACACAAATATACCCCCAACACAAAACTTGAAATTATGATTTGGTAAGAGTTAAGCAAGAAAATCATCGAACTATCTGTGTATTTGCTTTGCCCCTTAGACAGAAGGAGGCATCAGGGAAGTGGGGACATGGTGAGCCAGGAAGAACGGGGAGCAAAGAGTTATTGTCAAATTCCCAGCTTGCCCTTTCTGATCTGAAGTTCACTTGTAATATCTCCGTTGACTTCAGCTTCTAATACATTTTGTTCTCCGGAGTGTGCATTGCCCCACTTCCTTCTCAGTCCTTAATTAGTTTCTGGATGATGACATCTCTGTAGAGAATCAGCCAGTCTTGTCCCCCAACCTCAGGGGAGATAAAGGAATCTAATAAAGACATTCAGCATTTCTAGCTGATGGGTTTGACAAGCTTTGTATTAACAAGAAGTCATGTTCAAACTTTCTCTCTCACCTCTCTCAACATCTTCCTGAACAATGACATTTCACAAGGGGATTAACAAAACCACTACCAGCTCCAAAGGCTTGTAGGATGAAATAGACAAGGGCAGAAAGTACCATCTCCTTGTGATAAAGTAGCAGAATTGGGAGACGTGTATCCTGTGTTTCACTGTTTGCAATACTATCCTGTGGATTTTGGTCTTTATTTATTAATTTTACAGTATTTGTAAACTGTTCCAATCCAAAAAACTCTGGTCAGTGGACTCCTAGGAAAGCAACATAAGGAATCACATTAAACATATAATAATACAATCAACTATCCTATGCTCTAGCGGCCACCTGAGATCACTCTATGAGCCACGGGCCTTCCAGAACAAGTGGAGTTAAGGGGCAGCATGCTTATTGACTCTGGGATGATCAAGTGATGCTGTTGAGGTTTTGTCCAGGTGCCCGGCAGCAGGTGAAGTCTGGATGGGGAGAAACAGGTGTAAACTCAACCCTGACAAGACTGATTGGCTGTGTGTTTCGAGTTCTCCTAGAACCAAGGAGTTTCCGTCTTTAGTTCTGAATTGGGTAGCACTCCCCCCTACCACAACTAGTGCACAATTTGGGTGGGAGGTCTTCCTGGACTCCAGGCTCCTACATGGCGAGTGGATAGCAGCTGTGGCCAAGTGTCCTGTGCCCAGATTTGTCTGTTGCATCAGTTGTGCCTTAGTCACCTCACCGTTGGACCGTTGAAATGAGCTCTATGTGGGGCTACCCTTGAAGATCACTAAGAAGCTGCATCTGGTCCAGAATGCATCACCATGGGCAGACCTTAGTATGCATATGTAACACTTTTGCTACACAAGCAGCACTGGTTACAAGTAAGCATCTGAGTGTAATTCAAGGCACTGGTTGGGACCTATACAGCCCTTCATAGCCTGCAGCCTGCCTAACTGAGAAACCACCTTTCTCCCATATCTGACATAATGGGCATGCTGCAGGCTGCAACTTAAAATGAGTGTCATCTGATGGGACCTAGGTGGCATGCCTTCTTTGTTGCAGCACCTGCACTCTGGAATAGTAACTCCCCAGAGGTTCAAGTTGCTTTGATCCTGCCATCTTTTAAATGGACTTTGAAGACTTGTTTTCCCCCCAAGCACTAGGTTGGAAACTGGTGATTTTTTGTGTGTGTCCCTTTGAATCATTGCTGACTCCTGGTGACTGCCTGGACAAGTCCCTGCAGCTTTGACTTGAGAATCTTCTAGCTGTGCTCCTGTCCTCTGAAGATGCCAGCCACAGCTGCTGGCGAAACGTTACCAAATCTGCCAGAACACGGCCACACAGCCCGGAAAACCCACAACAACCATTGGATTCCGGCCGTGAAAGCCTTCGACTATACCCTGCAGCTTTCTTGGCAAGGTTTTTCAGAAGTGGTTTGCCATTGCCTCCTTCCTAGAGCTGAGAGATAGGGACTGGCCCAAGGCCCCCCAGCTGGCCTTGTGCCTAAGGTGGGACTAGAACTCACGGTCTCCCAGTTTCTAGCCTGGTGCCTTAACCACTGCACCAACGGGCTCTCTTGGAAAGTGTGTACCACTGTGGCAATTTTATTAGTCTGTTTGGTATGTTAATTTTGTGTTATCGCCTTCTTATGTTTGCATTGTATTGGAATGTTTTTATTTTGTATGACAGAGTAACCATGAGTTGAACAGTCTATGAATGAGAGACTGGAGATAGCTGGAAGAGGATTGCAACAGAGTGTGTTTGTGTGTACACACAAACACACATCTTCTCTTTTGGCATACACAAGGTCTGATAGTGGTTAACATGATCCAGCATCGTAGAGTTCACCTGAGTTTGTTTTTACATGTTTGTGGTGGGTAGGGTGAATAGTTTTGGCAGTGCCAGAAATGCCTTCCTTGCTTATCCGTCTTTTCCCATGCTCCTTGTGAAAATGTTCACTGTTCAGAGGTCTTCATTTGTCCTCAGTTTCAATTGCCTTCAAATCTGATTGACCACATCATCATCTGATGTCATACCACTTGCTGTATGGAGTTTTAATTCAGCAACGTGTGATTGTAGAAAATACAGAGTTCTTTGCCTTGCATCATAAACATACCTTCTGACAAAAAGTAATGTCAAGTGTATCAAACTTCCCTGGTGTAAAGAATATTGGAATCAGCCTCCAGGATGGGGATTTTATTAGAGAGCTGAGTTGGTTACACTCTATAATGTAGTAGTATTTATAAATACACTTCTAATGTGTGATTAAAACTCTTCCCTCCCCTCACAGCAATGAATTACAGTGACTCTTTATCATAAAACATGCCATTGAGATGCATGTAAATAATAATATGTCCTCCAGCACAGAAAGGAAATTCTGTTGCCACAACAAGAGAGGCTATTTGTTTTGAAAAATCATTTAGACACATCTCTGCAACATATGACACATCTCATTAGTCCTCATTTTAGGGAGAGCAATTTCTATTAGTTATTTATTAATTGCCTATTATGCTTGCAACGTATGTCTCCTTCATTTCAGCATTCAAAAAGCCATTTCTGCAGATCTATTCAGTATTGTAGATACACAGCATTCCGGCATTACAATTCTTTGCACAGATTGAAGGGTGTGGCGATGAAGCTTGTTTGATAATCCTCTGTCCCTTTTAATATTATAAAACATGCCATAGCTGAAACAACAGTGTTTTTCAAATTAAACCATAGGATAGACTAATACACTTTTGATCTGGGATTATAGGATTGCAGAGACCATACCTTTCCCGTGCTACGTATGGTGTCTGTCTTCTCATCTATCATCTTTCTATGTATTGTCGAAGGCTTTCACGGCCGGAGTTCAATGGCTGTTGTGGGTCTTCCGGGCTGTGTGGCCGTGTTCTGGAAGTTGTGGTTCCTAACGTTTCGCCAGCATCTGTGGCCAGCATCTTCAGAGGGCAGGAGCACAGATAGAAGCAAAATCTCTGTGCCCAGGTAGAGTGGCAATGTTCTATTTATAGAGCTAAATTATAGGAGATTAGGTGGGGTTTTTTTGTTGTGTTGAAATGTTAACGAGTGGCTGATGAGCGTGATTAGCATATTCATTGTGAGAAGTATTCCCATGACCTGGTGGTTGGACCTTTTGCAGGCTGTGTTTTTCAATTGGGTTTCACAGTTTCGATTAGCACGAACTAGTTACTTTCAATGGGAGAATGAGTTCTACGAACAGATGGATGGCGTTGCCATGGGAAGCCCCCTGAGCCCAGTCATAGCAAACTTTTACATGGAACACTTTGAAAAACAGGCTTTGGAATCGGCACTAATCGAATTTTGGAATTCGTGCTAATCGAAACTGTGAAACCCAATTTCTCAACAATGAACTTAACCATCTGAATTGGGTCCTACAGGCAAATGGCTATTCCAAGAATGAAATAAAAAGAGCCATCAAACCAAGAAAACAACATCCAACTGAAGAAAAACAGCCCCCCACAAACAAAGTATTCCTGCCCTACATCAAAGGAGTCACTGACCGCATGGGAAAACTGATGGAAAAACACAACTTTCAAACAGTTTTCAGACCCACCAGAAAAATACAACAAATGCTAAAATCAGCAAAAGACAAAAGGGACCCCCGCACCGCTGCAGGAGTATACCGCATACCATGCAGCTGTGGACAAGTATACATCGGAACCACAAAACGAAGCATTCACACCAGGATAAAAGAACACGAAAGACACTGCAGACTACAGCAACCAGAAAAATCTTCAGTAGCTGAACATGCTCTCAAGCAAACGGGACACAAAATCCTATTTGAAAACACAGAAATACTGGACAACACCAAAAGCCACTACACCAGATTATACAGAGAAGCCATTGAAATTCACAAACACCAGCACAGTTACAATAAAAAAGAAGAAAGTTTAAAAATTAGCAAAACCTGGCTACCAGTCCTGAAAAACACAGCCTGCAAAAGGTCAATGAACTCAGTCCAACCACCAGGTCATGGGAATACTTCTCACAATGAACATGCTAATCACGCTCATCAGCCACTCGTTAACATTTCAACACAACAAAAAAACCCCACCTAATCTCCTATAATTTAGCTCTATAAATAGAACATTGCCACTCTACCTGGGCACAGAGATTTTGCTTCTATCTGTGCTCCTGCCCTCTGAAGATGCTGGCCACAGATGCTGGCGAAACGTTAGGAACCACAACTTCCAGAACACGGCCACACAGCCCGGAAGACCCACAACAGCCACTATCATCTTTCTGTTTGAAAGATGCACCAAGTTTGCAATATATACAAAAACAATTATGAGAATTGGCAATACTTATCAGGACTGCTTCTGTTCATTGTTTTTTAAATTGCAATTAACAGTGATATATAGTATAAAAGAATATGATGTATACAATCCTTGCCAATCAAAAAATCAAATTTCCTGTGCTGATGATGCAACCTAGTATGGCAATGAAATGTTTGCCATCCCAAATTTAGTTCACAGATCTCTGATAACACAACATGCCAACCCTGAGCTATGTGTATTCACTACTATTGTGAGAATCAATCATTCTCCTTCCTTCCTTCCTTCCTTCCTTCCTTCCTTCCTTCCTTCCTTCCTTCCTTCCTTCCTTCCGATCTGTTTCCACATTATTCTACATTTCAAATTATATATGTGCTTGTGCTGCAAACACAAATGGCAAACATATCTCTGATGTAAATTGCTAATACAATTTTCAGACCTCACTGACAATGATTTTGCTAAGCCTTAGTATAATCTTGGAGGAGTAGGTTACTGATTTAGTTCTTTTTCTGCTCCTAACGTTAGGTTCAATCACAGTGAGTTGTCCTGTAGCTTGTATTTATATGGCATCGCTATAAGTTCATTTTGCATTGATATATTCTGTCAACATGAGTATTAGTGTCTCTGAAGGTTCCAAAAGAAGAACAAAGAGTTATTGTTGTAGTAAGTAAACAGGTAAATAGATACAGACATGTCTTTTCAAAAAGCAGATCTGCCTTCCATTGCTGCTTATTCAACCCCAGCTCCAAAAGTTCCACCCATTATGTCTGTTCTCTGCCACCCTCTTGTTTTATCTGTTGATTGGAGGCAGTGAAACTCTTGACCTTCCTTTGGGAAACACCTACACACAATTTACCACACAGTCAATAGATGACAAATCCTTTGTGATGATGCCTTTTCCAGTGAGGAGCCAAGGAGCTACTGAGCAAGGGAGAAGCATCAGACACAAAACATTAGCGCACTTCTCTGTTCCTCCTCAGGGACTTTATATTTGTTGTCTTCCTTAATCTGACAGAGGAGTTGGCTCACAGTGAAATATGCACATGTTATATGCTGCTTTAGTGTGGAAAACATCCCAGGGGAATTCTCCAGTGACGGGCCAGTTTTGAACTGCGTACTCTCAATTTAATAGACTGTGGCTGCATGATATTGTTACTGTTCCTTTAGAAAGGTTGTTTGTTATCATCAGCATGACATTTGGACTAGGCTTGCTGAGTTATTGAGTCACAACACCTACTTCCCTACCATTACCACACAATGTCTTTTGCTGTAACATTTCTTCACTCAAAAATCCCGGGCAGAGTCAAAGAGGTTGAATCAGCCTTCCATCTTGTCTTGTCAACAAGAAGTAAAGATTCCACTGATAACAGTGATTTTCTGTTCCCAGTGCAGGACCCACATATTTGCTGTTTGGGAGAAATGTCCTTAACTAACCATAGGCTTGCTGATAATCTTATTGAATAGTTGGAAAAGACAGACAGACAGAATGTGTAGAAAATGTTCTTCAGATAACACAGCTGAGCATCCAGTACTTAGAAACAATTCAGTTTGATGATACTGCTTGTAGTGTTGTTTTAGAATGAAGGTTATAAGTTGTAATGAAACCAGTTTCAGGAGAGATGCCTATCTATCAGAAAGCGAAAAGTAAAGACCTAAAGAGAGTATAATTAGAGAGACCAACAGTAGATTTTATTTGTTTGTTTATTTATTTATTTTCTATCCCGCCTTTATTATTTTTAGAAATAACTCAAGGTGGAAAACATACCTAATACTCCTTCCTCCTCCTATTTTCCCCACAACAACAAGCCTGTGAGGTGGGTTGGGCTGAGAGAGAGTGACTGGCCCAAAGTCACCCAGCCGGCTTTCATGCCTAAGGCGGGACTAGAACTCTCAGTCTCCTGGTTTCTAGCCCGTTGCCTTAACCACTAGACCAAACTGGCTAATAAGAGTTTAGGGTATAAAGTTTGTTCAGATTGGGCAAGAGCACTAGCACCTTTCCTGTGTAATGCCTAGATGATCCTCTTTCTCTTCTTTCGCATGCAGTAGAATATGCATCTGATCAATATGGCCTATTTTGAAAGATAGCAGCTCTCAACGGATTCAAGAAGCATCTTTACACCAGCACTTCTTTTAGGAGATCGGTTCATGAGGAGATAAAGCTAGATGGATTTAGGGCATCCTAAATGGATGATATTTGCTCTGCCTGTGAGCTGCATCCCTCACTCTTTCTTTCCTATAGAAATTATAAGGGAAGAAAAGGGATTCCTTTCCAACTCCATTGCACTGGAATCTTTGGGGCTATAATAGCTATATCTGCCTTATCTAGTAATGTAGGTAGGCAGTTAGATTTACTATTCTTACCTCCTTCACAGATGATAATGTGCAAGACTTCACTGACTTGTAAAATGTGGTAAATACTGCAAGTAATTGTGCTCATTTTGTTAAGTAGGTACCTGGGCATTTAGCTGTCTCTCATTTCTTTCAGCAAAGGACATGAGTCAGGTCCATCTAGTAAGAAGTATATGCCCTGATTAGCAGCACCTCTTCCAAGCCTTCAGACAGAGTTTTCTCCCATCACATGCTCTTTGATCCATTTAAATGCTTTGAATTTGGAACATCTATCACAAATCTGAAGCCCAAAGTTTTAGAGCTTATCTGCAGGGATGAAAGGTCCCAAGGACCATTATCTGTTGAGCCCACCTAAAGGACAATAATCAACTTTGAACAATAGAAGGATATTTTGCTATCCTTTTCATAGAGAAGTAAATGAGATCTGAGAAAAAACAGGTCCTACTCTAGGGAAATCTCTGCTTTTGTCACTAGAGCAGCCTGCTACAAGTCTGCCATGTTTAATCACCTCCAGGCAAGAGAAATGTAGCAAGAACAAGAATTGTAGGGCAGGGAGGAATTCCCAATAGGGATAGCTGGATTGATTGATTGATTGATATCCCCCACCCACCATCACTTTTCTCACTAGGGACAGATTCCCTTTATATATTCCTGCTCAGTTTCAGAATTTGCACGTCTACCACCTGCTCTTCAGAATGCCAGTATCTTCAGAAAACATTTTGATGTAGCTGGGGCAAGATCACATCTAAATTTTAAATAATATCTGGTTTATATTTATTAGCACTTATTTATTATGCTTCTGCCCCTTGCATTGTAGAAATCTCCTATTAATGCCTGTTATCTTGCAGGGAAGGCACTTTAAATAATTCATTTGATTAATTATTCAAGCATTTTAATTGGCCTATAATAACTGTCATGTTAAATACTAGGCTCCCATGTTTAAATTGAAAGGGTAACTAATGGCAGGTTTTGCTTCTGTCATTCCTGTTCCGTCACCACATTGGCCCAATGTTATTGCTCCTTCTTCACTTTTGACACTGATTGATGCAAACCTTTTCAAGTTCCACATCTCTGCATGGTTTGAATGGAACCCAATGATGGCCAGTTCATAATAATTAATTGATTATCACAGCTGACATTTCTTCAGCACCTTTTCAAGGGAAGATCAGGGAAGGGAGGAAAGGAGAGCTTAAATTATTTTGTCATGAAAGCTGGAAGCTCCACTCTGTCCTTTTTGTGCATGAAAAGTGCCACACTTTGGACTCCTTCATATCATTTGTCAGCTGGCATGCTATCTGTAACTCAGGTTGAATTTTTAAGTTGTTTTCTTTTTTTTAAGAAATCATATGCATGTATAGCAAATTAACAATGCAGAGTTTGGGGATCGTTTGGGAGACTACAGCAATTTCATCGCCTCGCCCTTTGCTTTGAAGGGTGATTTGATTCTCCTGCTGCTGAAGGATCATGGGCTGCTGTTATTTTAAAATAAACATTCCATTAAATACAGGACACCTGTAATTATAAGGCAATAAAACTGTTCTTCCCCAACTTCTATTTTCCTTCAGATGCAAATTGTGTCAATTAAGGTTGTAACTTTGAATTGGTCCAATCAGGAAACATAGTTGATTAATGGGGGGAGTGAAATCTATGCTGATGAGAGTTCATGACACACTGATTTAGTTTTTAAACTACTCTGGGTTACATGATAGAGAAAAGTAAAAATATTAAATTGAAGGTAATCATTCCTTGGGGGGTGTGGTGGATCAGCGGGTAAGACGCCAGGATTGTTGATTGGAAGATCGCGGGTTCGGAGGTTCGAATCCCTAGTCCCGCAGGACGGAGTGAGCTCCTGCACTAGGGAGAGCTGGGGCAGCTCTTGCAAACCTAGCAATTCGAAAGCACACAAATGCAAGTAGTTTAATAGGTACCACTTCGGTGGGTAGGTAACAGCATTCCGCGTGTGTCATGCCAGCCACATGACTATGGAAGCATCTTTGGACAATGCTGGCTCTTCGACTAACAAACAGAGATGAGCACTGGCCCCTAGAGTCGGACACGACTGCACAAATGTGCGGGGGGAACTTTACCTTTACCTTTAATTATTCCTTACAACAGCAAAAGGCAACGTTAGATTATTGTTAAATTTTGAGGTACCTCATACTATTTTGTCCTATCCCGACAGCAACTGGGAGTCCACAGGGCAAAAATAAGTTCTGATGGACAAGGTGCAAAGCAAGTAGTATTTGTTTGTCGATCTGTCAGGATCAAACTAACTGTCAGACAAAGATGATTTTGGTTTCATTTAAACAAACCAGCATCACCCCCATATAAGGAAGAGAAAACAACAGATATGGGGGGTGGGCGAGCTCAACATTTTTAGAAATACAACAAAACTTTAGGAAACTCTTAGATCCTTAAAATTAGCCAAAATTAGATGAAGATATTTTGACGACAGATTTCTTTTCAAACACCAAGTACAGTTGGCTGAAACAGATTGGTTACCAAGTTGCAATGATTTGGAAGAACTATGTGCATATATTAGGGGGGAAATGGTTTAAAAGTGGCTATAATAGGAAAACTTATATAAAAAAATAATAAGATGATAATGATAATGATAATGATAATGATGATGTGGACCTTTGATACAAATCGGATGTTGATAAAGTTGCCTTTGAGTTGAACTCAACAGGTCTGTGTGGTTTTCTTGGCAGCAATATAAAGGAGGTTTGCCATTGCCGCCGCCTTCTATGTTTTTTTCAACCACCCAGCTTAGCCTGCAGCCCTGGGATTTGCTGATGACCTCACATCAAATAAATTTGTTGTTTATTCATTCAGTCGCTTCCGACTGACTCTTTGTGACTTCATGGACCAGCCCACGCCAGAGCTTCCTGTCGGCCGTCGCCATCCCCAGCTCCCCCACGGTCGAGTCCATCACCTCCAGAATATCATCCATCCATCTTGCCCTTGGTCGGCCCCTCTTCCTTTGGCCTTCCACTTTCCCTAGCATCAGCATCTTTTCCAGGGTATCCTGTCTTCTCATGATGTGGCCAAAGTACTTCAGTTTTGCTTTTAATATCATTCCCCCAAGTGAGCAGTCTGGCTTTATTTCCTGGGGTATGGACTGGTTTGATCTTCTTGCAGTCCAAGGCACTCTCAGAATTTTCCTCCAACACCACAGTTCAAAAACATCTATCTTCCTTCACTCAGCCTTCCTTCCAGCTCTCACAGCCATAGGTTACTACAGGGAATACCATTGCTTTAACTATGCGGACCTTTGTTGTCAGTGTGATGTCTCTGCTCTTAACTATTTTATCAAGATTTGTCATTGCTCTCCTCCCAAGAAGTAGACGTCTTCTTATTTCCTGGCTGCAGTCAGCGTCTGCGATAATCTTTGCGCCTAGAAATACAAAGTCTGTCACTGCCTCCACTTTTTCTCTCTCTATTTGCCAGTTATCAATCAAGCCAGTTGCCATAATCTTGGTTTTTTTGAGGTTTAACTGCAACCCAGGTTTTGCAGACTCTTTTTTCACCTTTGTCATAAAGCTCCTCCTGGCTTTCAGCCATCAAAGTGGTATCATCTGCATATCTGAGATTGTTAATGTTTCTTCCAGCGATTTTAACTCCAGCCTTGGATTCATCAAGCCCAGCATGTTGCATGATGTGTTCTGCATACAAGTTGAATAGGTAGGGTGAGAGTATACAACCCTGCTGTACTCCTTTCGCAATCTTAAACCAGTCCGTTGTTCCATGGTCTGTTCTTACCGTTACTACTTGGTCGTTATACAGATTCCTCAGGAGGCAGACAAGATGACTTGGTATCCCCATACCACCAAGAACTTGCTACAATTTGTTATGATCCACACAAAGGCTTTAGATATTTTTGTATCCAAGGAATAAATGTATAGATCAGTCAACATTTAGAACTAGTCAGGTGTTAGCAGCTAGGAAACTGAAGCTGATTACAAAGATTAAGTAGGATTGGATTTGGTTAATCCATCAAAGATTAACCAAATCCAATCCTACTTAGCTCTTTGTGATCAGCTACGGTTTCCTAGCTGCTAACACCTGACTAGTTCTAAATGTTGACTGATCTATACATTTATTCCTTCAGATCCCAAAAGGGATCTGGATACAAAAACATATTGTTATCCTATTTCTGTCTGGGAGCACCATTAAAGCATTTACAAACTGAAGGGAAAATAAAATTGATCAAACTGGAAGAGGTCAGAGTCAGGTACACCAGTATTTCTGTTCATGAAGCCAAAGGACTGTACACAGATGATCTAAAAACAAGGTAAGGTCACGGTGCAAATCTGGTAGACGTGTAGCAGAAATAAGGAGTTAAACATAACCCAGCCAAAGATTGTATTTTCTGGCAACTTGCAGCTGTATGGCAGAGGCAGAAAGTTTCCTTAGGAGCCCAGATGTTAATCTCTTGAACTTATGGGGCACTTCCTTATCCTGCAAGACCTTTGGTTAGGGTGCTAGCTCCATCTGGCTTCAAGTTCTTTCGTTTTTCAGTGTTCTGTAGGACCTGGAAGAGGAGGGCAGAAAGGATCCAGTAATTCCTTTCTTTCTTTCTTATTTATTTATTTTATTTATTTTATTTATTTTATTTATTTTATTTATTTTATTTATTTTATTTATTTTATATCCCACCTTTATTATTTTTATAAATAACTCAAGGTGGTGAACATACCTAATACTCCTTCCTCCTCCTATTAGAGCCTCGTGTGGCGCAGAGTGGTAGGTGGCAGTACTGCAACCGAAACTCTCCCCATGACCTGAGTTCTATCCCAGCGGAAGTTGGTTTCTCAGGTAGCCGGCTCAGGTCGACTCAGCCTTCCATCCTTCTGAGGTCGGTAAAATAAGGGTAAAGGGCGCGGTGGCTCAGCGGGTTAAACCGCTGAGCCGTTAAGACTGCCGACCATAAGGTTGGCAGTTCGAAACCGCGTGGTGAGGTGAGCTCTCGCCATTCACCCCGGCTTCTGTCCACCCAACAGGTCGAAAGCTGAATGCGAGTAGATAAATTGGGTACCACTCACGTGGGTCAATTTGCTGGCGTCCGTCGGAGGGTCGTCCTCGAATCCAAGAAGATCTGGAGAATCCCGGCAATGAAAGATATGATGTATAATATATGAATGTACATGATTGTAAGCCACCTAGAGCCCTCCATTAGGGAGGGGATAGGCGGGGTATAAATAAGATTTTAAAAAAAATGAGTACCCAGCTCACTGGGGGAAAGATAATCACGACTGGGGAAGGCAATGGCAAACCACCCCGCTATAAGTATGCCAAGAACATGTCAGCAAAAGCGGCATCCCTCCAAAGGGTCAGTAATGACTCGGTGCTTGCACAGAGACCTCCTATTTTCCCCACAACAACAACCCTGTGAGGTGAGTTGGGCTGAGAGAGAGTGACTGGCCCAAGGTCTGTTAGGTGATGGTAAACTATGCGGGGTTCCAGGCAATGAAGTAATCCAAACAACGTGTTGTAAGGCTAACAATATCTTTATTGATAGCATAAGGCAATAATGGACGTATAGTGCATTATTGCAAAAAGGTAAAATCAAAGCATAAGCAGAGTTCCATCACCAGAAGTGAGGAAAAAAAAAACATCATGGTCTGTGCAAAGACCAGGCAAAGACCAGGCATGGTTACAGTTCAGATACAAGTACATGCAGATAGCAGCCTACATAAAAGAACAGAAGACATATATGTGTAGAACATAAGTATAAAGGACTACCCATGGTTCATAGCTCACATGTGATTGGTTTAAACATGAGCATCTCTTTTAGTATAGCATTTCTGGTAGTAATTGTACTTACTATAAAGCGTCACACGATGGCAGTGTTGTGTATTGGCCTTTTTTTTTGTTTTGAGAACGATTCTGATTACGGGTTTATTTTGTCTAGCTAGAGATATCTCAGCACCTGCCATCTACGTCTCAGATGTTTTGAGAACCAAACTTACAATGCGGAAAACAATGTAGATTGTTTTCACTTGTATTTTTCCACTCTCTGGCCAGACACAGTGGAAGAAAATGCCATGCGTTTAATTCTGCATAGAATGCTTTAACCAAATAACCTTAACACCCCTTCCGCATGGATTTTTTTGAAACACTGTGGGGGAAAACTGTTATTTCAAAAGCACACAGAGACACAAATGATTTTATTTCAGACACATTTGCTCCAATCCCAATCTGGTTACCATGGTTGTATGTTTTGTTGGAGAAAGTGCTTTCGTGAGAACGTCTGCGATATTTAGTTCAGATGGACAATACTCTAATTGTATAAATTTTTCCTGAATTGCATGCCTCACATTTTGGTATTTTACATGGATGTATTTCGTGCGATTATTGACATTTTCCGAAGCAGCTAGAGATAGACAGGATTGGGAATCTTCATACATTGTTATTGGTGTATTTATATTTACAGATAAATCTGTAAACAATTGTTTTAACCAATACGTTTCATTGATTGCCTCACTGAGGGCCGAGAATTCGGCTTCGCAGGTAGAAACGGCAATTAATGTTTGTTTTCTTGCTCTCCAGGCAATGGGTGTATTTGCAAACAAACAAACAAAACCACTCACAGACTTTCTGTCTCTCTCTTCTGCAAAAGAGCTGTCAGCATAAATCACAGGCATTTCAGCCTTGGTGGCTGATATTTTGAGACAAAGATCAGCTGTGCCTTTAAGATAGCGTAGGACCCTCTTTAAACCTGTCCAATCCCGCATGGATGGTTTGGCAACCTTACGACTAAGCACTCCAACTGAGTAAGCTAAGTCAGGGCGTGTCCATTGTGTTAAGTGTAGCAAACTTCCTACAGCTGAGTGATACAATGCAGGTTGAGGACAAGGTTCCTCACATGCATCACCCTTTAGGAAATCAAGAGTCATTGGTGTTTTGGTTGGTTTTGCATTTGACATTTCAAGTTGACTCAACAATTGGTCAATTTTTCTTTTCTGACTCAGATAGAACTCACCACTCTGAGCTCTAGTGACTTCAACACCTAGATAGTATTTCAGCTCACCTAGGTCTTTCAATTGAAAGTACTGTCTCAATTGTGTTGCAAACTCTTGTACAAGGTGCAAAGAACCAGTTGCTAGGCAAAAATCATCAACATACGTTAGCAACACTGTGTAATCACTTCCAGAACCTCTTACATACACACAAGGATCAGCAACAGACTTCTTAAACTTTAGCTCTAACAAAGCCTTATCTAAACATTGATGCCAACAACGTCCGGCCTGCTTCAAACCGTACAGCGCCTTGCGCAGTCTGTACACCTTCTGAGAATTGTCACAAGCATAGCCAGGAGCCTGCTTCATGTACACAGTTTCAGGGAGCTCTGCATTCAAATATGCTGTGTCAACATCAAAATGATGGACAACAAGTCCACGCTGTGCAGCCAGAGAAAGTACCATACGTAAAGACTCTGGTCTAGCTGTGGGTGCATATGTGAGATCATAGTTCAAAAACCTCTCCTGTGCAAATCCCTGAGCAACAAGCCTGGCTTTGTACTGCACTGTATTATCAGGAAGAAGCTTCTTTCTGAAAACCCATCTGGAACCAACAGCTTTCTGGGATGGGGGCAAATCAGTGACCTCAAACACCTTTTGACTCACTAATGCCTCAAACTCCTTATCCATCGCTGTGTTCCACTTCTCTTGCTCTTCAACAGGCAGATGCAACATCTCCTGGAAAGACTGAGGTTCACAGGTAATCTGACACACTCTCACCTGCTGAATCACAAATCTGTCAGGCTTCACACCCTTTGTGGAGCGTGCAGACCTACGAGGAATTACCACTGCCTCTTCCTCATCACTGTCCTCTGCCTTTTCACTACCTGAATCCCCCTTCAGATCCTGAACCTGCTCAGGTGAAATTTCCTCTTCCTTCACCTGAGGGGATCCTCTCACCACACTAGGAGACTGGGAACTAGAAGGCAGCTGAACTGGTTGTTGTCCAGCCACAGGAGCATGGACAGTTGGCTGTACACTAGATTGCAACAATACTTCTGAACTAGCATTCAACCTATCCCAACCAGTAGGGTGCTCAAAATTAGCACTTCTAGAGATTACTACACGACCATAGCCTGCAGAAAAACGGTAACCCTTAGATCTAGATGAATAACCAACAAACCTTAAGCGTTGTGCTTTTGGCTGGTTCTTCCTTCGCTGAGACTTAGGAATATGCACATATGCAAATGTTCCAAAAACACGCAGATGCTTCAGCGAAGGGCGCTTGCCAAACAAAAGGAAATAAGGAACTTCATTTACAGCTGAATTCCACACCCTGTTAGTCAGATACACTGCAGTCATGGTAGCCTCACCCCAAAAACGGGCTGGCACCTGGGCATCTAACATCAGGCTATTTCTAATGGTATTAACAACACCAATCTTCCTTTCAGCTATTCCATTCTCAGCAGGAACACCAACATTGGCAAGTCTATGGGAGATTCCTTTTCTACGAAGCCAATTCTGAAACTCATGGCCTAGAAACTCTCCTCCACAATCCGATTGAAATTGACCTACTTGATAGCCATAATTTCTTTCCACCATTGCAACAAACTCCTTAAAGCGAGCAAAAACCTCCGCTTTAGATTTGAGCAAATAACAAATCGTATAGCGAGTATGGTCATCCACCAAAAGGAACATGAAACGCGCCCCCCCCTCACTAGGAGCATTGGGGCCGGCTAAGTCTCCATGAACCAACTGAAAAGGCCTAGTAGACACTCTGTCACTTTTTCTAGCAATAGGAGCAGCCTTAATTTTCGATTGTTTGCACACAGTACAATCAAGAAAGTCATCACACTTTTTGGATCCTAACTCAGGATACACCTTGGCCAGTTGGGACAAACTTCCCCACCCGGGATGTCCCAAAACTCTGTGATAATAGTGAATGCATTTGTTATGTGGGGGAACATTGGAAATACAATTTCCTGACACAATCCCCTGCTTAGGAAGCATTTCATACAATTGATTCACTAACTTCCCCCTAGCACATTCTATCCCATCTTTTTCAATAGAACATCCAGTACCCTTGAACACAACAGTATAACCAGACTTTACCAGGGCTGGAACGCTAAGGAGGGAAAAGTCAAGTGTAGGTACACACAACACATTTTGCATATTTATCCCCAAACAAGGAATGTATACTTCACCCTGAAAGGACACATCAGCCATAGATCCATCAGCCAGAGCAACCTGTTGGACGTTAGGCTTGCTTTTTGATAACAACAACTGTTCATTGTTGACAATGATTTGACTACAGGCTGAGTCCAAAAGCCAAGTCTCTGGGGAACGTCTACTCACAGCCGTGAGCAAAGCAGACACCTGGGTACGTTGTCTAGGCGCTTGTTTCCCCTTCTTTCGTATGAACCTCTTTCCACTGGCTCCACCAGCTGGGCGAGGTGGCTGGGGACAGTCTCTCATGAAGTGTTGGGTCGAGTTGCACCGGAAACATCTCCTCACAGCACACGCAGCCTCTGTTCCAACTGGAAAACGCTGAGCTGAAGCCTCAGGAACAGCAACAGATGACTTACTCTGCATCTTCTCCAAATCACGAGCTTGCTGGATTTCTTGCAGGCGATTTGTAAGATAATCCACAGTTAGGTCTTGGGGCCTCAACGTCTGAGTTGCCTCGATGAGCATGTCAAAGCTCTTGTCCAAGCTTGACAGGATGATACAAGCTCTCTGGGTATCAGGGATCACAACATCCCGGTCCTCAAGTTCAAGAAACAAAGTCTTGACTTTATGGAGGTGGGTCATCACGTTTCCACCGGGCTGCAGCTTCAAGTTGTAAAGCTGACGTGATATACCAACAATGGCAGCAGAGGTTTGCTTGGAATAAAGGGCTTTAAGAGCTTCCCAACAGGCATGTGCGGTCTCCAAATTACTGATATGCAGTAGCTGTGATGATTCTAGTCCCAGAATCAAGTTGCCATAAGCACGATCCAAACACAACTGCACTTCTTCAGTAATAGCACCGGTTGGAGGTGGGTCTTTCACATACTTCCACAAACCTTCTTTTAGGAAGAAAGACTTGATCTTCACACACCAGGTCCGATAGTTTGTGCCATTCAAACGCTCAAAGGGCAGACTGGTTAGCCCTGCAGCAGCAGCCATGCTGACCACTCAAAGAAAAACACGTTTACTTCAAAATGCAGCCTTAAAAACAAACCCCGTTGTTACAGCTAGATCCAGCGCAGCAAAGAAAAACACAAAATTCTCTCTGGGCCACCATAACCTGTTAGGTGATGGTTAACTATGCGGGGTTCCAGGCAATGAAGTAATCCAAACAACGTGTTGTAAGGCTAACAATATCTTTATTGATAGCATAAGGCAATAATGGATGTATAGTGCATTATTGCAAAAAGGTAAAATCAAAGCATAAGCAGAGTTCCATCACCAGAAGTGAGGAAAAAAAAAACATCATGGTCTGTGCAAAGACCAGGCAAAGACCAGGCATGGTTACAGTTCAGATACAAGTACATGCAGATAGCAGCCTACATAAAAGAACAGAAGACATATATGTGTAGAACATAAGTATAAAGGACTACCCATGGTTCATAGCTCACATGTGATTGGTTTAAACATGAGCATCTCTTTTAGTATAGCATTTCTGGTAGTAATTGTACTTACTATAAAGCGTCACACGATGGCAGTGTTGTGTATTGGCCTTTTTTTTTGTTTTGAGAACGATTCTGATTACGGGTTTATTTTGTCTAGCTAGAGATATCTCAGCACCTGCCATCTACGTCTCAGATGTTTTGAGAACCAAACTTACAATGCGGAAAACAATGTAGATTGTTTTCACTTGTATTTTTCCACTCTCTGGCCAGACACAGTGGAAGAAAATGCCATGCGTTTAATTCTGCATAGAATGCTTTAACCAAATAACCTTAACAAGGTCACCCAGCTGGCTTTCTGATTTAATTTCAGCCACAGAACTGGGTCCATCTTTGCCCATGTTCTCTAGCTGTGAATCTACCAGTTCGAGTTGCCCCTGTTCCTATGGTGGCCCCTTCCCATGTCCATCTGAGATGAGCACACCTATGATACCTTCAAAATAAATTTATTCTTGCATAAGTATTTATGGCTCATGTTTCCTCAGATGCATGAAGTAAAGCATACGCAATAATAAATTAATTAGTCTTCAAAATGCTACAAGTCTCTTTGTAGTCTTTCTTCAAAGGCTCTTATTTCTTCCATATGGGCAGTTGAGGATCCTCTATTTCACCTGCAACTCATGCTGGGACATTTCTTCAAATACTACTCTTTCAGTGTCCTACTTTGGCTACCTTGCAATAGAGTCAAGTGTTAGCACAAACCACTATTCATGTCTAAATATTTTGCCCCGTCCCCTACCCAAGCCCATTCTATTAGCTTGGTCCTCTGTTGTGCTCTAGTGCACAGTTAGAATATTAGCTCTTGAGTCAGAAGCCAAGAAAATGAACTCCCAGTAGCCTTTCCAGACATAGGGTAATTCATTACTTACCTTGATTTCCACTTAAAATGTACTTTAACTACATTTCCAGCTACAAACCCTAAATCACCTCTCATGTTCGCAGAAAAGTCCATCATTTTTTATTTTATTGCAAAGTGTTGGCATGACATAATCCTTTCCTGAGAGTCTCAGAGTGCTTTACAGATCAATAAATTACTTACCTTGTGTCAGAGGCAATGAATGCAAGGCCTCTGCGTCCGTTCTACATTCATCCAGCTCCCTTGGAGAAGCCTGCACCGGTGACTGGCATGTGGGTGGGACTGTAGGGAAGGAATTGAGGAAAGCATATCCCAAAATGTTAAACTGTGGAGGATCCTTCTTTTTGAGGCTGAGATGCCAAATCTATGGATTTTCTTTGAGTGGTCACAGGCTTAATTTGAATTACCTACCTTTGCATGAATACAGTAGGGGAAAAAATGGAGAAAAATACAACATGGAGGTTGCTCTCTGTACTTGAAATTTTAAATCACATCCAGGGGCAAAATCCCTGCCAAATAACTCTTGTTGGTTAGTACTAATTTTGTTCAGCAAAGATAGTAGAGTTTGATTTGGCATCAACTTGTTTTCTACTTCTTGGTTCTTTTGTTAAGTTGCTTTTTACTAGGCCTTTTGTTGCTTTAATCAATCACTCAATCAATGCTGTGTTTTATGTTTCAGTTGGTGCTTTGGCATTGGACTGTTGCTATCTCATATTGTGTTTGTTGGTCCCCCAGCATAATATATATGTAGATAGTGATATGGTCTTGTAGGTATATGCTAGTTAACACATAGAGACAAATACATGAGTTGTCTCTCAGCCAATGGCTTCTATGTCACATAAAAAATCATGATGTAAGCAACATGTGGCTCCATGAATTTAAACTTTGCTGAGGTTATAGATCAACTGGGGAGAGGTGTGTAAACACCAAGTCTTCATACGTAGATAAGAAAACACAGGGTTTGAAAAGGTTACGGACCTGATCAAACAGAATGCCAAGGACAGATTAATATATGCTGAACATGAGGGAGAGATTAGACTATTTTCTTGTCCTATTTTATTTTATTTTATTTTATTTTATTTTATTTTATTTTATTATTTTATTTTTTATTTCATTTCATTTCATTTCATTTCATTTCATTTTATTTTATTTTATTTTATTTTATTTTATTTTATTTTATTTTATTTTATTATTTCATTTCATTTCATTTCATTTCATTTCATTTCATTATTTTATTTTATTATTTTATTTTATTTTATTTTATTTTATTTTATTTTATTTTATTTTATTTTATTTTATTTTATTTTATTTTATTATTTTATTTTATTATTTTTTTATATTTTATTTTATATTTTATTTTATTTTATTTTATATTTTATTTTATTTTATTTTATTTTATTTTATTTTTTTATTTTATTATTTTCTATCCTGCCTTTAATATTTTTATAAATAACTCAAGGCGGCGAACATACCTAATACTCCTTCCTCCTCCTATTTTCCCCACAACAACAACCCTGTAAGTTGAGTTGGGCTGAGACAGGGACTGGCCCAAGGTCACCCAGCTGGCTTTCATGCCTAAGGCGGGACTAGAACTCTCTGTCTCCTGGTTTGCCATTGGCTCCTTCCTAGGCTGAGAGAGAGTGACTGGCCCAAGGTCACCCATGCGGTCAGGGAGACTGTGTTGGTATACAATTCAAACTTTTGAATGGGTTGATTCAATTACGCAATAAAAGATATTTAGAACTCATTCCCGCATGACGGAGTGAGCTCCCGCACTAGCCCTAGCTCTTGCCAACCTAGCAATTCGAAAGCATGCAAATGCAACTAGATTAATAGGTACCACTTTAGCGGGACGGTAACAGTGCTCCGCGTGCGTCATGCCGGCCACATGACTGTGGAAGTGTCTTCAGACAACACTGGCTCTTCGGCTAAGAAACGGAGATGAGCACCGGCCCCTAGAGTCGGACACGACTGCACAAATGTGGGGGGGGGGGAAACATTTACCTTTACTAAGGTTTCAAATGGTACATTTTGTATGGAAATCCTGTATCTTGCTACTGAATTGTGGCCTTTCCCAAAGAATTTTCAGAAACACTAACCTACCCTTTAATTAGCTGACTTTCTTCCTTTCCTTGTCCCTACAGTACCTCCCAAGATTATTGAGATCTCTTCAGACATCTCAATCAATGAAGGTGGCAACATAAGTCTCACCTGCATAGCTACAGGCAGGCCAGATCCAACAATCACTTGGAGGCACATTTCACCTAAAGGTAAGATAAACTTTAAATGATCCCCTCCCCACCAAAATCCTGGTGTAGGAATATTGCTGCCTTACATAGTAGGATGTCTTGATGTCAGACATGTCCGTTCTTGACAACCATCTTATTTGCTTTATTTATTTTAGCATATTTCCTGATCTGAAGAGTCATTGTGCCTATGGATATAAATTACCTAGTGCAGAGGTAGGCAGAGGTTATGGGTTCTACTTTATTTTTCTTCTGTTTTTTTTTTCTTAAGACCCCAATATATACGAAGCAGAAATATACATAAAATAATAGCTGAGCTAAAAGATCTGATAACACAATTAAAATTAGCAAATGGGACATCTGCGGATGTCTCAATGTATTTGTTCCCTTCTGCTACACAGAATTCACATGTAATGGGATAACGAAGTACTTCAGAACTAAAAAATGTGGAGGAACCTCTTCACAACAAATGTTTATATTCCACAGGAGTCACTGTGTCAAATAAATAAACAAATTCTGGCCATCGATCATTGATCAAATGATTTTCCATTTGAAAACTGGATTCCAGTGAAAATTTTAAAATGGAATTTGATTGAAACCCAGCTTTCTCCATGACATGCTTATTTCCCACTTACAAGGCATGTAGTTAGTGTTTGTTGTTGGGTGTGGGTGTGTGTTAAAAGATGCATTTACCCAACTTACAGTCTAAAGTGGGATAGCCCAGGAAGGAGTTGGTTGTTGTTGTTGTTGTGTCCCTGAGCTCAGAAAGAAGGAAAGATAGGCAGAGATAGGCCCAGGCAGGTATAAATTTCATGAATGATAATGGCAGATTTCAGTCAGGTTATCATTAATTTTTGCCGAAAGTGCAATTGTTGGGTGAATTGGATGAAATATGAGAATGATTTTGGATGAAGCAGAAGCAGAAGAAGCCCACTGGAATTTTGTGAGGCACATCTTCGTCTTGTACTTATTTTCTCACTGTGACAACCCACATAACTTTGCCTGATCCTCTACCTGCTCCCTTGCACCCTAATTGGTGGTACAGGACTTAATTGTCATCCATGGGCTTTAGCTTCAGCTGATAGGTTTCACTTTCAGGTGTTGCCACTTCTGCAAAAATGTTTTATTTCATTTCTGTTATCCATCCAGTTTCCTTTTTCCAAGGGAGCTTTACCTGAGTTGCAACCAGATGTCTCCATTTTGTGTCGGTTTTAGCTGCTATGGAAACACTGAAGCATCAAGGGGAGAGGAACTAGCTAATCAGAAATTACCTGCAGAGTTAGGTAATTTGCTGGAGTAGCTTCTGCCTGATTTCATGTTGAGTCTAGGTGTTCTGAATTGGCAATGTAGTCACCCTCAAAAAATTGTTGACCTGGGGATCCTTTTTCCATTCTTCCCATCAGATCAAAAAGTGGCATCTGATAGGACTTTAGTATGCCTTCCTCTGTTATAAAAGGCTTCAAAGGCTTTTACATAACATAAGTTATTTAGAAGATGCATCAAGAATTGTGTCTTCTGTTCTTACAGATATTTCAATTCTCCCACATTTAGGCTATCACATCTTCCAGTTCCTCTCTGCAAAACTGGTGGTTCAGTTTTGCTGCCATGCAATTCCAATGGTTGCGTATTGTTTTCTTCAAGGGATGTACTGTATATTGTACAATGCACCACTTTAAGGACCTCTTGCTATGAATCACCATTGTTAAACATAGATATCTGGGTCATAGCCCCTAGCAAGCGTTGTGATGATCTGGGGGATTTTTTACAGCTTCTGTGCAGAAATTTCATTTGAAGATTTTGCACTGATAAAATTTAAGCACTATAAGAACTGCACAGATATCTCATAATTATTCAGCAAAATGTTGGAGGGTGGAAACTTCTCAAAAAGATCTGATTTTTGGGAAAAAAAGCTTTTGACAAATTGAATGCTATAATTAAAGAATTCGCCAAAATTAGAAATACTACTTGTATCTTAGAAGGAGAGAATGTGGTGTCAGTCAGTAAGAAATGTGTTTTCTTTTTACTTTTGGCAGCTAAATTGTTAATCTCTTAGCAATAGAAATATTTAGATAATTTATCAATTGAAAAATGGGATAGTGATATTTGGTCAGTAGTTGTGCTAAAAAAAATCTGATAAAGTTAATATGTTGAAGAAACAGGATGGTGAACTATCATTCTATAGATCTGGAGGGATTATAATTGTTTTATAAGCTATAATTTAAATCAATGAGTATTCTGTCAACTCATGGGAAACATTGAAATCATAATATGACCTACAATAAAACCTGAAATTTTGATGCTAAACTGGTAAATCGTTGTTAAAACTTTAATAAAATTATTAAACAAACAAACGAACAAACATCACTGTTAAGCATCAGATTGTTAGAGAGTTTTATAGGGTTTGAAATTGTAGTTGGCCTAATGCACAGCTAGGTACACAGTTATCCGTTGATCATATATGTCTCTGAAGTTTGTGATGTACAGTAGTTCTTGGGTCAAAATTGTATTGTGGGGAAAGTACATATAGCACATACAATGTATAGTTAAGGGGAAATTCATGACAAAAATACCTAACAGAAAAGATCTTCAGTTTAAATATATATTTTCATGTGTTTTTTTTTTAAAAAAAATCAGAAAATGGAATTAATGTATGACTGAACACATTGAAACTGTGAAACTGAGACAAACCAGAAATGGCATGATCCATCCATCCCTAACAGAACATATATTTTAATCTGCATGGTTTCTAAATTGTACATTACCTGGTGCATCCAATCTTCCCATAATACCGTTAAACCTGTTATGTGATTGAGCTATTTGTCAAAAGGGTGAAGGTATAGCTTGTGCATCAGAATTGGAGAACCAAATGTTTATAGCATCTGGGTTCCACCATGAATTCCTCTGCTTGGTGCCAGCATGATAAATTTCTAGGAAATGAAGTTTCTAATGCATCTCAGAATGCTTCAGGACCTCAGCAACTAGGACTCTGGTCTGTTTTTATAAGTGTCTTCATTTAAGGCGGGTTTCCATTCTAAATCCCTCTAGCTGTCCCCTAAAATAGAACCAGACTGCTGCTCAAAAGAGCAGTGAAGTTTTTGGTTTGCAAAAGGGCATTGCATATAAAGACCACGAAGGAGCCTCTTGTTGAACAATTGCAGAGACAGGATAAGTAGCACTGGCCTTGAATGGGGGCTACATGCTACATGAAGGCCTGGATTTCTCCAAATCCTGTTTTACAGAAAAGAGGCCTTCAAAGCTGTGAAAGTCAGTGAAAAACAGGAAAAAACAGGGAAAAACTAGAAGATGGTTTAATTTGGCCCTCCCATCTACTCAAAATGTCACCCAGGGGTCTCTGCTGGGTATGGGGAAAAAAAAGACAATATGCATAAAAATGGGTGGAGCTTCAATTGCACTGCTATGGCCACCATCTTGAGTTTTTTTTTTAATCATACCCTGTGGATCCCCCTGATCTTATCCCATGTTGTGTATCATCTAAAAGAGAAAAATGAATGCACTCCCTGGGGTACACAAATAGATAAAGAGGAAAGAATGAAATTGCCTCTTTTCTCTTTACTCTCCCATCCACCAACATTGATATCTCTAATCCCCTGGAATGCATAAATGATTATTTGTTCATTTTTAATAAGCTTTATTAAATAATTACCATAATGGCATTTTGCAACCAGTTTTCTAGGTTAATGACCTATTATGCAAAGTAAATTCTTTTCTCTCTATATTATTTGCCTTTGATCACTTTTATGTGTAGGACCTCAACTTTTAGGATTCTGAGGAGACATGAGACTGACACAAACTGATACTAAATAGTATAAAGAGCCAGTTTGGTGTAGTGGTTAAGGGATCAGGCTAGAAACCGGGAGACCGGGAGTTCTAGTCCTGCCTCAGGCAAGAAGCCAGCCAGGTGACCTTGGGCCAGTCACTCTCTCTCAGCCCTAGGAAGAAGGAGGCAGGGGCAAACCACTTCCAAAAAATCTTGCCAAGAAAACTGCAGGGACTTGTCCAGGCAGTTGCCATGAGTCAAGACTGGCTTGAAGGCAATAAATAAATCTATTTTTAAGTATAGTATAGTTTAAATGAAACACAGGTATTTGTTCCAGAAATTATTTCTCATCCTCTTCTTTCCTGAATTGTAAAATTGTAGAATATGGTATTCTTTACTAGAGTTTACAGAAAATCTGGTGTGCCATTAATACTATGTGAATGTTAATTTCCAGCAGCAGGAACTTTCAGTGCAGTCAGACCAAGGGTCAGTAGATGTCTACCTTTTCATTTCTCCACCATGCAGAAGACTGAAAATGTCTTTGTGGACTGCCCATATTTCTGCCTATTTCTTCAATAGTCTCTTGATGGAAAAGCAGCTTGCTTTCATTAGCTTGGGCTTGAAAAGCTCTAATTGACAGGATGTGCTCGTCCTGAGCTAGCAAATATCATGACATCAGATGTGTGGAAGCACAGAGGGTGTCAGGAAGGTCGGCACTGGCACCTGGTGGGACAGATTCAATCCAGAAACCGAGAGCTTGGCAGGTGTTATTAGTGTCAGAATCCTGGGAGGGGCTGAGATCATTCAAATGGCAGACAAGAGAAACTTTTTTCTGCAGTGCCAAGTGAGCAGGCATCAGAAGAGTGACACGCTGAAGGTCAAGAAATAGAACAGCTGTGGGAGGCAGCTATAGAATTTATCTCCACAGAAAACTCCTCTCCTCCTCTATATGTTTGGCTTTTTCCAGTTTTGTTGAGCAGCACTTGCTCTGCGGAAATGCAGAATTATTTTGTAACAACTGGGTTTTAGTGATAGACTTTTCTGTCTGTTAACAATGACGGTGACCCGAAAGGCTCATCACGCTGTGGAGACAGAACTTGTAGAGTTGCTGGCCTGAACTCACGAGCCTCAAGCTCTTTTAGCTCACAGTCTAAATTGGCCCAGCACAAGGAACCAGCAGGATGTCTAAACAATTATGACATCTGGGAGCCAGTTAAGTGTTTTAAGGAGAGTGGTTTCATTTATCAGTTTAGTTGCTTTACAACTTTGGCAAGAGTCCTTACATAAAATAATGGAGTGCTCTGTCTAAGAAAGTCTAGATCCAGGTAATCCAGGATTGCCACGGTTACAGCTGTCCCTTTCCATGGAATTTCCTATTGTCAAGTTTGTGGTGGGGCAGACATATTTGGAACTTGGATAATGTATAATATAATCCCCAGGAACTGCTTATACCAAAAAGCATTATCAGCTGAAATGAGTGTTGTGTCTGAGCAAGCAATAGCCCTAATCTGTTCGCATATTTTCACTAGCACTAATGCTCATAACATTTACTAGGTGGATATATCAATCTAAATATATCAACCCATCAAATTAAATCTTTATTACGGTCATAGACCAGCACAGATCTTGATATATGTATACTCTGTACTCGCCAATAGCTGTTTTATTTAAGATTCCCTTCCTTCTTAACCTCATCCTGATCCCTAGATCCCTGAATGCTAAATTGTCTTCTAGTTCAACAATAATAACAATTTCATAATTTCAGTAATGTCAGCCTGGCATCTCTAGAAGGGAGGCCTTCTTGGCAGACAGTCCCAAAGTATGATATTAGCTTCTTTGTTGATTAAATTTATATCCTACCTTTCGTTCAGGAGTACAAGGTAGTTTTCATAGCACTCCCTCCTATTTTTCCCCATAGCAACAAACCTGTGAAGTAGGTTGGGCTGAGAAAGAGTTACTAGCCCCAAATCACCCAGTGAGCTTCCATGGCTAAGAGTGGACTAGAATCTGGGGCTCCCCAATGCCAGTCTGACACTGTAACCATCACATCACATGTTCTTTTCAGTCGGTGCTATAGTTAATAGTTAATTAAAAGATAACTTATGCTGAAAATGCTTTGATGCTTCGATGATATTTGGAGCAAAGGTGGTTCCACAGTGCACCCCTGAAAAAGGCTTAATGGTCTCCTGATTCATCACATTTGGTGGGAGGCACTCACAGTAAGTAATCTGAAGAAGACAGTAAGAAATATATTGAGATCAATTAATGTTCTGTCGTACCCATGCTAAATATTTCTCTGGGGGGAGGGGGAATCACAGAGCTCTGTGATATTGAACATTTCCCTCTTCCAAGCAGAATCATGCCTGTTTGCTTTGCAATTCCATTGATTAATTCTCTGTCCATTCCAGTCTCAGCTAAACTCAGTAAATTTCATTTTAGATAAATATGGTGATGGATACATTGTTATCACTCCCATACCATTTCTTTGTTCATGTGCATGTTTTTTCTTTTGTTGAAGCTAATTCTCCTGGCTTCTATGAACTCAGTTCAATCTGGGGAGGCACTTATTCTTCTTTGGAGAGGGCTTCTATCTGTGTGGCATCTTCTGCCCATGCCATCTTCTGCCCATTCTCTCACAGTTTGGTGGAGAAGAGAAGCCTCAGCTGAGCAGAAATCAGAGTGTTTGCTTGTCTCATTTTCTTTGCGAATGAGATCTTAATCTTTCTTCTAGAAACCAACGAACTACCAGTTTGAGTGCCAGTTAAATTAACCAAAGTTTTTCACCAGATTCAAATCCTGTTGACACCTCAACCGTCTCCTTGTTTTCTGTTGAAATGATTGCAGCTTTGCCATAATATTAGCTCTGAGCTGTAACTCCATTACCATTATTGCTTGTTATTACCCATTTATTGTTGCCCAGGAACCCTGGAAGACGAGCACTAGACTTTGGAGACCAACTGTTTTAGAGTAGACGGGATCTTGGTGGGCATTGTTTAATGAGGTAAATTATATTATGGCCAGCATTAATTTGGCAGCAATTCATACCACTGTATTATGTTTAATCTGGAAATCTGCCATGGTTTCTGATGCACATTTCTGATGCAAGAGGGTGAGCATGAACTTCTGCTGTGGGAAGAAAACAGGAAAGGCTTTTGAGCCCGATTCTACAGTCTATAAAGCATCAGCTAAGGCTAAAGGCTTATAAATAATGTCAAGGGTTTTATTTGCACTTAGTTTCCCATTCCTTTTTATATAGTATGTGTTGTAAAAATTTTCAAGTACAGAAAAATTAAGTGCATACACTAAGTGCACACACTTAGCTTAGCTATAGATTAACCTATTTTCTGGATTCACACAAGGCATTGAGCTAGGCCTATAAAAAATGACCGCACTCCACCTAAACTCATTACCTTGATCCAATTGGCCATTGCAAGCTGGTCAAAGCAGAACCTCAACTCCCAAGATCAGCTGATTCTGCCCTAATATCTCAATGCAAAAAGTTGAAAGGCCAACTAAGGCCAACTCCATTTGGTAGCTATCTCACACCAACAGAACAAGACTGCTGCACATCTGTAGAACATACTGTACATAGCAGTCAAGTTAAAGTGGGATCACAAAAGCCACAAAAAAGCCACAAGAAAGCCCTAATGGGGGGTTGAAAGGAACCAAAAGTAATATGTTAAGTAAATGGCATTACTAGGTCTTCCCCTGATCTGTTTCTGTGTGCTGTGGGTATGCAGCCAGAGGGATAGTGAAGTCTTTCTCAACCCATTTGCAGCATGCTATTTTGGGGAAACAAACATGTTTTTACAGAAAAGGGGGAGGGGAGCAAAATTCCAAAATTATGACAATTCAAATATGGTAAGAAAAATATAGGATTGATCTTAACTTTTCAGTAGAAGTGAAGTTATCAATAGTGTTTTCATATCTAACCAGGATAAGCCATAGTCCCTGAACTGAATGGGACTTAGTCCCAAGGAGATGAGCAGATAAAGTCAGCCTCAGGAAAACATTCAACCAGTCACTGACAAATGGACTACTAACCCATTAAAGAGTTAGCATCATTTTGCTTGACAGAGGCCTGAATTTGTCTGGTCAGTCCCAAACAAGACTTGAGATTAATTGCAAGAAGGCAATTAATAGGTGAATTTTAAAAATAAAGGGGAAAATAAATGAAGAGCAGACATAGGGAAGCCTGTTCAACATCAAGGCAGTGAGCAACAGAGAGAAGTTTAATTTTATTTTTTTCATTGCCAGTATCTTAAGGGGGGGGGGAAGAATCCTCTCTGAAGGCATTTGGTCAGATTGTGCAAAGCTTCAATGGAATTATTCTGTTCAGAAGCAGTTCCACAATGTGGCATAATGTCTTTCCTTGCTGATTGGAGCAGTCACACTGCTTCATTTCTTTGTGCAGAGAAGCAGCTTGCATCAAAGCCAAGGAACCAGTTGAGATGGATTTGCTCAGCCTCAATGCTTTCTGGGGTGAAACACCTCATCTCTGATGCTTTACTTGAACTGCCGAAGTAGTTCGTGTTGCCAAATCCAATTGTCTTGCTTTGCACAGCCTTTATGTTTGTATTTCCAGGGAGACCTCCCCTGCTCTCAGCGTAAGCTTGTTTTCTGAAATCCAGAGGGATGACTTTTTTTTAAATTGGGTCCAAGGCTATTGACACCGCCCCCCGACTATTCCAACACATACCCATAAACCCGAGCCAATGTGCTTGGTCCAATGCGTGTCAACTGCATTCATACAAGTATGCCTCTACAACAGCGGTCCCCAACCTTTCTGGCACCAGGGACCGATCGTGGAAGAAAATTTTTCCATGGACCGGGGGGGGCAGGGTTTGCAGGCAGGAGCCAATCGCGCGCACAAGGGGGCGGGGTTTGCAGGCGGGAGCCAATCGCGTGCACCGGGGTGGCGGGGTTTGCAGGCGGGAGTCAATCACACGCACCGGGGGCGGGGTAATTGCGTGCACCAGGGGCGGGGTTTGCAGGAGGGAGCCCCGCGGCCCACTTTCTAACAGGCCACGGCCCACTAGTGGGCCATGGCCCACAGGTTGGGGACCCCTGCTCTACAACATTTGGAGGTTGGTAGGATTTGATTCAAATCTCATTGAAGCAGAGCTGAAAATTGGCACAGTGCTGTCACTTGCTATGTGGACCAAAGCAGCTATGTCACTTTGTATCAGTCACTTTTCTGGACTTTCAGAAGTCTTCTGTGCATAGGTAGTATCCACTTGCCACTTGTCTCAACGCAAAGTGCATGGTGAGAGCAAATCAGCCATCCTTCAACATTAATGGAAGTGGAGCATATCCTTTCTAACTTTCAATTCAGGTGCTAAAGGGAATTGTGTCCCACGAGCACTTAAAATGAAATGCCATGAGGAATGGCATCCTCTTTGTACAGGCACATATACGCAATATCAGCTGTAGCTTGTTTTTTAGTTTGTCCATTACAGTCAAGGATCATACTTGACTACATCAGTGTTCTCTTATAGGTTCAGGATTGTGCCTTCTAGTGCCATTGCAAGATAAAGACCAACCCCCCCAAAAAAACTATGCGCAGTATCTTGAAGTTAACTTCCCTAAAGTTTATTTTATGCCAGCTTCTCTGTATTTTTTAAACACATCCAAGAATCTCCAGATTCTCATCTTCAGAATCTCTTGAGGGTTCTAGTTTCTTACCACTGCTGAAAGTACATTTCTGCATTTGTATAACAGGTCCCAACTTTTGGAGAAACATAATGCATTCCTTTGTTAAAATACGAGACAAGACCACTATGCAATTCCAGTCATGTGGGCATTGAATATGAGTTTGTTTCCAAAGGATGCAGCAAGATTTTATTAATTATGACACTTCCAGTTTCTTTGGTATGAAGCAGGATGCTGGGCAACATAACATGAATTGTAGACTATAACATTGAATTATGACCTCCAAGAGTTCTTTCTTGTTGTAATGGTGTGTGGGAATGACCTTGGAAGACAGGAGGAACAGTCCGATAAGAGGCAGCTCAGTCCGCAGGTGGGGGAAAAGCATGGGAAGCGTTTCAGAAGGGACCCTCCCTAGTTTTCCAGAGACTAAAAAGTGAGGAGGGGAGAAATACTTTCAGTCTTGCAAGATTCTGTTAATATAACCTTACAATAAAGTAGGATTAGTTCATCTGGATGTGCTTCTTGTCTGGACTACCTAGCAAGGCTGACACTTGTCTTGCACATTTGTCCTTTGTTGAACTCCAGGTATTTTTCCAATACTGAATTGGGGTCTCTGTACTTTAGGAACAAAAAGATGCAACTTCCATTTCACTTTCTCCGAAAGTATGCAGCTTTAAATGCAGTTTTGCCCATTGACAGTAAGCTTTGCAAGTGTTCATTTATAACATCCTGCTTTTTGTACAATAGTTTCAAAGATAGCTATATTTTATGCACATTTCCCCTAGTGCAAGCATTGCTTGCATTTTTTAAAAAATTGTTGAGAGTCTGCCCTGCAAAATAAAGAGAAGTGTGCATTTCGAAGAATACCCAACCTAGAAAATGTACTACGGATGTCTAAAAATGCATCTCAAATAGATTTGTTTCTCTTTGGTAAGCATAATTACTGAAGAACCTGTGCTGGAGGATAAGTAAGAAAGATATAGGAACCATTATGATTGGAATATAACCTGGCTAGAAAGCTGGATTGGAGAAGTGTGGTGGTCTGATGCTGACCTGAGTATGGACCATTCATTGAGCACATGATACAAGAATAGCATAACAGGTGGAATAACTTGAGGTTTTCTAAATTCCATGCCTGGCATTTCAATCCAACAGGAAGATTTGAGTATTTAAATATCTACAGTGCCTTGATAATTCAGATCAGAACACCTTTGATGTAAGAAGTTCCTCTTTCATTTTCACAATATGCTTCAAGGCATAACAAAAAATTGCTGCTGTACCTTGGCTGGCAGATTTTTTTAGATATTTATTCACCTAAGAGAGACAATTGAAGAAACACCTGTGCCAGGTTCTGGCAAAAACCCTTTCTATCTACTTACTCTTCATTGGGATTCTTTGCTTGGTCGATAGTGCTTGAGATGTTAATTTCATCTCTAAGGACAGGTTTTATTGAAATTGGCAGTGTTATCTTTCCTGGCATGTAAGAAGACTTGGATGCATTTTAAGTGCACGTGTGTGTATTTTGAGAGGAAAAGGGAAGGACTGGGAGTATCTGGCCTTCCAGATTGTGGTGTTCTTTCTTTCTTTTTACCCATAAAGATGCCCATAGGACAATAATCTAATTTCTTCAGTAAATACAGAAACCACTGCAATTCTGCTTGGCTCACCCTGTTCTGGGCAGCGACGGAAATGCCAGGAACAGTGCGTCTTGAGTTTCAGGAGATCTCCATACAAATTAAAACCTTTTATTGGGCTTTAATAGCTGTGCAAACTAATTATATTTTGGCCAAACTTTGCCCGCAACTCCCCCGAGGTATTATTATAAAAGTCCAAGCTGTGGAAGTGCGTCCCCATTCTGTCAATATGCGGATGCTTCAGTTGCAGAAAATTGTGCTGCAGCTCATTTTAACTTCTCTGACATTTCCCCCCTTTTCTTTTTTGCATAAGCTGTTGTAGCGGTGTTTCAATTTGGAATGAGAAGGCAGTGGGACACAACCATTCGAGGTGGCTCAGATTTGCTTTGCAGGGGTGCCAAAGGCATAGTTGTCTTAAAAGGAATCAGAGTTTGTTTTAGGTGCAGTTGGTGGCTCAAAAACTATGTGTCATGTGGATATTAATTCTAACCAATTGCCCGGGCCCTGGATCTTTCAGAGGAACATGCACCGTTCTTCAATTCAGGGGGAGTTACCATATCTGGATGAACCCTAGATGGGAGCAAGGAAATGCCAGAAAGTAATTGTTCCCTGCCATCTAGTGGACTTTCAGATTTTTGCAGCCTAAATATGGTTGTGTTATACACCATACAGTTGAACAAAAAATTAAGATATACCGTCACCCGGCATTTGACTTTTATGTAAATGAATAAACTGGAAAGTTTCCTAATCTCAGATTAGACAATCAGATCATTTTGCCTAGCACCGGACAAAACCACATTCAACCCTTAATTTGAGAATGTTGATAAAGTCTAAGGAGAAGTGAACCTGATGAATTTCATACTATCTCCACTGGTCCAATTTGGTTAGGTGAAGCTCTTTGCAAGGTACAGACAGTGAGGTTCTACCAACCTGTTAAAAATGAGATGTCCATTATCCAAATTTATAATAACATGGTTTTACACATACAATTTAATCTAGTGTTTCAAGAGTAGTAGGACAAGCCTGTCATTTAGATGAATGTTGGTAGAGCAGCAATGCTGGGTTGTTAGAGAAGAAAAGCATCAGCAAGCACGGCTGTCCCTTATCAGAGGTCCTTCGGCTTCGCTTTTGTCCTTGCCATCTGACTTCTTGTCTCATGGGCTCCTGCAACTATCCTCTCCAAAACGGGCATCCTTTTTAATTGTCACTAATTACACTGCAGGTCGGTAAATCATCACAAGTGAGAGAGTGACAGAAGAGACGAGGAAGAATAGACAATTGGATCGTTTTGCCTAGCACCGGACAAAACCACATGCAAAACCACATTCATGCTGTGGAGGGATGGCACCAACCTTTAAACAGTCTGTCATTTCTTCATGTTGGAGACAGCTCTGAACTCCCTGACTGATACCCATGCTTGGGCATAGGAGCATGAGAATTGTAGCTTCGTGGCAATAGACATCCAGGAAAGAGGAGCTTAAAAATATTAAAGACTATCCAACCTGTAGGAATGGAGTTAGATTCTAGGAGAGGAAATATTGTGGAGTCCATGGTGCTCTCTGAGCCTTGTTGTTTTCTTGCAGACGTTTCATTGCCAGGCTAGGCAACATCTTCAGTGCAAAAAGGGAGTGGAACTTGCTCTCTGTTTATATACCCTGGCTTGTCAGGCAATGAAATGTCTGCAAGAAAACAACAAGGCTCAGAGAGCACCATGGACTCCACAGTTCAACCCTGAGCTACAAATATTCTCTTCGAGAGGATATATTATTTAGTTATTATTCTTCCTTCCTCACGTGAGTGAGATTAGCAGAGTACCATCCCTAGCAGCATAAAACTTGGAAGCTTAAGACAAGGTTGGTTTAACCTTCTAGAAAACAGTAATCCAGGATGCTTTGAAGCAGACTGGATTTTCCTGGTATTACCCCTTTTATCCCTCTTAAAATAACAATCAAATTTCTTTTTGTGAAGAAATAAAAGTAATGTCTACTCACATAATCTAGATCTCAAAACAGCAGTTGCAGTAGTAAAGTCAAGGCAGGTTTAAAGTACTAACTAAGTTACTAAAATAGAAGATCTAAGCTTGAAATTGGTGTCTGAGCTGCAGAGCTCAGACACACAAGTGCTTTCAGCTCGGATACATGGTGAAGAAGAAAGGGAAGTGATCTCACAGAGTTCTCTCTCTAGGAAATTGCTCAGGAAGTCTCTGTGAGCCTCCGCCCCCTTTCATGTGCCTATCTAGCAAGACATGAATTGTTGGTTTGACTGCAATATTATCCCACACAACCATTAGTCCATATTACATTATATGTATATTTGCATATTTATATTTTTATAATTGTATCTCTTTTAATTGATATTTAATTCTTTTATTGTGTTAATGCGCTTGTAAACTGCCCAGAGTCATTTGTACGAGATGGGCGGTGAGGAAATGCAATCAATCAATCAATAAATAAATGCATGCATGCATGCATGCATGCATGCGATAGAAGAATGAGTTTTTAGGACATTCCCTAGAGTTCTCCTGCAATGTCTGTAGTTTATTCTATTTTGTTTGCTCTTCACTACCTCATTTTGAAAGAATAAGGCTCTTGTGAATTCTGTCCTACTGTGAAGTTTCGTTTTAACCCAATTTTTTACTCTTAGCCTTTTTGCCAAAGGATGGCAGATGGGGAATAGCTCTGACAATAGAAAAAGCAAAACCAGAGATCAAAAGAAGAAGAGCATACCAAAACTAAGGACAGTCTCCAGATTTGTGAGGATATTATTTTTTTAAGGAATAAAGTTTCTACTACTTTTGGCAATGTAGAAGATTTCAGAGAGAAAGCTCAATATTCTTTTACCTCTGAGATATTTGGGAAATCATAGAATTATGAAGTTGGAAGGGGACTTTTAGACCATCAAGCCCAGCCCAAAATTAAATGTACCGCAAGTACTAAAGGATAATAGTTTACCCTCTTTTTCTTCTTGTTTTTCCCCTTGGTTCTCAGCCTCCAGCTCCTCACATTATCTAATTAGTGTTACTGCCATTTTTCCCAACCTTTTTTAAAAAAATTAAAATATACTGATATTATTTTACAAAGATCAGTAATAACAGTTCAGACTGAGACACGAAACCAATCAGATTATGCTTTCTTTTCTGCTGCCCCAGTCATTCTTCCATGAATCCCAATTACATCAGGCTTTGTTCACCATAATTACTGTATGTATTTACTTTGCTACTGAGAACTTGCAAAATCAGTCCTGAAAAGAGGGATCTTCTTTTAGATGAGACATCTTTGGAAACTTCCTCTGGTTTCTACAGTATCTGCTTACTTATCAGGATCCTTAATAAGATTTGGGAGCATCAAGGCTGGTTTTATAAACTGTCAGGCTAGGGATTAGACTAGGGTTCCAAATATTAACGGTCATAGAATCTTCAGAAGAAGGAAATTGGTTGTGTGCATGCAACTAAGGCAGTCTCTTTTAGCATCTTCACCACAATAAAAAATAACAGCACAGTGGGAATTATTGCTGTTTAGTAACTGGTTGCAATCCATGTAGCAACATCAGAAAATAAAATTTGAAAGGAATGCCCACTCTGGCAGCCTGACCCAATCACCAGATTTTAATCAATATTAAATTACACTTGCAACTCCTGTAGCAAAACTCTCAAGTTCAGCATAAGGGACTTGATTTGTAATTTCATTCAGCACCTCCACTGTTTTAATTCAGGCCCTAAGATCAAACAGGGTAGCTCTGTTAAGTTGCATCAGTTCCTTGAAAATTTAACCACTTCTACTTGAAGCTGTGCTAAAAATCTTCCAGCTGGCTTTGATCAGGGTTAGAAATGAGTCATAATCTTATCCTGGGTCATTTTAGAATAAACTGGCCATTTGCAAACGTTATAAAATATTATCACTTGAATTAATTGCCACACCAATATCTCCAATTATGGCATAATTAGTGCTGTTTTTTTTTTGTTGGGGTTGCTTTTTCCAATGTCTGTATTCAAGGATCAAATCAAATCAGTTTATTACAGCCATAAGGCCAGATACAATAAAATATCTCATAGTAGAACTGTTACATACTTCTACATGCAGATCCTTCTTTGTTTGCTGGCTTATGATAAGGAACAGAGAAACATTGCCAAATGCAGAGGATGCAAGACACATTGAAGCATATCATTGTCCTCAGAAATTCTGATCATCCAGAGAACACATTTTTGAAGGCCTACCTAATCCAGCATTTTGTTTCTTTTCATAATGGCCAACCAGAAGTCCTGGGAAAGCCTGGGCAGGGCATGAAGTACATTCCCTCCCTTGCATTTGCCCATACCACTTTTGAAGCCATATGATGAACCACCACTAATAGAGATATTCTCCAAGAATATTCTTTAAATGAGAACAGTAATAAAATTTCCATTTCCAATTGAATGTGCATTCAATTCACCATGAAATGTTCTAGCTGCCATGAATATTAAGTGCATCAGTAATACTTACTATAGGATTAATCTGGGAGGAATCCCAGCAATGTTTGGAATATGAGTAGAAGGATGATGGGATGAATAGCAGGGGCTAGCACTCAGAGCCATAGAGAGAAGCTGAATGAATCAAGGTTAATAAACCTGCAGACATATTTGATGAATACATGAGAGAAAGGAAGAGGATGAAAAGAGAGGAAAAGAGGTAGCCAACAACAAATACAATGGACCTAAATACATTGCAGAGAGAATAGGATATGAGACTGCCCATCTCATTTTGTAGGGCAAAACATTATCAGAAATTATACTGGATTAGTTCTTCTTCCAGTTACTGGAATTGCCAGACAAGAGGCTCAGAAGAAGAGCCTTGATCAGGCTTACAGCTTTTGTGATGCAAAGTGTTTCTTCAAAGCAAAGTTTAAAATCCTTGCACAGCTCTTAGTTTCACTTAGTCTTGCTGAATCATTTCTTCAGAGTGAAAGTTCCTCCCCCAGCAGTTGCCCCTTCTTCCCACTCAGTTGCAGTCTGCAAATATTTGCTATTGGCATGATATTTGAAGAGACATGGGTCACAGGAGAACCTAGCAGGATGCAACAGCATCAAGTGATCCATTTTGTGGTAGCAGTTCCAAGATAGTGGTAAGCGGTTGTACCATACTCATGTGTTTCTACTAGCCAGGGAGCAAAAACTTTACCATATGACAAATCTGTTTGATAACAGTTTCACCAGCCTAATAAACAGCTCCCGAGGACTCGATTTCATGTAGGTTTCATTGTGTGTATAAAAGATTTGTCAAACATTTTAGATGAAATTAATTTAGAGCAAATTCCAATCTGCTTGTGTGGTTTGTTATAGCCAACAGGGAAGATCTGTTGGAAGACAAAGATGCTTCTCTTTCTTTTATTAAGAGCTGTGGAAGCCAATAAGGCTGATTGGTGAGAAAATTCATATATTCTTTTTCTCTGAGAAGGTGCCCTATTGATTTAAATGTGAACATTGGCTGAACTTGTCACTTCCCTACAGATTCATTTTACCCAGATGCTATGTTGTGCTATGGGATTTGAATGTCAGACAGAGGAGAAAGGGGGAAGACCTTGAGCTAGTCAACAAGATGTGCATGATCAGATTTCATAAGCTAAGTAAGGGCTGGCCCTGGTCAAGCCTGTTGCCACAGAGATCCAACCTTCCTAACCAAGTAAGCTTCTAAGTTTCATAATTCATTAATTTTCAGGTTGTTGCCTGTTCTAATTTTCACCAGTAGAAAATCTGATTTGGCAGGGTTTCATCTGTCCATCTCATAAACACAAGCAGATGTCTGTAAAACCCCTGTGACAAACACCAGTAGTCTTAAGAGAAACTCTTACGAATCCCCATAGAGATTTCTCTGCATCAGGCCCATCTGGAGGATTTTACGAGAAGATTAAGATGAACTCCTTGATGTGTTGCTTTTCTTAAAAATGGAAAATCAAGGAATTCTGAATGAATCTTCATCCATTGTATGGTCAGGGACTTTACACCTGTATCCAACAGATTCCTTACATCTGTGCCATGCTCTAGGAACATACAGTATAGTTGTTGTTCTGTACTTCAGGCCCAAAGATACAAGGCAGGTCTTTTCATGACTAAACATTTACTCTAGAATATCACTTACGTCATATGGCCTAGTGACAGCTGAAGGCCTGGAGACCCAGTGACTCTAACTTTGTAAGTCCTTGCCTCTAAATATCCAGTGCTGGAACCAATATCTGGCTTTGTTTATATATTGTGCTAGACAGTTTGCAATTGGGACAATTTACTCATTTTTATTATGGGTGAACTCCAGTGGCATACAAGCACAAAAGCTGCATCTCTTATCCAAATCAAAGTGTTTGCCTTAATAGGCAATCATCTCTCTCTCTCTCTCTCTCTCTCTCTCTCTCTCTCTCTCTCTCTCTCTCTCTCTTCCTTTAAATAAGGAAGTCCTAAATGCAAGTCCCCTTGCATTTTTCAATAGAAACAACTGTGTCATTCCCTCCCCAATATATTTTGTGACTGTGCAATTGCAGGAGATAAATTAATGAAGCTCAGAAATGCAGGGTCTGTTACTGCTATATTGATATGTGGAATAATGTTACTGCCTGTAATCGTGGCAAATTTGAAGAATTCTTTAACAGCTGCTTAATAGCAAAGCACTGGACATTAAGTCCTGGCTTTCCTCAAAATCTCCCAGAAGTTTTATCAGAGGAGAAGCACTCTCCACATACTTTGCATATGGCTTTGAGATAAATTCCATTGCCAAATCTATGTTTCAGGCAGGCTGTAATGAAGGATCACAGCAACAGATGTCTGCCTAGGCGTTTAATGAAAACATCCACGAAAGAGAGGTGGGAAACATGTTCCAGTCCCTCAAACTCATCTCAAATTGGAAAGAAGTGGAATTCTTTTTGAGTCAGTCCACCATCAAATAGTTCCCTCGCTTCCATGGTGGGATGGTAGCATAACAGGAACAATGCCGTGAAGTCTTTTAGGAAATCCCCTCTTCTCAAGGGCTAAAAACATTGCACTTCAGAAAATTATATATTTATTTTTTTATTTATTTATACTTCAATTTGTATACCGCTCCATCTCCCCACAAGGGAACTCTGGGCGGTTTATAGGATACAACAATTAAATATATATATATATATATATATATATATATATATATATATTTATTATATATTATATATTATATATTATATATTATATATTATATATTATATATTATATATTATATTTATATATATTAATATATCCCAAATCTCTCCTCCTTTCCACTTCCCATATTCAGGATGATTCTCCTGCTCCTATTACTGTCCCATTTAGTAAGTAAGAAAGATGATAGAAGAGTCTGAGGAACTGGGGCTGGGTGGATGCCCATCTGTTCCTATAGATACAATAAATACAGATATATCTTACTGTTATAGTAAAGCTGAGAACACAGAAAGCATGGCTGGAATTTCTAAAGCTTATATTTCTTTTAAGGCTTCTTATTCCATTGCTGCAGTGCTCACGTTTAGCTCTTTCTGGTGCTTCACCTAAACCTTTCTAAAATTTAAAACCAATCCCACAGTTCTAATTTGGGTTTTGAATATTTCTTTAAAGAGAAATCAAAACCCAGGATGCACTGGCGGGCTTTTCAAAAGCAAATGCATAAACCTCAGTGCTGTGATCCTTCATTATAGCCTGCCTTCCTGTTATTTTTTCCCTAGTCCACCATAATTTTTTTTTTAAAAAAAGGTTTAAAAAAACATACAGGTTAGAGTTAGGGTTAGGGTTAGGAAACGACAATATTTTAGGAAATGACAATATTTTTTTATTTTTAAAACCCTTCTACAAGCGGCCCTGGCGCGCCCCTAGGAACGGGCGGCCGGGCTCACAGAAAAAAATAACAAAAAACACTCCTGACCGGAGAAACGCAAAAAACAACTCGCCCGCCGGCAAAACCGCCGCCCCCCGAAGACGTCTATGTTAAAAACAAGAAGGGTTAGGGTTAGGGTAAGGGTAAGGGTTGGGCAATTCGTCCCTGTTTCTTTTTGGTTCTTATCCATTGTCCATGTGGTTATGGATGTAAAGAGAACCAGAGACCTATAGAACTCTTGTATTTCTAAGGCTAGGATTTCATTTTCATTTTGGATGACCATCCATCAAGTCTCTCATTTATTTTCACCCAACACAACTTAATAGCAAAGACGTCCACCCTTAGAGCCCCCAGCCTCCCGGCTGATCTGATTTAGCCATTTGCATGACCTGCTAATGACTCCACTTCTTGACCCAGCTGAGTTTATCTGCTCATGCCTGTACTACTCACATGGCAATACAGTTTAAGGAAAAAGCAGCCACTTGTCTCCAAAGCCCCAAGTCAATGTTCAATGGTCAATGTGATGGTAAAAAAGAAAGAACACTTCCCATAATACCAGCATAATTGGTGTAGAAAGTCTGAAAGGCAGAATTGTATGCCGTAGCATAATCCAGGAATTTTCTGGCCAAGCCAAATATAGGAGATTCAGAACACATGCCTAGTTAAACCAAGATTCAACTGAATTGATTAGACAGTTGGTTTAGGATACTCAGTATTTTATCTGGAAGGCAGGAATGAAAAGTAGAAGATGAACGTTGGCCACCGTTATGCATGTTTGCTCTTTGGTTCATCTCCTTGCTGAGGTCCTGAACCAAAGCCCCTCGAGGACAATGTGCGTCTTTCTATTGACTTCAGTGGGCTTAGGATCAGGCCCTTAATGCATAGCTGCTCTTGGGCAAGTTCGGTTCACCCACTCATGCTTCAGGGACCAAGGGCTTTGAGGAATTCTCAGGACCTTGGAGCTGGGTCAAGACCATGTCCTAGTTTCATCCTGCCTTGTGCCTTGTGTGGTTGGGTGGGTGAGAATTTAGGGTAGGCAACATCTGTGTTCCTTTTCTTGTGTGAAAACATATAAGAAGGGGAACGGTCCATTCTCCTAAAAATGTCTCTGTTTTTCTCTGCCCACCCAAAGTCCTTCAAAATCAAGGAATTAAAGCTGCTACAAGAGGCCTTGTAAAGTTTTTTAGGCCCAAGGCAAAAACAATTCTCTTTACCTGGCCTGATAAATCCAGACAAATTTTTTCTTACCTTAATTTATCAATGGCTAGATTCACACATTATACCAAATTACAATTTGTTTGAACATGGCCATAAATTATTATACATAAACTATAATGCACAATGCTTGCATTCACACAAGAAAAATAATAAAAAAACCAAATGAACACTGTTATGGCATAGGAAAATATCTCCTCCCCCTCCCCCCCTGTATTTATTAATGGAATAGCAACATATTGAGCAAATTACCGTTTCCAGAAAAGGAAGACAATTTGCTTCTGAAATTCTTCACACAGTTTGTGGTCTTATTGCAGATTCCCTTTGGATTGAAAAGAAACCAAAGAGACTGCACACCACTGGAGAAATAGTCATACAATGAAAGACAAGACATTCACTCACACCCCTTGACCACCTTATAATTAAAAAAAAATGCACACACATACACACAGAGAGAAACTGTGCTCATGAGAATTTCTCTGAAATGTTATTTCCCTTTGAAAGAATTTCTAAAGCAAATGTCTTTAATCAGATTGAATGAGAACCAATAGGGAATAAATGGCAGATTATTGCGCTGCCTGGCAAACGTTTCTATAACGACCAACAGAAATGTATCCAGAAATGGACAACAAAGATGGCTGGATGTGCTTTGGCTAGCCTGGAGAAGAAATGATTAAGAGTGATACAATAGCCAACTTAAAATACTTGAAGGGCTTCCACACAGTTGATGAGAGCATGGTCCAGAGTAAGAGGTTCAAATTACAAGGAAGAAGATCTCAGCTACTGAATTTTTAGTAGGAAAAACTGTTATACAGAGCAAAAGGTTGCCTTGAAATATGTTGGTGTCTGTTTGCTCTTAGAGATTTTGTAGCTGAAGTAAAATGTCTAATCAGGAAGCCTGTAGCAGAATATTTTCACAGCATTAGCAGGGACACGTTCAGATGATCTTTGGCTTCAGTTCTAACTCTATAGTTTTATCAGTTCTTTCAAACAGATTTTTAATTTTAATTTTATATATTTTATTTTATTTATCTTTCATGGTCTCATTGTTAGTCCCTCTGGGGTTTTTAATAACTTGAAAAATGGTATATATACTGTTAATCACTATGTAATAAAAATAGCATTTATAAAATTCAACAGTGTAACTGTTGAATTGGGGAGTGTGTGTGTATGTTTGTTTATTCATGTTTGCCCTATGTGCGTACTAAATGTGTGCTATTCTATATAGACACATGCATATCTGTCTTCTCACACTGTCTCTATGTGCATCAGTGTTGTGCAAAGATTTGATTTGGAGATTCAATTCAAAGACAACTTGATAGAATAGCAGAATTGAATCAAGTTTCTGAAATGGCCAAGTTTGAAATAATCACATGCCTTTAAATCATTTTGTTGATTCAGAAAGTTTTGTGCATGTGAAAAAACTCTTTGTTAGGCTGTTTGGCAGCATCTCAAAACCAAAACAGATTCTTTCCAAGCACAATTCTCAGACTTTTTCTTAGCAAGATTTATTGAGGTGAATGACATGGGGTTACAAGAATTCCAGCAACTGAACTGTTTTCTATTTAGAACCAGTATGTATGTATGTATGTATTTATTTGTTTGTTTGTTTGTTTATTTTTCAATTTCTATTACTGCGCCATTTCCCACAAAGGGGACTCTGTGCGGTATATTTCACTCTCATTAAAACTGAGACTTTCTGATTTTCCAACAGCCTTTCTATGATACACTGAGGAGGCAGATCTCTTCACTGATAAGGAGGAAACTTGTAGCCAGCTGTTTATATAATGGTCTCTGGATTTTTTAATTAGTTGGGTAACTGGGGTATCTGCAAGGACAGGGGGTGTTTAGAAAATTGATATACCTATTGTGACTTTTCATCTTGACATTTTTGACCCCCTCCTGCAGATGACTCTCTTTAAGAACCCAGTCTTACACATACACACACACCTCTTTTTATTACAGTTTTTAAGCAGAAAGATAAAAATTAACAAGAACTAATATTTAGAAGAAAGAAAGAAGAAAGAGGAAAAAGATAAGAAAAAGACAAAGCTAAAAGTGCAGAAAAAAGAAAGAAAATATAAAGAAGTGACTTCCGATTTTCTTTTACAGCAGTGATAAGTATAAATGTAAATTAGCCTCTTACACTGATTACAGCATTACTTGCATTTTTTATGATCTATTTTTTTTTCTAATCAAAACCATACATCATAATTTTATTTTTTTCTTTTTCACGCAAAGTGTCAATTAGGGGTTTCCAGTCAGCATTAAACTTAGACAATGTCTTATCTCTAATCAAAGCTGTCAATTTGGCCATCTCAGCAAGTTCCATCATCTTCACCATCCATTCCTCCATTCTGGATAAAATCAAATTTTTCCACCTTTGTGCATATAATAATCTTGCTGCAGTTGTCATATACAAAAAACAAAGTTCCATGGTTTTTTCCCAGCTGTCCAATCTTACACCCTTTTTGCCCAAATCAGTTTAGAATATCAAACTGAATTCACTTGATTTGATGCTTCAGTCTGCACCTGTAACTCACATCAAATTAAAGCCAATCCACATACCCCTTAGAAGTATACCTCTTCTAAGATGGTGCCAGCTACAATAGCAGCAGCATCTTTTTTTTAAAATGCACCATGTTTCAAAACTACAGATGCTTTTTCAATTTGTCTGCAAATTTAGCTGATTGATCAATTGATTAAAGCCCATAGGACCATCAGCTGTGCTTTTCTTAATCATGTTATTGTCTTCCCTTGTCTTTAGTCCCTCTCACAGGCAGGCTGAGCTTCACCTGAACAATTCCTACAGAAGAGAATGGCAAAATAGAAGGGGATATTCTCCTTACTGGCATTCTCTCCTTGAAGCAGCATAAAGAGATGTGTGTTCACAATATAGGAAGCCCAACTTACAAGCCAATGAACCTTCAGCTTACTGACAGACCCATCTCCTGCTAGATGAGTGCTTCATAGAGACGGATGCTGCTTCTCCAGGGCTTGCTGACAAAAGTATCCCAGGTGGAACGGCCATTTGAAATAACTACAGTATATAAAGAAGTCTGTGGGGAGGGGGGAGGAAGAAGCAACTCATGAGCTACCACATTGCCAAGGCTTTAAATTACAGAGTGGAAGGAGGACATAAAAATGATGATAATAATAATGAAAAGAGGGTGAGAGGAGAGGGAGAAGAGGAAGAAGTATAGCTATTGTTTTAGCAAGCAGTTGGGAAAGTTCAGGAGATCAGAAAAAAAAATGGCTATTATTATCTTAACTCAAGGGTGACAAGACATGAAAAGAAGGGGATTTTCCCCATCTTCACCTATGTGCTGGCAGAATGCATTTTGGAAAAAAAGAGAGAAGGAAAACGCTTCAAAGCTTGCAAGCGGAGGAATTATTTCCACAGCTGGGCAGCAACTCTTTGTTTTATTATCCTCTGTCTCCCCCCTTCTCTCTGTCTCTCCCTCACCCCTTCTTTCTTTTCTAATGCCCCAGAGATTTTGGTTTGCACAGAAAAGGAAAAAGGAAAACAGAACACACCTGAGTCCTTTGTTCTACCACAGATGTGAGCTGCTGGCACTCTTGGGTTTGAAATGATTCACCACTTCCAGTGTTACTGGAATCTGTGAGGAGTGACACACACTCAGAGGCTAGCTGGCAGTGACTCTCTTCTGAGAGTACAAAGCAAAGAGAAATCAATGTGTATGTGTCTGGGTGTGAACAACATTCTAAATATGCTATGCTGGATGGCATAATCAGCAAGAACTCAGAGCTCATGGAATCTTATGGTCCCAGGTCTTTCTTCATCATGTACCCATGAATTACAATCCCCTTGAAGAGGGAGCCTAGGACAGTGATGGTAGAACACACAGTTTATACACAGAAGCTCTTAATTTCAATCCTTGCTGTCTGCAGGATTCAGGTAGCAGATGATGTGGAAGTTCTCCAATTGAAGCCCTGGAGGAAAGGCTGAAATGACCTTTATCAATCTGCTCCAACCACAATTTTTAGTAAGTTTCAACCCTACCTCTGAGGCTCTTCCAAGAAGCATGAGTGAGTTCTCCAAAAAGGACCTTTCTGTTCCCAGGGGCATCTTACTTTACTTCCTGTATTATCTCTGTAAAGTCCCAACTGAGCCTATTGCTAGCCAACAGGGAAGGTGTAGTGGGAAACAGATTGTAAGAAGCAGCAGCAAGATGCTGGAAAAGATTGCTCTGTACTTGGTCACCTGCCCCGGAGATACTGTCCCAATGTCAGTGGAGAAAAATTGTATTTGCAGTCCTCTGGCTTTTACCTATGGCATGGAGGGGATAACCATCTTGTACTTTTCTATAGGTAGCAAAATCCTTTGAGCTGGCCCTGTGCGATAGCAGTCCTTCATGATTCCTTAGTGGTGTTAAGGAAAAAGGCCAAGATATCAGAACTGTACACCTGTTAGACAGAGACCTGAAGATGGCCTACTTGCCTGTCCTCTTGTCCCTCAGGACATTCCGTCCATACGTTCCAAGAGAGCCCTTCTCCATCTCATTTTATCATTTTTTTTTCTTTGCCTTTTGAAAAATTGGAAATTTATCTACAATCAGTCCTCTGCTTACATCCCAGCCAACTGCCCCTTCCCTGCCTCATACTGTCACTTCTTCTCATTTATTTCTGACAGGCATCATGTAGCAAAAGCCTAATTTGACAAGCCAGATATATCCTGCAGACCAAAAAACAAAAAAAATGATGGGGGGGGGGGGAGATGAGCCAAGCAAAACAGTGTAGAAATTTGCTGTTGCAGCTTAGCTACTCTTTCTGTATTCCCCAGTCCCCTGGAGGTGGTAACAAAGAATAAAAATATCTACAGTTGAAAAAGAAATCCACATTGTCTATTCTGCCAGAATTCTTATCAAGCTTTAGAAAAGTTCATGCAGTGAGAAAGTTGGCCTGTGACTTCGGGGGTGTGTGAGTCTATGTCTCAGTGGGTTATAACAAGTAACAATTTGCTGATTCTTTAATCTGATTTCCTTTTACTTCTGACCACTGAACTCCAACTAGAATAAAAATATTAGGGCTGGGGTTATGAGTGGTGTGTTTATTGTAGGAGGAAAGCCATGTTAGCCTATGGTAGCAAAACAGCAGAAGGAATCTGGTAGCATTTTTCCAATTTACAGATTTCATAAAATTTGTGAGTTAGAAAAGGTGCTACTAGTCTCCTTCTGAATGGTATGTTCAATGAGCTATGGTTACAATAAACTATGGTATATTATGATGTGCAGTCTCCAATATACTAAGTTGTTCTAACCATGTAAGGTTTATGTCCCCTCTCCTTGCCCTGCAATTTAAAACTTAGATCTAGCCCACAGAGTTTTTACTTCAGCCATTCCTTCATCATAAGCTAGTGATTTTTTTCAAGGCCACGCTCAGCCATTGGAAAGCATGACATTACCGTCTAAAAAGTAGGCAGGGCCAGGACAGAGACAGGACAAATGCTACATTGGAATTCATTTAATTCAAAATATTTTATTGTAATGTAACTTCCCAATATATTGAATGATGTTCACCTTCTGCCACATCAAACATGGCAAGTTGGGGTCAACTTTGCAAAGGGTTCTTGAGGGCTCAGCCACAACTCTCAAATGCAGATTATGCTCCTCTGCTCTAACATATGAATTGTTGAGATGGGGAGGCAGGGACAGCTAACCCAATAGTGTCATCTCCAAATTTCTGAGGGCTTTGGAAGTTGATCTCAGTTTCTTCCCTGCCTGAACAGGTACTCCTTGTTGTAGAAGCTCACAGCTTTCCCTCTAGGCCCAGTCTAGAGCACTGTCTAAATCCCAGAGAAAGCCTAGAAAATGGAAACTGGACATCTTGCTTGCATGCTATAGAGGAAAACGTTCTACAAGAAGAAAGCAGAGCCAGATTGGTCTGGGAGGAGCAATGTAGCTTTGGTATATATTCTGCCATGGTTTCCCCTGTTGCCCATCCTACTCATGCTGCCTTCTCTGGTCTGGGATCATCATACTCTTCAAAGCAGTAATCTTATCAATTCTAATCAATTTCAGGCTGAAAACAGTGGTCGTTTGGGCAGAGTACTTTCGGCCTTGGAAACATGAGATACTGGGATGGCTGTGAGTTTAATTAAACTGTGCTCTGACTCTTCCCTCGCTGGAATTCCCATTTCCCAGTGGAAGGGAATTAGGAGCCTCATAGCATTGGAAAGAACCTTAGAAAATGCTCTCTGCTGTCTCCCTTCCCACTGTAGGATTGGCAAGGGTATTGATTCTTCAGAATTGCTTCTTTCTCACTCTGGTATCAAACACATGGAGCATATTAACCAAGCAAGGCTGCTAAATAAAGCTGACAGGCGCCATGCTCCTTCTGCTAAGTAAGTCTGAAAGCAGCCACTTGCTACTCACTCTGTTCCCAACTCTGAATTGATCTTTCACCCTCCCTCCCCTGATCTTTTCAGCCAGATGCTTTTCTCTTGGCTCAGCTAAAATTTCCTTCCTTCTCTAACCTCCTCCAGGCCTTCCTTCACCCACCTTTCTTTATTTTCATACATTCAAAGACAGCTGCACCTATTTCTTATCAAGAGTTTGCCGATTATTTCTCGTACAGGCTTCTGGTTCCTCTGATAACCCAGGCCAGTTCCTCTTATCTGAGATCTGCTCCAGTGCTATGGCACATAAGGCAGCTGAAAGTTTACTGCCAGCGCTGAGTATTTAGTGGTTGTGTTCCCATGTCATTCTAAGCCACCATGTGGTTTGTTGGTTTGAGGCTAACGTTCTGTATGAACCAAGTCTTTGTGATTTTAATGGTTTATGACTTATGTCTGAGCTCTGTGTGTGACCCTAGCCACTGTGTGCTATTCAGTAAACCACAGTTAATGTACAATCTGTGTGAATCCAGCACTGTCTGTGGTTCTACCCAGGTTCTTATACCAAGTGGTGCTGGTATTTTCTCCTAGGAATCAATTCCAATCAATTGAATACAGCCAACAGAATACTATCTTCTGCGTGCTGTTTTTGCAACGATGACTTTTTCAGCCCCTGGACTGTAGCAACTATACTTTCAACTGGGAAATTGTGAGCATCTTAAACCAAGCCAAATCCAAAAATGCTAGAGAATTCATGGAAGCTTGGCACTCAGACAAAGCAGCCATCGACAGACACATAGAGGTAAACATTTACATACCATTCATAAGAGACAATAGAAAAGCCAGAAGACCAGAACACCTCCTTGCCAGCAATCAATACCCAGATATGTAAAGATTAACACCAAGATTAGCACCAGAGGAACAATCAAACAGCACAATATACCCTAATCAAGGAACTATTGACTCAGTCAATCAAACAAGCAGCAAACAACAGCCCAATCAAGGAACTCCTAAGGGGAGAACAACACCTCCACCAACACAAGCAGGACAAGCCATGGTAGATAAACAGAGAGCAAATCCCACTCCCTTTTCGCACTGAAGATGTTGCCTAGTCTGGCAATGAAACGTCTGCAAGAAAACAAGGCTCAAATACTTGCATTCTCCAGGGTCAGTTTGCCATAATGTAGTGCGGTCTTCAGGCAGAACTTGGAAAGGCTTCTGTTCTCTCCTAGTTCATGAAGGAATGGCCTTTTGCAGCCTCTTCAACAAACAGAGATGGAGTACAATTCAAGCTCATTGTATTGTCCCAAACCCAGGTGATCCTCTTTCATTCCTTTTCTGGTTAAGAATACTGTTTTTCAGTAGCATGTTTTTTCCCCCTTAGTGATCAAGGGGGAATTTTTTAAAAAAGCAAGTGGATGAATTGAGAGAGCGAATGAGAGAGATGGCTTGCAGGAATCAAGCCTTGCAAGTTGATATATTTCAAGACAGGAGCTTCCCAAAACAGGACTGTGTGTTTTTGAGTCCTTTTGCAGAGGTGCATCTGTCACTCTCAAATGTCTTTGCAATGCAGAAAGTCATTTAAGTAGTATCCAGTGAACCCCATCTATCAAAGATGCCTCCTCACCCTTTTCCATCAGCATCTTGGGTCCTTGCCTTGTGGTCTCAGGGAAGAAGAGTCCCTTGTGAAGCATGCAAGCCAAACAACAGAACAAATTAAATCAAAGCGCAGCTCCGGCACCCAGAGGGAACATGCACATCAGCTTTGACTTATGGCATGGTGCACTCTTACAAGCGAGAAGCAGCGGCTTTTGTCACTGCAAGGGGCCATGAAAAATGAATTAGGGCTGCTGTTGGGAGAGGGCATGGTGGGGAATCTTTCATTCTGGCAATGCTGTCCTCTCTCACCTTGCAAGGAGGAGGGGTGGAGAAGAAGAGTATGCAGAAAAGGAGAGATGGAAAAGAATCCAGCCAGAGAACAATTTGCTAAAAGTCTAGTTCTGGTGTGGTTTGATTTGCCTTCATCCCTGCAGCATGGTCAAAGGAAGGAGGCACTTAAGCATGCTTGAAAAGACATCGGAGTGGAGCCCAGAGCAGGCAAGGGGACCATAGAGGAGAGAGGCTTTTAAAAATAAATTAAGTTGTCCATATGATGAAAAAGAAACAATACCATTTCTTACCAACACAACGCTGTGCTTCTCCAACAGCGCAGAGGAACTGGCCTCCCTGCGTTAGATTATAATAGGATATAGAAACAGGGAAGCGACAAATCAAAGAGGGAGAGATGATTTAGACCCAGGTGTCTCAACCAGGATTCCATGGAACCCTAGGGTTCTGCGAGGGGTCATTAGATGTTCCCTGGGAGATCACGATTTATTAAAAAAAATATTTTATTTATTTATTATTTATTATTTCAATTTATTCCCCGCCCATCTCCCTTGCAAGGGACTCTGGGCGGGTTACAACAATTTCAAATTCCGGCAACTTCACATTAAAGAGTTGACTTTCATTCTTTATTTTCAGTTGAAGAACACTGTTAACGCATCTATACAGGCCTACCCATGAAACGAATATAATAATTTTGTAACTTCTGGACTGTATTTGAGCCTGAATGTGCAGGGGTTCCCTGAGGCCTGAAAAATATTTCAAGGGTTCCTCCAGGGTCAAAAGGTTGAGAAAGGCTGGTTTAGACTAAGGTGACCCAAGCAAGCGAGTTCTGCAGCATGTGGTAGGGGAAGGTGAGCGATTGTGGAACCTCTCCTTGGATTTCAGCAGATTTCTGTGCTTTCTGGCATACTAGCAATACCATATTCAGGTAACGTACCTCCATGAAAGAGATCAGTGCGGTTCCCCCCCCCCCCCCCCCGTAATTTAGATCTACAGTTTCAGGCCACATTGAATGCCTGCTTATCCATCATGTTGGGCTTTGCTGTGCATTATATTATCTATTCTGGAGCACAGCAAAGTGATGTTGGAAGAGCAAACAATGCTTACCAATCATTGCCTTCTAAGTCAAGGCAGTTAATAAGCCTAGGTGAGTTAGGCTGGCACCTGAAACAGAAAATTCCCCCATTCCTCTGCCTAGCCATAAAACTGCAACAATATTAAATGAAATGAATAAGAAAAATATCTTTGGGGAAACTCAGAATCAGCATCTCAGGGTGGTTCCTTAAAGATAACAGTAGGCCAGCCTGGTTGTGGGACTTTACCATATTTACAAATGTCTGGCATGTCAGCCTTTTTGTTTGCCAGAATAGGATTAAAGCTATGTTGGTAGAAAATATGCTTGGTGGATTCCAAAGAGCACAAGTATAGCAGTGGAAAACAACAACAACACTGTACTGGAGGAGGAGGCATGATTCCAAGCCCTGGCCATCACTATACCTTTCCCAGAAACTATGAGAATTAAAAAAAACAACAACACAGTACAATATAATTCAATATGAATTGGGAAACACGCATTCCCAAATTACAAAAATCCATATGTATGCTTGCTTGCCACATAGACCTTTTTTCCCCCAGAATGCAGCTTTTTTTAATGTGCTGGGCGCGGGTGACCTTCTTGCTAAATTTCCATTGAAATGTTAAGTGTGGAGTAGATGGTCCTAGTTAAACTGTGATGGTGAAGACAAAATCCATCCAGCAAGCATCCCCAAGAGGTCAGCATCAGCATCCGCTAGCCCTTTGCAAACTTTGTTTCTGTCTCAACTGATAAAAGTTGATGCCCTTCTAAGCTTGCCGCTACTTAATAAACCAGAGAAGATCTTTGGGAAATTAAGTGGTGACTGCCTGGATCTGGTGAAAGATGTGTAGTGACGTGGAACGGTGTATTGTGATTTCCAGAGGGAACATTATTGCTTCTTGATACAGGATGAAGAAGGTTAGTATGGCCAGAAATTGGTTTATTGTTGTGCCTCCTCCTAGTAAATTTATTAACACATGAGATTTGATCTGTGGAAAAGGTTAAACAATTGAGAGATACCACGGCAGGGCAAAAGGTAAAAAAGAAAGTTACAGGATTTTGTTAAAATGCATAAAGAAGATGGAACAATTTCAATGGCAAAGCTGGCATTAAGAACAGCTTATTCAAGCAGTAACCTTTGCGAGTCAGAGTTTTCTCTCATCTTTGTGCAGAGCAGAGTTCAACCTGCTTTTCCTGGCGTTTTGCTTCAGTAACAAGCAAAACACCAAGCAATAAAAAGCATTTGCATGGTGCATAATGAGAATTTATTACTACTCGGTATATTGTGTTGAGTAATTTACTGTAGAAATGAGACTCAAGGTTTTTATAAATAATACATGGCAATCACTATAGTCCATTCAATGGGCTACATTTGTCTGACCAGCTTATTCTTCCTGAATTGCTATACCAGCATAGGCAGATGGGTTGCTAATCAAGGTGCTTGGAAGGACAGGGCAGTATTATATTGTGTCTTAAAAGGTTGGTACTGTTCACAAGGCAGATAACTCTCTTCTAAATGCCCTGATTCACCTTGGAACTGTGATCAGGGAAAGGCTTTCTCAGTGCAAAATTATTGTGACAATGTTGGCAGCCAAGTTTTTCCCTCTCTTAACTTGCATTCTTGATAACCCTCTGAGACGAAATGGCTGCCACAAGATTCCCACCAGCCCCAACCCACCTATAATTTGGCAAACAATTTTTAATGAAATAAAATAATTCTCTACAAAGCACACTGAAGGTGTTTGTAGTTTTACATTTCATGTTATTCCAAACTTTGGACTATTGGAAGTGGCACCTGAAATCAGAGATATCTGTGGATCATTCAAAAACTTGTTAGAATCTGTAACTTTTAGTTCCAGGAATGGAATATCAGGTTTCATGAATGAACCCTTGGGAAGACTTGGAGCTATCCTATATTGTCGGTGATGGACAGATTTCTGTACAACACAGATCCATTTCATCATTAGCCTAGCCTCAGGGAATATATAGTACTTCATATCCATTCCCCCAAGTAGTATTTTCCCTCTCTTTCCCACATTTCTCAGATGGGATCTCTGAAGATAACTTAGGAGAGGAATCATCCTCAAGTTCACTTGGCATTTCACTTTTGGCAGTGACTGTTCTAGGCAAACTATTAATAAACCATGATCTCTGGCCACTTCCATTGATTACAACTGGGATCCATCCATCCACCCACCCACCCACCCACCCACCAGGGCCTAAAGGAGGAACTAGAGAAGATGTGGAAAGTGAAGGCCAAAGTGGTCCCAGTGGTGGTAGGAGCACTCGGGGCTGTGACTCCTAAGCTGGGAGAGTGGCTTCAACAGATCCCAGGAGCCACATCAGAGTTTTCTGTCCAGAAGAGTGCAGTGCTAGGAACAGCTAAGTTATTGCGCAGAATCCTCAAACTCCCAGGCCTCTGGTAGAGGACCCGAGGTTGAGGAAGACACACACCACCCATAGGTGTGAGAAGGGAATTTTTTTTCTTTTATTTCCCAGCAATGGGGACAGGGAGGAACACAAAGTACTTTAGTGAGTGGAACAGAAGCAACAAAGCAATCCTAAAGATATTGCTGAGAGAAATATCCCAAATAGTTTTATCAGGGATGGTTCCCTCCACCCCCTTTAACTTATCTCAGTTTCAGAACAGAAAGGCTAGGGGGGCGAATGAACTGCAAAAAGAAAAACTGCCTCTGCCTGAAGAACATGGGAGACCAGTATTTCTGCCCAGCAATTTTTGCAGCAACCATCTCAATAGATCTAAAATCTTGCCCAGGGCTACTTAAATAATGTGAATGATTGTGCTGTCTATTTCGTTTGAAGAAAAATGGTCAAAACAGGCTCACAGGAACTTGTTTTATGATGCCAGAGTCACTTTTTCATGAGGTGGGTGGCCATATAAATTTGATGAATAAATAAATAAATGGTCATCAAAGGAATGTGGCCCTTGATGGAACAAGGACTTTAGCACTTCAACTTTAAACGATCAGGAACCCCAAACAGTTCTGAAACAATGACCTAGTGCTAGGTTCCTAAGCATCAGCAAGGAAGAAATATGGCAGATTTCTTCAGGGAGAGAGTTGTGGGGAGCATTTCTGAGAAGGCCCTGTTTTAAGGCAGGACATCTGGAGCCCAGCTTCCAAGCAATATCTTTATGCATGAGTGGCTGAAAGGCAACCTTCAAAGCCCATCTTGGATTTTATCTTGAGAGGATGCCTCGCAGCATTTCTATTTCCATGATATTTCTTTTGCTCCTAAAGCACCTTTAGAATCAGGCCCTATCTTGTGAATTTAATTAGGCTGAGCATACAGAACAACCCCCTCATTCTTGATCATCTCAGTTGACCCCCTGCTTCTGTTCCTGTCCCTCTCCTAAGAAAGATCTCTTATCAAATCCTTTCTTTATTCCTGCTATATAGCTGCCTACTGCAATTCATAGATTTGCTACATAGTAGGATGAAGAAGATGGTTCCCTGGAGGCTGGAGCTCATATGTTTTCTGACTGCTGAATTGTCATTGTACTTTGCTATAGCTTTTCATTTCTTTTCCCGGCCGCACTACAGGAAAAGTATAATACCCATTCTCCGAGCTGCTTCTTTCCTTAATCCGTCCAGTCTCAAATCCATAGTTGTAAGGGGAGGGGAGAAAAGAAAGAAAATCAGCATTTAGTTAGTTAGTTTGCTTATAATTAATGAGCCTTATTTAAATAAAGTTTATTTATATGAGTTTCTCAGCCCTTGTTTTTTGGCACAGATTTTTTTTTTGGTGGGGGAGGTGAAATAACTAAACTCTCTTGGGAAAGGGGGAGTTTTAAGAAAGGGTTGAGAAATCCTATCCAGTAACAAGCTGGTTTCTTTTGCATGCATTCCATTAATAAGCTGTGTTTCCAAGTGTCTGCCTACAGCAACTAGGCTGCGTGTGATATTTAGAAAAGGGCTCAACCATATTCTCAAATGCTTTAACAAATTTCAGTGCAATCTTTTTTTTTTCCCCAGGAGAGAAATGAGGAGGGAAATGTACCCTGGAATTAGGAAATAAAAGATGCAGATTAATTCTGGTTAATTCTGTTGCTGTGAAATCAGTGATCAATGGCATAATTTCGCCAGATATGGGATGGAGTCAACAATAATAGGAGGGTTTTGTTTTGTTTTGAGATTTCTACCTAATGCTCCAAGACCTTGCATCAAAATACATCTCTTTCTTTAGAAATAAATAAAAAAAAGATTTAAAAATTCCCTTCTCACCTCTATGGGTGGTACAGTATGTGTCGTGGCACTGCTACATCTATCAACACTGCTGTCTGGTCCTTGTCTACTACCACGATGCCTGGTTGATTGGCCAGTACATATATATTTGTTGAGTGTATTCATATGTTGAAAACTAAGTAAAGTCTCCTTCAAGTTGAACTTGACTTCTGGTGACTTCATGCACACTTCGGTGTAGTTTTCTTGATCCCTTAATTTAACAGCTGAGGTCTGAGTTCAAATCCTGAGCTGTGCTATGATTGAAGAAACTTACCGATGAAAACATAATTGGTTGGGACCCATTGTAGGGTATTTTAGAGCAGATTGCCCTGTAGCTTCAGGTGACCTCTTCTCTCATCACTTTCTCTTGGCTTTTATTTTGGCAGACTTTTCATTTACTAGGTTCAAGTGATTTTTCCAAAGCTGACACTTTGTTTACCTCCCCAGTCAACTAAACTTCCCCCCATCACTGTTGTTGTGTTTATAAATTATTACAAGTAATATATTTCCGTTAGAAGGGCAAGATGTATCTAATGTATCGATAGAATGCATAAATCAAAAGACAGATAGGACATTCTCCCCAACCCCATTTTCTTACTAGAATCAGTGACTTTTATTTTATTTATTTATTGTTCACATTTATATGGCCACCCATCTCACACAAGGAGACTGTGCAGTGTACAACTTTTAATTCCTCTTTCTCATCTTTTAGACAGCCCTTCCCCACCCTGTCTCTCTCTGGCTATGCTGGGATGGCTATTTCCAGAATTCTCAGCCAGTATGGTCCTCTGGGAATTTTGAGAACTGCAGTCCTATAATTTTTAGGGAAGTTCAGTTTGTGGATAGTTGTCTTAGAGAATTAGCTTCCAAACATGGTGGTGAAGAACATGGGGGCCTTTACAGAAGGAAGATCTGTACCTCATTATACTTCGTTTATAGTACCCAGTGTAGAGAGCCATGGGGTCTTGGAAGTTGTCCCAAACTCTCTCCCTGTGTTCCATCTACAGATTTTCAAGGGTGACTTTGCAAATACTGTAATTCTGTAGGAATGCAGAATGTAGGAAACACAGGATGGCACAGGCTGAGCATTCAACTTCCAGATAAATGCCTTTTTAATTTAAAAAGAACAAGCTTCTAGCTACCTGCCAAAATGAGACCTCAACTCTTGTGAGTCCAAGCCAAGTCCAACACTCCTACCACCTGTACTAATTTATGTTCCACCATCCAAAGAACAATATAGGAAAACATGCAAAGCATAGCTTCTGGAATTCTTTCTAACCTCTTCACTCATCCCTTGGACAATGGGTTGGAAAGCATGCAGATCTGACTTCTGGAATGCCTTCCGATCCCTTAATAGCAGCTCTGCTCTGGGTCATGTGACCAGGAGGGAGGTGGGCATAGAATGGAGCAATTGACAGCATTCTAAGCCACTTACAGGTGCCTTTCCTTTAGGAATGCATTGGGGGAAAATTTCTACATCTTTTTTCTCTGCAGCCCCTGCTGGATCTGGGTCACTTTCAGACTTGATCTTTCTTTTACTGGCTTCTTTCCTATCTCCCCCATCGCACATTTATTTGTTAATTTATTTATTCAATTTATTGGACCTGCTCTGTTCAGTTTTCAAAGAGTTATAGTATCGATGGGCAGACAGAATCCTGACCCCCCCACACACACACACATACAATTTCTTTCTCTTTATGTTGCATTGGAATCAATAAAAATGCACATGTTAAATTGGTTGTGAGTAGGGGAAGAACAAGGTCTTTAAGATTACACATGAAAGGGGGTGATGCGAAGGGAGGTTTAGCTTGCAGATGGAGTCTTCCTCTGGCCTGATTGAAGATCAGAGAGTCCAAGGCTGAGGAAGGACAATGGAGAAAAAGTCACTAGTATTTCATTTTCTGTGGAATAGATGAGCTGTGTGGTACAAAAGGAAAGGCGTTGTCAGTCAGTCAGCTGTAATAGAACAGGCAACAGATGGATTTCAATAAAAGGAATGAGCATAAATATTTCTTAGCTGAGAAGAGATGCAAAGCAAAGAAATGTCTTGTTTGACTAGACACAGCGGGAAACTTCCAAGGACTTTGAAGCTTAAAAAAAAGGAGGGGGGAAACTCAACTTCCTCACAATCAAATCATAATGGGAGATTTACCAGCTGTATTTCAATGGTTCTGACATTCTGAAAGCTCTGAGTAGATAAAACAAATTAAGAGAATAAATAGAATTTAAAAGTAGTATAAAACACCATGATACTGAGTCAGGCAAATCTTCATTTAAGCTGCAATACGATGAACATTAACATCAAAATAATTCCTATTAAAAGTGGTGAGACTTCCCTCTTGAGGAAACGTGCATAGGATTACATAAGCCAGTTCAAACAATGGCTGCATTCACACAACACATATTACCTGGTTATTGAATTAACATTTTGGACAATACATTGAACCAAAGCCTAACCAAACAGATTGAATTTGCACAACATGTTATGCAAGAAAACAAATAGGATTAACAATAGCTAAATTTAGTACATATCTGCTAGGGCTTTAAATGATGTGGTTAGGAGTGTTGTATAAACACAACAGGTGACTTTTTCAGAATGCTCTGGCACTGATTTTACTTGAGTCCCAAATAGAAAGTGTTAGACCATTAGAAGGCAGAGGCCAATCACATTTCTTTTTCATTGTTAATTAGCTGGACATGGATATCTGAACATACCATGCCTTCACAGATTCTCAAAGTACATATGCATGATGGGCAATGAATCACTACAGTCATGACTGATAACTTCACAGGAACCAGCCCTAGAGATATAGATCTACAACTGCAGAGAGAACAGTGATTGGCCATGGCCATAGCAGTGGGGATATTTCTGTTTTAAAATTAAAAATCCATTTGCCCGGAAGTTGCTTTGTCCAGTATCATCGTGTGTTTTCCAGCATTCCCCCAGTGCTATAGAATCTCTAGAGTCCACTCTGAAAACCCTCTGTGTGAGATATTGGTTACCTGAAACAAGAGATCACTGAAGAAGTTACAGTTCTGTGGCAGCAATAACCACTAGATAGTGGTCCCCATCCTATTTCATCATTGGAAGATTACATCCTAGTATAGTTGTCACAAAGGAATAATATCCTGTATGAGTCTCTGTGTTGATCTCCTTATCTAGAATGTGTGCTAGGCCCCTTTTGGGGTGAAATGGTATATTTCCCCAAAACACTTAGGGGTACTAACGGGCTATCTCAATATGGACCATTAGTAATCGTTCAGTGAGCACTTAAGCTTATCGCCATGACGTTTACACTGCTTTCATTATTAGTGTTGTTTAATGTCCGTATTTACGATTCACATTTGGATGGAGGGCAACAGCAGAGTGCCATGTGAAACGAATGACCCTTCATTTTAAGATGTCACTCGGAGCAACAAGTTCTTGCAGTGTTAATTTTTATTGCCAGGAGGCAGCTGTAAATTGGCTTTGAATTGCTGTAGGGATTGTAATTAAATAGTTAGTCTTTCGCCTCCAAAAAAGAAGCAATCTTTCATGCCCTTCCTTTTACTTATCTCGAATCAGCTGCTGTCAACCTCGGCTATGGTAGTGTAAAGATTTATAGACCTTAGAGGTAAGTATTGACCATTGAGAAGCTGCCTTAATGTTCACCTTGAAGGACAATAAATTGTGCTATTGATTAAAGCTGAATGCCAATGGCTATATTGTTGTAACCATTTTAATAAAATTATCTCCATAAAATATTCTGCTTCTGAAGCAGGCACACAGCTCCGGGTTTAAATAGGAGAGCGGCTGTACATGAGATACAAAAAAAAAAAGAATGTGTTTTAAGGAAGTGTGCGGGTCAGGTATGGTTGCTGTGGATATGGGGAACGTCCAAATATGAGGCATCTCTTCATGTGGCCCATACTCTAGCTTCTCAGAGAAATGTTCTGACAAGAGCAGAAGAGACCCAAAACATTTTTTTTTACCATATCCCAACTGTTCCATTTCTCTGTGCAAAGAGAAAATTAAGCAATAGGGCTATGGAGCAAGAAATGTTTCCCTGTCTCTCTGTTCATACAATATCAGATCATCTTTTTTCATGAAAGCAGAAGCTGAGGAGGAAAAGACCACTGTGCCTGTAGAGTCTTGATAGGTGAAGACATAGAGCTTACAGATTCAGAGAAGCGCACCTGGACTCGCTATAGCTTTTGCTCTAATTAGCCAGCATGGACAGGTGTTGTCACAGCAAGAGGTTGGAGCCACCTGCGGTCTCACGAAGCATTATTCAACTATAGATCCTACCCTTTGGAAAAGCCCGACAGTTCTCTTTAGAGGGCTTTGTACAAGAAGATGAGAAGATGCCTGTGGGGTGTGAACTCTTCTGTGTCTGAAGATAGGGCCAAAGCTATGTCCTCCATGTAGGAGAGGATAAAGGAAGATTCTAGTACAGTTGAGGATTCCATTCCTCCCTGGAGGCTTCCTTCCATGTCTTGTGAGACTATGGGTCATGATCACCACTCTCAAAGTAGCTCCTTATTTCATCATGATTACTTCTGGCTTGGATCAAGAGCCCCATATTTTTTAAAAAATAGCCTGATTACAAACCTCCTACATTAAACTTGGGAGCTTCTGTATGCCAACACTGTGGCTGTAGCACTGAGCTATAGCCCCCTTCCCCCAATTTATCCACCCCCCTGCTTGGTATAGCAAGCTGATGTTGTTTCGGGCAGATCTGTTTGACTGCCGACCCTCCCTTCTTCTGACAGACGAGTTCCCATCAAGCAGATGCCTTGGGAAGCTTGGCTGTCCTCCAGATTTTATATGACACTCTTTTTTATGGCACCAGCTCTGCCTTACCAACACTGCTCCATGGGTGATAGAGCTCTGTTATTTATACCTTCCTCTTCTAGTTCCTTTCCTGCTGCCACTGCCTCTCACCTACCTTTGGAGAGGACACAAAGAGATGTCAGGGCAATTAACAAACATGGCTGGGTTTCTTTGAGTACATTGATAATTTCAGCCTCATACTTGCCTCATTATCCTTCCTTGATTTTGGCCCTCCTAGGGTCACTTAGCTGGAGGTGCTGAAGAAGGGATTTAGACATGCAAATTATGTATTATGTTGCAATCACCAACCCTTCCAGGAGAACTTTCGGTTCTGAAGCACATAGGCCCACTTGCACATGGGAAATGTAATCAAAAGTTTGAATTTAATTTAATTTAATTTAATTTAAGTAATCCATTCCTCATAACATCAAAGACAATGATAAAAATAAAAGTCCCTTTTATACTATCAATCTATGGAAAGTGGCTATCAAAGAGTCTCTTTCTGAAGGAAGGAACAGCTGTTGGTTAGTTAGTTTTACGTATATTTTTGGCTGAGCTGTACAGACAGTTAGATATTTATAGTGCAGCCCTACATATCTCTATTCAGAAGTTATATTGAATTCAGTGGAATGTAGACCCTGGCAAGTATGTATAGAATTGTAGCCTCAGTCTAGGTGTGCAATGGAAGAAAATATATAGAGGGGAATTAGGTTTTTTTTTCCCCCTGAAATTGGTCATAATAACTAGGTTGCTTCTCAGAAAAAAAAATAGGAAAAAATAGGAAGCTTTCCATTTTTTAAAAAAGGGAAAATTAAATATGGGCTTTGCTGCCTTTCCATCTTCATGTAAAATTATATTAGAGTATTTTGCTTATTGCCCCAATCCTTATAAAACATTTTTCTTGTCTATTTTCCTCCATTTAGTGTTGCTGTTATTATTATTGTTGCTTTATTGTTGTTGTTACCTTTCAAGAAATGAAATTGGATTATAAATAAATAAATACCGAAATTCCACATTCCTGTTCCATAGCCATGGTTACAAACCCAAGGCAGAGTTTGGAAGATGGTAGCAGAGGCCGGGAGGGTCTGTCAGAAAATCATATTGGCTAGGAGTAATGCTATAGTAGAAAATAATTGATCTTGGGTAACGCCTGATAGAATCTGGATATTATTCTCTTACAAAACACTGGCTGGTTGGCAAGTAACTTAATGGGGTTCCCACCAGCAGCTCACTTTATCTAGATAAAGGATGTCCCTTGGTTTGAATGGGGGCAATCAAACCACTTCAGGCCATGCAAACTTCTCTCAGTCAGCAACCACAACTATTGTCTTTGGCTGACCACCATTTAGTCATATCTGGTGTTCTCCATTTGTGCTGAGACTACAACTCCCAAAATTCCCAGCAAGCACAGTCAATAGCAGACTTAGAATTCTGGAAGTTCTTCAGGCTGGGAAGGTTTGACCCAGCTAAAGGTTTGGTCACTCTTCTGAGGACAAAATACCTTCTCCCATCGCTGGCTTTATTAATAGGTAGGAAGAGCAAGGGTCCTGTGGATCCACAGCAAACTGCAACAATGTCAGAATGATGACATGTGCACAGTGTTGTCATCATGTGAATGCTGCTATTACATCCTCACAGCCCAATATCTGATGTAAGTAGGTAAATTGCAGCATTTGCATGACAACATCAAACATATCTTGTCATTCATTTCCCCTTGCCCTCCTATGAGGTATACTAAGTTACTTGTGCATTCTCTTTTTTTAAAATATATTTTACACATGCACACACACTTTGATAGATTTGTTGCCACATACTCAAAATAAGAGGTATGCCAAAGCATGCCTTTTCGTAAAGAGGGTGTATGATGAAATTGTTTACTCCTAGTGTCAGTCCTACAAGGTACCCCAGACCTGAAAATCAACTCCACCGGAAGACTAGAATTATACTTTATTGGCTACAGTAAAGTAGGATCTTGCAAGTTTGTGCCTTTCCTTCCCTCCCTCTTATACCCCGGTCAGTCAGGGAACTCCTACCAAAGTCTGTTTTTTAATACTATCCCTGTTCCCAGGACTTAAGGAATGCATTTGTCCCTTTTGTTTACATAAAAGTTTCTGAATATTTGCTTCAAGGTCATCTCTCTGGCTCTCCACACCCAAAGGCTTGTCATAATCAAGAATGGGCCAAGCTTGTCTCTTTTGGTACAGAGCCTTGCTTGGGAGAAATGAAGGCTCTAAATAGCACCAAAGCATTTGCATGCATTATAAAAGGAAGTCCTTTGGTAGTGGTCCATTTCCCCTCAGGAAGATTCTTAGGGTGTGGAACAAGGCAATGGCAGCATTTTTACTCCTTTTCTTAAGTTTTCCTAACTGCATTGCTGAAGCCCCATACCTTCCACTTGGCTTCTCCACCTGACAGCAGAAGTTATCATCTGCTGTCTTGGAGGCTGCGCTCCTCTCACCAGCTGCTGATAGAAATTCGCCAGCTTACAGTTGCTTCTCTCCCAGAATCATCTGAACCATCCAAGGTCTTGGTGCAGGCCATTAAAATAGAAACAAAAGTGGCCAGAGGAGAAAGATGGAGGCCTGGCCTTACTGCAGAAGTTGGAAGAGCACCCAACCTCCTGGGAATATTTCACAAACTATCTGTGCTGACCCATGAGGGGAAGGGAAGTGGGGGTTGAATTGACTTTTTTTAGCATTCTGAACAGTTCATATGGATGGTTTCCGATGCCTGTTTTAGTTTGTATATTACAAATGTGGCTTTCTGGCTAATTCACTGCCCATATATCATGGCTTCAGAAATACTCTATTTCTGTAAAGCTATGCTTTTCAAGCTCTTTACTGTCAAGAAAAGCCTTCCATGCAGCTGATTTGCTGAAGAATCATAATCATAGAGCTGCGGATTTGCTGCTAAGGGAAGATTGTGGACGTTTGGGGGCAAAGTGATGTCAGACACATGGTCATTTCAAATCGTCTGTTGCTTTGGGACCTCACTTGTTTGACTCCAACCCTCATCACCCTCAGCCAACCTAGCCAATGATTAAGTTCCTCATCCATGAATTAAACAATGCCCTAGAATTCCCTCAGCACTCTCCTGACTTCCTCGTTAAGGACAATGGCTAGCAGTTGTCTTCCACTATTAGTCTCCATGAGGACTCCTGAATTCTCAGTACACTTTCAAAATGACTATTATAGATGTGGTATTGGGGAAAAAATCTTTTCCACAGGATTAGAAGAATTTAAGATTCAACTTTGTAGATTTAGAGCAGTTTTTCCCATTCTGGTGTCCTTGAGATGTGCTAAAGGTCAACTCCCAGATTCCTTATCTAGTATGGCCATCAGAGAAGAATTTTTGGAGTTCTAATATAGCTGGGCTGCTCTAGGTTAGTAAGTCTGGTTTGCATAAGACAATGTGTATTTGGAATCCCACATATTGTGACTAAGGATGCTTTAGGGTTTTGTTTTGGATGATCTCTGAGAAACTACAAGCAAAATGGAAAGTTTGTGCATTTCTTAAAAAGACCAACAAATCACAGATTGATGCAGAAATGAAATAGAAAGGACACATATGTGTATCTGACATGGACCAGAAATGGAATTATTTGTCCATCTCTAGATGTGGGCTGGAAGTATGGAAAATTAGCACAGCTGAGGAAACCAACTCCCTAATCTTACACCCCCTCAGTTTCTGCTAAAGAATGCTTTTATTTGTTACTTTGAAAAGCTGCTTTTAATTAGTTACGGTCTGAGTGAGTTACAAAATTAATTCCCATGAGCAGCATTTCCCTAGCATTACCTCAAGGGACTGCATAGTATGAAAAAGAAAAAAGGAAAAATAATAATAATAATGCTATCTTTGCAAACAAGTGTCGATACTCTTGAAGATGGGAGCATATATTTTTAGTATATGCTAAGAAAAAAATGAGTGCTTGTGAAATCCATGTAACTCTCTCATATTTCCTGAATTGATTCAGTGCCTCTAGCTTGCTAGACCCAGCTACTTCCCCTTCCCCTTCCTTCCCCCTTCTACCACTCCAAACAGTCCAAGAGGAAAAGGAATAAGAACCTAGGTGAGAAGGCAGTCATGACTGGAGCAATGTAGAGGGAAACATATTCCCAAAAGAAACTAAGCTAGATGGGAAAGAGGTGGAATGGAGCACTGGTCTGAATAGAGACCTCCCTGGAATGGAGGATGTGAAGCTTCTGATTATTGATCACATAAAGAATGGGAGTTTATCCTGTAGAAAGGTATGAAATGGAAAGGTCCAAACCTGGTCTTTTCCCATATACTGTTCAGTTTCTATATGATGCTACTGGTTCTCAATTACAGGTAGTCCTCGCTTAATGACCACAATTGGGACCAGAGTTTCAGTTGCTAAATGAAGCAGTCATTAAGTGAATCCAACCTGATTTTACAACCTTTTTTGCGGTGGTTGTTAAGTGAATCACCACGGGTGTTAAGCAAACGACATGGTAGTTAAGTGAATCACATGGTTGCCCATTGATTTTGCTTGTTGGAAGCTGGCAGGGAAGGTTGAAAATGGTGACCATGGGACGCTGCAATGGTCATAAATGCGAACTGGTTGCCAAGTGCCCAAATTGTGATCATGTGACCAGGGGGATTCTGTGACAGTCGTAAATGTGAGGACCGGCCATAAGTTGGTTTTTTAGCACCATTGTAAGTCCAAACTGTCACTAAATGAAAGGTTGTTAAGTGAGGACTATCTGTATGTTACAGTGAAATGTCATCAAAATACTGATGATTCCAGTAGAAGAGAATATACAGTATGTCGCTCAGGGCTGAACTGTGGAGTCCTTGGTGCTCTCTGAGCTTGGTTGTTTGCTGGCAGACGTTTCATTACCCAACTAGGTAACATCACCAGTGTTACCTAGTCGGTAATGAAATGTTACCTAGTCGGGTAATGAAACGTCTGCCAGCAAACAACCAAGCTCAGAGAGCACCAAGGACTTCACAAATACTGATGACTTAAGCATAGTTTTTCAGAAATTTTCATGGCATGCTTCTTCAGAGGACTTCTCTGTTTCTTTCTCATTCTCTCATGTATGCACATATTATTTCCAAAGGTGCTGGCTATGCATACTCAAAATTCCCTTCAATCATACTGGCTGAGAATTCTAAAGCATTTATGGAAAATTAAATTATGGAAATCTTAGTCCGTTAATCATATGTTTTATCTGATTACTTGATTCATTATTTGATTAAAGTTGTAATCTTATGTCCTATTAATAAGGAGCAAACCCAACAGAGTTCACCTATATAGGAGCAGAGTTGTAAAGGCTCATGTTCTAAATTGTCATTAATGTCTGCAGGTGTCTGGATACTCACCAAATACAGTAATTGTTCCTATAATATTGCAGTTCAGTAACAGCCCCCTCCAAAAATAAGCAAGAAAAAAAAATAAAGGCTGGTATATACAAACAGGAACGTGTGATCAGATCAGATTAATGTTTCTGTATCTTCCTAATATTCTTAATATTTAAAATAGCAGTTTATATTGTAATTAATTGGGGGATATGCAATAATAAATAATATGATATATCTGGTTCTGTGGATTTGATTTTAATTTTCTGTATGCCAGTGTAAAGAACATTAATCAGGCAGTAATTAAATCTGTAGCATTAGTGTTGTGTAAAGCAACGCCTTACATAAAAATCACCACTCAGTGTTTATTTATAAGTCTGTATAATTTTTAAAAGATGGAATTCACAAGCACTCCTATTAAGACTTTATCGTCTAAGAATTTCAAAAGCATCTGTTGATGTTTCCATGCATGAGAGAAACAAAATGAAGTGAAAGAAGCTCTTTAGCTCCATCACTGATGTCGCACCTCCTTCTGTCACAGGCTTTCCAGAGAGAAGGAAGAGATAGTAGGATTGACTCACCACATTCTCACCTAAAGACTCCAAAACATTGATCAAGTTGAGCTTATAGGTATTCCATCTTCTTTTCCACTCCTGCAATAGTTCGGAGATTCACCCTTCCCATATACCTCTGGTGGCACAAAAAATAGAACTGTGTGGCACACTGGAGAAATTGGCCCAGAGGCATGGTCATTGTAGTATACAAAGACAATTGTGTGTAGGTGCTATCTGGGGACCATTTTATCCTTGGAATGCCATTTGGTCGCTACATTTATCCAGTGTTCAACAACAACAGCAGCAGCAGCAGCAAACTGTATTGATTAGTCATTTGACCATATCCAAAACCTATAAAACCGATACAGAAAACAGTAGCACATATTCATAATGAATGTCACCCTTGCAGTCAGCCCCAATCTGTTCTATCCTCTTCGAAATGACCTTTGATATAAAAATTGCAGTCTTGCTGGCGATATGCAGGTTCATTCCCTGCAAGAAATAAGACAGTTACTCCTGGGTGTCCCAATATTTCTTTAGTTTTTTAAATAAGGATCTAAGTAAATAGTATTCTTTCTGGAGAATATAGAAACAGGAGTCACTCTCTCTCAGCCCAACTCACCTCACAGGGTTGTTGTTGTGGGGAAAATAGGAGGAGGAAGGAGTATTAGGTATGTTCCCCGCCTTGAGTTATTTATAAAAATAATAAAGGCGGGATAGAAAATAAATAAAATATGTGTGATGTCTTCAACAGCTGGTGCACCACAGATACACAGTCTTTCTTCAAATGGAAATCCATGGAATCTCCCATATCTGACCATAGAATCTAGTTGTTCAAAACATGCTCTACAATGTTGAGGCATGGAAGTTGTTACATACTTTTATGTCTGGGAGGCTGATCTGTGTTGAGCCAACCACTTCAAGGACTTAGCGTGTTTAAGGGATGCAATATCATCTTGGGCAGCCACTCCAAGACCCTTTGTTCGAAGCTTTTCTGGGCCTTCAGATCTGATTGATGTAGTCCTCAACTTACAACCATTCATTTAGCGACCATTCAAAGTTATGGCGGTGCGGAAAAAAGTGACTTGCTACTGGTCCTTGCACTTACAACCATCGCAGCATCTCTGCAGTCACGTGATCAAAATTCAGGTGCTTTGGCAACTGGCATGTATTTACAACGGTTTTGGCATCCCTGGGTCACGTGATTGCCATTTGCGACCTTCCTAGCTGGCTTCTGACAAGGAAAGTCAATGGGAGAAACTGGATTCACTTAATGACCATGTGATTCACTTAACAGCCACAGCACAAAGGTTGTAAAATCGGGCGTGACTCACTTAATGACCACCTTGCTTAGCGAACAGAAGTTCTGGTCCAAATTGTGGTTGCAAGTTGAGGTCTACCTGTAGTGTTGTTGCAGTTCCTTGACTTCCAACTTGTTTCTAAGCACAGCTAAAGGTATTGGTTGTTGCCTATAAAACTCCCAGTGGAGTACGCTATATGTCTATGTGCTCAGTGTAAGAAACTTAACTCCCCAGTTTTTGTTGAACGGCGCTGGAAGAGTTGTTCCTACCTTTAAATTGGACTAGCTGGAGGCATGCTGCTTATTCAGAGATGCTCGGCTAAGACCCTTTAGACTTTTTCTTGACTGCAACGCACAACTGGGCCTTTTTCAGTAACAGAAGTACAATTGTTGATCACACTCTTTCAAAAAGAGCACGGGGCTGCCCCTTACCTGTCTCTTTTCGCCCCTGGGAATATGTCAGACTGTTTTTTATTTCAACGTGTATTTATACTAACATAGATGTCCATTTTGCTGCGGTGAAAGGAGCGTTGCTTTCATTTTCCTTTTGTTTAGCTTCCTGTTTCTTGCAGAATTCTGTTATTAGGGCTTTATCTTTCATCGGTTCAAAATTTTGGGAAGTAGAGAACTCTAAGCAAATCAGTGAAATCTGTGCCAGTGAAAATGAATATAAGGTGACAGTGCATAACGCCCAAGGAACCAGATGCACACTCCCATCCTGTAGGTAAATGAATGTTCCTTCCATGCTTGAACCGTCCTGGTAGACCCCAGTAGTCATAACCTCTGGTGTGTCCTGTTGCATTTTTCTGGAACATGGGCTGTGTTTACAGACTGTTTACTTAACCTCTGCTCATTTCTCTGAGTCCAGTCTATTTGTTTCCAGCTTTCCTGGTGGCTGCTAATGTGTGAGATTTGTCCCCAAGTCTCTCAGCAAGGGTTCCCATTATAAATAGGCAAAAACATGCTGAGGGCATGGAGTGTAGTGTTTAGCAATTATTTTCAATCTGTGCCTTCCTCTACGGGCCGATAAAATGACTAGTAGCGTCCAGCAGGGGATGCTACAGAAAAAGACTGTATTAAATCTCATTTTATAGGGACAAAGAGGTGTTGGGGAAAGATAATAATGTATTCCAGAGACTGAAACTTAGCAAATAAATGCTTGGCATGAAAGTGGATGCATGTTTTATTTGGCCTCTTGTGCTCTTAAACCGTCTCAACTGGATGGAGATTATAAAAGTTTTCGGCTTTAGATTATATTTACTGAACTGATGTAGATGAAAATATGGCCTTATTTTAAAGGGTAAACAACAGTAGCAACCTCTCAGAAGCCATAAGGAAATCCCTTTTCCCCCATGTGCACATACCTCCCCTAACTGTCCTGTGCTGTTTTCTCTGAAAGACAGTATTGCCAAGGAGAGAGATAGGCTGCCTACTTGGGTGGCAATTTATGTTGGAGAATATAGAGCAGTGTTTCTCAAACTTGGGAACTTGAAGATGTGTGGACTTCAACTCCCACAATTCCCCAGCCAGCATACTGTAGAGCAGTGTTTCTCAACCTTGGCAACTTGAAGATGGGTAGACTTCAACTCTCAGAATTCCTGAGTATACTGTATGCATGTAAAAATGCAAATGACCACTGTTTCGAACATCTGCAAGCCCCTTTATAAGGGGATTAAAATGTGACATGGGCAAAATATCAGTGTTGTTTGGAAGACCATTGCTCCTCAGACTTTGTGTAGCCCATTCTCCCTCTGGATTCTGCTTTCACAGCATCTTTCACCTAAAGCTGTTCCACCTAAACTATAGGCAGAGAAGTGGGGGGAGATAGTTCGCTGTTCTTCTGCAATAGCTTAGCAGTAATGCAAGAGGAAGAGAAATTCTACCATAGAGTATCACTCAATGGTGGGAGTCTCCATTTTCTGGGGCAATTGTTACCTTTTTTTTTTTTTGCTGATGTTGCTTATGTTGAAAGCAGCAGTGGCAGAAGGAAAGAGGGAATTCTATTGGAAGCCTCTCCATCATTCTGCATCATTCACCAAGCAACATGGAATGAAAATAGCAATATTTGCATGCTCTATCTCTTTCTCACACACCCACAGAGGTCAGAAATATTTGGGGAAAATGCAGAAAAGCAGATTTTTAGGTCTATATAGTGGGGTTGAGCATTTAAAAAAATATATCAGACATTTTCTCATTAAAAAGCCTTCTGAAGAATGTAGGCTCAATCTGAAAGTAATTAAATAAGGCACTCAATTAGATTATATGGGAACAAAGAGAAAACAGAGGTGGCTGTTGTGGGTCTTCCGGGCTGTGTGGCCGTGTTCTGGAAGTTGTGGTTCCTAACGTTTCGCCAGCATCTGTGGCCAGCATCTTCAGAGGGCAGGAGCACAGATAGAAGCAAAATCTCTGTGCCCAGGTAGCAATGTTCTATTTATAGAGCTAAATTATAGGAGATTAGGTGGGGTTTTTTGTTGTGTTGAAATGTTAACGAGTGGCTGATGAGCGTGATTAGCATGTTCATTGTGAGAAGTATTCCCATGACCTGGTGGTTGGACTGAGTTCGTTGACCTTTTGCAGGCTGTGTTTTTCAGGACTGGTAGCCAGGTTTTGCTAATTTTTAAACTTTCTTCTTTTTTATTGTAACTGTGCTGGTGTTTGTGAATTTCAATGGCTTCTCTGTATAATCTGGTGTAGTGGCTTTTGGTGTTGTCCAGTATTTCTGTGTTTTCAAATAGGATTTTGTGTCCTGTTTGCTTGAGAGCATGTTCAGCTACTGAAGATTTTTCCGGTTGCTGTAGTCTGCAGTGTCTTTCGTGTTCTTTTATCCTGGTGTGAATGCTTCGTTTTGTGGTTCCGATGTATACTTGTCCGCAGCTGCATTGTATGCGGTATACTCCTGCAGCGGTGCGGGGGTCCCTTTTGTCTTTAGCTGATTTTAGCATTTGTTGTATTTTTCTGGTGGGTCTGAAAACTGTTTGAAAGTTGTGTTTTTCCATCAGTTTTCCCATGCGGTCAGTGACTCCTTTGATGTAGGGCAGGAATACTTTGTTTGTGTGGGGCTGTTTTTCTTCAGTTGGATGTTGTTTTCTTGGTTTGATGGCTCTTTTTATTTCATTCTTGGAATAGCCATTCGCCTGTAGGACCCAATTCAGGTGGTTAAGTTCATTGTTGAGAAATTGGGTTTCACAGTTACGATTAGCACGATCCACCAAGGTTTTGATCATGCCTCTCTTTTGTCGTGGGTGGTGATTGGAACTTTTGTGTAGATACCGGTCTGTATGGGTGGGTTTTCTGTATACTTTGTGTCCTAGTTTGAGGTCCGGTTTGCGTATGACCAGTGTATCTAAAAATGGAAAAATTCTATCTGTGCTCCTGCCCTCTGAAGATGCTGGCCACAGATGCTGGCGAAACGTTAGGAACCACAACTTCCATAACACGGCCACACAGCCCGGAAGACCCACAACAGCCATCGAACTCCGGCCGTGAAAGCCTTCGACAATACAGAAAACAGAGGATCTGATGGCTAGCTTATCCTACGGCCAAAAACATGATTGGTTGAGGATCCTGACGTTGGTTATCTAGTCATGATAAGTATTATCATGATTTACAATTTCCATGTATAATTTTCCATCCTATAAAAATTTATTGAAAAAGGAAGGGAAGTGTGTGTTTTTGCCCAGTAGAGCACTTGAAGGTTGTAAAGGATGGCATATGCATCCAAAGTGATCTGGAATATACTGTAGATACCTTTGTCTTTCCTTGGGATCACTGTGAATTTTGCATGGCATTCTCTTAGAAGAATGCTCCACTTACCTTGGATTACAACTCCTGCAGTTCTTTGTCATCATCCATGTAGCTTTGGGTGAATGAGAACTGAAATGCAAAACATCTGGATGTATCTCCTATTCTAGCAGGTGGAAAAAAGTCTGGAAGGTTGGCATGTGGCACATCAAAACAAAATTAAAATTAAGAAGGTAATGGTCATATATAAGTAAGGTTCAGGAATTCAGCCTTGATCTTCAGGAATTCACTGGCTTCCTTCCATCTAACATGTTGATTGTAACGTAGTACCTACCAACTTTTGCCCTTCCTGAATGTTTCCTATACAGTTCTTCTTTCAAAAAAAGCATACAATTCCAGGTTGATGTCAGCCTTTTGAGGTAGGCCAGCTCAGGAAACACACTCCACAAGAATTCCTAGAACTCTATTGATCTAGCCATATATATATGGTGAGATAGATAGATAGATAGATGGATAGATAGATAGATAGATGATAGATAGATAGATAGATAGATAGATAGATAGATACTGTTATCAGTTGCTCTCATGTATTCCCCACCCATCTCACTCAGAAGGCAACTGATAACAGAATGTCAAAAGCCTGGCAATGTTTCCCATACCTTCCCTCTTATACCAGAGAGTTAAAGCAGAGTCACTTTAAATTTCTTTCTAATGTTATGTTCCTGTCCCAGATTTAAACCATATTTTGCTAGCTGCCCCCACATACTTTCTCCAAGGACATCTCTGTGGTTCTCCACAATTGTGGCCTGTGCCATGAAAGTTTTTGTGGGTGCAACAAGCAACTTGAATTGCACCTGGAAGCCTACTGGTAATTAAGAAGCTCATGTAGGAGTGGTGTTACATGGGCATTCCAAGGTTGCCAAAAACTATTTGCACTGTGGAGTCCTTGGTGCTCTCTGAGCTTGGTTGTTGGCTTGCAGACATTTCATTACCTGACTAGGTAACCTAGTCAAGTAATGAAACCTCTGCAAGCCAACAACCAAGCTCAGAGAGCACCAAGGACTCCACAGTTCAACCCTGAGCTACAGAAATTCTCTTCTGTTGGAAGGCAGACCCATGTAGAACTCATTGCAGTAACCCATTCAAGGATAAATTCACCACCACCTGGACCCAACCACATGTTGCCTCCAGGGAAGCCTTAACCAGCCAGGAAGGGCATGGATCTAATACATATTTGGCCATGCTTACAACTCCCAGGACCACCACCACTTTGAGAGTCACAGACTCAAACTCTTCCCAGGTCACCAAGCCAGATAATGTCTTAGTTACTCAATAGGACCTGCATAGTCAGGGTCCAGCTCATAGCAAATCCAAGCGATTTTGTCTGTTAGATACATGGAATAATATTCACAGTGGCTTCCTCCCTAGGAGAGATCAGAGCCTTCTAAATAAGACCACTGGATGGCTATCCTTTTTTTACTTAGTACTTATTGCCTTCCACTCTGACAGCAGTAGTCCACCAGGGTAGGGAAGATTGCCTTTGAACAGAGTCTATGGCATGCTAACAAGATGATTGTAGTTCAGTTGTATCACAATAGCAAACCACACATTGGTAATATGGTGCATTCCCAGCAATATAAAGCTTTTGGCATGTCATCCAGTGAAGAGCATATTCACTAAATGGCCTCCACCCACTTGAAGGAATAAATTGAGTTCTTTGTTAATTAGGAAGTGAGCAAGCTTTTGTTCCCTTCCCCAATCCTTCCAAAACAGAAATGAAAATTGTGCATGGACTGTCTTGAGGCTGTTCACTCATATTCATTTTATCAGCAGATTCCATGTGTTGCTGAGAAGTTGATTCTAGGTCAGGCATAAAGCCTTCCTTCCTTCCTTCCTTCCTTCCTTCCTTCCTTCCTTCCTTCCTTCCTTCCTTCCTTCCTTCCTTCCTTCCTTCCTTCCTTCCTTCCTTCCTCATATTCAGAGTAGCTTATAGAATATAAAACTGCATATTTCCACCTCCTCGTCTCTCTTTCTCCAAAATTACTGACTTGGGGGTAACACCTTTGCCAGTTTCCTTCCAGTTATGTTAGGAACTCATGAGCTCAGCATTTCTTCCACGGTGAAATGCTCCGCAAGGAATTCCAGAAATGGAACTTGGAAGCAAATAGCTGTTTAGAGTTCATCACAAAAGATGTAGGTTGCCTAACAAGGCATCAAGGCAGCTCCATACCTCTCAGATGTCTAGGACAGAGAGGCTATAAACAGTGTCTGGGTTTATTGGAAAGGACAAAATGTGTGTGTATTTCACAGAGGGCAAAAGAACTGATTCTGAAAAGCAAAAATGCAGTTGCTATTTCTTACTGAAGCTGATGCTGCTTCAGTAAGAGATTCAAGGTGTGGCCAGTTTGTCTGACTTAGTGTGATGTGATTTCTAACAAGGTTTATAGCCTAGTGCAATATGAATGCATCCCATTCTGACAGTAAAGAAACATGGTTAAGAAAACCATGGCTTAGTGCAGCATGTGAATAAAATCTTTGTTTTTGGTAGAAATGACCTAAAAATGCCTGTTTCCAAATTTTTGAGAAAGAAATACAGATCTGTTTGGGGAAAGAAATTTACAGGAGGAAATGCACAACAACAACAACATGATTGCAGAGAAGTCCTGTATATTCCTTTAATGAATGTTGGCGATGATAGAAATTCGACTGAATGAGAATTCGAGACAAAATGTTTTGCTCATTTGGGGCAAAAGAAAAAGTTGATTGGGGGACTGCTACCTCCCCAGAAATGCCATTTATTGTCACACAGTGACTGTACTCAGAAAACATGCTTATAGCTGGTGATTGGATTAACCCTTTTTCTGTGTTCACACAATGCATTGACTCATACATTGATCAAGAGTTCATATAATACACTAAGCCAAAAGAAAAAGGAAGGAGGAAAAAAAAACCCTAAATTTAGCACTACTAAACTTAGCATGTTGAGCAACTGCAGCTCTGAAAGTTTTATCCACTCGGGTTCAGGAGGTTGTATAAATAATATTCTGTATTTCTGGATATTTCAATGTTCTTTTTCCTAAGCAAAACCTGCCAGAACACTTGGTTTTGGTCAAAAGTGGATACAAACCCTTATGCAGAGGACAAGAAAGGGAAGTAGGGGTGGAAAAGAGCAAGGGGGGGGGGGTTGTTGAAGCTGACATGAAGTCTAGCCAACAAAGGATAACATTGGCATCCCTTTTTAATGTATATATTTATCATGGGTTATTTGTTTATTTATTTGAGCTTAAAACTGGAGAATGATGGGGAAGCATCCAGAACAGGGAAGATGTTTCTTGTTAACACTATTTTGCCTAATATATGTCAGCTCTTCTCCACCCCCAAATAAATTTTAGAAGCCCCAGGATGTCATTGGAGAAGTCCCAGAGAATCTCTCTTTATAGGATCCCCTTGAGAATTGGTGCTGAGTTTATCTATGGAACACTACTGGGCGGAGTAGTTATTTCTGACTTAAGTGGAACCATTCATCTGTTTCATTATTTCCCTGTGAAAGAACAGACTGAGAAGTTAATTGAGTAACTAATTCTAAAAGAATTATCCAAGAAGCAAAGTGAGTTTCTCCCGGAAAGCCTCTTAATCTTATTTTTTGTAAGCTAGAGGACAAGTCACATTTGAGGATGCTTGGGGATTTACATTATATATCTCAAAAATCACAATTTTAAAAATTTTGAAGGGTATATAATGGATATAGTTTTAAGAAATCATAGCTTTATATTGGCAGCCATGAGAAAAAGAGATGAAAGCCTCTTGATTATAAACATGTCCTATAAATTAGCCCTATTTTGTTCTTTGAAAGATTTTGTAATTTGAAAGATTTCAGCATGGCAAATGCATGTTAAAAGGAATGTCTTTATTTATTTATTTATTTATTTATTTATTTATTTATTTATTTATTTGATTGATTAATTGATTTTTATCCCACCTTTATTATTTTTTATAAATAACTCAAGGCGGGGAACATACCAAATATTTCTTCCTCCTCTTATTTTCCCCACAACAACAACCCTGTGAGGTGAGTTGGGCTGAGAGAGAGGGACTGGCCCAAGGTCACCCAGCCAGCTTTTGTGCCTAAGGCGGGACTAGAACTCTCAGTCTCCTGCTTTGCCATTGGCTCTTTCCTAGGGCTGAGAGACAGGGACTGGCCCCAGGTCACCCAGCCGGCTTTCATGCCTGAGGCGGGACTAGAATTCTCAGTCTCCTGGTTTCTAGCCTGTTGCCTTAACCACTAGACCAGTGATTTAAATGCAATAGCATAGCATTAGGATGATTGCATATAGGAGGGAGCATGGCAAAAGTGATTTGGGATCCTTCCTATTTTTCAGGAAGTTAGTGGGGAGATTTGATTTATCTGAAGATTTATTTGTATAAACATCTTGTTGAAGACAAGAAATCAGTTGTGGAAAGTGATTAATGAAAATAAAAACCAGAGGATCCATCACCCTTCTCTCTGCAAGAGCCCTAGTTGGCACAGCCCTCTGTTTCACATAGGAATGTGTTATATTTGGCACTGTAAGAAAATGTTGGGATGCCAGAATTTCAGCTACCACCGTAAGGCATTGTGTGTCTTTGGACATTTGTGGTAGGGTATTTTTACCTCCTGTGTTACTAGCTCAGTTACCTGTGTGTGTTTGTGTGTAATGGGAGACGTGTACATGTTCTCTCTGCCATTGTCATCCAATGGCAGAAAACAGCTGTCCAGAGCTAATTTATTTCCTAATGCTGCAGCAATGTTAATTCATAATTTACACTGGTAATTCAAGCTATTATTAATTTCAGATGGTGTAGGGCAAGCCTAATTAAAATATGACACCAATTGCCACACATATGTACCAAGGACTACCATTTAAAATTAATGGGAATATTAAGTGTGACACTGGTCTCAGACATTCTTTGCTCAGTAATTACATCATTATGGCTGCAAATATTTGATAAAAGAAGATGGAGTGGTTTAAGAGAAATAAATAAGACAATGCTATCTGTGTTCTTCTTCCTACTCACTTCTTACAATCCTTAAAGCAATCTTCCTTCCCTCCTTCCTCCATGCCCTCCTGAACCAGTTTTCTTGATTCCACATTTGATTTATTCTCTTCTGATGTCAGAGATCAAGGTTGTTTTGAATAAATGAACAAAGCTGTGGTGTACAGACTGTGATTTTACCCCTCACTACACAGAGCTTTGCTCACAAAAACAGACCTACTCATTGTATTAAAAAGCTAGAACTTTGATTATTAAAATATGAGTTCTATATTGGCTTTGATATATAGCAGATCAACAGAAAGGGTGGTCTGCTGAGACCTCTGGCAATTTTCAAGTGGTACATGGGAACATAGTGTGGGGGGGGGACCTTGGGGAACTATAGTTGTACTATATTAAAAAACTATTTTGATTCTGATGCATTTTAACTGTCTTCGCCAGTGTTTCTGAACCTCAGCAATTTTAAGATGTGTGGACTTTGACTCCCACAATTCCCTAGCCAGCATGATGTCTGGGGAATCCTGGGAGTTGAAGTCCACACATCTTAAAGTTGCTGAGGTTGAGAAACACTGGTCTACACGATGAACATAAGCTCTTCAGAGTATACATAGCACTTGTCTGCAAACAATAGACAACTTTTTCCCTGGTTGTCCTGCAGAGGGAAACCATATGGCCCTAAGAAAAAAAGGTTGCTGCTTTCAAGAGTTGCAGAGAGGTGATATCTCTCAGACTTGGCAGAGAATCATGGATTTCCTGCCTTTACATGACAAAACTTGTTTCCTAGGTGAGGACTTCGCAGAAGTCTCACAGACACAGTTTGTTTTTAAGAATCTTTAATGGCAAACCAGAATCAAGACAAAGGGAATGGTCGATTGCTCATTGCCTGTGGGAGCATTCAGGCGTCTCTTATGCCCATGGAGTTCAAAACAGTACTTTATTCTTATTGCCCTTCCCACAAATTAATGGACTCCATTCATGGTGTTTAGTGGCCTTGAAGCCAAGCAGTTGCTGTGTGCTTATATCGCTGCCAACTTGGGCCTGAGAAATGCCGCCGCTCAGCTTACTTCTCACACCAGGTGAGCACTCCCACATGCTTCGAAGCACCTTTTTGTCTTTGAAGCTAAAGTACTGCACAGCCTTAATAACTAACCCAAATTTATGCAAGACCAATTGTCTCAAGCCTCTGTGGGTATATTGAAGAATTGTACTACCCAGAAAAAGCCAAAAAGGCTTTCTGTTTCATCACAGGAACAACAAAGAGATCAAACAGAGGTTAAGCCACTATCAGAGCCTCACCCCCACCTCCAAATTAGGTTAGAATTCACTTCTTGATCACTAAAACCATTGATATTGGTGCCAGAAAGTCAGTGGGATACAAAACGAGCTAACTAAGATCTTGTATGGAACCAAGCAAGAGGTTCAGTGGATAATGACAATTATATAAAATACTGTTAGGAAAAAAAATACCTGTTAAATAAGAAAACAGCAAAGGAAAAAGCAAGACCTGGATTTAAAGATAGTTGTATTTTCTTTCAAACAAAGCATCTAAGAATGCTGGTAGTATAGGAATTATTGGGTTGACTGAATAGTTCAATGAAAGCCAATCTGCTAAAAGGCAAAAGAGGTCATGTGGATAAGATCTTGTGAGACCTTATCATGAATTTTGTGACCAACTAGAAGTGGCAATCATGCTTTGTTAATCATTTATTTTTCCTCCTGTGGCTGTGGATTGACCAGCTCAAAGGTTCATTCCAAGAGCTTGAATCATGTCAACTGGATTTCTATTTTCTTAGTGGAAACGTTTCGCTCCTTATCCAAGGAGCTTCTTCAGTCTTGGATAAGGAGCGAAACGTTTCCACTAAGAAAACAGAAATCCAGTTGACATGATTCAAGCTACAGACAATTCCACCTGGATGACTGAGAACCTTCATAGACATATGTTCATTCCAAGACTTTCCCAGGATGATGGTGACTGATTAGACAGTAATCAGTGGTCCCTTGCCCTCCCATGGTTGCTTCCAGCCTTTCTCACCTGGGATACCTATCCAGGGTAAAATTGCAAACCAAACAGAGGCAAGTTTATTTGGGGGGTGGGGGTGGGAGGGATTAAAGTCAACCAGCATAAGAACCCAAAAGGCCTATCAGAAGGGAAGAAGCCTTCTGGGTTTCTTTGCAAAAATCTCTACTCTAGGAAAGATTTCTTTCTTGGATTACCTGTATACAAAAACATGCCCCAAGTGTGTTCGGGGGGGGGGGGATCATGAACGAAAGTTAAGAGGTGCACTCTTCATCTCATTTGAATTTCATAAAACCAGAATCTCCTCTTTTGTACACGAAGGGAATAATCCCATTTAAATTTATCCCCGCCCATCTCCCGAAGCACCATTTAGCATCTTCAAAGAAATCAACAGGCTTAGTACCTTTTGCACACAGGTATTCAGCAGCACACTGCCAAGCCAGGCTGCCTACAAGCTCATTCATACGCCCTGTTTCTGTTTCTCACATCAACAGACTCAGTAAATGAAGAGAATGTTTTCATAGCAGAATCCAGAAATACCACCAGCATTAGTGTTGCATGAAAAATGATGCCTGGTCATAAGATACTTTCGAAGAGAATATTTGTAGCTCAGGGTTGAACTGTGGAGTCCTTGGTGCTCTCTGAGCCTTGTTGTTTTCTTGCAGACGTTTCATTGCCAGGCTAGGCAACATCAAGAAGATGTTGCCTAGCCTGGCAATGAAACGTCTGCAAGAAAACAACCAGGCTCAGAGAGCACCAAGGACTCCACAAGATACTTTCTCTATATGTATCCTACCACCTTATTGTATTGCTACATAGTCTAGCTCTGTTATTTCTTTCTTTCTTTCTTTCTTTCTTTCTTTCTTTCTTTCTTTCTTTCTTTCTTTCTTTCTTTCTTTCTTTCTTTCTTTCTTTCTTTCTTTCTTTCTTTTCTTATTTGGCCCCCTACAGCTTCAGGATTCATGAGTGAAGATGAATACTTGGAGATCACGAGCATCACCCGGGAACAGTCAGGGGACTACGAGTGCACTGCATCCAATGATGTCGCAACTCCTGTTGTGCGGAGAGTAAAAGTCACCGTAAACTGTGCGTAATATTGAACTTTTCTTTCTTCTGCAGCTCAGAGGAAGGAGGGTTCACTCCCTCTTTTTGGTGAATATTCTGTTTAACCTTCAAGGGATTAATGAAGACATTCAAATGCTTCACCTTAAATCTGATCATTACTCAATCTAACCAAGAGTTGTGGGTTTTCATTGGCAACTGCCTTCTAAGATCTTGATCTTTCACTGTTCTGGTTGCCTCAGTTAATATTAACTGGACATTTTAAGAGACTGAATCTAGGACTTTATTCATTAAAATATGTGGTCCACCACTGAGCTATCATGCCTTCTTAACGCATATTTATTGCAGTTTAGTCAACTGCTGAGAGGAGATAAAACAGTCGTGTGACAAACTGAAGCATGTATTCTAGAGCACGTATCCTTTCTTAAATTTGGCAATCTACAAATACGTTGGGGTTGTAATTCCCAGTGTTAACTGAACTGGTATTCTTTCTTTGTATGATGGATACTGATGTGCACACATTCATTTAGAGGTTAACATAACCCTTATTACCTTATATATTTGCTGTGGCATTGACTTATGTGCACTTACACACATAACCATCCTCAGGACAGACATCCTCTTGTACTCACAGCAAAAGTATCTGAAAAGAAATGATATATTGTCACTCTGTAGGTTACAGATATTTGTGGCCCAAAAGTATTAAATGTTCCATGCCTGTGAAAGTGTGGATTGAATATATCATTGAATATATAATCAAAATTGGAAGTTGTTTCTTTCAGATTGGCTATAAAGCAATCTTTATATGTTGACTGTCATGTTCTGGGCATTACTTTGCTGCACCAAATATTTTCTAAGCGGACCTTGCAAATGAAACTCGAACTGCTTGTTGTGAGGCCCCCAACAAGTGGGCGAAGGAAAGGTATTGAGGCAATAAGTTAAATAATAATCCATTCCATGGATGCTTAGCTTGTTCCTTTCTCTACAGACCCACCATACATCTCAGACACTAAGAATACTGGTGTGCCACTGGGTCAGAAGGGCATCCTTCAGTGTGAAGCCTCTGCAGTTCCATCAGCAGAATTCCAGTGGTATAAAGATGACAAACGGTACATGAATTACTTAAGGGTGGCATTGTGGGAGGTATCATCACAGCTGCTAAAACAGAAACTACCTATTCCGTTAAAATCTTGTAATTCTGCTACCATACAAACCAAGGACTACAGAGGGAAAGGATGGTATGTGTGTTGGTATACATGCATGTGTGTATGTGCACACTAATTTATGTCCATCATGTAGAATCACACAACTGGAAATGGATGTTTAGTCCATTGAGTCTAACCCTTGCTCTTTTGAGGGATCCCGAGAGATTGCTGTTAGCTTCTGCATGAAGCCATCCAGCAAAGGGGAGCCAATCCAATTATTATATTTTCCGAATAAAGATAAGACATGAAAAGATAGAAAAAGATTGAAAGGAAACTAAAGGAAAAAGGAAAAAAACTAAAAAGTGCAGAAAAAAATAGAAAAAGATACACAAAGAATGACTTCCGGCTCTTTACAGCGAAGATATACAATACATAAAAATACATCAATCTCTTACTCTAATTTTAACTATAATAAACCTTATTTCTATAATCCATTTCAACTTAATAATCAAAATTCAAAACTATAACTTCGTTTATTTTTCAATTACGAACAAAAAAACAGGGAGCCGATCACCTCCTTAAGTGAATCTGCTTTCTCCTAACACATCCTTTGTTTTGTGTCCCCAACTTGCAGCTATTTTCATTCATCACTGATCATCCTTGTCTTGCTTCTTTCTGCCTTCCATGTTCCCTTTGTTTAACTATCAGTTGCTTTGTTCTCCTTGCTAGCAAAATTTAAATTGTAAGCTTCTTGGACTTGAGATTTCCCCCCCAATTATATGTTATTCTGTAAAGAAGATTGATGGCACTGGCATCTGAAAATGATTCTAGCAAATGGGAGGTACTCCTGTGCACATTGCACAGATCCTTGGCACCCAAATGCTCTTCTGTATATACAATCTGCAAATATTTTTAATAACAGTTCTCATTGTCATGATTCATGCCAGAGATTCTCTGACACAATTCCTTCAAGATTCAGGCATAGAGATTATTTATCAGATCTCCCAAGGCACGAAAAGGCAGAATATCATCATCTATTCTTGTCGTTCTCACAGTAGATGCTCAAAAACTGGGTCATTCTCCCCTCTTAATTATCACAGGGAGACAGACTATGGAAGTCTGTTTAAAAACAACTGCAAAGATATTGTCCATCTGATTAAGACATTATTTTGAGTTATCAGTCATGTGGCAAGTTCCAATTATGGATAATTTAATCAAGTGTGACTACTAGGAGCTGCTTCTCAGGATCCAAAGCAAGCCAGGGCAGTGTAACATAAAACAAGAAAACACTGAAAGAAATCAAATAGGTAAAAATAAACAAAACAAAAGCAACACGTAAGAATATCAGCCAAACGATGTAGTGAAAGAAGTAGGATGAAGGAATGGAAAAGAGATCGAACAGAAGACCCTTGTAACTTCTGAATAAAATACAGTTCTCTAGATGTATCTTGTTCCTTTCACCTCCAGGTGTTTTTGGAGGTCATATCCTATAGTTTCCAGCCTGAACTGACAGATGCTGGGAGACATGATGCGGCAACCTTCCCAGTTCCACTCCTCTGATCTGCTTGCTTTCACTGTCAAGGCTGTCCTATCTTGCCACCTTTTCCATATGTATCAGGAGCAATAGTCCTGATTCAGGCAAAGGTACAGTTGGCCCAAGATGTGGAGCTCTTGAGTCATCATGTATGCTTTGGCATTGCACTACTACAACAATCATTGGATGAATAATTGGATTGGTCTGGCAATGAAACATCTGCAAGAAAACAACAAGGCTCAGAGAACACCAAGGACTCCACAATCATTGGATGGCACCATTGGCTTGAGTGTGGAGGGAGCATATGCCAAGCAAAGCTGAAAGACAGTGTTGGTTAGATGTTGAAAAATAAAGTTGGGGGTTATCGACTTTTGTACATGAAATTGGGCCATGAAGCATCTTGTCCTTCATGTTAGATAGCAGAATGTTTTGGGTTGGTCCTGATCTTGGAGAAGGAAACACTCAAAAGAGTATCCTACAACCATCTTCTTGTGCAAGTAGCAAGTAGAGCCCCTTAGGTAAGGTATGTTAGACCCAACTATCCAATGAATTTTGCAGCCTGAGGCACTTTAGTAAACAGCTGTGAACCTACACACCTCAAGATCCATAATAAGAATGGCCAAATTAGTTTTGCACCCAAGCAGAAAATCCCAGAAGCATCTATTCTCCCTGACAGAAAAATTACATTGAAATAAATTCAGAAATAGTTTGCTTTACTTTCGTGATAACCAGAATCAGTTTCCTCCAGCAGCAGCCTCACTTTGCTTAAGCATAGGGCAAGCCTTCTAGCTGAGTTGAGTGCAGAAATAATTCTAGACTAATGCATGTTTTCCCTTTTACAATAGTTAAAGGGAGAATATGCTAGATGTGCTAGGAATGGGGAGAGAGTAGAATCCTGTGGCACCCCACACAAAGGGATTTAGGGCTAGATCTGTTTCCCCTACCAACATGACTGGAACTAACCCTAGAGGAAGGAGGAGAACCACTGTGCCTCCCACTCCTAACCCCCTAAATTGATCCAGAAAGATACTATGATCTCTAACAGTATTGAGAGATCAAGGAGGGCCAGGATAGATGCATGTATCCCCACCATCTTGCAGGAGATCAACAAATGTAATCAATGTCATTACTATAACCAGATCTGAAAGGGGTCAGAAACGTTCTGCTGATCTAGTTGTGATGTCCCAGCTACAAAGTGGCAAGGATTTTTATTTCAGTGAACTCATATCATGGAATGCTTCTCATGAAACTAGACCGCTGGCTAACCGGTTCCTATATATATTTTAAGTGAAAGCTCTTCATAAAGGGATCGTGTGAACACAGAAAATTACATCAGTTTTGTCCCCAAGCGAGGAGCTTGAATCTAGTTACAGTGCTCAAATATATTAAATTATAGGTAGCAATGCAATTTACAAACGACTGCAGCAGTCTTTTATAACTATTTTATATCCACAGTGAACTTGTGACCATTCTTTCTCTTTCATATAGAGCTCAGCTATTGGAATTCATGCATTGGCAACTGCATGACTGGATTTCTGTACTTGGCTTTGTAATGTGGGATTGCCTTTGGGATTGGACTGGAAATTATTTGTACAGAATGAACCTGCTCAGTTATGGACCAGCCTGCCCTAGCACACACCTTTTGCACCTGTTTTAAAATATCTGCACTGATTGTCTGGCTGCTGAAAAGAGCAATTCAGATGCTTGTATTATTGTAACTTCTAGGCCAGATGACCTTGATAATAATAATCTCCATTTGATATTCCCACTGTCCATGCCATACTTCAGGATTAACCACAGAAGTGGGCCTTCTTTGCAGTGATCTGTTTCCTGCAGAATGACCTCCCCTCTCCATTACACCAGACCCCATCTCTGGAGTACTTTTGATAATACCATGCAGAAAAATATTCCCTTCATATTTTTCTGTCAAGTACCATTCCGTTTCACAGGAGAATTGAAGTTTGGTGGATGAGTAGAGAATGGTGGTCTTGCAGATATTTATTGAGAATGAAACTGTGTGTGTGTGTGTGTGTGTGTGTGAATATTCTGTCTTTCTTTATACACTTGTTCCTCCAGAGGTCCACTGCCTTCTTGGCTTCCCACACTTCAAATAAATGTGAAGGAAAGTCATAAAAGTGGAAGTCTTTCTATGGAGCTTTTTCTGATTAGGGAGCATGGTCACTTAGAAAGCCTTTAGAGAAGTGGAAAGATGTAACACCAGCAGTGCCATCCTTAGCCACCTCCAAACAAATTTAAAAGTAACACTAAGAGAAAATGGAAAGAAATCTGAAACTATGATGAGGAAAAAGTAGGAAGCCAGGGAGAAAAGGAAACTTAGAAATTGCAAGGTAGATTTTGCATTGGTTTCAGCCATTCATTGAAACCTTATGTTCTTCTCTTGGCTTTCCCCAGCAACTAATCACATTCATTACTGGATGATTCTATTATTATTTCATTACTGGATTATACTATTATTACTCTTTTATAGTTTTGTTACAAGCTATTTTAGGTTTTTCTCAAATGAGAAATTATATAGAACTGTGCTAATAAATGAAATATATGTGTTGGTGTATTTCATCTCGTTTTGTGTCAGAAATGCCAGAAATAAAAAAGGGGAAAATATTAATTGGTTAAAATTGGCCCTGAAAAGGGCCCTTTGTTTACAAGAGACGTTTCCTGCATTCTGGATTGGAAGGATTAGCCAATGAAAAATTCGCTGTTACCAGGGGGCACCACTTGGAGGTTCCTTCCTCGCCCCCCTGTGTTGGTGTATGTCTGTGCATATGCTTGCATGTGTATAATGCCTAACACTGTAATTCCTATGTTTCAGGCTCCTTGAAGGACAGAAAGGACTAAAAGTGGAAAATAAGGCCTTCTTCTCCCGTCTTACTTTCTTCAATGTCTCTGAGCAAGACTATGGAAATTATACTTGTGTTGCCTACAACCAACTAGGAAACACTAATGCTAGCATTATTCTCTATGGTAAGTAAGGCATGGATTGAGTCAGTAAGTATGCTGATAGATTGAGTTGGCACTGGGATTTATAGAACTGTAGAATCCTAATGTTGGAAGGGGCCACTTAGATTGTTTAGTCCAATTCCCTCTTCACTGCAGGAATCCAAATTAAAACATCCATGACAGATGGGTCTCTAGTTGAATACATCCATTGAAGGAAAGTCCATCGTCATTCTATGTAATTGGTTCCACTGTCAAATGAAGGGAAAGATACAGTAGGTCTGTTTATATGGAAAGCTACAAAATCAGAACTGATCAAGACATGAATCCATGTAATAAATTAAAGTCTTTTATGATGAGATTGGTCAACCTTAGTAGCTTCCCTCTTATCATCTTACACTTAAAATTAACCTGGCTAGGACAACTGTACTTTACCTTATTATTTCTGCAGTTCACATTCTGACATGCAGATCTCAATAGCTTTCTCAATGTTGGGTTTCTAGTAAATGCAACTCTGAAATACCAAACATCTCCACCAGCATGGAGAGTTTAGGAACAAAGCAGTTTCTTGATGGGACAAAATCAATTTGTAGACCAGTCCTTCCTTTAGCCATTTTTTCCAGTATCAAAGATATCATAGATAACGACTTTACTGTCCCACTTTTCTCAGATCATCACATTCTCCATCCTCTTTCTGATTATAGAACTTTAGCATGCCACATTCTTTTTTATGCATGTGCAGATATCTCCCAAGAAATACATCATTATATTATTATATTATATTGATATATTATAAATGTATTTGTAGCAATAGTGTAGTATAGTGATTCAAGTCCTTTCTTTCAGCCCAAGATGGTTTATAGGGATTTTGTTGTGGGGATAAAATTAGGAGAAACCCCTAGATAAGCTGCGTTGAGCTCTCTAAGAAAAGGCAGGACATAAGTGCAACAGAAGAACCATTATTCCTCATTGTTTCTGTACATCCTGCCTAAAACAGAATCTCTCAATTCACCTTGATTTTTTTTCCTCTGGCAGTAGTTCACAAGGATGTTCTCCAAAGTCTCAAAGTGGAGGCCCTAGGACTTATTTTAGTAAAAACAGGTTTATGTTATTGGAGTTGTTCTTCCTTTCTATTCAATTAAAAAGAAGAGTATTTTCCATCTTCGCACAACTAAAGAAGTCTGATTCCATAGGCTACTACAAATAGACAATAGCTGAAAAAATAACCTGAACCAGTGAAACTATGACCATCTGCAATCAAGCCAGGGTCAGAAACGGTTGACTTTTCTAATCTTACACCATGAACCAAAAGGAAACTGCTTTGTACATATTGTCTAAAAGCTCTGAGTGTGTCTTTTAGCTCTTCTCTGTTCTGCATTTAACTGGTCTTTTCAGCTTACAGTTATACCAAAAGCCTTCCTCCCCTAATTCTCTCTCTGCTAAATATTTTATTTATTTTCTATCCCGCCTTTATTATTTTTATAAATAACTCAAGGCGGCAAACATACCTAATACGCCTTCCTCCTCCTCTTTTCCCCACAACAACATCCCTGTGCGGTGAGTTGGGCTGAATACCAGGCAGTATGCTAAAAAAGGATCCTGTAACTTTACCATTGGTGAAATGTTGCTGTTAATGATAACGTGAACAAATCCATTTAAAACAAATCACAAAAACATCACCATACATTATGATGTTTTTTCCCCTCCAGCCTTCTTCTCCCTGAAAGATTAATTCCATAACTGCACTGAAATCTTCATGTTTTTGGAAGTACTGATCTGGACATCTCATTCCCGCCCAGAGTCCCTTGCATGGGAGATGGGCGGGGAATAAATTTGAAAAATAAATAAATAAATAAACAAACAAACAAACAAACAAATAAATAAATAAATAAATAAATAAAATTTCCATCAGGCATTTTGTAACTCAGTCCCATATTTAGGTCTTGCAAGATTCCCTTCTCCCAGGCTTAGAAAACCAAGGAGAGATACCAGTGGCAAGGAAAATAGTATCTTTATATTTACTCAAAAATAAAAACAAAAGTCTCACCAAGCCTTTCCTGATATTGCCGCCCTGAAGTGCTGTCTGTTAAGTGAGGCTTTTGAGAATAAACAACCCTAGCAGCTCCACAATCACAGGCTTGCTTCCAAGTTGTGCTTTCTATTACTTCAACATAAAATAAAAAATTGACTATAGCAAAGGAAGGTGGGGAGAACTCTGAAGCCTTATCTAGAAGCTATTTTCTCCACATGTCAGAGCTCTGATTAAAGTGATGGATCCATCTGACACCACTCACAGCCAGAGACAGCTCTAATTGCTTGTCTTATTTGTTACATTTCTTCATGTTAGAACAAGAGCATGACTGCTTGCTTTTAATGCCCACTGGAAGCTGAGGTGAGCAAATCCTCCAGGGGCCCACTTCTTCTGGCTTTCATATGATTCCAAGCCAGAGTTATTGTCCAGAATTCTGGGTTTTCTATCTTTGACCATTCTGAGATGGCCTCTTATATAGGGCTTGAGGTTCATCCCAAGGAGCATAAATTGTCCAAAAGCTTTGTCCATAAAGATGACAACATTGTTTCTACAACCAGAGATGGCAGTCAAGATTCACAAGAAAAAGGGATATGATACGAGATGGGGCCAAAAGAGTTGTAATGTCCTGTACCCTAACCAACGAGGATGAGGTCACTTATCTAGCACAATCAGCACTCTCATTAATAGTATGACAGACATAGTTTAAAACCTACTTGATCATCAACATTATGCCACATTTACCCACAGCTTATAGGTGTATAGGATCCCTAGTCCTGCGTGCGGAGTGAGCTCCCGCACTCGCCCCAGCTCTTGCCAACCTAGCAATTCGAAAGCATGCAAATGCAAGTAGATTAATAGGTACCACTTCAGTGGGTAGGTAACAGCGTTCCGCGCGTGTCATGCGGCCACATGACCGTGGAAGCGTCTTCGGACAACGCTGGCTCTTCGGCTAACAAACGGAGATGAGCACCGGCCCCTAGAGTCGGACACGACTGCACAAATGTGTGGGGGGAACCTTTAAATTTTTTTTATAGGTGTGTCTGTGTGATGTAACTTTATAGCAGCTGGTATGAACATGGGAATCTATTCCCTATTGAACTGTCCAAGGATAAATCAGACTGACCACCATTTCCAATTATTGTATTTTAGTACTGATCCCCACCACCACCACCACAAGGTAGACTACACATTTCTTTTTTCGTCCAAAATTCTGGACAAAACTCCTTCTAAATGTCTACACTGGAATATCTTTGAGTGTCCTTCAGGAGTGTTATCTGTGTTTAGACCAGATGTGGTTATTCATCAGGGACCAAACTGAAAGATATATAGTGGATGATGTAAATTTCTCACAACAGGATAGTTTTATTATGTTAGCAAAAAGAACAGCTGTGAAGAGACTGACTTTGAATGGAGTCGTGACAAAGAGAGACGTTTCTTCACCCTTGCCACTTTGGGTATTTTCCTGCTCACTGTTTTCCTTATTCTTATCTTTCCTCCAAGGGTGGAAGTACAGTTAGAAAGAGGCTACCTTTAGGAAAGGAAAAGATTTATCAGCTTTTTGCTACTGTTCCTATCATCAACCACATAGTTCATAGTGAGGGTCTATATATAGTGGGAGAATGGTCCGTGCCAGAGGAATCTAGACTGGTGCATGCTAGAGAAATCCCACATTTAAAAAAAAAGAATGGGTGGAAAGACTTTTTCACCAGCATTTTTAATATTATTATGGCCAATATGGGATGGAAAACCAATATAGATGCACACAGGTGCAGCATTGCCGATCCCCCCCCTCCCCTAAACTTCTGCTTGTTCGTCTCTGCATTAGATGGGATTTTAAGAAAGTAAGATGCATATTCTTTCCTTTTATGTTCCTTGATCAAGACATGATTAAAGTTTTATCTCAGCCTATCTCAATTTTAAAAAAGAAAAAGTTAAACCTACAACACAACTAATAGCAAAGCACATGTAATGCTATCACATGCCAGCTGAAACTTGGCCACTGAAAGAAAGTCATAAAGTTGGCTTTGGAAAGTTCCTGATACAAGGAAGCTGCATGTGATAGTCAGAGGAAACCAATGCAATTGCTTCCAGTATATGGTGAATAAGATGCAATATTAGATAAATATTTTTGGTTGGTCTTAAATAATACAAGAGGACAGAGGGAAAGGAAGTAATTGGAAGTCTCTGCAGCAGGGTGAAACCATGCAAGCAGTGGGATAGCAGTATCCACATCTACATTAGGAGCTAAAATGATGTATAGTGTTGATTAGTTAACTCCTGATGACTTCTATCCCATCACATGCTTCACAGAGTTGCATCATACAGCCTTGCAAAAACTGTGGGACCAAACTTACTCTCAGGATGAGTGTTGTTAGCCATCTAATGTTATTCCAGAGCCAGTTTGGTCTAGTGGTTAAGGTGCTGGGCTAGAAACCAGGAGACTGTGAGATCTAGTCCTGCCTTAGGCATGAAAGCTGGCTGGGTGACCTTGGGCCAGTCCCTGTCTCTCAGCCCTAGGAAGGAGCCAATGGCAAACCAGAAGACTGAGAGTAAAAATAGGAGGAGGAAGGAGTATTTGGTATGTTCACCACCTTGAGTTATTTATAAAAATAATAAAGGTGGGATAAAAATCAAATTAATATAATATAATATAATATAATATAATATAATATAATATAATATAATATAATATAATATAATATAATATAATATCTTTTTGTGTAACACACTCCAAACTAAAACCTCCACCATTATGAATCCATGATGGCCCAATGTTTTTGATGAGTTTATTATATAAAACTGAAGTTTTTGGTCTGATTCCATAAAATATCAGGCATATACTATATAGTAAAAGACATTGTGAAGCATGGGGTAGTAATTATATGAATTGGAACATATAGATGCTAACTGAATGCTCTGCTGTTATATACAGTACATTCTGGTCTAAAGAGGGTGACCAGCTTTACTAGTGGCTCTGATCAATTGTGAATCAGCCTATGACTGTAGGGAACATGTTCTACTGAGTAAGTCCATGCTTTTAAATGTAAGAGACTCTATAGTACATTCTCTCAGGGCCAGGTAAAACTTTTCCAGGGATCCCGAAGAGAGTCAGAAGAATTCATATGGGTCATTAACTAAGCCACAATGGGGTGAGTTTATGTAAGACACTAAGCCTTAAGCCATGATTTAGAACCACAGTAGGTCAGTTCATGCAATGTCCTAAGCCAGAACTCTTAGTTTGATGGGTGTACCCTTAATTGAAGGCCAAAACATTTCCAAAGAATGCTTGATACTTCAGTTATGTGGCTTTTCCGAAGTGGGGCACCCTAGATAGTCCCCCTTTTTTGCTCCCTTTACTGGGTTCTATCTCTACCTTCTTCTGCTTTTATCTGCTCTCACCCAGACTGTCTTATCAACCCACAATGCATCTTACCAATTCCTTTCCTGAATATATCAGTATTGTAGAGAACACTGTGGCTCTCTTTCTTACAATTGTTTAAATTACCCCCTAGGTAAAGGTAAAGGTTCCCCCCGCACATTTGTGCAGTCGTGTCTGACTCTAGGGGCCGGTGCTCATCTCCGTTTGTTAGCCAAAGAGCCAGCGTTGTCCGAAGATGCTTCCACAGTCATGTGGCCGGCATGACACGTGTGGAACGCTGTTACCTACCCACCGAAGTGGTACCTATTCATCTACTTGCATTTGCATGCTTTCGAATTGCTAGGTTGGCAAGAGCTGGAGCTAGTGCGGGAGCTCACTCCGCACGCAGGGCTAGGGATTCGAACCTCCGAACTTGCGATCTTCCGATCAACAAGCCTGGCGTCTTAACCGCTGAGCCACCACGCCCCTCAAATTACCCCCTAACTTTATCTATAATAAAGGAACTATGACCAATTTGTGAATCGAAGAGAGTTCTATCCCACTCAGCACACTGGACAAGATTTGGTCCCCTGTTCACAGTCTGATAATTAAAACTACAGCACAATGCCCTCTATATTGTCCTGTTTTAATCTTCGTGTAGAAATTATTTTTCCTTCCTTTCTTTACCACTCTTTCACAACACCTGTTAACTACATGTGACCTAGAGATTTGCTCAAATAGAACAGACTCCTGTATCCCTTATTAATCTTTATTGACAGAGCAATTGTGGTCCTAAGCAAAGGATAATGCATTGCTTGAGAAGTAATATAATCTATCACGTTGGAATTATAAAAGAAGCTGAGTAGAACTGATCTGTGAAAAAGAGGAGGATAATGAAGTGAGCTAGAGCTGGACAGGAGCCTGTGGTCCTCCAGATGTGGCTGAACTTCAGCTCCCAGCATCCTGAACCAAGTTGTCTGGGAGTTATAGCTCAGCAACATCTGGAGGGCCAAGAGTTCCTCACACCTGACTGCAAGCGAAGCAGACCTAAATTGAAACCCTATCTTAGTCATGAACTTAATAGGTGGCTTCACTAGTCAGTTACAGAAAAATGTTATGGATTATTGATTGATTATTATTGATTATTACTAGCTGAAGAGGCAATCAAAACACAAAGCAACCAAAGCAAATTCCATGGATGCAAAAGTGCAGGAACGGTTTTGTTATTCAACCCCACATCATGGACCTAGCAGTGTGATCCTCTTGTCTTTAGCAAAGGACTCACAATAAAAGAGATCCAGCAAAGCTCCACTTGCAGAGAAATGTTGCAGAGCCCAGTAACACAAGACAAGAGGAAACAAAATCCAGGTTCTGATGCTATTGTTTAGAACTGGACATTACATCAGAAAATTCTGTGGGATGTTTGAGCTGTATAGGAGCCAAGGCCTCCATTGGTCAGAGCATTAACTAGAGCTTCAACTTTATCTTGATTCCTTCAGTGTATGAAGATTCTTCGGTTAAGAGTGAAGATTCTTCAGAAACCCAGCTAGATTCTCCTATTAATCATCTTTCTTAATTTTGCTGTTACTGTTACTTCTTTTTCTCCTTCTCATACTCAGCTAAATATCAGCTGCATGATGATGACGGCTATCATGATAACAATGACAACAACTTTGGGGGATCCTGGTTCTTATTTTTGAAATTAATTATCTGGCTTTGGGTTCTACCATAGACTACTTTCCTAGCAACCAAGTTACTGTTGCAAAGTGGAAGAAATAGCTAAGGTTTGTGGATGAGAAATGGCAGGCACCCTCTCCTTTGAAACTCCTTGCTTTCTAGCCTTATTTCCCATATTGCTGGAAATAAGGATCAGTGAGGTGGCAGGCTCAGAGGGTATTAAAGGAAGAAAGCAATGGTCACAAGAAATTTTAAACAATGAATCCTGTATTAACCTCCCCCCCTTTTTTTTTTGGCCAGAGAACTACTTTTATCTTTGGATATGCTTCCAATGATAATTGATAGTTTTCTCATAGAGTTAGTTTCTTCTCACAGGGTTGGCAGCTCATCAGATCTGCTGTGGTCATCTTCAAAATAGCCAACAACATTGAAGGATAATGTCAAGAAATCCAAGACATTGTATGTGTGGTCCTTAAGGTTGGGGTTAGAGCAACCTTTTTGCAAGGCTGACATTATGATTTACATTTCATGGAGTCACCCTTTCCATTCATACTTCCCATGGTTCAATCTCCGACAGTACTTGGTATTTTGTCTTCTCTGGTTTCCCCTTCTCCCCTTCCACCCCCATCTACACAGACTCCTCCTTCATTCCATTTCTTCTTTACACAACCTGTTCGTGGAGTGCTAATTATGAAGCAATATATTTATTTTTCTTTTTATCTTCATTTTTTTCTCTTCCATTGTTTCCTTACCTGGTTTAGAAATAAGTGAGCCCACAAGCTCAACCTTGTTCCAAGGTCAGTATTGTCTTGCTGTATGTCACATCTGCTCTGCCTCCCTTTATTGCAACTCCCTTTCCACCCTTTGATACACATTGCCTGTTCCCCTGTTCGATTTGCATGGAGGACTGTACCACTTCCTGCTGGGTGTCCAGAGGGTACAGTTTTGGATTGGTCTCCTTGTCTTCCATCATGTCATGTCTGATCAGTGGTTGAGAGCTACAATATCCAATTTGAGGTCTCTTTTTAGAGATTGGATGAAGAATCCCTTTCAAGTATCTAAGATCATCAAGGCTCTGCCACCTTCCCTCTTCCTCCCCCCCCCAATAAAAATAATTCTGTGAATTGTCCCACTACAACCTCCATTATCAGGTGAATTAAAACTAAAATAAAATCAATCAATTAATTATCACTATCATTTGAAGAGGCTACTGAGGACAGACTCACAGAACATAGCTCTTGAAATCTCTTTATAATATTTTAAGTGTAGATAAGCAAGTAAATAAACAAGTGAGCACACCGGTCCAAAATTGGATTGTGAGACTCCTTTTGTTAAAGCTATGTGCTTGCTTTTTAAAAATGAGAATAACTGAAAAAATCTGAACTTTTATTTCTAGTCCTTCATTATTAGTTAGTTAGGGACTACTGATTCCAATTTCTTTAAATGTTATTTGGAGAAATGTGTTCCCCTGTTTTGTTGTCTGTGAATATGATGGAGCATAGAACCCTGGCCAATTATGGGAGAATGTTTAGGGGGAAAAAGAATCCTCCCCCAACACTGTCAACTGCAAATACAATTCTGAAGTCTCTTAAAAAAAATCCCATGTGAATGATTCAAGTGGTACTAAAGGTTTGTACCAGATATGATTCTTTGCCCCTCACCAAATGATAATTTTCAAGATTCTTTTGAGAGAGCCATGAGATGAACCCTGGAATAAAACCAGGTGAGGTTTGAAGAGTAGAGGTGTCTAAGAATTATGCTTGTTGGAAGAATTTAAGATTTCCAACTTCTTATTTTTCCTGTTCCTAGAGCATTAACTCACATTCATTGGTCAAGGTGGAGACTGATGTGTGTGTTGGGGAAAGACTTTGGACCTACTAGCTGGATTTGATTTTCTTGTTTCCCTTAAAGGAGCATGTAGAGGCCAGCATGCACAAACCTAGAAGAGCCTTTTTTTTCTACTTGGAATGAATGTCTGTGAAGCTCTGCACTGTTTGAAGAAGGCTGTAAATATTTGTTGAGGTATTCCTTTGCCAACAGGGCTGCTGAAGTGATCAGCTGCTACCTCATCAGTGTTCAGAAATGAAACAATGCCTTTGAAATAAATATTGAAAATGGAAAGAAACAGGTAACACAATTGGTGGCCTGATGAATAGAGGATGGGCTTTAGTAGAATGAGATGTGGAACTGGCTGGAATGGGTCCCAAGTTGTACCATCTGGTAGGCAGAGATGAATGATCTCTGGGAGAAACCATGTCCCAAATCCAGATGTTTAAACAGGTTGACTTTAAAGAAAAAGTTAAGCAAAAGGAATGCAGGTGAGCAATCTTAACTGGATCTTCATCCTACTTCTCATTCTTTGAAGAGATACAGAGCTTGGATTAGACCTACCTTATCCTTGTTCTTCAGACCACCATTAGATCTTATCATTGATTTTCAGAAAATGAATGTGCTTTGTCTATCAATCTGCATTCCTCAGCCCCTTGCAGAATCAAATACTGATATGCATCTGCCTCATTCTGAAAGAAAAGAAAAAAAGAGCTGATTTATTAACTCTTCTTTCTTTCTTTCTTTCTTTCTTTCTTTCTTTCTGTTTTTTTCCCTCCTGCATGGCTTCCTTATGTGTCTCCTCCTCATGCTTCCCTACATTCTGCCATGTAAGTACCACTGGCATATATACCAGATATTATGATTTTGATGAGGAATGAGTGTTAAAGGACCTGAAGGGAAGAGGGTGGTCAGAAAAGACTTGAGAATGGGAAGAGATGGGAGGAAAGCATTTTGCTGGACCATCAAAAGCAGGCATTTCTTGGAATCAGTTAATACAATACAATGTGGAGTGACAAAAATCAATTACAATTTTAGACTTGTGCTAAGGTCTTGAATTTCCAATAGCATAAGCTTCTTTGTCCTTATTCATACCACTTCCCTCCTAGTTTAAGGTGAAGGTAGCTCTTTTCTAACGTGCCCAGGCCACTAATTCTACAGTGGATTCCCATGACCCCAAAAGATGAGGCAGTCACAGAAAAAGCATCCTCTCAGAAAGACAGAAGGCCCCCCCTTTTTACCTTCTTTAGTCCAAAGTTAAAAGGATAATTAGGGGAAACATACTGATTCTACTTGAAATGTAGAAAGTCCCTCCTCACTATATTTAAATACATTTTCAGCAGCTATTCAACTCTATCTTAAAATGCATCTTCCTGTTCAGACTCTAATATGGGCCTCTGCGAAATACGAAGGACACAGGCAGAGGGTCAGAATTTTCTCCCATATTGTGGCTGTTATCAATGTGTGCTGAAATGTTTGTTGAGATGTGTGTGCATGTGTGTTTTTGAGTACCAGTTATGAATGTGAACGTATGTTGATTAAATCACAGCATAAAAAAAAGCTTTTAAGATCTCCAAATCTTAAAATAAGTATTTCCACTGTGATTTAATCCACGGAGAGATGTCCCATCACTCATTAGAAAGCTCTAAATGTTGATAGCCCCAATGAACTTCAACATTATTTTGCCTTGTTTTAAACAATGGTTTGATATTGTCTCTATTGTGTTACCATTCTATTATTGCATTTTTCTTAATAAATTATGCATCAGCTTGTGTTCCCTGGTGGATAGAAAAGCAATTTCTAAATACATCGAAATAATAATAGGGCTAAAAATGCAAACTGTGTATGCACGGTGTCTGTGATCGGTTTTATAAATCTTCAAGCTAAACCACAATGCAAGTAGAATCAAATACAGAACAGGGGGAACCCTGGAGAAATCTTTTTATCCCCAGATAGAATCCTAGGGTAAGTACATTCCCCATGGCCAGATGACCAGGAGCTAATAGGTCAAATGCCTGCAATTGATTCTTGCTTATAGCATCAACATTGGATTTGTAGGAAGGCTTGCTTGCCTATTTGTTTGTTTGTTTTAATGCAAATTATTTGTGTTGAAGTAGGGAAAGTGGTAATCAGATATCCCTTTTCCTCTTTTAATGCTGTTTATAGTTTAGGAGTGGGGGGTGTGGTGGCTCAGCGGGTAAGATGCCAGGCTTGTCGATTGGAAGGTCGCAAGTTCGGAGCTTCGAATCCTTAGCCTTGCGTGCAGAGTGAGCTCCTGCACTAGCCCCAGCTCTTGCCAACCTAGCAATTCAAAAGCATGCAAATGCAAGGAAATTAATAGGTACCACTTCGGTGGGTAGGTAACAGCATTCCACGTGCGTCATGCTGGCCACATGACCGCAGAAGCGTCTTTGGACAACGCTGGCTCTTCGGCTAACAAACGAAGATGAGCAGCGGCCCCTAGAGTCGGACACGACTGCACAAATGTGTGTGGGGAACCTTTACCTTTTACCTATAGTTTAGGAATCTGTTACACAAATCACTATAGTCCTGAATAGGAAACTGTATGCAACTGTGCGTGAGAAGCTACTGCAGTGATGAAGTGGAGAACTGCGTATTACAGCTTTCCTAAATGTTCAGTGGCTCAGGTTTTTTAAAAAGGAACACACTGATATAGTTTGTATATTCCAAAACACAATGGAGGTAATTTGCACCAATATTCATGACTGCCTATTTATCTTCTGTTCTGCTCACATGAATGGCACTGTCTCATCTTTTCAAATTTACTGGTATATAGAAGGGACAAAATATCACTTTATGCTCTTAAAAGTACAGACCTTTTATTACATTTGTACTGATACTTTTTTTTGGCTCTTAACATGGAATTCCATCATTCATTCATCACACCCAATAATCAGAGTTCTGCTGGAAGATAGGTGTTTTAAAATATTTTCAAATATAATAATACTAATAATACAATAAAAACAGTGGAATGCAAGTTCCTTGCAGAATGTGTACCTGTGTGATCCATCTTGTCAATCTGAAAGTGGTGGGCATGATCAGCCTGTGCTATTTCCTACAACTGGTTTTGGAGCAAAGTCTTCTCTGTTGATCTTAACAAAAGTTATGGGGAGAAAATATGTACAAAACTGTGATACATTTTACATATTTTTAAGTTAATCGGTGAGACTTGATGGAGGATACCAGAGATAACTGTTCTTAATGAAACCTAAGAGTCCTACATTTTTACAGCTGCTACCCAAATTTATCCAAATTTAGAGCCAGTCTGGTCTAGTGGTTAAGGTGTTGGGCTAGAAACCAGGAGACTGAGAGTTCTAGTCCCGCCTGAGGCATGAAAGCCTGCTGGGTGACCTTGGGCCAGTCCCTGTCTCTCAGCCCTAGGAAGGAGCCAATGGCAAACCAGGAGACTGAGAGTTCTAGTCCCGCCTTAGGCATGAAAGCTGGCTGGGTAACCTTGGGCCAGTCACTCTCTCTCAGCCCTAGGAAAGAGCCAATGGCAAACCAGGAGACTGAGAGTTCTAGTCCTGCCTTGGGCATGAAAGCCGGCTGGGTGACCTGGGGCCAGTCCCTGTCTCTCAGCCCTAGGAAGGAGCCAATGGCAAACCAGGAGACTGAGAGTTCTAGTCCCGCCTTAGGCATGAAAGCTGGCTGGGTAACCTTGGGCCAGTCACTCTCTCTCAGCCCTAGGAAAGAGCCAATGGCAAACCAGGAGACTGAGAGTTCTAGTCCTGCCTTGGGCATGAAAGCCGGCTGGGTGACCTGGGGCCAGTCCCTGTCTCTCAGCCCTAGGAAGGAGCCAATGGCAAACCAGGAGACTGAGAGTTCTAGTCCCGCCTTAGGCATGAAAGCTGGCTGGGTAACCTTGGGCCAGTCACTCTCTCTCAGCCCTAGGAAAGAGCCAATGGCAAACCAGGAGACTGAGAGTTCTAGTCCCACCTTAGGCATGAAAGCTGGCTGGGTGACCTTGGGCCAGTCACTCTCTCTCAGCCCAACTCACCTCACAGGGTTGTTGTTGTGGGGAAAATAGGAGGAGCAAGGAGGTAGGAAAATAAATAAATAAACAAACAAACAAACAAACAAACAAATTTGCTCTCAGAGCTAAGCTTCGTGCTTCTTTGCCTTGCAAATTCCAACCTTCTCACTCTGGCAGAAAACACTTGTTTAACTGCCAATGTGGATGAACCCCAATGAATGTTAGCACAGTGTATAGAAGTGAACTTTTTTGTCACCTCCAGCTATTAGGTGCTAAACATGGAAATATCTTAAGTGTAATGCAATAGATATCAGCATTCTTTTTCCAGGGTTAATGGTGCATGCCCATTGCACGTGGAACTTTATAGTGATGTGACAAAGCTGTCTTTTTTTGAAAAAGGTCCACTGGCATTCTCATCAAAATAATTTCATTTTAAAAAAATGCTTCTCTGGAGCAAATAAAGAACATCTTAAGGCAGATTAGACACGGGATACATCTGTCTTGCTGCAACCAATCCTATTCATGTTATTTCAGGAATTCTAGAAGACACCCCAAGAACCAATTTCATACAAAAATCAAAAACTGCATCAGTAACGCAGTAGTTTTAGTTGGAATCAAACCCAGAATTTATGCACACACATCCTTGTGCAAGACATGAAGAATCCTAAGAGAAAGAATTCATCTCTCTCCTGTTTGTTCTTTATAAAATGACCTGTGACTTCCAGTTAAACAACAGTAAGTTAGTTCATTTACAGTTGCAAAACTTAGTCTGCTTTTCATGACACAATTAGCTCCAGATTCTCTTCCATCTGGGACCTTCCTTGCCATATAATGTGTTATTTCCTGCTTTTCGGATGCACTCATTTCACATCTCCTGAGATTCCACCACCACCTCTCTGGCTGAAATGCTGCCTTTTATATTCCAATTGGAGAACTCCCATCTTTCAGATTTCCAGCACTGAAACATTTAAATGAAGGTGCTGCCATTTGAGACAAAAAGAAATGTTTGCCTGATTGCTGTCTGCAAGTCTCACAATACTCATCAAACCATCTTATTAGCAAACATGGAACTGCACTAAATTCTTATAATCACAGAAGGACAATTAGGAAAGTAAGTCATCATCAAAGGCAAAGCCCATCCGTGACAAGGATTAAGTGGAGTTATTTGGGAGGCTTTCATGATAGAACTGTACTGTATATACCATTACCCTTGTTTGTTCACTCTCTTATACAGACATACAGTACTTGTTTTAGATTATCCTTCAGGATTCCTTCTCCCATATCTATCTTTGCATCCTCAGTCAATGAAACTTTAAAGAAACGGGGGGAAAAAGTGATTTTGCTATTTCACTTCCAACATATATTCTTGATGCTTAATACAAAATGAAGCTCATTCATTATAAAGTCACATCAGCTAATTTAGAAGGGGATAAAGACTAGAATTCTGGTTTTGGCCTTTTTTCCCTTTCTTCTTTTTTCTTTTGCCTCTCCCTTTTTATTATTGCTTTTTTTTGTACTAATGCTACTCTGTAAAATAGTATGTACATTAATAGTACTTTATAAAATAAAACACAATGTCAAATAACATAGTCCAATTTCATTCACAAAGAATTCATGAATTGGATGTTCTGTGCTTTGGACTTTTAATAACTTGTTATTAAAAGAAGAGAAAGAGAGAGCTTTATGTGGGACAGTTTAGGAAATATGTTGCATGATGAATGAGCCAATCTTGATGTTATTTCATGGACTTCCTTTTCAAGAAATACATTTTACTTTTATTTATCTAATTCAAAAGATCTAAGGCAACTTAAAAGTAGCAATAAAACAATATATCTATACAGTATAGATAAAGCAGCATGACATATAAACCATTTTCTCCATCCCCATTTCCCAAAAAACCAACTGTTTAAAATATGACAGAGGTGTGAGCCAAACCTCTATGAGGACTTATTCAACTAAGCAATACCCCATCCCTCAATTACCTTAACTGTAATTGATGATGCCCCAGTTCTGCGTAATCACCTCTAATGACAGTGAAGATTATTTTTTGGGATCAAGGATAATTCAGGAAATTGAAATGCACCACACTTTGTATACTTTTCCTTATCCTTCTAGTAATTTGGGCATGGAACCAACTATATATATTGGAATAAAGATAAGATCCCAGTCAGCATATTTCAGGAATTTGGGTCACAATTCGCACAATCCCACTTCTTTGGGCTTGCTGGCAGATCTCATGAGAACTGAATTCCAGAACATTAAGAGAGGACCAGGTTACCCATCAATATTATAGTAGGCGATATTCAGGCTGAGTTAGTTGAACTTGGTTTCTGTTGAAATCAATGTGTGTTAAGGTGTGACTATTTTGTCCCACTGATTTCCAGATGTTTCACTTACCTCTAGATCTAGTGTGAGATCTGCACAAAACAGATTTGTTAAACAACTCATTTGCCATTTATGACCCTTCTTAAAATGTCATCTTAACTGGAGCACAGTAACTGCAGTTGGTGGGAAGAAACCCTGGAGTGACTTTTCCTTCTGCTACTCAGCAGAAGGGTCAAAATAAGAGTGTCTCAGAGAAGGTCAGAAAGCACAGAGATCTTTCCTTTTGCCCTATTGATGACTTCTTCTTTAATTTTGTAGAAGAGACAACAGCAGTACAGACACGTTGGAAAGGTTAGTAAAAACCTGATGCAACTTCTCCAAATGCTGGCCTTGAATCCCACCAACCCCTTTGTACGTTGCTCTTCTGCATTTCCCTGCAGCTTAGCTGTAACATCAGGGGACTGTGGCATCATTGGTAATCAAGCCATGAACCCTCATCAGTTTTCTTGTTCAATCTGCTGCCTATTCTAATTGCTAAAGGAGTCCCCTCACCTGCTTTTCAAGCATCAGCTTTGGTAGCAAGATGGCATTTGTAGCCAGCCTTCTGCATTGCATAATAATATGGCTAGTCCTCATTTCTTCCAGCCTAACATACAGTAGAGATTTTTGCACAGCTTTTGTTTCCATTTGCTGTGGGCCCTCTTCCCTCATGCTTTGCCACTTCTTCCAAACTCTTTTCCCTTTGTATTAATGATGTATTACATGAGAAACATCAGAAAGCTTTCTGATCTATTATTATTTAGAATGTGAACTCTGGTGTTCAGTCTCCAGCAGCTACAACATCAAATCATGGTTTTGGTTTGCTTTCTGAATGTGTGACAGTCTCAGCATTTGCAGCATTGCACATAGGAATACTCTGGCAATTTACATCACCTCCTGTTGTGCTATCCAGTATCCCTTTGAATAATTGGAAGAACAGAGATAAATGCAAAGTCCTTCACTCAGAAAACAAAACTCGAATGCACCAATATATAATGGGGGACACCTAGCTTGGCAATAGTAAATGAGAAAAAGATTCTGGAATAGCAGTTGATTTAAAATGGAATATGAATCAGGAGTGTACTGTGGTTGCAAAAAGGGCAAAGGCAATTTTAGGTTTAATCAACAAGAGCATAGTTTTAAAATCATAGTAATTCCACTTAAATCTGTGCCAACCTCAAGTATAATTTCCAGTTCTGTGCACTACACTTTAAACTGTAACATGTTCAAAACATGTAACACATTCAGAGATGATCAAGGACTGCAATCTAAGCCTTAGGAGGGAGAGATTGAAGTAAATGGGAATGCTTAACTTTTAGAACACTGAGGGTGAACCTATGACACGCATGTCAAAGGTGACATGCCACAACGTTTTGGGTGACATGCCAGCATTCACCAATACCCGACAACAACTATTCTCCCTGTCTGAGTAACCAAAGAAACTGAACGAACAAAAGGCCCTGCGACTCCCCCTCCATCTATCTCCCCCCTCCCCATCTCTGCCCTTTGGCCACCCAAAATTGGATTGTATTTTTTAAAAAATGAATGAATATGTAAATAATTGTTTCTCTTTTGTTTGAGGGGTGGGGGGTGACATGCCAGCAGAGTCAAGTTAGGCATTTTCTGAATTTTTGACCCAACAAACCCAAAAGGTTTGCCATCACTGCTTTAGAAAAAGAAAAAATTGGGAGGGGGGGAGAGGGAATATGATATCCCTCTTGAAATATTTGAAAGGTTTTCATGCAGAAAGTCAAGAAGATCTTCTCTTCATTGTTTCAGAGTACAGGACGCAAACTAATGGACTTAAGTTACAGAAAGGGAGATTCTGACTGAATGTTGGGAATCCTTCTTAACAAGGAGAGCAGCAGGACAATGGGACCAGTTACCCAAAGAGGGAGTAGGCTCCTCTTCATTGGAAGTGTTCAACGGAGGCTAGATAGCCATCTGTCAGAGATTCATAAATTTGGATTCCAGGGTGGAGCAGAAAACTCCGTATCCCCTTCAGAGGAGTCATCCTTTTCATACTTATTTAATCAGGGTGAATGACATCCACCAATAATAGGTTTCAAAGCTCAAGTGAAGTCTTACTGAATGAGTGCTGTTGAGTTTCACTCTCAACACACCGCTGCTCTCCAAATGCCAAAGAATGGGATGGTTTTGTTCCCACATTTGCCCTCCCTCAAAACTTTGGCTTGAACTTTTCTCAACCCGAGGTTCATGTAGTCTGGTTTACAGGGTTGCACATGTGTCTCACTTCAGAAATGAAGACTGTCTTCCTAGCTTAATCCATCCTACCCAACCTAGAGATGGGATTAAGTGCATGCACAGGTCTCTGTGGAAAATAAACAGTTCAAGTTAGCTACATGCTGTAACCAGAGAAGGAAATAAAGTTGAAATTGGGGAGGTGATTTCCACTTTGCACCTCCCCAACAAGATGGAATATCTACACTTTCCCAAATTTTGTTGTGCAGTTCACAGTGCCCAGATGTGTGTGCATGCATGCAAATGGTGGGTTTTTAAAGGACAGTTTAAAAGGACATTTGTTATGGGATAGTCTTTTTTGAAGTATTTTGTAAAAGAAATAAAATTCAAAGAAAAGAACATTTTATGTTACATTTTCCACCAATCCAGTTTAGACTGAGTCACCATCAGCCAACACTGCGCACTTCTGCTGGATGTTCTCTATGAGTTTTGGAAAGCCTCCAAGGAAAAGGAAATTTACCATGCGGAACAGCGACCAGTAACAGTTCTCTGTGTGTTTTACCATCCTAAACCTGGCACCTCAATGGAAATCTCAATAGGGATTTCCAGAACAGTCATTCTCACTTCATTTGTTTGTTTGTTCTCCTGTTCTCTAGGTAGATAATCAAGGCATAATAGAGTTTTTTTCTCTGGGATACCACTGGGCTTGATTATTGGACACTTAATGAGCACAAAGGAATTAATATTGGATAGGAGCCATCACAAAAGGCCAGGAAAGGTCGTTCAGATTTCTTTGTTCAGTGTGCTTCCACTGATGGCAATTTTGGCAATAGCTAAAGCTACCTCCAGGCTTGTTGCAACATTTCAAAGGATTCAGCTTAACTATCAAGAATCAGATAGTTCCAGGCTTCCAGCTTTGTTGTTGAAACAGCAATCTCTGTTAAATCAGTTGTTGTTATCAGTTGTGTGTGTGTGTATATTTTAATCCGTTCAATCGTGTCCATGTCCGAGAGACTGCCGGGACAAGTCACTGCAGTTTTCTTGGCAAGGTTTTTCAGAAGTGGTTTGCTATTGCCTTCTTCCTAGGGCTGAGAGAGAGTGACTGGCCCAAGGTCCCCCAGCTGGCTTTGTGCCTAAGGCGGGACTAGAACTCCTGGTCTCCCGGTTTCTAGCCCAGTGCCTTAACCACCACATCAAACTTCTCTCTCTCTCTCTCTCTCTCTCTCTCTCTCTCTCTCTCTCTCTCTATATATATATATATATATATATATATATATATATATTATAAACATATTGGATTTATGAGTTATAAAGTGGTTGCAGGGAGAATCTGATAGCTGCAATCTGTCATTGAATCTTCAAATGTTTAAACACAACTCAGTTCATTACTGCAAAAAATCATGAATCCATTGCAGACTCCAGGGAAAGACATCTCCTACTCTGGTTTCACACATTGTATAGGCTATTGTGATGCATGTTGGCTTCCAAAGTTACATGGTGCCTACTTTGAAAAAACAGGATGCTACATTGGATAAACTTATCTGCAAGATGGTGTCTATGGGTACTAATGTCCCCATGCACACATCCTCATCCCAGTCCTACTGTGGTAACTATAATATCCAAGGTCTCAACATTCTAATTATGCACCATTGGTAGACTTGATAAGTAGATGGTCATGGAGAAAATCTACCTATGTGGTCACTAGGAATCGAAAATGACTTGATGGCACCCCCATCAATCAAAATTCTATATGTGCCTACTGGCAAAAATAGTTTGGGAATTCTGAGTACATTGGCTTGATCAAGCAACATTCTTCTCATGTCCAGAAGTTCTAACCAAGAACTGCTTCCAAACATAGTTATCCAGTGAATGTGTCCATTTTTAGCTCTGTTACAATCTCTTCTACTCTGAAAGAAAAAAATAAGTGTCTATAGAATGCAATAAGTGGAGGGTTCTTTCTTAACAGAAAATCACCCTTTCTTTAACATCTGATGCCACCTTTCAAAGCATGTATTTAAAAGTCAAGGCATTCAAATTGTTCTTAAAAACAGTTGTTTGATAGATCACTTATATGTATATCAATTGCATATATTACGTATACAATTGCAGATTAAATACAGGAGACATGAAACTTACAAGACAACCTCAGTTTTTTCTTTAGGTCAGAAGGTACATTTGATTGTTTGTTGGACAACCATGATTAAGATTAGATTCAGCCATGGCAGCAGTTGTCGTTTGTTAACTTGGTAACTGTGTGTGTCCTATTACCTCCACATCTTGGCTGCTTCTGGTTACATTAACTGACACAATTCAATCTGTCTTCCTGCAGGCCCTGGAGCAGTGCATGATGGGAACAGTGGTGGGTCAAGAATTGCTGGCTGCGTTTGGCTGCTTCCCTTGCTTCTTTTACACCTCCTGCTCAAGTTTTGACCCTTTCAACGATGGTGATGCTAAGAGGAAGGGAGAAAAAAAAGGAAGAATATTTTAAAAAGTCAGAAAGTAATCATAATAGTAAAGAATACATTATCACAAATTCTTGGAGAGAAAGAAAACGAGTCTGAAAAACAAGAAGAATCCAAATTGATCTCCTGAAGTGACAACACAACTGAGTGTTCTGTTTTCTTTCTATTTTTATTCCTTTTTTTTTCTGTCATGAACAAGTATGCAGCTGTTGGTGACCAATCAGTGCATTTGGCTGAGTGATCATTCTGCCCCTTTTGACTCAGTCATTTTGTTGCTTTTCTTTATAGATCCCAATTCTCTTATATGGAGGATTACAAGGTCAGCTGTCTGGCACCTCACATGTCATGGCTTTCTCCCACCCATTCCCACCACATCATGGACTGTGCTCTCTCTCCTCTGTATGATTGCGAATTCTAACAAAGAACCAACCAACATGAACGACTCTTACAAAAAGATCATGCACAGCTGCAAGAAAACAAATCACCATCATACACGGTTAAGACATTAATTCACTGTACTACATGGATATTACGGGATTCTGATTCATTATTAATTTTATTAATTATATTTTCTGATATGAGCCTAGAACTGTTAGTTCATTAAAAAAAAGTACAGGAAAAAAAAACCCAACAGAAAAAGGAAAAGGAAGAAAAGAATGAAATAGTAAAACAAGTTGAATACTGGGCTTCTAAACAAGGTTTACAGGCTGTGGAGCGTCAACGTCTCTGGTTGTTTGCGTGATCGGTTGGGATAAGCACTGACACTTTTGTAGAAAAAGAAGTGACATGGAAGCAATGGCTCCACCAGCATTACTGAGTTTTCATTCCTTATTCTGGTGTTCAGATGAAGAAGGTTTTCCACTGTTTTCATAATGTTTGGAAGTACAAAGGTTGATGCTCACTGTATGTTGAGTTAGACTGATATGCTTATTCTTTTTATGCTGTGCGTGTGTGTGTGTGTGTGTGTATACACATGCACACACATACCGTCTACACAGTTTTTATATATATATATATATAAATAAAATATATAAATATATATAAAATATATAAAATATTTTTTGGTTAGCATTCTAGCACATTATTTCTCAGCTGGGTCCTTCTTCCAACATTACTGCATGCTGTAAATGGAGTTAACTGTGTATTAGACTGGAGGATAAAGTTTTATTGGTAACTGTGTATTTAACTCCTCCCTTTTTTTCTTTTTCATGTTTTCGTTTCTCTCCCTCTCCCTCTCCCTCTCCCTCTCTTATTTTCCTTTGGATGATTTACATTGTGAAGACATTTATAAAAAAGAAAAAGAAAAAAAATCTGCAGCATATCTTTCCAGATTCAGAGTTTTCTAAGGGGGGAATAACAATGGTAAAAGCTAATGCATTTCCTCCCCCCCCCCCCCACCTCCACCCTGCACAACTCTTTACAGCTCCAGATAGAAACATGCCAAGGACTGCAAAAAAGAGAAAGGAAAGTTTCAAAGTTTCTTTTAAGAAGAAAGGGGGGAAACACTTTTCTCAAATTGCATTCATTTTGTTCTCTCGTTTTCTTTTCAATGGACCTGGAGAAGCGCACCTTGATGACGGAGGCTTGGGGATAGCCAAACGGAGGCCTCCTTTGCCCTTGGTTTGTTTGGAGGTCAAAGCTGGAGGTTGTCTCTGACTTTACATTAAAAAAAAACAAGAATATGTACCACTTTGTCTTTTCATCTGGTTGTCCCATCTCATTCATAAGCTGATTTGGAGGAGGATTGTGTATAGAGCTCAATAAAACATTGAACTTGGATGCAAGAGAGATGCGAGTTAGGGGACTAAAGTGGGAATCCAGCACTGTGAAAGGGTAAGTAGTAACTCAAGGACCATCCAGTTTCCTTCAATATAATTGTTCCTTGCTGTATGCAAGCAGTGGCTCATACCTGGGTATCCTCTCACTAACTTGATTTGGTGATAGCTGAGAAATGCAGTAAAAGGCCACCTTATGGGCAAACCCAGAACTCCCTCTGCTCATGAAGGATGGGAGGATGAGATTAGAACTGATTCAGAACTCATTACATTTGGGTCCTGTAAAACGTAAAAGCCTATTGGGGGGAGCAGGCTAGAAGGCTATGAACTAACCGGACAAAATCCTTGCCTTCTGTAAATCATTCTGCAGCTCTGTGAATCTTTACATTCACCGCCTAATATCTCAACTTGATCTTGGTATGGAACTTCCCTTCACCATTAGCCTCAACATAGCTCCACTGATTTGCCTGATCCTGGAGTTAACAATGGATCACATTTCAATTGATCAGCAGGGAGTATTGACAATATACATGTTCCTCTTCTTTAAAATATGTCTATGGAATAAGTAACTTTTGTAAAAGATTGGCATGTTATTAGAACTGACGCATCACACAAATCTAACCGAGAGCCCCATATCCCACCCCAAGATGTGCGCCCCTGGTTTACAAGGTGTTTATGGCCATATGCTTGCATACCCATGTCAAATACTGTAGCTGTATAGAAGTATACATCTCTGCATTAATCAGAACCATTCAAACTCCATTTAATGTCTCTGCCCCCAACAGCTTGGTCAACACGACACACTGCTAGCATTCACTACAGCTGCCAGATCTGTACAACTCTAGACAATTGTTAGAAGACCGCAAAGGAGGGGGAAAAGGCATTTTGCTCATCATGGGTTTTCTCAGATTTTTCCAGCCTAGATAGAGTGGGTATTTACCCTACATTGAACCATCAGCCAACCCAACAGGCTAGGTTTGAACAACATGCTAAGCAACAAAACACTTAACAGAGCTCAATAGTCACCAAGCTTAGCATATTATGGAAATGTGTCTGCTTGGTCTTTACCTGACATCCTGTGATTATGGAATTTGGCTTGTGTGAACTCTACCATTGTGGTTGGGAAGCAGAGTTTATGGCTTAGGATGTTGTGTGAATTACTCAGTAAATCATGGTTAAACAAACTATGGCTTAACACAATATATCAACCAAGTGAGGAGGGAGCAAACTTGCTGCAGGGATGTTGCACCCCAAATGGAGGGTGATGAATAGATTAGTTGGAATTTCAGCTATCACCTCAGCTGATTTTAATTCCTCGGCATTTCTCCACCATTTTCAAACTTTTTGAACCCCAAAGGCTGGCACTTCCATGCTCAGGTGAGTTTGTTGTGGGATTGATATCAGTAACTTTCCCTGAAACCAGAAATTAGTGGCTCACAGAGACGGCAACAGAATACAGGTGAATTCAGTGTTTAAGATATGTTCTCAGGATCTAAGGAATATTTAATAATAAGATTATATAAAATAGCAATGTTACTTTTTATTCAAAATGTGCACACACAAGCTTCATTTGTGTCAACACACAATGCACTTCATTTGCAGGCTACCACACATTTTCCCCCATCACTGATTCCTCTTTCCCTGCAGATCCCTCCTTTGCAATGCCAAAATGATTCTTCCTCAGTTCTTTATAAACTCAAACTCCAGCTGTAAAAGTATTCACTTGTTTACTGGCATTCATTTGCCACAAGAGGTTGGATAGTCAAAGGCATCCAGTAGAGGCTCCAATGACATCCAAACGACATTGTATGCATCAAGACATTGTCATGCAAATGACACAAATAATGCACTTGCATCGTTTTGCCTCTTGCTGCAAAACGATGCAAGTACACCATTCAGGTCATTTGCGCAATGACGTTAGGAGACACATATTGTCACTTGCCATCTCCACTATGTAAGTGCATAGCCATAACGTACTTAAAACATTAATTGAACAAATTATAAAGAACATTGGCAGCTGCTGGCTCGTTTCTCAGAAACATCTCCATGAATTTCTGTATCCAGAGTCAATATTCCATTGAACACAATAGGACTTAATCCTGGATGTGTTTCTGTAGGTTTGCATTGTGAATTTTGAACTAGGCATCTTTACAAATAGAAATAATTATTATCAGATACAAACCCACATGTTTCCCTTACAGCTGTGTTCCTTAGAATTGTGTGTATGTGCTGTAGCAATCATGAACAAATGAGAAAAACCTTGACCACTCTGGCTTTTCTGACATATAGCAAATATTTCAAACAGTTATGTAAATAGATGGTTTCTGGTTCTTCCCTGAAGATCCTTTCAATGTTTTGAGAAGCAAGAAGCACATTCCTATACATTTTCCCTCAAGCATTTACAGTATTTAACCATAGTTAGGTGTGCATTGGATTTCAACTGGAATGTTTGCAAACACATTAGGGTTTGGTGTCTCCCACCCACCCCTTCGGCTTGGAAGCAAGCTGACTCTTGCTCATCAGCAAAGTAAGCTCATCTGAAGCCATATTAGCCTCTCCAGGTATTGGAGCTTGACCCACAACTGCACTGAATAGACCATATCACTTCAGACAGTGGGGAGGGAGCTGATAATATTTTCCAGTGCTGCACTCTAAGGCAGTCACAACAGCGCTCTATAAAGAGAAAGAAATAGGGCTGTAAACAGAAAGAAATAGGGTTGAAAGATAAAGCTTCAGACACACATAGACTATGTTCTTCTTGCAGAGAATTTCAACTGAGATTAACCTCAGTAGGGGCCAGAATACATAACCTGTGGTCCTCTTGATTGTTCAGCCTACAGTTTCCACAAATCCTCGTCCTTGGCCAAGATGGTTGGATTGATGGAAGTTGCAGTTCAAAAGAACTGGAGAACACCAAGTTGCCTCTCCCTAATATGAATCTAGTCCTGGTCCCAAAAGAAGCCTTCAGTTGGAAGGGGCACAGTCAATTCCACCTTAGTTCTACAAAACATATTGACAGATAGCTCCCTGCTTCTAACCTAACATCCAAAGCCTTGTTAAAGATGCTGTACTGAAACTATAATGAAACTTCTACACCACTTGTGAGATGAAGTAGTGGGTTCAGTATTCAACTTATTTATCTATTTGCTTTATTTAGTAAATAAAACAGAAAAAAGACAATAGCTAAAATATCACACATGCAAGAGATTTTCATAGATGAACTTTTACATAATAGTTTCGGTAAAAGGTGATCATATTTCATTGTAATTGTCCATATATAATCTAAGTCGATAAGCAACTTGTTCATAAGTCACAACTAACATCAGGTTTTCAATAGACTGAGTAATTGGGGCTATAAATTTATCTTTTCAATGTTTAAGTTTCCTAGCAATAAGAAGGTCATGGAGAATCTATTTATGTTGTCCAATTGTCAATTTCCACATAATAGGGATGTAGTTCAAAAGAATATAGACATTTGTAAATATTAAACTTTGCTTCAGAATCAAACTAAATTAATTCTGTCCAGAACATAATAACTTTAGGGCATTGCAAAAACGACGTTATAATTAAACATTTTTCTCACTGCATCTCCAACAACATGAAGATTTTACTCATTCCTTTTCTATTCCAACACAATGGGATCCAATAAATCCTATAATTTAAGTTCTACTGAGATTTTGGGTACTAAGGTTAAAACAGTTTCCCATTGTTTAGCATTCAATTTAGCAATTATTTTGCAGATTATTCACTGGGGGGTGAGGATGTTTTGTCCATATCTTGAATTGTGCAGGAGTGAATCATGAAAATTGTGTTTAGAGAACAATTGAATTCCTGATCCTTGGTTTAGGTGTACACTGTTATTTCTTGTTTTGTGCTTTTGAGCCAGTCTTGACTGCTGGTGACTGCCTGGATAAGTCCCTGCAGTTTTCTTGCCAACATTTTCAGAAGTGGTTTGCCATTGGCTCCTTCCTAGGACTGAGAGAGAGCAACTGGCCCAAGGTCACCCAGCTGGCTTTGTGCCTGAGGCAGGACTAGAACTCATGCTCTCCCAGTTTCTAGCCTGGTGCCTTCACCACTACACCAACCTGGCTCTTGCACTGCTAATAGCTATGTCTTATAATGCTGTTGCTTTATATACCAGCTCCATCCCCACACCGCACCACTGATGACCTATTCCAGATGCCTTTGCTACAGGTTAAAAATGCTTTGTCTCTAGCCTTCCACCTTCAACTCCCTTGAAAGCTGGCCCTTTTCTCCCCCACTGCTTTACCTTCCTTGTTGACATTTTTGACCCAGACTGAAATAGCCTTGCTATTACAATTTTTATTATTCCCTATGGTGGCTTTGTCCCCCCCCAGGCCATTCTGCAAAGTCCCCTCTTAGGACTGCCTTCACGCTCATGGGCAAAGAGAGTTCTCCCATTCCCTGTTCACCTGTTTTGAATAACAAACTTTCCAAATACTCCATGGCACAGAAATGGTTGCCCTCTGCTCCACTTTCCCCCATTCTTGTAAAAGCAATGATATAATAAGACCGTTATGAAAATGTTTAAATTGTATGCTGATTATTGTCTTCCCTTTGGATGTTTTTGTTGTTGTTGTTGTTGTTACTGCAGGACTATAGCTGCTATTGACTTACAGTCAGAATGCTTATTTTTTTTTCATACCTTCCTTGGACTACGTTGTGCATGTTTCTTCTTCTTGAGTTTTGCTCATACTATTCTTAATTACATGGGATACTCCTGCTACAATCTATACCTAATAAAATTTCCTACATCACTTGAGAAAGATAAACACAGAACTTCATAGTTTCCACAAATCTTATTAGTGTATGCACACTACAGTTATGGGGTATTGTGAAGTGGGTTTTGGTTTTTTTTTCAATTTCAGTCTCACTCTCTGTAAAATCTCCCCATAGGGTAGCATCAACACAGAAGCATCTAGGTGTGAACACACAGTTACGCAATCCAGACTGTTTGCTGTAACTAACAAAGAGCTATTTATGACTGGTTTTGATAAGACTGGCTATGTCAAAATAAAGCAATGCAACAGGAAGAGGAATTCTTGAGGCATGCAAAATGTTTCAGGGTTGAAATTTTCTGTCCTTGGAATGGCCAATCGGATTCAAAGTAGGTCATTCTGAGTGTGCTGGAAGAAGTCTGACTTCAAACCATACCATTCCAAGACATTGTAATCTGCAAATGGGCATGCACACTTTTCTTCCTAACATATAAAGGTGTGTGGGATGACTTCCAATATTAAAGTGTATTATCAGCGGTGACATAATTTGTCCTGCTTTCTGCAGTGTTCCATATTTTTCAAGACATTGTTCTAAGAGTTTTTCCTACCCCCTCATCTGGAAGAGAAGAAGTTCAAAAGGAAAAGAAAAGATGGGTAAAACAGCAAAAAGAGTGTGTTAATTTCAATGAATATGCTTAAGATTATTTACAAGTTTAATTAAAATAGGGTGCTGGACCTAGCAGGATGTTACTAAATATCTTATAGAAAAGGAGACTTTTGAGCAATGATTTGAAAAAGTCAGATTGTTTCTTAACCTTAGCAACTTTAAGATGCGTGGACTTCAACCACCCATGCTGGCTGGAGAATTCTGGGAGTGAAAGTCCACACATTTTAAAGTTGCCAAGGTTGAGAAACACTGATATTTGGTACTTCATGGACCAAGGGTAGTCTATCTAGTGTTCTCTAGATGCCTTGGGTGACAAAAACCTAACCAGTGTGTGTTGGGTAGGGCTTTGGAGAACTCTAGGCCAAAATGTTTTGAGGGCAATATATACCTAGTGATAGATCAACCATATGTGATTAGAACTGGACCTGGCACCTTCTTAACCAAAAGCATGTACTTTGCTACTGAGCTATGGCTCTAGCCACATATATGAAGATGCAAGAAAAGAGGGATTAAAAAAAAATAGAAACACTAGTTGGTTATCAAATTTAGCCACAATTTTTGGTCTCTGATATGGCGAAGTTGATAATGTCTGGGAAAGTCCCTGGTTGTGCTTTGCAAAAGTGGGGTGGGGGAGGTAAGGAGGACAGCAACCTGGAATTGGTTTCTTCCAACCAATGAGGCAATGATTATCTGTGCCACTATAAAACAACTGAGCCTCTCATGGGCTGAGTTTGCCAACTATAAGTGTTCTTAATAAGAGCTAGAATGCTGAATAGAAAGGCAGCAGCTTTAGTATTTGAAGCAGAAATGCCCTGGTGGTCTGTAGTCCGGGGTTTGGCTCCCTGCAATATCTGAGATATGAGAGGGGCGTGGTGGCTCAGCGGGTAAGACGCCAGGCTTGTCGATCGGAAGATCGCAAGTTCGGAGGTTCGAATCCCTAGCCCCGCATGACGGAGTGAGCTCCCGCACTCGCCCCAGCTCTTGCCAACCTAGCAATTTGAAAGCATGCAAATGCAAGTAGATTAATAGGTACCACTTCAGTGGGAAGGTAACAGTGTCCCACACGCGTCATGCCAGCCACATGACCGCGGAAGCGTCTTCGGACAACGCTGGCTCTTTGGCTAACAAACAGAGATGAGCACTGGCCCCTAGAGTCGGACATGGCTGCACAAATGTGCAGGGGGAACCTTTACCTTTTTAATATCTGAGAAACATAACTACAAAGCAGGTCTTAGCCTCCTAAGCTTTTTCAAGATCAGCAAAAGTCAGATGGCTACTGTTCCCTGCTATGGCCCTGTATGAGTTTCTCTTTCTAAAATCTTCTGATCATATCCAGTCTCAAAGGCAGTAAATGTCATGCCATAGTATGCGAGTATTCTGTAAGCCTAGCTTATACCAACTCCCAGTACTTGGGAAAAATAATTTCTTTCTCTGTCTTTTATTGGACAATCAGCTTGTTGAAGGGATGGGTGTGGCAGTGTCTAGAACATTTTGCCAGTGGCCAAAATATTCAAAATCTGGTTCACGAGAATCTAAAGAATAATCAGAAAGCATGCCACTCCATACATCTCTATACATAATAGTGGAGGTGTGTAAAAAGCAAAGGTCCAAATAAAGTTTCACAACTGCATGAACCATAGCTAACAAATAAAATTTTTGTGTATGTCTTAAGCAAGAATGCCCCATAACCAACACCTCCTCACTTCAAACTTCCACCAGGAAGGGATTCTGTAGTTCTAGATACACTGAAGGATAAGCTTGTGTCTCTGCCAATGACTCAACATATATTGGCAACAAGTAGTATTTTTTGGAACAAATATTGCTTAACAGATCTTCATAGTAAGGATTAGGAAGGGAGAGAAATGGCTTACAGGATTAGCTACTGGAAATGGAATTGATGTTAAATGAGTCTTTGCATATAATATGCATGTTTCTAAACATGCAAACAGCAGCCTATATGTGATAACACAGCTATATTGAACTTTCTTTGAATTTGAATAGCCACCAGAATGGACTCTCTTCCCAATATACTGTAAATAGTAACTTTGGAGAATCCATTGAAGCAGCAGAGCAAAGGGTTCACTCTCCATCTGTTGTGATTTTGTGATCTTGATAACTATTTCTTTCTCCCTGTAGCTATTATTTGCATTCTTTCCTATTTTTTTTAATTCTTATTTTAAAAGAAAAAGTGTATACATAAGATGCAAGGGAACATGTTAACGCCTTGTCTAATTTGTCCCCTAAAGTTTTAACATTTTTTAAAAAGAGAGAACTATTGAAGATATTTCAAATAAAGTATTTGACTATCCTTATGATTTTCAGTGCCTGTTTATAGTCTGTTCTTCCCCCTTCCTTCCTTCCTTCCTTCCTTCCTTCCTTCCTTCCTTCCTTCCTTCCTTCCTTCCTTCCTTCCTTCCACCTGATTTAAAGCAAACTATTTTAATAAACTGCAAGTGGATACCAGAGTACAGAATGCTTGGTAACAGACCAATTCTCTTTTGTCTAATATTCTTATAATGAGCAATTTTTAGAGTCCTATGCAAAATTATGACATAGCATGACCAATGAAAAAGACCCCAGCATAAGTCTGAGATCATAGCTTGTGCAGATGAGAAATGAAAGCATTTAAGTTAACGTGTCAAGTGCAAGTTTTGTCAGATACTGACAGAGAGAGACGCATGGGAGAGAAAGGTTTTAGACTGTTGGACAGGAAGCTGCTGAACCAAGAACAGAGGATTAATGATGAACTGTATATTTAAATGCAATCACCTGTCATGAAGCAGATTCTAAGAGACTTGACAGAACCTGCTTGTATCAACTCTCAGAGAGAAACAAATGACCAGCCCTTGTGACTCTTAGACAAATCAGTGTTGATATGTTTAATGTCTTTATGAGAAGCTTAGAAAGTGATGCATTTGTCATAAGGTGGCTTAGGTGCTGGATGGCCTTCTGCCATATGAATTAAATCCGTGATGACTGAAAAGTTGTGATTCAAGTAAAGATTATGAGTTTCAGTAAAACAAGTTCTGAGTCTCTTCAGTACCCCTGGCATTTAAGAAAGACTATTCTGACACTGATACAACTATCAACAGTGGGTGTTTTTCACCTGCATTTTCATGCTTATGTCCTATAGCCTTATTTATACCTGCTGCATGCCTGCAGTCAAGAAATTGCTCATATGAGCTCCTCCTCCTAGTAATAGCGATGATGATGATGATGATGATGATGATGATGATGATATCTGAAGTTAGCAAGTGAGCTTGTTGGCAAGAAGTATCTAACTTGGCTCAATGGGTTTTTTCTATAGAAAGCACACCCATAAAATAACAGAATCTAATACTCAAGTTTGGAAGAAAGAGAAGAAGAGGAACACCAGCAGCAAGGTGGATGGACTCAATTGCAGTGGCGATGGGTGCAACTTTGGAAGACCTCAAGGACCAGGTTAGGGATAGTTTGTCATGGAGAAAATCTATCTATGTGGTCTCTAAGTGTCAATACAGCCGTGATGGCACAAAATCAGTCAATCAATACTCAAGTTCTCCACCTTGCATGATGTAAGCAGAGCTAGACACAGGAAAGCAAAACATATTCCAAGGCATTTAAGCCTGTAGATATTTGGCTGAAGCTGGGTATAAGTACCAAATCATAAGAAAGCTGTTCTCCTTGTTTTGATTTTAAGGTTCTTCCAGGCACCAACCTTACAAATTAATCTGCATTATCTTTGCTTCTGATAGGTTCTAAATACAAAGAGGAATATATAAGATATAAGAAGACTATTCAGTAAAGGGGCAGAATAAAGTTCAACTTGCTTTCAAGTGGTCATGTACCATCCTAGTTATCTTCAGGTGGGGTCAAAGCGGATGGGTGGGTAGGTGGGAGTAGATTTATCATATGACAAGAACAGTATCACAATGTTGTGATGGAAGCTCCAGCCCTTTTGTAGGCATATTGTGACCTTTCAGATTGGTATGAAAAAAACAAAGCTACTTTCTTCATTTTGATGAAAGTATTGCAACTTGAGGATGCCTGTGGTCATTTCTGTTTTGTTTTGTTTTGTTTTGTTTTGTTTTGATGAAGCAAAATCCCCCAAACTTTGGGAAATCTCCTTATCTTGCTGTCACTGCTTACCTCTTTTTCTGGCTTTTTTGTTGTTTTTCAGTCATTTAGTCGTGTCCGACTCTTACTTTGGCCACCTAATGCGAAGAGAGGACTCACTGGAAAAGACCCTGATGCTGGGAAAGACTGAAGGCAAAAGGAGAAGGGGACGGCAGAGGATGAGATGGTTAGATAGCATCACCGATGTAACGAACATGAATTTGAGTAAACTCCGGGAGACAGTGGAGGACAGGAAGGCCTGGCGTGCTATGGCCCATGAGGTCACGAAGAGTCGGACACGACTAAACGAACCTGGGAAAACTTTTGTTGCTTAGCAACCATTTTTCTCTCTCCTTTACTTTGTTATGTTTCTGAGATTTGAGTAAGCCTGAAACCCTTGCCCACATTTTCTCCCATTGTGTCTTCTATGATAGCATATGCTCCATCCTTTTAACACCCCTCATCAACAGAATCCAATTCCACCTTGAGGTAAATGCTGGACAATTCCTCTTGCAGGATCAGAATTTAATTGTTATACCTAGAGTGGCTAAGTTTTTATTGCTTGCAATCTAAGTCAGAAGTAAAATACTGGTTTTACCCTGATATTTTGTTACCAGTTTCTTTTACTCTCCAGTTCTTGTTTCCTCCTCCTCCTCCTCCATTTTAATTATATTTCTACTCTCATTTTATTTTATTTATTTATTTTTTTTAACTTGCTGGTCATAGACTGTAGTTACTGTCTGACTGTCTCTGTGGTAATGTGCCTAGGTGAAGAAAATATAGGATGGCACAATCACCTCGTTAACATTTAAACCGAGAAACAATTTGACTTCTATTAACTAACTTTCAATGGTTTGTAAACAGGTTGACTTGATTCTGCAATGTATCTGTAATCAGTCAATACTTACCTGCTCCATATTAAATGCATACCTAATTCTCTCTCCCTGACAGATGGAGGTTTTCTATACTAGGACTGTGACTTCCCTCAGACCTATCCTTCCACCTACACCTCCCTAATCCATCTCCTCCAAGTCCTTCCTTCCTCTTCAAATATATACTGGAAGGAGGTGCCCTGTGTTGCTATGCTTTGATGAGCAGTCCAACCACCCAATCATCACACAGTACTCAGGTGTTAGAACATAGGCACTTGTTTTCCTAAACTCCACCTATCTGCAAACTTAGATCTGAAGAAAGGATCAGAATATTTTCCCTTTGCATATTGCATATAAAAGATACTGTATGAGATCAAGGACAAAATGTGATCCATTGAGGAACACAGCACACAGTGAATACAAAATATTGCTTTTCAATATTCTTTGACCCCTGCTTTTGACCACTATCCTTTCCAAAACAGCCTCAGCTTGATTAGTTCCTCTCCTCACTTCTTTTCAGGCAAGATACTTATTTGGCACCACCACCACGAACAAAAAGCAATAGATGCCAGCCTTTCATAAGTGCTATCTCTTTTTTCCAACAGGACCAAGAACAGTTTAGTTGGTTGGATGCTTGTCTGCTATATATCTAAAGAACTCTGCAAGAAATAGCTATCCTAACAGACCTTCATCCCTTTAGTTAAGCATTGAAATGTGTGCATCTGAATCCTCCTTCAGTTATTCCAACATAGAATAAATACTGTAGAAATATTTCACACTGTGGCTGGGTACAAAAAAAACAACAACCCACACTTGATTTAGCTACTGAATTATTTCATTTTCTGAATGGCATTGTATCTTAAACAAACCAAGCAAGTAAAGCAGATTAAAACTAGTAAACTTTAAGGTGCTGTGCAAATGCTTAAATGGGTTTTTATCAGTCCTGGTTAAGTAGATTTTGCATATCCAATTGTTGTATGGAAACATCTCTGGATTTGTTTCAACCTGTAAATTCAACAGGTTGAACGAGAGTTGACCTGGACTTCCTTGCTCTTAGGTTGAAAGGGGGAATATCTAGGGATGATGACCTACAGCTTCCAGCCTCCCTCACCATTAGTCTTGCTGTCTCAAGTTGCTGGGAATGTATGAGTGGGAACACAGGTTCCCTGATCATTTTAGATGATTCCAAATATTTCATTCAATCACTACATTTTTAGCACACTAAAAATCTTATTGTGGATAGAAAGCTTGTGTTTTCAAAAAATGCTATAGCATTGTTCAAAAAGAATAGGAAAACATTGCTGGTATGCCTTTAAGAGTTCCCCATTCTTGGTGAGTGCAAAGAAATCAATGAGGTGTTTGCTTGATAATTTCTGACTGAAATTTCCAGCCTTGTTTGAGTCCTGTTGCTTCTGATATAATAATTGTCTTCACCGTAATAACCAATATCTTGGAAAGACAAAGAGACAATTTCATGCTTTTTAAACAAAGTGGTAGCTGATTAGGGAGAGAAAGATAACACAGTGCTATTTCCTTCTTTCTTTTGGAAAGAGTAAGCCTCTGAGATCTTATTAATTTCATTTTATAGGTGAGGAAATCTTCCCCAACCAAAAAAAAATCTCTCTCTTCATGCTCTTTTTAAAACAATTCATCTTCCAGTATGCTATATTGTATATGTTTTGGTTCACTGGTATACCCTTTTATACAGTAGGGGTTAAAATGGGAATAATCAGAATTTGGTACTTGGCTTATCAACATGCACAGTGATTCCATCTCAATGCCTTTTAGCAAAAGATGATATCTCTGATTTGCAGTGGCATTTTGTACTATGATGACATTCTTATATTGTGCTTAACTGTAGTTCAGCTTAAACCCTTGTTTGTTAAATAATCCATACTGACTTGGTTCACATTCAGTGCTGACTACAATTGTTGGGGAGGATTGTATATCACGCTAAGTCATAGACATTTAGGATGATGTGTGAACCCAGGTAATATGAGAAGAAGAAAATAATGAGTAATTATGGAGTACCACTAATTTCTTTCAACTTCCCGTGAGTAGGCTCAGAAGAGCTTATGATATGCTTTATCAAGCTTACTTAGTTCAACATTGCTAGCTTAGTTTTCCAGATACCTTTCAGTATCTGAAAAATGATCCTAATGATGCATTGAGTCAAAAACATATCCAGTCCTAGGTCAATCGTTAGCATTGCTATATGCAGTTTTTTTGGCTTAGTTCCTTCCATGCTTTCCCATGAAACTTCTACTCTGACATTCTGGGTAGGAAATCAGCATGATGAGGTTTTGGGCAATGCCATTGCAGAAAATCCATGAGAGTCCTTTTCCCAAGTTCCATAGCATATGCCATGCATCTGGCATCACCTAGGATCTCAAAGTTTAGACATTTGGCAGGCCTATCTTGTCTTCAGTGATTTGTACCTAGTGACCTACAGGGAGTGGGCTTCAGAGGATCACTGTCAAGGAATGAATTTTACCAGGAATATTCTGGATCCTGATCTAAAAACATGTCCGTGTGCTGTCTTCCCTTTCTATATTGGAGCCATGACACTAACTTTTGGGTTATTGGCAGCAGTTCTCCCATATGAAGGTCCAAGAGCAAGGAATATTATTTAGAGAGATGTATAGAACCATCAGGAGCCATTTTCTCTCCTAAAGTATCTTTCTGCCTCAAAGCAGCATTCATCCTTCCCTTTGGACTCATACACATAAGTCAGGATAGACAATTTGGTGCCCTCCAGATGTTTTGGGCTATAACTCCCACCATCCCTTGATGATGATCAGGATCTCTGGGACTAAAGGGGAGTGAAGTCTAAAACATCTGGAGGGCACTAGGATCCCTCCCCCTCATAAAAATAATGGTTCAATGAACATAATATTGTACTGTATATGTGAAGGAATCGTTGCATACAAAATACCAGATAAAGGAATCTTCTTCTTTTCTTTCAGATAAAACTACTTCCCAGGGAGCAAGTTTCCAGTACTCATAAAGGATTTTAGTTCTGGAGTATGGAAGCAACCCCACAACCTTACATTCTTACACTTTGAGTAAAGTGAAAGCAATGTAGTAATGCCTGATTTTTTGGCATACTGCTTTTTGAAATGAATGGGCAACAAGAAATCCAATACAATCTGAATTTGTCCTCAGCTACTCCCCATCACAAATTTTATCTATCTTATGTACTATTATATTTATATACTGCTTTTCCTCTGGGAATTCAAAGCCATGCACATAGAAATCTTTCCTCTTTTTATTGCTTGACATAACCCCTGTGACAGATGTTGAGCTGAGAGAGAGGAAATGACTAAAGCCACCTGCTGAGCATCCAAGGCCAAGTAGGAACTTGAACTGGAGTCTCTCCAGTCTAACATGTTTACTACTAAGCTGCATTGTCTGCTGGAGGATTTTGTGGTCTTTATCTCCATATACATCCATTTGGATGGCAAGGAATTCATGCTACCTTATTGAGATGAAGATATGAAGATATTTTGGGAATGAAGAAAGGATTGTGGATGATTGCATAGGTTGTGTAAAAACAGTCTAATACTTGTTCATTAAAATGAAGGGTTGGAAGGCTGTTTGGGTTCCTTCTAGACTTACCACCATATTACATTCAAACTAGGTTTCTTTCATCTGCTCTACTGGGACTTTGTCTTATACTCTTTTTTTTAAATCTGTTCTGTGTCCGATTCTCGGAGACTGCCTGGACAAGTCCCTGCGATTTTCTTGGCAAGGATTTTTGGAAGTGGTTTGCCATTGCATCCTTCCTAGGGCTGAGAGACAGTGACTGGCCCAAGGTCACCCAGCCGGTTTTGTTTCTAAGGCAGGACTAGAACTCACAGTCTCCTGGTTTATAGCCCAGTGCCTTAACCACTACACCAAACTGGCTCTCACCCTATAGCTTAATTGATAGATAAATAAATAAATAGCACTGCATATCAATGCACAGGACTGCATTATGAAAACCTTTTCTACTTTAATACTTTTCAGGCAGCGCTCTTCAGCTTTTTAACCATGCCCACCTGTGTATTTGTGTCTTTTTTTCATAAATACAGTTGTCAAAGTGGTAATGGGCAATGGAGTTCTTCAGGCTGTGTAACTTTCCCCTGGCATTTTGTGTTAAATAGATGCATTGCACTGCTTGACAAAAGATACAGATAGATGTAACCTTCTGGCAACAGTATATTTTTTCCATTGCTCTATCAAGAGTGATATTTATTTATTTGTTTGTTTGCTAATGAGAGGTGCATGAATACCTTACTGTTGGCTGATGTATTTAGAAGTCTATTGGTTTTCCTGTGGTTGTTGCAGCATGAGATGCGTACAGCTAGGCTTCAGGAACAGGAAAAATATAGGGGAAATATTCAAGATAAACCCTAGTTAAAATCCTCCAGTTTATTCACCTGGATCTGTATTAAGCAGAGAATATATGTCTCAGTAGAACCAAGCCAGTTAAAAGTATTTAAAGAAAGTTGCTTAAGATTAGCAGGACAAGCATTATATATTAAGAAGTTATAGAGGTTATCAAATTCATCAAAATAAAGACTGAAGTGCAAGGGAGCAAAAAAGGAGAAATATGCAAGGTATCTAGAGTTGATCCTTTATATGAGTTGCTCTTTGACCTCCACTAATCTTTTAGATTTAGCCTTGGTACCATTACATTGAATTAATGGTTTTATTGACTGAGCAATATGAGGAAAGTGGTTCTTCTCAGATGTCTTGTGAATGCTTCACTGATCTCATAGTCTGTGTGCATGTGTGTGAAAATGAGAGGGTTTCTGGCTTTTCCCTCTGCTGCTTGGATTATACAGAAGAGAAAATAAAACTGAAATTTATGATCAATTGGGTTCAGGGTAAGGCTTTGTAGATAAGCTGGGATTGATGGCTGCAGATTCCAGCTGCTTGCTACTGTGCTCTCTTCAACAACATTAGAACAAGATTGCTCCTCAGAATATTATTTTCAGAATTGCTGTCAGGTCTCTAGTGTAATTTGACACTGGCTGCAAGCAAAGACTTGCTTTGCTGCAGTTGAGAACAGAAGAACTACTTTGCTGGATCGGAAAGCAAGCCCATTTAATTCAACATAGTTTTCTAAATGGTACCCACAAGGTGAAGGTGACGATCCTCCTTTGTTGTTTATTCCAAACATGAGCTTTGAAAGGGATATTGCCTGTCCAAATCAAGGTTCCATTTGTCCAATTGCCTGTCAGAATTCATAACTTCTGATAGACCCAGTCTCTATTAATTTCTCTAATCCATTTGTAAAGCCGCCTAAACCAATTAAGACATATTCCCTGCTGCTCGGGAGCTAGTACTCCCGCAGACGTTTCTAATCGGCAAAGAAGCAATTCATTTGTTTGGAAAGAGGTGATAGTATTATACTTTCTCTATCAAAACAGAACCATTCATGCAGCGGTCAAATTATTTTCATACAATATATATATATATATATATATATATATATATATATATATATATATATGAGAATGAGAGTTGGTAAGTTGCATTCTCCCCACTCAGCTGATAGCAGTGCATGCAAATAATGTCTAAGCTAGTGGCTGAACAGTGCCTTGTGTTGGTGAGTTCTAAATAATAATTATATGGTGTCTAAGGCAGTCCTTTTGTCAATCCTGAGTCTACTGTTAGTTTGCTTCACAACAATGATCCTGAATTGTATTGTTAAGAGTAAGGGAGAATTATTTTTCTTCCCCGTACGGTGTATATTGTGCATTTAGGCTTTAGGAGTGCAGGCACGTACTTTCCACTCTTTGTGAGGCCCATACTGACATAGGAATTCTAGGAATTCTCCTCCTGACTTCCCACCTTCAGGAAGCTCTTAAGGAAGACCCAAAGAAGAATTTTAGTAATTCATTTTGACTGAGACCAGCATTCAATTCTATTCAAGCATAAATTGATTTATTGATCAAAGTGGATGGGGATGCAACCCCTCCAATCTAGACTTCTATAATTTACATTATACATTATAATCAGTTTAGCAAAAATATGACTGGTTTATGGCAAAATGTGGGCTAGTGTAGGGAATAATGAAGATGAGCTTGACAGAGATAGGCAAGACCCCTTACCTAGACAAAAGGGACTGCAACATTTTGTAAAGTCCAGAGCAAAGACATAACATTTGGAAGTGTCTCAGGCAGATGCCTCCCTGATTCACTGGAAAATAAGGAGGAGGGATATAAGGAGAGGGCCAGCCCAATCAGACTGGCAAGATTCTGTTGCTATAGCCAATCTCAATAAAAGAGGTTGTGTCTTGTTGAGATATCAGAAACCCTTGCTTCTCAGTGCCTCTACTTTTCTGAATCAACTTTTCTTGTGTCTGTCTTATGGCTGAGCTAACAGTTTATTCGCCTTTGAGAAAGATCCGTAGGAGGGAGTTAGTGCTTAAGAGGAAGGGGTGATATTGCTTGCCTATCCTAGCACCATTTTCTCCTTCAGCCCCAAGTCTCCCTGTTGTTGGGTGACCTCCATGGAGGGAACAGAACTCCTAGTACAGAAATCAAAAGCTTATAAGAGATGGGCCTTGATAAATTGTTGGTGAAATATGACTCGGAAACCAAACATTATCTCTGCCAAATCTAGCCCCAGGAAATTCACAACTATATAGAGGTATTTCATTCATTCCCTGACGAATTAATGTAACTCACCTTGTCCGCACAGGATATTAAGCTACAATTGTCTGGGGGCATCTACTCCATTTATTTTGTTTTCTATCACTTTCCAAATACAAAAAAATGCCTGAGGTTGGCTCAGACTTCAATGCTTTTGACCACACCACTTAGTGCTGTGGACTGAATGCAGAGTTAATTAGACAGTGATTTCATGCTAATGAAATTGCTATTGATTGGCAAAAGAAGAGTGATAGAACACAGCTGAGAAAGAACAAATTCTTGGTGAGAGTTCACTAACAAGATGAAGAAGTGTTTCCATGCTCCACGTTGTGCAAAGTTGAGCAGGCAATGCAGCCCCACTGCCTTCTCTCCATACCCAAGCCCTCCAAAATGAGGGGTTGGCAAACAAGAGGGCAGTTCCTTGCATGTTATCCTAAGAAATTAAAAAAAGATGTCTTATAGAAACCATTCATTTCCCTCCCAGATACTTAATTGCTACATTCTTTCTGGATATTTATTTATTTATTTATTTATTTATTTATTTATTTGGTTGGTTGGTTGGTTGGTTGGTTGGTTGGTTGGTTGGTTGGTTTTATCACCGCCCATCTCTACCATGGCAGACTCTGGGCGGTTTACAATCACATTATAAAAAGTTAAAAACCTATACATCTAAAATATATTATAAAAATAAAAAAATAAAAATCCAAGAGATGGTATGTTCTTAAAAAGAGGATATTGCTAAGCTAACCACCCCCAGGAGGAACTATTATTTCCTTTGTTCCAGGCAAGGCGGGAGAACCAGGTCTTTAAAGATTTCCTGAAGGCCAGGAATGAGGGTGCCCGTCTCACCTCAGGGGGCAAGATATTCCACAGGGCGGGTGCTACCGCAGAGAAGGCACGCCTCCTGGACCCCGCTAGATGGAATTCTTTTAGTGATGGGATCCAAAGCATGCCCTCCCTGCATGATCGGGTGGGGCGGGTGGATGTAATCGGGATAAGACGGTCCCGCAGATACCCTGGTCCCATGCCATGTAGGGCTTTAAAGGTGGTAACCAACACCTTGAATTGGAGCCGGAAGCAAACTGGTACCCAATGCAGCTCACGGAGTAGCGGTGTTACATGTGCTGATCTTATAGCACCCAGAACTACCCATGCAGCTGCATTCTGCACCAGCTAAAGCTTCTGGATACTCTTCAAGGGTAGCCCCATGTAGAGCGCATTGCAGTAATCTATATGGGAGATGACAAGGGCATGAGTGACTGTTCGGAGGGCCTCCTGATCCAGGAAGGGGTGCAACTGGCATACAACCCAAAGCTGTGCAAAGGCCCTCCTGGCCACGACTGCCACCTGCTCCTTGAGCAGGAATCGTGAGTCCAGGAGGACCCCCAAGTTTCACACTGAGTCTGAACAGGGCAGTGCCACCCCATCCAGAGTTAAAGATGTCAACTTCCTGGAAATCGAGAGGCCATCAATCCACAGCCACTCCGTCTTACCAGGGTTCAGCTGAAGCCTGTTGTTCCCCATCCAGGCCCCTACAGCCTCCAGACACTGAGAAAGGGTGTCGGCTGCAACACTTACTTCACCCAGGATGGAGATGTACAACTGGGCATACTGGTGATACCTCATCCCGTGGTGACGGATGATCTTGCCCAGCGGCTGCATGTAGATGTGAAATAGGAGAGGAGAGAGAACCAAACCCTGTGGCACCCCACACAAGAGGGGTCGAGGGTCAGATCTCTCCTCTCCTATTCCCACCGATTGGGAACAGTCCCAGAGGAAGGAGGCGAACCAGCGTAAAACAACGCCGCCCACCCCCAACTCCCTGAGTTGTCCCAAAAGGATACCGTGGTCGACGGTATCGAAAGCTGCAGAGAGATCCAAGAGAGCGAGAATGGATGCACTCCCTCCATCTCGCTCCCACCAGAGATCATCCATAAGTGCGACCAATGCAGTCTCTGTCCCATATCCCGGCCTGAAACCTGACTGAAAGGTGTCTAGATAATCCGTTTCATCCAGAATCCTCTGGAGTTGCAGCGCCACCAACTTCTCAAGCACCTTTCCCAAAAAGGGAAGGTGGGAGACAGGATGAAAGTTGTTTAAAACAGTGGGGTCCAGGGAAGGCTTCTTGAGGAGGGGGTGCACCAGCACCTTCTTAAAGACCACCGGAAACACCCCTTCAACCAAAGATGTGTTAATCATCGCCTGGACCCAACCACATGTGACCTCCTGGGCTGACTTCACCAGCCAGGAGGGACACGGGTCATATAAGTCATCCTCTTCCCTTTTCCTGCTGGAGAGATCCTACTGTTGTGTAGCTAAGAAGCAGCTGCACATCATTTGGAAACAGGGTGCTTCAAATGAACCTTTCTAGTTTCCACCTACACACATTTTTTTTCTTTTGTTCAGGAACAAAAAAAAGTAACCCGCTTCTCCCCTGCCTTCAATTACTCTACATTAGTTGTGTCATGGCCTACGTTCATGAATTCTTAGCATGCTTCCAATGGTTGCCCTATTTTGTACATCCCCCCCCCCCAACCAGATGCAATGCTAATAAACACTGAAGCAGTGAAATAAGATTTTGCAATTCTTTCTCTTAGCACCGTGCACCTTTGGTTAGGGGACTTGATCTGTAATTTTAATTTTCAGCAAAAATAGTTTAATGGGAAAGAACTCAATTTTGCCACCTTCAATCTTTTGCCCACCCTCTTGAAATAATAAATTATCTCTGTGGCTCACCTCCTGGAGATTAACACCTTTCCTCTGCTAAACCTGGAGGAGAATCTGGCCTGGCCAGTAGACAGATGTATTGACCCGTTATTATTTAAAGTTGTTTAACCAGCTCAAGATAAACGAAAGCTTTCAGATCCTGAACTATCACACAAATCACAATTAAGGTGGGGGATGAGTTTGGAGGATGGAAAATCAATAGGGCCAACAGCATGTTTTAGTTTCTGTTTGGACTTCAGAAGAGAAGTAAATTTTCAAGATGCCATCCCTGGGCCATCCTTGCACAGGAGGAAACTCTTGTGAATGCATGGCAGGAAGTTCTCATCAAAGTCTCTTATATTTTTTCCCTTGTTATGCATTTGCTTTGGTAAGCAGTTACTCAAGCAGCTCGTGTTTACAGCTTGCATGCAAGGAACCCGTTTTTGTTACACAAATGAAAACAAGGTCACTCCTGTACATCTGTAACATTTCTGTTTTCTCACCAGTAATCTCTGCTTGGCTGTTCCCCTCTTTAATGTCATCAAAGAATTCAGAAGCTGCCAATTATTTGTTCTGCTCTGCTCTGCTATTAAATCAAATGGCGCATGTGATTTTGGTTAAAGCTACTTGTGGAACACATCATTCTCCAGATGTTGCTGTATTACAACTCCCAACATCCCTTAATACTGCCTGTGTTCAAGAGCGGAAAGGCATACAATACGTCACCAGCATATGGGTGTGTGTGTGTGTGTTTCTTGTGCTAAATCAAGTGTCAGTAACTAAGATGGGCACAAGACAGATTAGGATCTGTAGAGAGATCAGGAGGGGATTCATAAAAATAACCCAACCTAAATCATACTATCAATATAGAGGAAGAATGGGGTACCCGAGGGTAGATTTTGTATATACTGTCATTACTGGCTGGTGATTAGCAGTACACAACTTAAAATGCCTATTGAAATAAGGAAAATTTCCATGGCATATATAACAATAAATTAAAATAATATAGATAAACTGGAACCATAGAAACCAACCATACCACATTGTGCAAATGCAAATAATGGCACAAATAATGCCAGTCTAATTACTCACCAAATGCTCTCCAGAAGACCCCTGACTTCACCAACTTCTCAAAAACTATCACTGAAGATTTTAAGTGAAGATTGGAGCCAGGATGGAGAAGCAACTTTTCCTGCCTCAGCCCCCCTCATTTCATGAAAGTGGGTGACCATCCACAGTTTTTCCTGGGACAATCATGGTGTGCATGACCTGTGAGCTCTGTTCTGTTCTTTTATTATTCAGAAAATAAATGGAAAGTCAAAATAGATCCTCTAATTCTAAGTAGCTAACTGTATGTCTCCTCTTGATGGATCCAGGGTTACTAATAAACAAAAATGAAGAAGAACCTAAAATCAGGCCACTCTACATAGATTCTATACAGTAGCCCAATGCTATAATGTCCCCTGACTGTATAAAATGAGTTCACAATCATTTTTATTTAAGGTATTTATTGTTGCAAGGTACAATTGAATAGGCTTCTCCACAAAAGCCACTGAAAGTTAGTGGGTGGTTATTCCAACAACTTTTCACCAAATGTAACCAAAAGCAATAATTCAGGACTAAATTGAAGGTGTCTGCCTTTCATTTCCTAAAAGAGCTAGATAGGTATCCTTCCTTGGTTGATCATACTAAAAAGAAATCCTTCCTTCCTTCCTTCCTTCCTTCCTTCCTTCCTTCCTTCCTTCCTTCCTTCCTTCCTTCCTTCCTTCCTTCCTTCCTTCCTTCCTTCCTTTACACATGTTAATATTTTTAATGGAACACTGTGTGATTTTCTTTAATGGAACATGAAGCATTGATTAGACCAGGAAGAAGGAGCAGGCATCTGCAGTTTGGGTCTCATAGGTTCAGGTACACAATCGAGAACATTCCTAAATCAAGTAGGAAAATTTAGCATTGGACAGCGGTTTTAATGCTTCCACTTGCCTGCTATACATCTGTATCAGTCAGATTGGTGCATGCTTTCCCATGTGCAAAATTAGTTGTATAATCTTAGCTGCAATTATAACTATGATATTAATTTCCATTTTATTGTGCAGTCCTCATTCCTTAAGCCCATCTATCACACAGCACCTAACCAACCTTAGTTGATTTTGAACGTTAAGCAGGATAGCACCTGGTTTGTATTGGATGGGAAGCCAGCAAGAAATATCAGGATTCTAGGCCAAACTGAGAAGATGTATATCCTGGAAGAAGGCAAAGCAAACCATTTCTGTCTTGTTACCAAGGATGTCCATTGACCAAAAGTCAAGCTGGACTTAAGGGACATTCGCTTTACTTTAGTTCCTGAATAAACTGGCCTATTTTGTCTTTCTTCTACCCTCCCCTCCCTCGCTGTACAATTTAAATAGAAGTGAAAGAATAAGAACTGACAGTTGAGAGCAAATTATGTGCCCTGTAACTGTAGCTGTTTTGCATATCCAAATAGTTCTCCTAATGGACAAATTAGATAAAGCTAGTTGCAAGGAATTAAGCACATGTTTCTCTTTGATCTCCCTTAATTCCTTCCCTCCCCAGCTACTGACTTTTTCCCCCATTCTTTTGATAGCTCTTGATAGCAATAGCAACATCTTTAATACTATTATATCTTTGGGAGAATTTCTGTTGTTTTACACAAGAGTTATTTAAATGAGGGAGAAAAAAAAACCTAGCTTGCTGGCTTTTTTTCTGGACAAGATGCTCTTTCTTTATCACCTCATTTTAACTGGGGCATTGTAGACCAGATGCATTAAGCTTTCTTGGGTGAAGGGGAGATAAGAGGAATGCTTTCATTATAATATAATGAATATAAGTTAGAAATAATAATATAAGTTAGAAATAAGTTAAAAATAAAAAATAAGTTAAAAAAGATATAAGTTAGAAATAATAATAAATAAATAAATTATGCAGACATGTTTATGTAAAGTGGTATGAACTGAGTTTTAAAGCAAGCCAGGCAGATAGATAGATAGATAGATAGATAGATGATAGATAGATGATAGATAGATGATAGATAGATAGATAGATAGATAGATAGATAGATAGATAGATGATAGATAGATAGATAGATAGATAGATAGATAGATAGAGATAGATAGATGATAGATAGATAGATAGATAGATAGATAGATAGATAGATAGATAGATGATAGATAGATAGATAGATAGATAGATAGATAGAGATAGATAGATAGATAGATAGATAGATAGATAGATAGATAGATAGGCCTGAATGGATTGTCCAGAGAGAGATGCAAGGATATGGTGGAGCAGAAGACTGTGCTTCGTTGGGCAGATGAATAGGTGGACAAGAGAGAGAATGATAAAAGAATGGAGTGTAGAATTCCTTTTTTAATTTCTGTGGCAACTAAAAGGATTGGAAACGCATGGTTCCATGTGGTTGAAGGAAGTGTTGATGAAAGTGTAGAGTGGACCAAGAGTGTATAAAAGCCATAGGCCTTACTTCTGTAGGGATAGGTAGACAGGAAGACGATTCTTGTTAGTCGGCTGGGGCGATAATAAAAAGAGAACTGGAAAAGAGAACCCTTTATAGTAACAGTTTATTTCACTCAAGTGTACCTATTATCTGTTGAGATTTGTTCCTTCCTGATTCTTTCCCATATATTTTTGTTCCATTCCCAACTTGATGCGATTTATTATAAAGTGCTTTGGTTGACAGATAAGTGTAACCAAGGTCCTGGTGGGATTGGAGAAACTAAATGACATGATGGACTAAGGGAGGAAGGATATTATCTGAGCAGCTTTAGAGGAATGATCTGTAGCTAGATGAGCTGCTTGGGAAACCAGGTCTAGTCCAAATCTGATGCCCTCCCATAATTCCCAGATATCTGAGTAGGTAGGCTAAGGATACTGAAATTTCAAGACACATGGAGAGTAGAAAGTTGGGGAACGCTGGGGTAGAAAACTTGGCTGAGCGAAATAAGTTTGACTTTTAACAAAAGTACTAATCCTAAGGAGTTTCTCACCGGCTTCCATTATATGCTTTGGACTTTACAACAACTTGGAATCCTTCGACTGTATTGGACTATAGTTCTTACTCCCCCCGGCCAATATGGCTGCTAGAAAGGCATCAAGTTGGCAAAGGCTGCTGAATGCAATTCATTTAAGAGGCTCCCCATCCTATCCACCATCTAAAATACCCCAAGATTCCGGTAATTCAAATGGGTATGAGATAAGACATCATATAACGGAAATCTCTGACACCAACCTTTAATGTGTATTGAAAGGCAAAGTGATATTTTTAGCTTGGGGTAAATGACTGAGGGGGCGTGGTGGCTCAGCGGGTAAGACACCAGGCTTGTCGATCAGAAGATCACAAGTTCAGAGGTTCGAATCCCTAGCCCTGCGTGCGGAGTGAGCTCCCGCACTAACTCTTGCCAACCTAGCAATTCGAAAGCATGCAAATGCAAGTAGATTAATAGGTACCACTTCGGTGGGTAGGTAACAGCGTTCCACGCGTGTCATGCGGCCACATGACCGTGGAAGCGTCTTCGGACAACGCTGGCTCTTCGGCTAACAAACGGAGATGAGCACCGGCCCCTAGAGTTGGACACGACTGCACAACTGTGCGGGGGGAACCTTTACCTTTTTAGAAGGGACTGTGGGCTTGATGATTTTAACCCCTTTTTGTAATGCCTAAATGGCTGTTCTCTTTTCTTCCCTCTTCATGCCTGTCTTCTGATACATTGTGTTCCCCTCTTCTCTTCTCTTCCCAATATAACTACTTCTTCCCCTCAAACGATTCTGGTTTTTTTTTATGTTTCTGTTGGAAAGAGTGTATATGAGATTGTATATGTGTTTGTATAGTGTGTTACAGTGCTCTGTATGTAAAAGTGAACATATGGTAATGCATATGCAGGATTAATTAATCCTATAAATTAGACATCTTATTTTACAAGCAATTAATTTTAATGAGTGTGTGTGTATTCACATGTGTACATGTATATATCTACTGCTACCCATACATCTATTCATATTCAAATACAGCTCTCTCTCTCTCTCTCTCTCTCTCACACACACACACACACACACACACACACACAAACACACACTGGAATGGGAAATTTCCAGAATTTGGTTTCAGCTGGGAGCCAAGATTGACCCGATGGAAAACCTGGGCATTGTACAGGATTTTTCCCGGCGTTTGTGTGAGGTGTATTCTTTTCTAGTGCATAGGATGACCATCATCAACACAGTAATCTTATTTCATGTAAATATGGCAAGGTAGCAGTTCTCAACTGTGGGCCATATGGCCCCCTGGAGCCCTAGGATATTTCAAGGGGGCCACAGGTGAAAAACATGTAATGGGGGTTCGTGGCATGTGCCAAGGGGACCACAGAAAAGCAAAATGTATCATATTGCAAATACTGTCTTGTTGATGCCAGAAAACACAACAGTTACTGTCCCATGTCCATATCCTTTATGGGACCTAGACAGGGGGGCCACAGGAGAAAAACAAGGTTGGAAGGGGACCATGGGCAAAAAAAAAAAAAAAAAGTTGAGAAACACTGCTCTAGGGTAGACAGTTAGGGAATAAAACCAAATCTCAGATAAAATTTCCCCAAAAGGTACAAATTTCTTCAAACTTTATTGATACACTGCACAATCACAACCATCTCTTATTCTTTCTGAATTAGAAAAGGTTACAACTACAATGTAACATGCACAAAATTTCAGGTAGTATATTCACCTTTTTAATACGATTATTGACAGGAAAAAAAGAGACTTGACTTCATTTGCTTTAAGGAATTAAAAATAAAATTTAAAAAAGTATCTCTAGAAGGCTGACTGAATAAAAGGAAAAAAAATGCTTTAAAAACTTCCATTGGATATACCTTTTTCCTCATTAAAGCATTTGAACACTGAAAATTTATTTACTATTTTTTGTTTCTTTTTATAGGATAAATTGTGTGAAAACAATATGCACAGCCCATAGCTTTGATACAGCTAGAAGAATTGCACCATTGATAAGTCACAGAAGAACCTGTAAGTCTAGCAAAGATAAGGACTCTGAAATTGACAGGTAACGGTTTCATACAACCAACATGATTCCTCACAATTGCACTTATACATTGCACAATAAGTTGATTTTTTAAAAAAAAGGAAAAAATGCTTTCCGGTAGTTGTAAATAACAGAAATTATTTTTCCCCTATTCTGGGATTATTTTTTGCTTGTTTGTTTGCTTAATTCAAAAAGTGAATGATACATTTTAGTTTGGTATAGGAGAATCTTCATTAATGGCATCTACTTCCAGTAATTCAGAGTCATGAGTATAAACAGGACAGACGTGTTTTGAGAGAGACGTGATTAATTTTCACTTTTGTTGGTTTGGCCTTCAATTTAATATATTGGCTATTTTTAAGAAGTGATATCAAAGCAAACCAGGTGCTTTATTGTTTACCGTCCTTGGCACGAAAGCTTTAATGCATCCGTAGGGATTCTGTGTTCATTTCAGTAGAGACAGACATCCATGAAGATGTTTAAATAGCCAAGATGAGCCCTTACAAAGTGAACAAGGAGAGTTTTGCACACCTATGAATGAGCGGGGATCTCTGAATCCTTGTGAATATTTATTGATTAAATAATACAAGCAACCCCTTGTATCGAAAGACTGAACATTAATACCTTTATTCGGATTATATGGAATGGCTCTTAGCTCTTCACAGGGCTTCAAATGAGCTTGTACAGAATCACACAAGAGCCTAAATGAAGCTTTGGATTGCTACTTTAACAGCAATCACCTACTTTGATAAAACTACAGATAGTGCTTGACTTCTAGTGGGTGACTCTGTTTTGATTAGGCATGGCCATCTAGGATGCTTATGGCCCAAATACTTGTTTGATATTAATCATTTCATTTTCTGAAGGAGGAGAGGCCAAGTCTAAGAATGCCTAAATGCCTTAAACTCAGAGATAGTGCAACTAGGTCAAAATACGTCTTGACTTGCAATCTGCATTTTAGTTCACTTTTTAAGAGCAGATTTTCCAAAATGAGAAGCAAAGGCTTACAGGAGGTTTAGGCAACAAGCAGTGGTTCTACAATGAGGGAACAGATTCCTTTTTTAAAGACCAACAATTGATACATCTGAAAGTACATTCCAGCTCTGTTGAAATAGAAAGCATGGAGCACTGGGAATAGCTTTTGGTCAGGACAGGGTTTGTCAACCAGGGTTCCGTGGCACCCTAGGGTTCCACAAGAGGTCACTAGGGGTTCCCTGGGAGATCACGATTTATTTTAAAAAAATATTTCAAATTCGGGCAACTTCACATTAAAGAGGTAAGTTTCATTCTCTATGTTTAGTTTAAGAACACTGCTAATGCATCTATACAGGCCTACACATGAAACGGATATAATAATTTTGTAACTTCTGGCCTATATTTGAGCCTGAATGTGCAGGGGTTCCCTGAGGCCTGAAAAATATTTCAAGGGTTCCTCCAGGGTCAAAAGGTCAAGAAAGGCTGGATCAAGAACTTGGGTCAAGAGATGATCAGATATACAGGTGTAAAATGGTTGCTATCTACTCATATGATGACTGAATATGTACCTTATATGAAACCATAATTACACCATGGGTTCAAACAGAAAGGGCTAGATGTCAGTGATCCCTTTTTCTGTTCCCATGTGGCCAAAAGGAGGAATCAGCCATGACTGTTTGCTCTTTAGTTAATGGATTTACACTGCACACAAACCAAGCACAAAAGTTTAAAATAAGTTCTAATTTTTCATAAACCATGTTTTGAAGTTGGATTGTTTGACAATAAATTCAAGTTTATTTAAAACAAGGAACTTGCAACTGCCTATAATGATAAGACAAGAACTAGAGAACACTAACCTAAATCTTGGTTTATTCTTCTTCTGAGCTAGATGGTTGAGGAGAAAGAAGAGAAAGGGAGCTTGTAAGGCCAGTCATAGATTTAATCTATTTTTAATTATTTGCAGTTACTGTTACTAGACAACAAAAAATATTCCAACTGGAAAGAAACATTTCCTGCTTTATTGTCCTAAGAGTCTGAGTTTTTTAAATAATGGCCTATTAGCACAATTCTATTTGGATAAATAAAATGTGCATGGTTTTCCCTCTCTTCATCAAAATATATCAGGCTACATTAAGATGAAAGGCTAGTCTAACGTACTGTGACTGTGTTCATGTCATAAAAAATAAGTATTCTACAGAGTCCTCTTTTAAAATGAATAAGCAATCAAACCTACAGTATTTAATTCCTTCTACGGGGGGAACATCTAAACTAAATCGTGGGAAAGAGCTTGATTCACACAACATGTGGATCATAATTCCTGGTTTGTCTCCTCCCATAAGCCAGGAACCATTAGTTAAAGAACTAGATGTGACTTTTCTTTCTGCCTTCTTAGGAGGGAAACAAACCACAGTTCCAGGATTGCTCATTATATTGAACAAGCCACAAAAAGAACTTCTGTGTCTGAGCTGCTACTTCTGGTAGAAAGAGTCAAGCAAGAGCTGTCAATGAAACAGTTTCATTCTTTGTGAATACAACTTGTGTGTTCTCACATTCTTGAGACAGAAGATTTTTTTTTCTCACAAGGTGCAAATCATTCCCCTTTCTAGAGGAGCCTTGGATTAATCTTCAGTGGACTTAATAATCCAACACAGTGTGTAAGTTGTACTAGCACAAGTTGTAATAGTGTAAGAAAACTGAAGCCCCGTTTCATCTTACTGCAGGCCATACCAATGATTGTGATTAGCACAGGTAGGAACAAAGAGGGAAAGTGATTTGTGATGAAAATAGGCATTCGGACCAAAGTCACCATGTATCCAAGACAAAGCAAGTGGAAAAGGACCGGAGTTTAGTGGTAGGACCTCTGTTTTGCATGAAAAAGATCCACAAATGGTTATGAAAGGTCTCTGCCTGAAACTCTGAGGAGCTGTTATCAAGCAGTGAAAGCAGCTTTCTATATTCTATGCAGAAAGCATCCAATATTTCATGGAAAAAGACCCTTGGTAAATCAGATATAAAATCTCCTTGAAACTGCCTAAAAGACTCTAATACAGCAAACTAAAGTGCTAAAACCCTGGTTAGTCCCCGCTTAGATATCCTCAATTTCAATGAGACTTTTGTAACTTAATTTTCTAAAAAAAGGTTCATCTCAATGCCTGTAATCTTGTGTCTAGTTACTTGTGTGTAGTGTCATTGAAGTGAAAGAACATACAGTATGTAACCACGCTGTGGTCTATTTGAAACCAAAGGGTGTGATTTACTGGCTAGCATTTCTCCATGGAAGCTTCATGCAAGTCCTCCTTGAAATGAATCGGGGCCCACATTTGTCACGATGCTCTCACAGATTGTAGAGGAGATACTTGAAGTTTTTCACCTTCAAAATGTGAGGCATTTCTCATAAATCCTAAAGCATTCTCCCAGAGGCATGTGGAAAATATTTGAACACATCAGGCACTTAACTTTAATAATTCTTAAACAAACTTAGGAAGTGGTGTGTCTCCAGAATGTCAGTGCATTTCATTCGGGAAGAGAAGCTTATCCCCCATTACAGAAAATCTCCAAGAGAATTACTTACAGGTAAAGTGTCTTCTCTTCCCTTCCACTCAGTTTAGTTCTATCCCATGGGGCTTGTTTGATCTTCTAAGAAAAGGTGAGACATGCAGAAAAATGCAATGCTGGTGGAATGGAATTGCCAAGGCATAGTTGTCTAGCGCTGATTGCAGAATAACTCTTATATACGTTAAAACCACAAATATTTTCTAGGCATGATTTTAAACATCTTAAAATCCTTTGCTTAGATAACCTTTTTCTGGAGGTTGTCCGCATCCTCCAGTTTCACCCCAACCAGTTTCTGTGTCGCTCCCTTTGAAGCAATATAGATTCTTTGAGTGGATGTAGGCATGGTGACAGTTTTAGGATGGATAGGCCCTTGCATTTGATCCAGTGGCATCCAATTCAATCATTGTGGTTAAGTCAAACCAAGGGTTGAATTAACTTGGCTATGAGTTAGTGTTTGTGTGTTTATGTATGGACGTAGTATTTCAGCAAAACTCTTCCTAAGTGAGCCAAAAATCTGCTGCTGGAGTCAGGATAAACTGAAGCCTAAATGCATCTCTTCCAAATTCTCTAAGGCCAAGAGAAAAGCCATCACCTTTCTGAGCATTTGCAGGCATCTAGCTGCCTGTTTTTAACTGTATGACTAAGAAGACAGTCTTTGGCCACATATAGCTCAGCAATTCCTGCAGGGACAGAAATCTCTTCTACATTAAATAGATTTTCTTGTAGAGATTAAACCAGAATCCAAATAGTTTTATGGCACTGAGGCTCTTCATGACAACATGATTACATGAAAACAACACAGAAACATATGACACTTTAAGGACAAATTATGGCATATACTTTCAAGGGCTATTTCAGTATATGAATAGCTTCAGAGTTGAATAGGGAAAGTTGTGCTATGTCACTGTGATCATCATATGGGAAAGAAAGTGTCTGCCAACACTGACAAGAGAATGACACACTTGTGAAAATCATGTTCTCCAATTGTTTATAATATTTCTTTCCCCACCCCCACCCCCCAAAAACCAATCCCAGGTCTGATTACTTCTTTGCTTGAAATCCGAAGAAACATAGTATGCCACTAGGGACAGTAAAATAAGTTATGGGAGGAAAAAGTCTGTACATTCAATAATAATGCAGTTGGGGTGTATCTCTTTTCATCACTCATCTAAAAACAAGGCCCTGACCATTCCAATGTTTTAAATATGAATATACCACCCAAATATTTAGTCTTGAATAGGTAAATGTCAGGATCTTTGAATCACGTCTTACATGTATCGATAAGCTAAACACTTTGAACGGCACTTCTCTTTACTCATCCATGTAGACCCATTGAGAATTTGAACCAGTCACTCACAAGGTCAGTTTAGTGTTCCCAAGACACAGCTGACAGCAGCTCAGTACAGTGGCTGCTATACTTCCTTACTGCTTTTCAGGGTGTGTCTGAATAAGACAGTCTTGGAACCATCCACCTATTGAGAACATTCCCCAAGAGCAATGCGTTCTATCAGGAACAGTTGATTATTTTCCATCTTGGTTTCCAGCTAAGAAATAGCCTTTACCTACCACAAAAGAAATGGCATAAACTGGACACACTAGAAATTGGCTCCCCTCCATGGGTCATCTTTGTGCAGCATTACTTTATCCATCCCAGTTGTCCAACCTTGTTCAGGGTCTTGATTTGAAATGAGTCATGTAAGCATTCTTCTTAGCACTCTATAGATTAGAACTACCTATCTGTTGATATCTCTGTCTAGCAATGGTCTGTAATGTTAGTAGCTTTTTCATTCTTGTTTATTCCAGAAATCCACAAATATCCCATCACTAATACGAACAAAATCAGTATTTTTCTTTCCATGTAAGAAGGAAAATCCTTTCCTACAACAACCCTCCACGTTGATGTGTTTTTGTGCAGACAGAAGCAATCGGAACCTTGTGTCATCCAGAGAGAGGAGCCATGTGCGAATTTTCAGGAAGCATCGATGCTGCTTTTACAAAACAGTGACCTGAACAATTCCTTAGCTGCTCAGCTGGTGAAGAAATGGAAGAAGCACACAAAATCATTTGGATCTCTTCCTTCAATTCTCCTTCCCATCTCTGGTTTGTTGTTTTTCTCCTGTTTCTTCAGTGTTAATTAAACACTTGGAACTTAAGTTGCTGTGCAAAACCCTTCTGTTCCAGAGAGGTTTCCAAAGAAATGTACAACTAATGTCTCAACAAACTAGCAAAGTAATTGGCCTCCAACAGCTTCCGAGGGTGGATTTGTAAGATAACAATCACAAAAGTTGTTCTGGGAAGGCCTGGTCAGGGCCAGGGTGGAGAGACAATCTCATTGCTATTTCTGGGTAATGAAAAACAATGAGTCTCTTTGAATGTCTATGTGCAGTAGAAAATTGGGGGCACTGGAAATGATGGCAAATACTTCCCCATAAAATTCAGCACTTTAAGTTGAATTGTTTTAAGGCAATGCTTGACAATGGAAATGTTTAACTGGGATGATATGGGCAAGAATGCAAAAGGCTTAAAATCCATCGATTGACACAATTCCTGTTCCCAACATGCCCCTAAATATTATTCCATTGTCTTTGCCCGTCCTTGAGTTTTACTGTGCCTTTTCTTTATCCATACTATTCATTTTGATCCTGTGTGGACTATCTCTGTGCCTTCCCTCTGCAGCAAAGAAGGCTAAAAGACTGCAGTGGAATGTTAAACTAATAATGGGTTGAATAATGAGGAATTAAAAAATTTGTCTAGCTAAAGGCGGGACTCAATGAAGGTGATCAGGCTGATGGATGTGTGGAAGAATGGATGGGGAATTGAAGAGGAACAATTTGGATTAAAAAAATAGCTCATCAGATAATTACATTGATAAATTGATTAATATGGCAAATAGATGACTGGAAAGGTAGATGGATGGATAATTGGTTGGATGGATGAATTGGCAGAACAGTGGTCTGATGAATCTGCTAAATGTGATGTGCTTGACTTGCCATTGCAAAACTCCAGCATCAGGTTGAGAGAGGAGAGGAGAGGAGAGGAGAGGAGAGGAGAGGAGAGGAGAGGAGAGGAGAGGAGAGGAGAGGCTCCTACGCTCCCAGCAGTTGGCTAAATCACAGTCTGCATCTTAAAGTGCAACATGTTCCACCACCACTTCCATCCCTCATGTAACCCACATCCTGGGGAGGGTTGCAGAAGACTGCCTTAATAGAAGGATTGCAAATGCATTCAAAGAACCACTCAAATGGGAGGTGAGAGACCAGAATGGAAGTGGACACTTTGAAACATGAACAGATATGTACAGTGCTATAATTAAAAAGGGGCAGTCCTTTTGCACAAGGAGACACAGAACTAAGAGGATGCTTTGTTTACTTGCTTTTAACTTCCTGGTGTACAGTGTCTCTTGGACCAAGGCATCTCTTCTTCCAGGGGTATTTTGGCAGGCTTGGCTGAGAAGCATTCAGTAGTAGAAATGAGAAGCTGAGATTTTTCAGTAGGGCATTTTTGAAAGGTGGGATGGTTGAGGAAGGAAATTAAAACTAATTCTACTTTTGGAAATGTTTATGATTAACTGATCCCAAATGGGTGGTTGGCTTGGAATCTGGATGCCCTCCCCCTCCCCTTGCCCTCCCAGCAATATAATCAAGCTGTAGACTGTTTTCCTTTTCCTGTTCCCCCAGCAGTGTGGATGGTAAAAAGTCCGTGGTGTGGGAGAAGCCAGGCATCACTTGCAAGGACCATCACTCTTCTTATCAAAACTTGAGGAGGAAATAAGCAAAGAGAGTGCCTGATAGCCAGATGCAAGCCATTGCTCGGGAAGCTGCATTGTTGCCATCATGTACTGCTCCTGGGCCTGGATTGGATGACAAAAACAAAAACAAAAAAAAAGGGGGGGGGAGAGAAATTGGTTATTAGCAAAATGAGAAAAAAAATATATTTTTCACAAACATTGAGGAGGATTCAGAGAAACACTTGGGGGTATAAGATAAGCTTGGGATAGGCAGTGAAATTTCCAGGTTTGGGAGAGACTTGGGGAGATGTCTCAGGGCAGAAGTGCATAAACAAAGGCTCTGATGGCCAAATACGGTCTTTGAAGGTCTTGGGTAGAATTCTTAGAGTTGGCCAAAAGTTATTACTTAATTGCAATTCAGTGAAAATTATTAGGTATATAACTGGAGAATATTCACATTAACTAGACATTACTTAAATGTAGATCCCAATCAAATAACATTTTAGTTGTTGCAGTACTCTCTCCATTGGTCTTTAGAATATAGACCCAAGCCTAGGAAGGCAAAATTCAGCCTTTGGTCCAGAAAGACCTCATGTTCTCCTCTCCCTAAGGGAAGCCCTAACCTCTTCTTTAAATTATCCTGCTTTCTTGACAGTCTTATGGATGCTCTTGTGCTTGCTCTGTCCTTTTGAATTGAATTTACACAATCACCCAGAGGAAGAGGATAAATATTGCTCCATTTCCCACTTGTGTCACTGCTCACGTGCTTGGAAAAGACAGGCAAATAGGTGGAAATCACAAAGGTCCTTATAGAGAGAAAAAGGGCATTCAGAAAACCATACTCCTTGAGAGTTGTCCAGTGTTGCTGACACTAGTTACCAGGACAAAGGACTTATACGACGATTAAAACAAAAACAAACACAATCCTATAGAAATAAAATAACATCACCTCATAAATCATCTGCAGAAGGAGGCAAGGAGGGGATAAGTGCTGAATTGTCCATCACAGTGTTGCAGTGCAAATTGCATCTCTTACAAATTGCATGCAACATTGTGACATTAGTGTTGAAAGGCAGAGGCTGCACGATGATGTCTTGATGCACGTTTCATTATTTTGATGAATAGGAACGGATGTTATGTGTATAGTATGAAGCTATTTTGTTATTTTAAAACAAAGAAGTTCTTCCCTACCCCTGCAAAAATATGTACGATTTATACAGAGAAACTGTGTAAGGGAAATAAATCCAGTGTGTCTTATATAATGTTGCACAGGTTGAAAAGGACCATGTCCTCTGTGCAGAAACTGGGCAGACTTCCAGTTTCAGTATCAGGCATTTCCAGCTAAGCAGATAGCAGGAACTGTCAGGGGCGTGGAAGGCAAAAGGGTGGGACATGGAACAGATGGATTAATAAACCCATTCATTGATTGAATCAAAATTCTTGGCAACTCACAAGTGTCTTTTCTAAGCTTTCGTTTTTGCTTTAGGCAAACTTGGTCAACTTCCTAAGAAGTACAGGCTTACCTTACCTTAAAAGAATTATCTAGCTTTGTCTCCTTCATGAAATACCTTGGTTATATTGCTTTGGTAGAAACTTCTCAATTCATAGCAAGTAAAGAGAAACTTAATAGCACTTATTTTAATTAATATTTTCCATGAAGGCAAGGTTTCATCTGACATTTCAAACCATTGTTCCACCTTCCCCAACTTGGATGCCTTCCAGATCTATGGCCTTTCTCCTCAAAATCTCAGCAACTGACCTCCTGGCTAAAATCTTAAGGAGTGGTTGACCCAAACCTGGAGTATGTCCACATTGGGACAGGTGGCACAATTCATAACACTATGAGCCACAGGGTGTAAGATTCTCCTTTTCCCTCTTTCTTCCTCCAACCCAGCTGAAAAGGAGGTAGGAAATATTTTGATTTACAACCCAAAAAGGACCAATTCTGTGGTTTCATGAAATTATAGAGGTCCCCCTCCATATTCCACAAAGGGTGCACAACCAATTTGGCCCTTGAGTGCTCTGCCAGAATTTGAATCCCCCAAAGTGGTTGGGACCAAGGAAAAGTAGCAGCGGCAGTCATGACAAAAGCTAATGTGATTAAATTTTAAGATTAGATGCTTAAAAGGATAGTTGATGATACATTTGTTCAAACTCATGGGGGTGCACCAGTGGGCAAGTCATGGGCAGGAGCCACAGGTTATGCATCTCCTAGTTTACTCAAACAGTGCAGGACAGGAGTCACACTGTCTCATAATCCAGCTGTGTTTTCACAAAGCATTCTGTAAATTAATTTGAATTCTCAGTTCACATGTCACAAGAAATTCCTGTATGTATCATCATGCAGATGTGTTTCTTTCTCGGTGCCTGTATCAGCGGGAGAGGACCTGTGAACGAGAGGCTCATTGCTATGAATTCCTGTAATGCTAAATCCTATGAGCAAAAGTGCAGGACATTGATTTAATTAAAAATGTAAACAAGTTTATTAATATCCTGTTCCTCTCCATAGAGCAGCTGATATAAACTACAGAACAAATATACTGCATCCATTAGAAAGCAACGATCCAAATTGTAGCAGCTGCAGCACCAACAGCCATAACAATCATAGTAACAATATATCAGCGGCAACATGTTAAGCATCAAAAACCTGTGAAACGAGGTCTGTGCGGAGACAAGGAGTGATGGATCTCCACAAAGAAGGCATTCTTTGAGGTGTGGTTTCCACCACTAAAAATATCCCCGTCTTCTGTTTGCTCATCTAATTTAAAATGATGGTAAAACCCCTGAAACTCTGCAGCTGCTCTTAAGGCCTTGGCAAAGCTATATGGGAAGAGATATTTCCTTTGCTTTATGTCTCTTCAACCCCGAACTCCATCAAATGACAGAACTTAGAGAAGAAAAGAGGAGAAAAAGCACATTTCCTTCCCTATCTCTTAAAGATGCTTTTAAAAGTTTAGCCGAGAATTGAAACACTCCATGTAGGCTCTCAGCTGAATTCAGCTGCAAAGCCCCAAGGCTATTCTCCCTTCTCCCCAAATCCCACGGCAACTGTTAGCAACCAAAGAGGCTGTTTGATTCATTAATCTACCATTTTATAGCAACACTGATTGACTGGAATCCTAGAATAGAACACATCTGTGCCGACTCCTCCCATATGGAAGCCTTTATGCACTAACTGCTCTTAAATGTTTTGCACTCTTGCATTTTTGCTCCATGGTGAGGGTGACTGCCCACCTCCCATCACCGTCCTCCTGTGCCTTTGCCTTTTTCTCTCATTCCAATATGTGCAAAGGGCTGCTTTCAGTTGTTGCTTAACAAGCTGAGCAGCGCTAGCCTAGTAAAACATTTATAATGACCACTGTACATGGGCAGACTACAAAAACCAGCGGAATAGAGAGGAAGCCTGGATAATTGCCCTGCTGCTCTTCCTTAATGAACAGCCGACAATTGCTGTAACGTTGCACTGAGTTGTACGGTATCCTTCCTGAAAGAAGGAACTTCCAACATGCAGGTTATGAATAATTGACTCCTGCTGTGCCTTGCTTTATTTCATGACTGCCCTGTATGGGGGAACATGTAGGCATAGGGAAATAAAATAATAATTAATAAGCAAACAAATAAATAAGTAAGGTACAGGCTGCTACGGTAGGCCCCATCAGAAACAGGGAGAGAGGGTGGTCTGGATCCTGATACATACCTGCAGTGCAGCTTTTCAGATGTCATTGTTGCATATCAACTTCCGCAATCCCTAACCAGCAACAAGATAGCTAGGGCTTGGGGGAGTAAAAGTGCAACACATCCAAAGCCACCAGGCTGAGGAAAGTTGTTGTAGTGGACAGGGTGTGCCGATGCAGTACAGGTACAGTCCTCGCTTAATGACCACAATTGGGACTGCAATTTTGGTTGCTAAGTGAAGCGGTCATTAAGCAAATCTGACCCAATTTTATGACCTTTTTTGCAACAGTCGTCAAGCGAACCACATGGTTGTTAAGCAAATCACACGGTTCCCTATTGAGTTTGCTTGCCAGAAGCTGGCCGGGAAGGTTGAAAATGGCGGTCACATGACCATGGGACACTGTGATGGTCATAAATGCGAACCAGTTGCCAAGTGCCCAAATTGTGATCATGTGATCGTGGGAACGCTGTGACAGTCATATGTGTGAGGACTGGTCGTAAGTCAGTTTTTTCAGCACCGTCATAAGTCCGAACTGTCACCAACCAAATGGTTGTTAAGCGAGGACTACCTGTATGTGTCAAAGAGGGGCATTTTATGGTCATACTGCAGTTGTGCCTTGCACAATGGCTAACTTGCACTTTTTTGGAATGAAAGACTTCTTGGCTCACTGGTAGCTGTTAGGTGTGACTCATCTTGAAACAAGGGTCATTTCAGTTATATAGCTTTGGCCTGACTTCTCCCAAAAGGTTTCATCCCTTTAGAAGTAAAAGCTGAAGTTTCTCAGAAAATAACTTGTTGGGAAGTTGGAATGCTCCACTGTCTAGTTTTCCCTGTCCATAAATAGGGTGGAGATTTTCTAAGCATCTTTGCCATGCTACCTTAAAGAGCTGCACCAAAGCTTCTGGTAACAGAATTCTCTGAGAATTTTCTTTTGTGGGCAGCTCCCCCTGGAAACTATTTCCCTGCAGAATAACCATATACTGTCTTTCCCTGTCTTCACACTGTTCCACCCTACACATTTTCCAGAGGCATAATCCAATTCAGTTCTAAATTCAGTTCTAAACCGAACAGTGGATTCAATCTGGTATGTATGAAATAATTTCAGCTTTGAAGGCTTCATTTGATACATGACACACACACACACACACACACAAACGTATACATGCACCCCATCAGCAAACTTCCTGAGAAAGGAGGGACAGCCTTGTTAGGAATGGTGCCAATGGAGAGAGAAGATTAAAATAACCCAAACTGACAAGATGAAACATTCAAGCCACATCACTCACCCAAACCCTGGATTCAAATGACAGAAGATCAAAGGGATGGTGGGACAAAAAAAATGGTCAACGTAATCTGGGTGCGGAAGGAGAGCTGCGAAGGAGAGTAAAACATAAAAAACACAACATGACCTGGGCAGAGCTAGGTCTGTAAAGAAGGCATCTAAAGCTGTGGAGGCATCTATTATGACCACCTGGGGAAAGTGCAATGGATAAGGGCAGCGTTATTCAGCCAGACTGGCTGTTTCTATTGGGAAAAGAGTTTCAAAATAGTTAACCAAAAGCGTCAGTTCCAATCCTATCTTCTGCAAACTGGGAGGCAAGCCTGCTAAAGGGTTTGATTAGTCCAGTGTTTCTCAACCTTAGCAACTTTCAGATCTGTGGACTTCAACTCCCACAATTCCCCAGCCAGCATGCTGGCTGGGGAATTCTAGGAGTTGAAGTCCACTGATCAGAAAGTTGCCAAGGTTGAGAAACACTGGATTAGTCTGTGACAATCTGAGTGAAGTCTATCAAGCGTCCCTACTGAAGGGTGAATTTGCTAACTGGCTAGTGTGTCCAGCCCATTGCTCTTCTTGGCAGCAACCAACCTTGACTCTCACTTGCTTGAAAGTTGAAAATGTTTCGAGAACTCTATTCGGGAAATGAGTTTGCTCCTCAAAGCATTACAGGGGACTTTAGTAGCAGAGGAGCTCTCCGTAACTGAAACAGGATGCCTAAACTCTTTGCTGTGGGCAATTGCACATATTTTTAGAACGTTTTTAGGAGCATCTCTCTTGGGGATGTTCCAATTGCTTCTACACTTCTCCAGTGACATTTGCAGCTGATATAGACATGCTTAGAGTTTTCCACAAAGACCCAGCGCCTGCTTTTATTTCCTAATTAAGAAATCATAATGATGTCCGCAAGTTTAGAATCTTTTAAAAGGGAGAAATGCATGAAAGAGATATGTGTCAAATAGCTGGTACCCATGATAGAGCTCAAAGACAGCTCAAAACCAACAGGCAGGAGATGCCTGTAACTTCTCTGCAGCAGCGCCTGCCCTGTGGAATATCCTTCCCCCAGAGTTAAGACAGTCCCCCTCGCTCCTGGGCTTCAGGAAACAACTTAAAACTTGGCTTTGCCAACAGGCCTGGGGCGGAAAGAAGATCAGAAACTCCTGGGGATGGCTAATATAGTAGGATAGTCCTAGAATAAAATAAAGAAATAAAGCCAGACTGCTCACTTGAGGGAATGATATTAAAGGCAAAACTGAAGTACTTTGGCCACATCATGAGAAGACAGGATACCCTGGAGAAGAAGCTGATGCTAGGGAAAGTGGAAGGCAAAAGGAAGAGGGGCCGACCAAGGGCAAGATGGATGGATGATATTCTGGAGGTGACGGACTCAACCGTAGGGGAGCTGGGGGTGGCAACGGCCGACAGGAAGCTCTGGCGTGGGCTGGTCCATGAAGTCACGAAGAGTCGGAAGCGACTGAACGAATAAACAACAACAGTCCTAGAATAGCCGTTCCAAGGCTGAAAGAACACATCAGCTTCTTAATTTTATTATATTTATGGTATTCTAAATGGTTATTTTAATGTTTTAATGTTTAATGTTCGAGATTTTGATGATTTGTAAACCGCCCAGAGTCCCTTGAGGGAGTTGGGCGGTGAGAAATCGAATAAATAGATAGATAGATAAATAAATAAATAAACAAATAAATAAATAAATAAATAAATAAACAAACAAACTTCTATGACTTGCATAAAGGATGCTAACCTGAGTAGGCGCTCTGGCTTGTATTAGCAGTACTTCTGAATTCATATGTAACTTGTCTACTTCCTGAAAAAATCACAGAATCAAAGGGTTGGAAGGGTCCTTTTAGATCATCAAGGCCAACGTTCTGGTGAAGATAGGGACCTAAATTAATGCATCCTTGACAGGTGGCTGTCTAGCCTCTGTTCCAACACACTCAGTGAAGAAGCACCCACTCTCTCCCTGAGTAATGGGTTCCATCATTGAATTCCTCTTAAGAAGTATCTTTTAATACTCAGTCTGACTCTAGTGGGTCTCAGAAGTTGTCTTTTGCTTAGAATTTGAAGTGAAGCATTGACTGCCAATCTGTTTTGGACTAGCAATCATTCAGTAGAATCAAAAAGTAACATAGTTTATTCTGTGTGTGCTATAGGTTCTGTTCTGATCCTTGGTCAAAGCTAATTCAGCCTTTAGTTCAAAATCTGTTGGGCTACCCAGAGAATTTTTATATTAATTACTTTGCAGCGGACAGATTCTCCAACATACCATGCGTTGTTGCAACATTTTGCTTTCTGGCAAAAAGGACTAACCAAGCTATGGCATCTTCAATGGGATTGGACTGAAATGAATCAGAGTAGTTTTAGTTATGATTCTATTGCATTCACTTTTATAGTTTGTGTTCTTAATTGTAGCCTGGTCTAGGACTGTTGAAACCATTATCTTTTGACTGGATTCTCCAGGATGCCAGAGGGCAGTCCTCGAACTTCTATCCAACATCTATTCAAGTCCATAAAAAATGCGGTCACATCCATTCTCCTCTTTTCATGTATAAGCACAATAGTCAAGGTAGAATCTGACCAATGCAGGATGAAGTCAAATGCTTGTGTTCTGTGACTTGGAAACTATTCTTTTGTTGATGCAACCTAAAACTGCATTTGTCTTTTTTATTGCCACATCACACAGCCAGCTCAAAATCAGTTTGTAACCAACTACTATACCAAGAATGTTGTCACGAGGACTATTGCCAAGCCAGGTGCCCCCATTCTATACCTGTGCATTTGATTTCTGCTTCACTTCTGTTTCCTAAGTGAATAACTTTTCATTTCTCTGTTAAATGTCATTCTGTTATTTTCATCCCATTTCTCTAACCTATCAAGAGAAAACAAGAGAAATCTCATTGGAGACACCCAATGTTGATTAGAATGTGCACACTTCTCTCTGCGGTATTCACATGCACGTGTCTCTTGATCCCTCAAAAGGCTGGAGCACCCATTACACCAGGATTGTGGCTTTTATATGTTTTCATTGTTTTTTTGTGCATTTTATTTGTTGGTGCATGCTATTATTGTTCAACTTCTCTTTTTTTTTTAACCTTTTATGCTAATGGTAGTTTTATACACCATTGTGTATATGTGTAATATCCTCAGCTTCCACACCCGCAGCATATTAGGGAGGGAGCAAAAGGCTGTCAGAGTGTTAACACAGTTGTTATTCCCACTTGCAAAACGAGTAGGGTTTTGTATTGAATGCCTTGGAAATGTTATAGTCCTCATTTTCAGATACGCCATTCTGGCAGAAGGGAAACTCTCGATGACTGGCTTGTGGCAGAAGTTACAGCAGGCTGAGTTCACACAACATGCTAAGCCATAAACAATGTTTTATCTCCACAATGGCTCTGTTCAGACAACCCGCTGCTGATTTTCATTCACTGCACGATGCTAAGGATCAGGGAAGATGCAAGTGCCAAAACTATCCAGCTCATTGCCTAGTTATAGAAATGGAATTAGCAAAAAAACACAGAGAAGGGCAAAGGGTATTTTACAAGGTGGAGGGAGGGGAGCAAAGGGGGAAAAAAGTATCATTAATGCATAATTATACCTCAAGTGAAATCTGAGACACTCAGCCATAATCTGAACTTAAAAAGAAACATGATGCGAGCTTTCTAACCTCATTAATTTTAAGACAAAGGGGTAACAACTCTTGTAATGGTAAAAAATTAAAAATAATGGCAAGAGGGAATCTAATTAGTTCATGTGTTCTTTGAGTAAGCAGAGAGCTACAAAACCCATTTCTGCAATGAAAAAGCAGCTTAGCCAAATTGTCTCATTGCAAACAGAACTTTTATTTTGCTTAATTACAACAGACTGCAACATTGTTTTCCCAAGCATTTACCAGACAATCTTTGTAGAGCAATTCAAATGAGCTTTGTTGTTCTGGGAAGCATGGTGAGGATGTGTGTGCCTGCACAGTGCTCTATTAAAAATCAAATATTTTATTTTGTACTTGAAAATAAAGGATTATTAATGCACATTCAGTGCTGAAATCAGAAGCATTTGAATGTTTTTCTTTTCTTAATTAGGAGAGGGAGCAAAACCAATTCAAGTCTGAATCCGAAGATGGCACCTAGTTGCAAAGGAAGGGAGAAAAAAAATATGCTGTGCATCTGCTGACATTAGCAAATATTGAATTGGCTGTGTCAGACCTAAGAAAGCTACAACTAATAACCAGATGCCAATGATTTTCTTTTTTCAGTGTGAGGGTGTGTGGAATACTCATGAGAAATAAAATGTGAAATTTCTGCATATTTTTCTAATGGACTAACTTTTTGCAGGTTGGGAGAAATGTAGCAGAATCCACTGGTGCTGTTGTCAGCCAAAAGAAAAGTAACCTGTTATTCTCTTCTTCGCCTTAACAAAACTGGAAAAGGGAGAGAAGCCCAACTTAATGAGAAATGAAAAGGATATTTATTCTTAAAAAGAGAGAGATGGAAACATAGGTTAGAAGAGGGATTCTGAAATTGTGGGTCATGACCTTCTGAGGGGTCTGAGCAAATTTAGCACTTGCTCCCATTCTGCCCAAGAGGGACAGCTTTTGCTGAGCTGCTAGTGGTGGACTGGGCCATGTGTGAGATCCTTTCCTTTAGTGGCCTGTCTTGTGACAATCTATCCCTGAGTGCTGCCAAAGGGGACCCAATTACTTCTTGCAGGAGGATGACTCTGAGTTTTGGTGCTGAGCCTCAGGGCCTGCCTGTCAGCCTTGCAAGGTAGTCCAGACAGGAAGCACGCCCAGATGAACTAATTGTACTTTATTGTAAGGTTACATTAACAGAATGTTGCAGGTCTGAAAATACATCTCTCCCGCCTCGCCTTTACAGCCCAAGAAACTAGGGAGGGTCCCTTCTGAGACATTTGCCATGTCCCCATTCCTTCTGTGGGCTCAGCTGCCTCTTATCTGACCGTTGCCTAGTCTGCAGCTTTTCCTTCTGCCTCCCAAGGTCATTCCCATGTAACATTACACTGCCCCCTGCCCCCGGAAGACTGAAGAGCAGGCCTCCCATGGCAAAGTGTCATTCTCCTGCAAGAAGCAGAAAAGGTACAAGACTTGGGAGCCCTGGAGTGGGCCTGGAGGGTCAGAACCCATCATTATGCCCCCTTCCCCCAGGAAGAAGCCAAGAAGACCTGCCCTTGGAAGGTGAGAGTAGGCAAAAGAACCTTAATCCTGGGCTGGCTTGCCTTGGCCAGCACGCAAGAGAGTGCAGGAACTGTGTGGCAACCATTGCACGCACACACACCCATCTCCAGAAAGTTCTGACAGTGATCCAATTTGGAGTGTGCATGCCTGGCTTATACACACACAGCTGGATGATGGCCAGATCACACTCCTACTCTGTCTGGACTAAGTGAAAGCCATGTTCACTAGGGAGAATCATACAAAGTGTGATTATTGTAGTGGGTCATGGCACCACAATGTTTGGACAACCTTTGAAAGGCAAAAATGCATTCTGGTTTCCACAGATGAAGTAGATTTGCATTGTTAGGCATGTCCAACTTCTGAGGTGTTTCAGATTTTGGAGTACAGGGTCACTGGGGGAAAGGCATGCCCCAAAAACATACAAGGGATGCACTCTCAGATGTCTGATTATCCTAAAGGGCTAGCTGTCATTCTGAACAAAACTGGAATTACTTCTAAATGCAAAGTAAATAAATAAATAAATAAATAAATAAATAAATAAATCTGTTTTTAAAGGCCTCATCAAAGTTTAATTGAACTTTTTAAAAAAATTAAGAGGACACTAACTTGTTATAGGTCACTTTCTTGAGAAGTGATCTATCAACCTTTTCAAGGAGGCAATAGAAACCATCTGCAGTATTCTATAGGAAGAGGAACTTTTTGGAAAATGAGAGCAGATGGACATTTGTATGCAAAGGACCCCTAGTTCAGTCCTTGGCATATGTAGGTAGACATGGCATTAAACTCTGCATGCTGAGCTCCAAAATAAGGAATATGTTGAAAGGCTTTAATAAAATGACATAATACATATGTCAGAATGTAAATAGTAGATTATTAAAACAAACTGTAATTCTTTTAAAAATATATACTTAAATAACATTACTAAGTAAGTTGTTCCTAGAAATCATAAATAGCATTTGGATTAAGTTAGTCATAGCTACATCCCTTTGAAATTAATGGGATTCCATTCAGTGCAGTGGCATTTCCCATGAGTAGCTTAGTTTGAGTTACAAAAATTAAACACTAACAATTTTGAAATGCAGCATCAAAAGACAGCAGCAGAACTGTATAATAATAAAACCTCAAACAACTGATATTAATACCATATTAAACAACATTTACTTTTTTATATTTATGGGACATTTCTCCCAAGATTTAAAAAATAAGTGGCAGGGAAGGAAGCTAGCTGAATTTACCCACATATTAATTACATTCAATGGGATTAGGCAGATTTTCTTCCCCAAAATACTTTTCATAAAATGCTAAATATTCTACGGTGGAGTGGGTGAATAGATGCACCATATGTTGTGGGAACTCAACTACTATGTTACCAGGTTGTGTGAATGAGGCCATCCCATTAAGCCATCTTACTGTTTATGTATTTGATGCATAACATATTATATGTACATCACCACTGTTTGTTATGATTAGCAAGTTATGCATACCGAGCCATTCTGTTCCTTCTTAACTTGAAATAGGAATACCACATTTTAATTCTAAAGAAAGTCCCCTGAAATTCAGCACTGGTGGCAAGCCATCTACTGCTGCGCTGAGCTGCTGCTGGTTATATCAGACAATTGGTCCTGAGTGGTTTAAGAGTAAAAGGTAAAGCTACAGACAATTCCACCTGGATGACTGAGAACCTTCATCGACAGTAAAAGGTAAAGGTTCCCCCCGCACATTTGTTCAGTCGTGTCCGACTCTAGGGGGCGGTGCTCATCTCCGTTTGTTAGCCGAAGAGCCAGCGTTGTCCGAAGACTCTTCCACGGTCATGTGGCCAGCATGACGCATGTGGAACGCTGTTACCTTCCCACCGAAGTGGTACCTATTAATCTACTTGCAATTGCATGCTTTCGAATTGCTAGGTTGGCAAGAGCTGGGGCTAGTGTGGGAGCTCACTCCGTCACGCGGGGCTGGGGATTCGAACCTCTGAACTTGCAATCTTCTGATTGACAAGCCTGGCATCTTACCCACTGAGCCACCACGCCCCTCAGTTTAAGAGTAGCAGGGCTCAATTCTTGCCTCTGATTTCCCAAAGGGTTTCTTCTCTGGAACATGTGATGGTTAAGACCACCAGAGGACATAGGCTTATTTTGGAAGTGCAACAAGAGAAACTGAGGGGAGTGGCTGGACTTTGCCACCTGAGAAATCCAGTGCAGTTCAAATTAACCTCTGCCACACCTTTGAAAGAAGATAATAAAGAGCTACAAGTACTTTCAAGTGAAGCTTGTCTTTTGTTGATTACATGGTCACATCTATGTTGATTTCTTGGCAACAGTAGAGAAGTGGCTTGACACTGTCTTCTTCTTACTATCCAAGTACTACCCAGGCCTGAACCTGCTTAGTTTCCAAGCCCAGAGTAGGTTGGCCAACTGATGCCACCTACTTGACTAAAATACTAAATCCTAGTATTTAATAATTTAGGATTGTTTCTTCTTGCTGTTTATGCTTCCACACTACAAACGGAATACCTACAAATGGAGTACCTAGAAATGGAATACCACCATTGGCATAGTATTATACACCTCCTCAGCTTCAGTTCCACACTAGAGCTCATCATGGAAGAATTCTGACCTCTTGCTGAGGCTTTGAGAAACTTTTCTCAAAGCAACACCGCCACAGAAAGAAAGAGTTGAAAGCCACTGTAGCATTTTATGAAATACACAGAAAGCAGAAACTTTTTTTTCTTCCAAATAATTTTCATAACATGCTGAATCTTTTATGGTCAGGTAGGCAAATAAATGCCCCTTAAAATTAAGCTACCCCCTCTAAGGGATAACAGGTATGCCTCAATTGTCTCATGAGCTCTGCTGTCTTTCCCAACTTCTCCTACAGATCAAGGTCTTCCTCCTTGCTCAAGATTTCTACTGTAAGAAGGCTCAACACTTCGACAATTCTGCCCCCCAAAAGCTACAGGAACTTATTTTATACGTATCCCCCCTCCCCAATGTTTTTTAACTGCTCTCACTGCTTTTCAGCTTGAGAGATTAAAACTGGAGCGCCATTAACTCAAGAGCAGTTTGTGGTAACATGTGTACATCTTTCTTGCATTTTTATGTTTCAACTCATCTTTATTGTGTGGATTCCTGTTTTGTTGTCTACCAGCTTCTTAAATATGACTATTGTTGTCAGCTGCTGTACTGTGCACAGCTGAAAATTGTTTAGAAATTCCTTTCAAAGCTGGGATTCTTCAGAGATAAGTGTATTAGATGCTATATTTTATAAGACTGGGGTGTCTTACAGTAGCGCCCCCTCCCTAAATATGCTTCTCTAACATCACTGCCATATTCCCAATTTGCTGGGGTAGCAAGCTATCATGTTTTGCACCAAAAAGCCCAATGTGGCTATTTCCTCAAGCTTATGTTCAACTACTGAGACTTTTGGGTACAAAGAAACAAATGCCATCGATTTTCTAAAGACGTAGCTCTGGACCCTAGTTCAATATTTTTCTGATAGTGTTCCAGGGATGCTAAAGAGGTTTTTAAGGTTAGTTCATGTTCTTCCCTACATTTAATGAGCAGGAAAGACTGGCCTCCCCCAGTCTGATAATTGCCAGCAAAGCAAGTCATCTAGGCTACTAATCATATGCAAGGCTCTAATAATTTTGGCCCCTTCCTTCCCTTCCCCACTGAGTTTTAATTTTTCTCTTCTTTAATAAGAAGAATGTGAGACTTCCAATTTCCCCCTTTTCTCATTTCTTTTCAAACTTCATTTAAACTCTCTCTCTCTCTTCCCCACCTCTACCGCCTTGCTCTACTCCAAAGGTCAGGGGGGAAAAACAACTCTGGGATTATTGCAAAGAAATGGACATATACAATTGGGATATAGGAAATCTTCTTTGAATATTTCATTTCCCATGTTTCCATCCAATTCCTATATTTTCTGGTTATGTCAATATTGAGCTGGTGTTGGCTGGCTAGTTGGCAGGAACACTGCACATTAAGGAGTAAATATATATTGCAGCATTTTGTGGTAATACCACCGATCATGACTAGAAGCTATTGACAGAGTTGACCTCCATGAATAAGCTGGAGGACTATCCCTAACACATCTTAAAAGCAATCCCTTAATTCCTTCCAAGAACACATCAACGAGGTCTCTACAGATCTATAAGAGTGTACAAACATTTCATACTTGAAACTTTTTGACCTCAAAATCCCTCATTCTGATCTTGGAGCTGTTCTTACTGGTAATCTTCTGACCATTCCAGAAGTGTCCTAAGCTCAAAATGCCACCACTTTTAAGCTCTGATCTCCTGTCTTCAATTTGAAACAGAGCTTCTTGGTGAAAAAACTATCCTGTAATGATCAGAACAACATACTATGTGCAATTCCAGCAAGGTTGGGACCAACACATTTCAAACTCAAACTAACTGTTTGAAGATTGGAAGGTCTTGATTTATAATATTTTGCATGCTTGTAATGGGAAGCATTTCTTCTCTTTTCATAGCAAAGGGGTATCTTGTTTTGATATGCTATAAGCAAACAAAGGAACGAATCATGCTCGTACCAACCTGACAGTGCTGGAGGTTCAGGTATTTCTAAAACAGAAGTCACGATGGAAACACAGGGAGGGGAGAGAGCGGGGAGGAAAGGAAAGGATAAAGATGTAGTTCATATTTGCAGACAGTTAAACGAACAGATGGCTTCTTAGAAAAATGGCCCAGCAAAAGTATCCAACAATGATATTATGGATGTGACAGACATGACAACATGCAGTACAATCACTGGAGTGGATGGTGGTCATCTAAAAATTTAGAGTAGCCACAAGACACTGCTTGGGTTAGCTTTGAAAACTTGATAATGGAAACTATCTTGGATGTGTTGAGATCTCAGCTGGGACAGTGACTTAATTCTGTGCTTTGAAAATGCAGAATTTGGGACAGAAAATTGACCTTCTTGCTTAGGGGCACAAGCTGCAAACGTGCTTGACTTGCTTTTAAAAACTCATTTCTGGATTTATGCAACACACTGAACTGTATACACTGAAACAAAGGGGTAAAACGAAGCCTCCCCTCCCCCACAAATAATTATAGCAAATGCTAACCAAATTAGCATTTTTGGCAAATGCATCTCCTTAGTCTATAATCCTGGTTAAGTAGGTTCTGCAAATACAATTACAGGGTCCATCAAGCCCCAAATCCTGTCCTGAACTATGACCAGATTAGAGGGACTGTAACTACCGGAGTATTGTTGGAGCAAGAGATACCTTGAAGCTCAGTGCTTTTTACTGGACCAACTTTAACGCTCTTATGGTTTGAGAAGATACTGCCTTGACCTTCCTGTTATGCCAATATTATCCTTCGTATCTTATTTATGTATTTTTTGTCCAAGAATCCTGGTTTCTAGAGAAATTAATTCTTGAAATACCAAATGTTGCAAACTTTGTAAAACAGAACCTTCAGTTTCCCAGCCAACTCTAAAAATCTAATTTTGATCCATCCTGGTGATCTCATCATATACATATACACACACCATGCGATGTGGATACTCATTCACTTTTCTGTCTCCATACAAAATGCTTTAATGATCAGTGTCTCAGACTAGCTCCTCTCTTAGCTGTCCCTTTTTGCTAAATTTTCTCCTGTCCACAATTTGCTCTTGTTGCACCTTCCATCAGAACAAGTGAAAGACCAATAGGTGGCCTGTATATATTCCAGTGATCTTTGTACCTACCATACAGAATTATACTGGCATTGGTGTTTCCCAGTTTGTTGATGGCCACACAGGTATAATTGCCATAGTCCTTCTCTGAGACATTAAAGAAGGTTAGTGTGGACATCCGTCCTTTGTTTTCAATTTTCACGCCATCCAGCCCATTAGCTAACCTGCAAGGAAGATAAGACATGGGCATAGATTATCATACAATAATTTAGAAGTGGAATTCAGTCACTTTCAAGCTTCTAGGCTGCAGTTACTCCTCAATTTAAATCTCACCCTTGGTCCAAAAAATTTGGAATAGGTGGTAGTCATTTTTTGTAGCACCTCTTTGAGGTTGGCTGGGCTATAAAATAATGGATCTCCAAGGTCACCTGGTAATTTTCAAGGCTAAATGGGGCATTGAGGTTTGTTCTCATCCATTTCCTATTCCAACGCTCTAACCATTCCAAAAATTCCTCCCCATAGTGCACTGTGTTTTTTCAGCAACAGCCATATATTTATTACTTTATTTGCTTCAGTTCTAAATCTTTGAAGAGCCATTGGCAATAGACTAATATGTTCTGTTGATCAAAGGCTATATAAGGTAACTTCCTATGCTCATCATAAAGAAAGTATGGCGAATGGCTGGAATTAACATTAATATATTTAGACTAAAACTAATATAATAGTTACAGTTATTTAACATCGTTCATGTACATTTGTGCTGAGGATATATAATGCTCCATTTTTTATTTTTATTTTTTAAAAATGAGAGAGGCTGAATTTAATGGCATGCATGAAATTTGTCTTAATGCAGACTTCTTCAGCTCTGTGTCCTCCAGCTGTGTGGACTTCAGTTCACAGACGTCCTCAGCTAGCATGGCTGTTGCTGAGAATTCTGGAAATTGAAGTCCACATTAGAGAAGGTTCCTTAACAATAACAGGATATAGGAAATGCATGTGATGATATGTGCTTGTGCACTCTCTAGTTATTTCACTTCCACCAGAGTGGAGTTTAGAATTCAAATGAGTTCCCAAGGCTCTGGGTCAAAGTGCTGATTTGACTGATAACTTCCCCTTAGCACAAGGAAACCATTTCTTCCCAAGGATATACATCTGCCCTTATTTATTGATTATATTTATACGCCACCCATCTCACTGTGCCAGTGACTGAGCAGCTTACAAGTAAAAAGGACCATTAAAAAAATCCGACAAAAATATACAAAGTTAAAAAGTTAAAAGGACGGAGAGAGCGTCCTCAAGCCACCAACCACCCCCAGGGCTGCATACCACTATTGGATCTCCATGCTAGTTGACAGAGCCAGGTCTTAATGCTCTTCTGGAAGGCCAGAAGAGTGGGGGCCAACCTCACCTCAGGGGGCTAGATAGGGTAGGGGCAGCGGCAGGAAAAGCTCTCCTCCTGGACCCCGCCAATTGAAATTCTTTAGCCAACAGGGTCCGTATCATGCCTTCCCTACCGGACTGGGTGGGATGGATCGATGTCATGGGGACAAGATGGTTCCACAGGTAACCTGGGCCCATGCCATGAAGGGCTTTAAAGGTCATAACCAATGCCGTGAATTGGACCCAGAAGCACACCGACACCCAATGCATCTCACACAGCAGAGGTGTTACATGTGCAGCCCTGGAGGCACCCATAACTGTGCCACCACATTCTGTACCAACTGCAGCTTCCAGATAGTTTTCAAGAGTAGCCCTTCTTAAGCTACTCTGATAGCCCTGAAAGACTGAAAGTACCTGGTTTCTTCTTTAAACCACTGAAATTCTGCTACTGGGACAGCTGAGGCCTCACAACGCAAGATCCCCTTCTGACCAACTGAAACACCAGTATTCTTAGGACTGGAGATGGATGGAGGATCTGCAGAGGAAAGGAAGGTTATTTCAAACTTTTCTGTCAGGTATCCCTGTGAATCCTGGGGTTCTTAAAGGGGAATTAAGATGGCAAACAGAATCAGCCGGAATCAAACTCAGGAAAGTTGGGGGGAAAGTGTTCTGCAAGTGCTGAAGTGGAAGTAGATTAGTCTTCCCCGTCCTGAGGTTGTTCAAGTGTTTTGGACTATAGCTCCAATAGCCCCAGCTGATTGAAACTGGGAATGAACAAATTTGTCTGTCGTTTCTCCCATATTTCAGTCCTTTCCATCTCATTCGCCAATGTTGGGAAGTTCCTTCAAAATAAAACTGGACAATAGTTGGACTTACCATGAACACCTTTCCGGTCACCAGGTTATAGGCAAGAACTTGAAATTACTCCAGGACAAGACAGAAAGATAAGAAAGGACCTATACTTGATGTAATCCAGATCTGCTCTAAATAGAGCCTGCTACTTGATTAGGATAACGTGAGAATGATGTACCAAAGTGGTAACACGCTAGCATTGACCTGACACAGGCTTTTCAGTGAAGTCAGACTAGGAAACTTTCTTTTATGGATTTTTTTTTGGGGTGGGTGGGGATTTGATGGCTCTTGAATCACCTCCAAAATGCCAAGAACCTTTCAAAACGTACAGTACGTATTTTAATAGTTCATATTGTCTGGGCTTGACATTGCTAATGAAGCTTTTAAAGAGTGATTGTCCAGAAGGGCAAAAGGCATGAAGCATAATGAAATGTACATCTGTGATGTTCTTATGTCAGTTTGGAAGACACAGAAATAGACTTCTCCATGCTTCTCTTGAAAGGTGAACATTTCTTAATCTGTTGTGTGTGCATGGTTAACCATCAGTGGAATTTCTCTCCCACTCCATTTTAATTTTGAATTTCTCTTCAGAAGAAGATAAAGAAGTAAGAGGAAAAGACAAAAATCTCTAACTATGTATTCTCTCAGCTGCTGCAGTAGGAGTGAACTATTTCATTTCTGGGATAATAGCTAGAAAATGTCTAGCTATTAATTTATAAGAATTATATGGCTAAATGGCACACCTATAGTTTAGATCCTGTAGGTGCTGTTCTAATAGGATTTATGCACTTGGTGGAATAAGAGTGTTTTTCTGCTGAATGTTCTAATATAGCTAAGAGGCAGAGCATGTTTTTTCATGCACAGAATCTTTGTTTTGATACCTGATATTTCTACCATAGAAAAACCAAATAATTGATGAGGAAGATGTTTCCTTTCATTCCTACATGGAGAAGTTGTACATGAGAGAGGGAGTCAGAGAAAGGGCTACAGAGAATCATCTGACCTGCAATGAAAGAATTCCTCATTCTTAGAGCAAGATGTATCTTTTTAAAGGCTCATCAATGAGTAATTAAACATGTTTGGAGACCTTGAATGGTGATCCAAGCCCCCAAGTCAAGAAGGATCCAAAAGTGGCTTAGAAAATATTAATATCAATGGTAAAACAGGCTTACACACTAATCAATGGCATTCAAATGATTACATTGGTTTTGTTTTGCTTTGAAACGTGTTCTCTAATGAATGAATCACAGGCTGGCTTAGATATGCTTAGGACACACCTAGTGAAACCACTGCCAAATCAGCCATGTCTAATTTAAGTCACCAATGATTTCTGTGCACCAGTATTATTTCATCTTATTTTAGCATTACGTAGGAGCTGGAAGAGAAACTGACTGGGTTCATACATATTCCACCTAGTCATAAGCCATGATTTACAATCCATAATGGTTAGGTTTTCACAGTGCTAAACCAAGATTAGACCTTAGTGTGTTATGTGAACCCAACCAGCCTCTAGCTTTCTTAAGGCACATCAGAAAATCATCTTGTTTATTCTGGACTTCTTGATTCAAACTCAATTGCCTCTGTTTCAGGGATAAAACTTAAGCCTCTTCTTCCATGTTAGCTGTGTATTCATTAGTGGAAGGCTGGTATAGTAGCTAAGAGCATGGGGTGGGAAAATCACAGTTTACCAATGTAAGCCTAATGCCATGATTTAGATTTGGAATAAGTCTCACTGAAAGCCCAATGGGAGCAGCAGCACTTTCTTCCAAGCCCAAATCATGTCGTAGTCAGAGATTTATACAGTAGCTTTAAGCGAGCTGCCCTGAAATCTTTACATTAAATCCTTTTCTGCAGTAGGGGGATAATTTGAGTACCATGTCTTACACAATTATTGTAAACAATATCAAGATATACATGCATTGTGCTTGAAAATGCCCTTTAGAAAATCTGTTGCTCTTTCTATGAAAGAAGACTACACATGGAGGTTAACTTACAGTTTACAGTGACCTTCACCCTCCGAATATCAGGTGCTGCAACATCATTAACAGCTGTGCATTCATATTCCCCAGATTGATCTCTTGTGATCCCTGTGATTTCCAAGTACTCATCATCACTTATAAATCCCTGACCTAGAACAGAAGAGGGAAAAAAAACACACACACAGAAAATAAAAATATTGTTTCTAGTCCAGATCTCCTCCACGTTTGCAGTCAGAATTACTGTATGCATTTCTAGGCAGGGACAACTGTCAATCATTTCTGGGTGGAGAAAATGGCATTTCACAAAAGTTGTTCATGGGGATGATAAAGTATTCAGCAGGTTCTCTGCAATGGGGAGGAGATTTTTGCTTATTTTTTTTGCTGTTCTTGGCAAATGGCCCATTATTTTATATCCTCTGCTGCTAGGATGATGACGACGACGATGTGGAAGGAAAGTATGCAAACCTTGAACGTATTTGCAAAAAAGTGTCATAAAATATTCTCCTTTTTACGGAAAAAATAAAAATTCAGAAATTTTCCAGGGGGAAGAAAGGTGTCCTTTGAGAAAGTTTGGTTCAAGTCAGCAAGTGGAGGATACTTGAGATTTTTGGAAGATTTGACAGATAATATTGGGGATGGATTTGGGGCCTCAACCAAACTTTCTCTTGCTATTTTTGGTTAGTTAAATATTCTTTGCATGATAACTTTTTCAGTTTTTCTTTAAGGAAATATACATGTATTCAACAACCTGGTACTGTTTAATTTGTGTTAATACTTAAGAATTCATCAACAAAGGTAGCTACTCATTGTTAGAAAGAAAAGATTCATTCAAATATTTTATTTTTATTTTCTTGCTACACCACCATACTGGAATTAAAACTTCTTTAAAAAAATAAACATGATCTTAGTTTTCATTGCAGCCACAGGAAACTGCCCTTGCTGATTAAAAACTGAATGACCAAAACAACAGCAACCCTTGCTGTTATTATTCTGCTAGTTGAAATGGTTAAAACTCACAACTCAAGGTGTTATTTCTGAAAATGAAACAGGTTGGCTTATCCTGAATGACAGTTAATGAAAATGATGCACCGATCAGACACACAGTGATTTTTTTGTTTTCTTCTACTGCAAGGAAACAACTATGCTAATGTTACATATGACTGATAACTAAATACCTAGGAAACTAGAATATTCAGATTCACAAGCTTAATAAACTGAGCCTGCAATCCTGTGTTCTCTGATTTAGCCCCAGGGCACCAGGATCGATTAAATTGTCCTTCCGAGATTGCAGACAGAGCTCCAGTCCTGGGCAAAATACAGTGACACAGATATCTTTTCCTGTTCCTTAGAGATCCTCTGAGTTTGTAGCTGTTGGACACATCCAACAAACTGCTTCTTTCATGATGCAGAATAGAGGATGGATCACCTCATGCCCTTCTTTCCATCTCTATTCTGCTGCCATTCTGTATATAAAAAGGTTAAGGCCTGGAAACGTTAAAGGTTAAGCCTCCCACCTGCAAACCCCGCCCCCAGTCCACGAGATTGGCCTCCGCCTACAAACCCCGCCCCCTGGCCCACATGATTGGCTGCCATCTGCAAACCCGCCCCCGGTCCACGCTATTGGCTCTTGTCTGCAAACCCCGCCCCCCCAGTCCCTCCTTTGCCGCGCACTGATAGGTGGGATGGCTTCCACTTCCGGGCTGCCTCCAATCGGCAGCTCCTGCTCGGATCCTCCTTCCGCGCCATTCCTGCCAGGATTAAAAAATGGGACAAAAGTGAGATTTTTATCAAAATGACGGGAAGGTTGAAAAACGCTAAAAAAACAGGACTGTCCCATTCAAAACAGGACGTATGGTCAGCCTAGAAAAAAAGCTTGTCTATGTAGTTTCACTTTCAACAGGAACACCCAGAAGGGAAGTCAAAATCCAATCCAAAGTTCAGGGAGCCAAGCCAGGTTCATCAGCCAGTTCCCAAGATCAGAGTTTCAGGTTTTTTTTTTGTTTTTTTTTAAACACAAGCAGAATACACAGGAATAACACACCAGAGCAGGAGATCAGTTGGTTGTTTCCAACAAAGAAACAGGGAACAGGACTGCCTCTTAAATCAGGCTGAGCCAGCTGTCTTTAATTAAGTCAGTTACTCCCTTGCTTGGTAGAGCCTCACTGAGAGTCTTTGCTTTGCTCTCTGCTCTATATGCCGAGTTCAAGGGCTTGGAGGCCATACCTCATCATCTGACTGCTTCAGCTGTTCTGATGGTGCCTGGGTTTGATCAGCCTCAGGTGACTCCTGGCTTGGTGTCTCCTGAGGCTGATGTTCCACTGGTACAGCTGAAGCAGCTTCTCCAGAGTCAGAGTTTTACCTGGAAAGAAACCTTGAAAAGGTAAACAATGGAAATCAAAGTTTTTAGCTTTTGCTTTCTTTTCTTCGCTGTCCTCTGAACAATTCCCTGCAATGTGACCTTAAAACTCCATGGGTTCTCATGCTGTACCAACACTGGTTAACCAGTCAATTTTCAGCTCTCAGACCCCAGGAAAATGCAGGAACACAGGCATAAAACCTTGCCCATTCTTTCTCCAGACAGGCTGCCATATTAGAAGGGGAGTACCACCTGCTGCTCCAAACAGAACACAGGGATTTGAGAGGCAGGTTTTATAACTTCACTCGACATCATTTCCTGCTGATTCACATCCAGCATCCCACAGTGCTTTTGCTAGTAACAAAAGGATGCTGGACTGTAGCTAACACAAATATTGCTTAGGTTCTACCAATCTGAGGTTTCTTTCATTCTACCTGTTTTGAAAAACTTATCTGCTATTCGTGCTTATGTAAAACCCGGAGTTTAACTAACATAGAGGACACCATTTCTGTTCCAGCTTTTTGCGGAGTTTATCTGCTATAGATGGCAGCTTGGCTGAAACTAGAACGATTCATGCCACTTGAATTTCATTCTTGCTCTGAAACAGGAAGATCCACACCCTTATCCATTATTGATTAATAAAATAAATGCAGCAAAACCTTGGACTCCTGCTGGTTTCATCCATATAGTTTTATTGGCAACATTATGGAAACGGATTGCCATTGACTTCGGAATGTTTTCTTTTTTTAACCTTCTCCATTTAGCCCACAGCCCTGGAATTCTCAGATGGTCCCACATCCAGATATTAACCATGACTGGTCTTGATTAACTTTGAAGTTATTTAGTTACTTGTTTACATAGATTATTAAACTATTTATTTACATAGATTTAAAGAACGCTTGACTCCAACCGCCTCTGGGAGCCTTACATAATAAAAAGTCAGAAGAATAAACAAACACATGATCTCCATCCATAAACAACCATATGAAAGAACATAAAAAATTTATAAGGGTTCACCCACCATCCTGCCTTAGGGCCTGGGAGAATAGCCAGATTTTCAGCACCTTTCAGAGCAACATCACCCACCATTTATAAATAGACCTTATTGTTAAAAAGGAATCAAAGTCCTACATTCAAAATTTAAACAAAATGAAACCAGAAGAACAAGACCCTTACACAACAGAAACTGGATGGACAGTTTTTCCAGTTGTTGTTGTTGTTTTACATCTCAAGGGCAGAATTCTCCCTGAGCAGCAGCAGTAGCAGAAAAGGAGGATTTCTCTGAAATTATTTTCTTTGAAACAATTTCTGGAGCAAATTCTTTTTCATGAAATTGAATAAGCATGCACTAGAGAAAAGAAAATGTGGGGGAATTTGTTTGCCTGGTGGTAGATATAACTACGTAGAAGCGGTAACCAGCTCACACAGGCAAAATAACCATCCCCCGTTTTGTCTTTTGAGCCTCATAAATATTCCTCCTTGTTTTGGAAATGCTAAATATTTTTAGGCAGTGAGAAAATGATTGCATGAAGTGCAGAAGACTTTTTCTGCCTTGAAGAAATAAGCAGCAGGACGGAGATGATAAAACACCGGGGGCTCAGGGCAGGAGAGGGAAAGAGCTCGCATCTGAAACTCTAAAGATGGCAAAATAATAAGGGGTGGAAAAATATGAAGAGGATGAATGCTGAGCTCGCTTTGCAAGTGAACCTTCTCTGTAATGATCCAATAATCCTGAGGTCATCATGGGTCTGTCCTATCCTCCAGTTGATCTCTATAAAAGATAATTGGAAGTGTAAGAAAATAGATTTGACGAGCCAGCGACAGAAATACATAAATAACAGAGATGGTTTCTTTTCAACACAGAAGGAGCCGCAGGAAAAAGATAAGCTCAGGTTGCTATATTTGTGAGATAAGGATCTACAGGGATACTAATGGTCACTTTCAGAAGGAGGGGATGTGACGGATACCACGCCATCAATCATGGGATGCTGGAATCATGTCAGCGTATGCATCAGCTGCAATGGCAGGTCATGCCAGTATCAGCTGAGTGGAGAGGACCTGTTCAGTTGCCGGCTGCATTCCTCCAGCGAAGATGTCTGCCTTAGAAATGATTGGAATCCCTCCACTTGTGTCTTCAAGGAAGACTCAAGAAGCTTGTGGCTCTTTGACATGTATCAGAACTGACAGAGGAAGGTCAGTAGCAATGCAGAATCTCTTGTGATCTTCGTTCAAATTTCAGGAAACTTCTGCTCAAGGATAAACCTCAGAAATTCACTTAGAGGACTTCAGCTTTGCAAAAATAAGCATTTATTTTTTCTTAAGGTGCTAACTTTAAGAAACTCTCTAGTTTTACTTAGGTGGCCCTCCCACTGGCTTCCTTCAAAAATTCACGTTGATTTCATTTGAATAAGCATTCATCCCTGTTTTTTGAAGATCATTTTTTAGAAGAACTCTTCCAGATTTAATTTAATAGCCCATTACTTCATTGGCTGCATTCAAAATGGGTTGGTTCAGAACCATCATCACTATTAGTAGCAACTAAGTGCTATTTTATGGCCCCTTGGATGCTATTCCAGGGATGGTGAGATTCTTTGGATTATCCCTCGAAGGTCAGAGACAGGGATAGCATGCAGCTGTGAAGGTATAATCTCAGATGTCTTACCCAAAGCAAAACTTGAATCTTACACAGTAGCAACTGAAATTAACTATCATTTAATAGAGGCCATCTCCCCCACTGTAGAATAATTGAAGAATGACAAACACATTTATGAATAAACCTGGAGGCCCCTTCTAACATGGAAAAAAGAGGAGACCCCCTTCAGAACAACAACAACAAAGTAATCTGTAGAGCATAGTGATACATCTTCACCCTTATTGAGAGGTGCAGTCTATGATACACAGCACTAAAGATAATGACAAGTGTAATAAACCTGTTGTTTTGTTTCGATGTAATAAATGCAAGCAATTGGGTTGTGCTGAAGCCTTCTGATTTCAAAAAAGCAGCTTAGGGTTAAGATCTTATTGGCTTACACCACAGCAGAAGAACTCTTCATTTTCTGCTTGGTCTAAGTGGGAAACACTCACATGCCCAGAGGCAGCTTGGTAGAGATTCTGCCTTTTTGTTAATGTAACTAGGGACTTCAATAGATTTGCACAAGATATGATATAGTCCTAGGCCACATTGTACAATGTGCCCCATATCATCACCCTTGGGGGAATATCCTGTATCTACTTCTCCTGATGAGAAGTAGTGGGATGTGAGAGGAACAGAGTAAATATCAGGGAACAAGAACATAAACATAGTTCTACAGATACTATGAAATGTCTGCCTTTCCCATTTGCAGGATATTGGGTCACTGAGTAGCATGAGCTGTTTGTTTCTTTTTTGTGATGGTGGCCATGTTTTTCCACAATGTCCTGGAATGCCACAAAGTGGCATTCTTTGCAAAGGAAAAATGGTAGATAAAGACTTATCAAAACAAAACAAAACAAAACAAAACAAAACAAAACAAAACAAAACAAAACAAAACAAAACAAAACGCCTCTCTCCAATGCTACTCCTTGCTGCGGGAAATAACACAATCCCCCAGCTCCACATTATATGATTTATCAAAATGTGTAAATTGGCTCTCAGTTCAGACATAATTAGGATGGAGGCAAGCCTTCTAGAAAAGCATACAGAGATACTCAAAATAAGACAACGGTTATAATAGTGATATTTTACTAACACACCAAACACTGCAGTAGAGCAGATCAATCACATTCACATGATCTTTCATTCTAGCTACATTTAAAAAAAACACAGCCAAAGATTTTGTAGTCTCATAATTAATACAGAGAGAAGGAGGCAACTCCCAAATGGCTGAATTTCTGGGCAAATATAGACAGATGGCACTACAGCTTTGCAGAAGGTCAACTAGTCCACCCATCCACCCACCCATGCACCAATCCATTCCTTGCAGGTCTATATCTTAGGAACTCACTACCACCCCGTGGTTGTTTATTTATTTATTTAATTTATTTTCTATCCCGCCTTTATTATTTTTATAGATAACTCAAGGTGGTGAACATACCAAATACTCCTTCTTCCTCCTATTTTCCCCACAACAACAACCCTGTGAGGTGAGTTGAGCTGAGAGAGAGGGACTGGCCCAAGGTCACCCAGCCGGCTTTCATGCCTAAGGCGGGACTAGAACTCTCCGTCTCCTGGTTTTTATTTATTATTATTTATTTATTAATTCGATTTCTCACCGCCCAACTCCCTCAAGGGACTCTGGGCGGTTTACAAATCATCAAAATTACGAATATTAAAGATTAAAACATTAAAATAACCATTTAAAATACCATACATATAAAAATTAAGAAGGCGATGTGTTCTTTCAGCCTTGGAAGGGCTATTGGAAGGGTTTCTAGCCCATTGCCTTAACCACTAGACCAAACTGGTTGCTTGGTGTATGTCTGTTGATGTATGGTTGGATGGAGGGACCCCTGACCAGGGAATCTGGAGGGTTAGGGTTAGGGCCCTCTGTACTCAGACCCAGGTCCTGGACAGCAGACCCATGGAGGCCCTGGCTTTTGGCTGTTGCTGTTGAATACCAGGTCAGTTAACAACAAGGCCCCCTTATATGTGATTTGATCTCTGAGGAAGGGGCAGACCTGGCGTGTATTACTGAGACCTGGCTGGGCCCTGAAGGAGGGGGTAGCCCTCTCGGAAATGTGCCCAGCTGTGTTCACGGTATGGCACCAGCCGAGACTCCAGGACAGGGGAGGAGGGGTGGCTGTTATCATCCAGGAATCTCTGTTGGCCTTCAGGGGTGCTGCTCCACAAGTGGCCGGTTGTGAGACCCTGTTCCTGAAGTTGGGTTCCTGTCCTGAAGGTCAACTAGTCCACCCATCCACCCACCCATGCACCAATCCATTCCTTGCAGGTCTATATCTTAGGAGTTCACCTCACTAGATCAGGGATGTGCAATGCTGGAAACCAGCTTAGCCTATGCTGGAATGTTTTAAAAAATGCAAGAATGCAGTAAGATAAAAAACCAAAAATATGTACTTTTAGAATGTGGGATCACAATGGAAAGACAGTATTGATGAAGAGGTCAGCCACAAGGAAGATCGGTGGTTTGCAAACATGAATGGCCTGAAATTCAATGAGTGCGCCCATCACCACTGTTGTCATTAAATGAAAACATGAAGAGCTACTAATTAGCTCCAACTACTTCTGTCTTTCATAGAATATTATATAGTACCCAGGGATCTCTCAGTATGTACAGATTGGCTGAAGGGAACAGTTTCAGAGTCACCTTCTCACAACCCTTTCTTGCTCCAGGGTGCACCCAGATTTCTAGAAAACAGATCTGAAATCAGCTGCAATACCATTTTTTTAACTGATTCCGCTGGAACTCTGCATGTTCACACCCTTTTCACAGATCCCATTGTAATTAATGGGATTTGTGCAAAAGTACATAATGGACATGCCTTTAGAAGATAGATGCTTTTGAACTGTGGTGTTGGAGGAAAATTCTGAGAGTGCCTTGGACTGCAAGAAGATCAAACCAGTCCATACTCCAGGAAATAAAGCCAGACTGCTCACTTGAGGGAATGATATTAAAGGCAAAACTGAAGTACTTTGGCCACATAATGAGAAGACAAGATACCCTGGAGAAGATGCTGATGCTGGGGAAAGTGGAGGGCAAAAGGAAGAGGGGACAACCATGGGTAAGATGGATGGATGATATTCCGGAGGTGACGGACTCGACCGTGGGGGAGCTGGGGGTGGTGACGGCCGACAGGAAGCTCTGGCGTGGGCTGGTCCATGAGGTCACAAAGAGTCAGAAGTGACTGAACGAATAAACAACAATTGCATTCAATATGTATATCCAGGAGAACTTCCTGGGAGAGTGGGATGTACCTATGAAGCTGCACTGACAGAGCCACAGAAAATAGGCCTTTGGTTTTCAAGATCAAGGGAAGGAGGATCTGCATTGACTAGTCCTGTTCTGCTCATCAGGCAGAGGAAGCTGTGTCCTTTGAGCGGGAAGAGGATTGCAGTAAAGAGTATCTTTTTCCAAAAAGAACATTGCAGTAGGTCCTGCAGTGATGAGTGCACCAATTCCTTCTCCCACCAATCCTGCAGATTCTATAGGAGAAGTTTTGACACAGCAGGATTATTTATCTGGCTGTGCATTAGGACTAGTGATGCTGTTAAGCTAATTAACAGCATTTGTTAATATCTTTAAATTACCTGTGATAGCTCCCAGGCAAAAACAACCTCATAGCAATAGCAATGGCATGGGCCCATCTGCCTTGGCAACTGACATGATGTTCATTTCACAGTTCATTAGAACACTCCAGAGTGATTCTCTCCCCAAATTGCAACCTCATCTGAAAGAACAGCCCTTGCTTTCCATTGGAGAGAGATTCACCTCGACAAAGTTAAAAGGCTGTTTCATTGGCTCTAGTTTTATTCTGCCCTTTGCAAGAAGCTCTGAAGACCCTAACGTTGATCCTTTTGACTTACAGCAGAATACAGTCACTATCATTAACTATGGACATGTCCAGAAGTCCATTTGCTACACGGCAATTCAAAGTGTCATCTTAGATCTATTGGTATTGAAAACATTTGCTTCTTTCACTCCATTCTGGAAAATCTAGCTGTTCTGGTAGAGCTGGAAGACCACAGTATTGTGTAATAGGATTCCAGAGTGAAGCTTCCCCTCATGCCGACATATCCCTCTGGAAAGTTATGAAACAAGAGCCTGGGGGGGGGGGGGGGGAGTAAAAAAACAAACAAACCAAAAAAATCTTTATTAAAACCCACTAGGTATCACTTAGAAACTTAAGCAACATTCTTTACTTCGGCAGCAGACCATTCCAGACTTTTTTCACTTGTGATAATTAGAAAACCCACACAAAACCAATGCACTTTTTGAGTAAAGAATTAAGCCTCTTGAAGGTTTGTGCTCATAAGTTTTAGATTGATAGAGCTTGCAGCAGGGCAGAAAGGTGGAAGGCATGTCTTTCAAAGCAGCTTGCCAATATTGTCGCTGCCTCACTTCCCACTACCCTTTCACCTCATAGGTTTATTGTTGTGTCCTCTCTGACTTCACGCACTTCTCGGGTTTTGGGGGTTTCCCCCCCTACTTTAGGAGCCACTGTTTTGCAAAATTCCATCATGCCCATCTTGTTAATTGACAAGATTCATTCTCCGTTGTTGGCTTTCCTTGACTTCACTCAGCTTTCTCTGCACACTCACTGCTGAGTATCTTTCTTAAAACCATCTGTCTGGGAATGGGGGCCCTCCTTCACTGGAGCTCCAGGGATGCCAAAGAGAAAAGGAAAATGCATGGGAAGAATCAATGTATTCTACCTGTCAAGGCTGCAATGTGATATGGCATGAAGGTTTTAAGGATGAATATTAATAAGCTGTTCCTAGCTGTTTAGTCTCACTAGCCTGTTTAGTACCAAGATATGTAACAAACCATCAACTGTCCCAAGCAATAAAACAATCAAGTAATAGAGAGTGAAGAGAGCCATTTTGGTGTAGTGGTTAAGGCATCAGGCTAGAAACCAGGAGACCGTGAGTTCTAGTCCTGCCTTAGGCACAAAGCCAGCTGGGTGACCTTGGGCCAGTCACTCTCTCTCAGCCCTAGGAAGGAGGCAATGGCAAACCACTTCTGAAAAACCTTGCCAAGAAGACTGCAGGGACTTGTCCAGGCAGTCTCTGAGAATCGGACATGATTGAATGGATTAAAAAAAGAGAGATAGAGAGTGAGTGAATAAAATTGTACAACAGATGCCCTTTACTGCAGAAAGCAGGAAGTCAGTTGAAAAACCAAACTTCATTCTTCATTCATTGATAGACACCCAGAAGTATCCAAAAAGTATAATCATAACCTGCCTGCAGAGCATCTTATTTTAATTATCTATTATTTCTTTATATCATTTATTTCCTATACAAATGCTTCTGAAAGTGACTTACCATAAAAATATAAAAACAAGTTTTTAAAGGAAACAAAATCACAGAGCTATGGATGGAAGACAGAAATAATTCATCCAACATTCACAGAGGAGAGGCCTTGTTAAAAAATCAGATGCCTACAGGATGCAACAGTATATTCCTCACATGCTGCATTCAAGAGAGCATTCAGAATGCAGGTGCCGTCTTAGAGAAGCTGATATTCAAGTAAATGGGCTGCAGCAAGCGGCCAGTCAAGAACTGAGCGACGGGGAGCAGCGCGAGTGGTGGGGGATTGGGCGGTGTGGATCTAGAGGTGTGCTGGGGTTCCTCCAGTGTAGTGAGTGGGGTACTCCCTCCCTGAGCCCGAGAGTGGATGTGGTGTGTGTGTGGGGATCCTCCCTCCTCGAGTGAGAGTCAGGGGGGAAGAGAAGCGGGTGGGATGACCCCTGATGGGTAGTGAGAGAGGCCAGTGAAGGGGGACACGGTAGATGTGGGGGTGATGGTTGGGTTCCCACAGCGCTGAGTGTGAGAGCTGAAGTGCTGGGGAACTCGCTACCACCCCGTGGTTGTTTATTTATTTATTTAATTTATTTTCTATCCCTTTATTATTTTTATAAATAACTCAAGCTGGTGAACATACCAAATACTCCTTCTTCCTCCTATTTTCCCCACAACAACAACCCTGTGAGGTGAGTTGGGCTGAGAGAGAGGGACTGGCCCAAGGTCACCCAGCCAGCTTTCATGCCTAAGGCGGGACTAGAACTCTCCGTCTCCTGGTTTTTATTTATTATTATTTATTTATTAATTCGATTTCTCACCGCCCAACTCCCTCAAGGGACTCTGGGCGGTTTACAAATCATCAAAATTACGAATATTAAAGATTAAAACATTAAAATAACCATTTAAAATACCATACATATAAAAATTAAGAAGGCGATGTGTTCTTTCAGCCTTGGAAGGGCTATTGGAAGGGTTTCTAGCCCATTGCCTTAACCACTAGACCAAACTGGTTGCTTGGTGTATGTCTGTTGATGTATGGTTGGATGGAGGGACCCCTGACCAGGGAATCTGGAGGGTTAGGGTTAGGGCCCTCTGTACTCAGACCCAGGTCCTGGACAGCAGACCCATGGAGGCCCTGGCTTTTGGCTGTTGCTGTTGAATACCAGGTCAGTTAACAACAAGGCCCCCTTATATGTGATTTGATCTCTGAGGAAGGGGCAGACCTGGCGTGTATTACTGAGACCTGGCTGGGCCCTGAAGGAGGGGGTAGCCCTCTCGGAAATGTGCCCAGCTGTGTTCATGGTATGGCACCAGCCGAGACTCCAGGACAGGGGAGGAGGGGTGGCTGTTATCATCCAGGAATCTCTGTTGGCCTTCAGGGGTGCTGCTCCACAAGTGGCCGGTTGTGAGACCCTGTTCCTGAAGTTGGGTTCCTGAGAACAGTTGGGATTGTTGCTATTGTACCAGCCTCCCTGCCACGTAGCAACTTCCTTGCCTGAGCTGCTGGAGGCTGTCTTGGGGTTGGCGGATGAGTTCCCTAGGCTTATGGTTCTGGGGGACTTCAACCTGCCGTCCCTGGGGCGTGCTTCGGAGGTGGCTTGGGAGTTCATGGCCACCATGGTGGCCATGGGCCTGTCCCAGATTATTCGGGACTCAACTTGGAACAGTGGCCTCACACCAGACTTGGTTTTCTTGTCAGAGCAGTGACAATGTGATCTGAAGGAAGAGTTAAATCTGTCCCCTCTGTCATGGTCAGATCATGCCCTGGTGGCACTGAGATTCTCTTATGCTGGCCCCCTCCGCAGGGAGGCAGGACCCATTCGATTGGTCCGCTCCTGGCAACTCATGGACCCGATGGGTTCCAAAGGGAGCTGGGGGTTATACCCGAGGATCTGCTGCACGGTCCAGCAGAGGCCCTGGCTACTGCCTGGAATAGGGAGGCGGCTGGGGCCTTGGACAAGGTCGTGCCCATGCGACCTGATGTAGGCATAAATCACGAGGAATGGAAATCACAAGGAATGGAACTAGGGTCATCAGGATGACATCTGGAATGAGGTTCTCCCTGAGATCCCCCACTCTAATGTTGTTTAGAAGAGCCGTGAGGACCTGGCTCTTCAACCAGGCCTTCAGTGAGGGTAAGTGAAACCCCTACCTTCATCGCGTTTGCCATCTTGTTTTATTGATTTCTTTTATTGTTGTGAGCTGCCCAGAGTTGTTGAGAGTTGGGTGGCATACAGGTTTAATAAATAATAATAATAATTAATATTATTAAACAACATCTGCCTATCCCAAGTCCTTGGGAAGGACTCAATAGATGGACAAAAGTGCCAAATCCAGTCTAAACATCTGTCCGACTGTGCGATCAACCATAATAATTTAGTCAGCTCAAGGAATAGAGCTGTGGAGAAAGCAGCACCTGGAAAGAGATGAAGACATGGAAACTTCTCTCCCAACTTCACTTCCATTCTGGAAAATAGTTTACGTTGCAATCCCTTGCTGTCAGATTATTCCAAATAATGCTTTGAATTACTCTCTATTTTCCATCCTAGATCATATCCCATGACAGCATAACTCAACATTGTCATTAAATCTCAAATATCCCATTCCTGCTTATCTTCCCAAAGTCCATTTCAGACAGGCAAATATTTCTCCCTTCCCTTGCATCCCACATTGTACTGTACAGACAAAGACACTTGAGACAAAAGGACTCATACACTTAACAAATCAGAAGGCAATTCATCTCCCAGGGAAAAAACAAGTGATGTTTACACTATTTAGTCAAAACTTCAAAGCAAATCAGGGGCAGAAAGAAAGGAGCCCATTTTCATCAATTATTACTGAGCTGAACATAATTTTTCAGTCACTGCCAAATGGTAAATGGCAGCTTCTATGCAGCCAAAAATCTTGTATCATCATATTGACTAATCAGATATTAACTTCTTGGAATTACGAATGACACTGTGGAAAGAAAGTCGAGAAGGGAGCGGAGAAAGAAGTGGGGGAGAGAAAAGGAAAGATTCAGTTGAATTAATTGCAGGAAGGAAAAAGAAAAAAGGATTCAGTAAGGTTAGGGAGAAAAAAAGTTCCTTGGGCTTAACTCTCCTCTCTTCTTGCACTGAGCTGCTCTTAAGCTGAAGTATTGGATGTGTAGGAAAAGAAACAATGTATCTTTTTTCCTTTTTGCATAAATCAATATTTTGGACCTCCCACCCTCGTCTGCAAGGTGTTGTCCAAAAAATCAAGATGGCGGCCCCAACATGCGATCAAAGCCCTCCCTGTTTTTTATACATGTCACAGAGTAGGATGAATGTAAACACTGCAGAGCTGATATAGAAAGGAGAGATTTGCTCCAAGTTGAAGAAATATGCTGGTTTGCTTTGTGGGAAACAGATGACTTGGGCAAACATGTTATGAGGAACAATCCAAAGGTGTTTTTCACTCTGGGTTTCCTTCTCTGCAGCCAGTTCAGTAGTAAACTGTAAGTGACCAATTTGCTTCTAGGTAGGACTGGGGAAATCAGCTTGTCATGATTTTGTTCAATTTCTTTCCCCCGCTAAAACAATGAAGAGATGTTTTGCAGCTTAAGGGCAAATAATACAGTAAATATGTTAGTGGTTAAAGGATCTTCATTACTTTTTTTTTCTGGTGGCAAGAGACTAACAACACACCTCCTTAAAAATGCTTGTACAGATTGCACATTCATTTCTCTTACTGTACAAGCCCTAATTTAACCATTTTTCAAAAGGCACATTTTTGCAAGAAATTCCCTTAGACATTTTTATGTGCTATTTTGGCTTGTGTAGGCATTGTGCACACCTTTTTAATGGAGATTAATACTGCAACATACCAAAAAATATGGATTTCAAAGAACCTCTTGTTTAGACTTATATATTGATTTAAAAATACAATTAAATATTTTTTAATTAGCAAATTTCATTGCCAGCCCTACAGCCTCACTTTCTGTTAACATTGTGTTAGAGCTATAAAACTTGAGTATTACCTAAAGCAAATTTGGAATTGAGGACAGAGCCCTTTGGAAAATAGATAAAGAATGTTGAAGAAAATCCAAGCAAATTTTCATAGAAACATACCCATAACTCTATGTTATGATTTGATTCTATATAAAGTAAAATTTAAATGTTTAGGACTCTCAAGGGAAGCAGAAGACCCTATTACCTACCAATGAAAACGTCATGATGTTTCTGTAATAAAACAAGTGGCATTTCCCCCCCACAAAGCCTTGTTTTTTAGTTTTTTAGTTTTGAACCTTGGAGCACTGTATCTCTTGAGAGATCCAGAGTTTATGAAAGTGATCCAAAATGTGTACAGTTTTAATATATTTCATTACCATTTTTACTTTACACTGAAGAAATAATAGTTTTGCTAGGTTTGTCTAACATCTTAATAGAATGAAAGCAAAAGATGTGAAGAGTCTAATCACAACATACTATGTCTTATGAGTGTATATCTATCAGGATAACTGGAAGAATTTTAATGGAGTGTATGTATGTATTATGTATTATAAAACAAAGATTTAAACTTAAGATTGAATTTGATACAAATATATAAATAAATAAATAATATAATGTAAGGAAACGGAGAAAAAGAATGATAAATATATATAAAGTAAGAAGAAAAAGAAAGGATTAGGTTAGAAAGAAAAAGAGGATAGAAAGGGTGAAAAGGGAAAGAAAGATAGGAAAAGAAGATAAAGCAGAAGAGAAGAGAGAGAAGAGGTTAGAGAGAGAAAGAGGGAGTATGAGAGAAGATATTAGAGAGAATGAGAAGGTCAAATAAAAATAAAAAAAAGAAGAAGAAGAAGAAGAAGAAGAAGAAGAAGAAGAAGAAGAAGAAGAAGAAGAAGAAGAAGAAGAAGAAGAAGAAAGGAATGGATGAAAGGATAAAAGGAAGAATAAAAATGAAAGATAAAGGAAAGGAAAAGAGAGAGATGGGAGGGTTAGAAAGAATGAGTAAGGTAAGTGAGAGAAGAGATTAGAGAGAGAGAGAGAGGGTTAAAAAAGAAGAAGGGAATGGATGAAAGAGAAAAGGAGTTAAAGGAAGAATCAAAAGGAAAGGAAAGGGAAAGGAATAGATAGAGAGAGAATAGGTTAGAAGAGATTGAAAGATAAAGGAGAGAAAAGATTAGAGACAAAAAAAGAAGGATACATTGTATTAAATATAATAAAAATAATTATATAAAATCAAATGTAAATATATATACATAAATGTAACCATTGTTATGTGTTATATATGATCATTGTTATGTGTTATATGTTTTGTTTATGTTTTATGTTGAATGTATGCCACTATGGTGTAATAGAACAGAACATAATTTTTTATGGTAACCAGTGCAGAAATAAAAAAGAAATATAGTATGGTGTGGTGGTTACAGTAATATAAAAAGAGAGGGAAAGCCCCATTCAAATCAAAGAATTATGCACACTGAATGACTTTGAGTGAGTCTCTAGGTATGACTTCAGATCAGTCCTTATCCCTTAGTCCATCTTACCTGGTGGGGATACACTGTACAGCAGCTCCTGGAAGGGAAGACTTAAATCTAATAAATAATACATCTTCAATCCAGCACTAATCTGAAACTCTGGTTTCCGTACCTTTCCTAACACTTAGGAGATCATGGGTGGAGAGAAGCAAAAACCCATTTAAGTATTGTGGTTTTGTTTTTGTTTTTGTTTTGCATGCTGAAGTTCTTAGTCCCAATCCTTGCTACCCCTAGATTAGGGAGAGGGAGCAGGAATTCCTGCCTGAAATTCTGGAGTCCTATGAGTCGTTTTGAGATTATTGGGCTTGAGAGTCCAATGCATTTGGTTCATTAGCAGGCCACTTTCAACATTCCCAAGTACTAATTTGAGCAGAATAATCCTTGTACCAGCTTCCCTTCATCTATCTGAGCATACAAACTTAAATTTCAGATCATTCATCACTCAGGAGTTCTCACCCCTCACTGAAGAGCAAGCAGGCTGCCTCTCTCTCTCTCTCTTTGTTGAAGTCTCAACCTGTCCTCATCTTTCATCACAATTCATTGAGCAAATCATTATCAGCAGCCAAGGCTTTCTGCCAACCCAATGAGATGCACGAGTGATTCCATGCTGAGCCACTAAGATTGATATTCCACCAGAAACACCTGAAGTAACTCTGAAGATGGATTATTCATCAGCCACTGCAACATGCATACAGATTATGATGATGTAGGCCACCAGAAGATCTTGGTGAAGAAAAGGGATCTGGGGTGGAAAACCACAGAAATACAAACCAACCATACCAAAGTCAAATGGGGAACCACCTAGTCTTACATCACATGGATATCTCTCTCCCTTCCTATCACCCAAGATCCTTTAATTCACTTTCCCTCACCTCATTTGCACCTGCTTTTTTATGTTGTATCTGTGATGGAAACATTTAATCATCAGAGTGGAAGAAATTCAGTCGTTTCCTCATTTTTCTTGCAGCTGGGCTCTTCTACCAATAGATTTGACTATTTTTCCTTCACACTTATAATTACCACCACAAGCCAAGTGTTTCCATCTTCCCCTCATTACTAGAAGCTTATCTATGTGTAAATGAAGGAGGGCATGTGGCAGCAGTATCTGAAAAACATGATAAAAAAGTCAAGATGGTGGCCACAAAGGCAAATCAAAGTGCTGCTGTGTTTTATGTGTATGTGTACATGTGTGATGCATGTAAAAGATGGGCTAAGCTTCAATCAGTCCATCGCAGCTGCCATCTTGATTTTTGGCAATACCCTGCAGATACCCTGAGAATGTGGTTTACCATACTTGTTTATAAAGCAAAGGTTAAACTTCAGCACTTCCCACTATCTATAGCCCAGCAATCATGTAATTGCCCAATTATTGGACACCAATGTAATAGGTGATCTGTTTTTAGTTTTTAACCAAGATGGAAACTGGATCACATGCAGAAGATCTCAAGTTAAATTCTTGTTCTGTCTAAGCTGGCAGAATACTTGACCAAAACTTTTACAGCCAATAACAGTCAATATATCTGTACAAGTTATATATTAATATATAGATTATATGTTCCTATGCAATTCCTCATACTGTATACTGTTTATTCTTATTATCGTAAGATTTTTGCCATATGTTTCATGTGAGCTTTCAAAAATTCACTCTAAGTAGCAATCATTTATCCAAAAGTTTACAGAGAATAATTTTTCTCTTTCTAGGCTCCCCAGTACAAAAATACAATGGGAAAATGAACCTATCTTTTAAAAGCTCCATTCTTCTGCAATTACTTAAACAAATAGAGGTTAACTCAGTGTACCTTTGTTTAAGAAGGTCAGCCATACTCACAAACTGTGAACTGCCATTTGCAAAGAAAAAGACTAATCAGAGACAACTAACTGCAGATCCCATTATAGAAGTGAAAAGAAAGCAGACTAAGTGATGGAAATATCTGTACAAGCACATAGTGATTATCAGTCATTAACATTTATTTTGGGCCTGAATTTTCTGCCTTTTTTTTTTTTTTTTTGAGGACCGTGACAAGCTCTACTTTTAGTCAAAGTAGCAACCATACATATTAGGTTAAAATTATTCATGTTCTTAATAGGGTTTAAGAATTACTAAATAATCCAGAAAAGTTACATTAATCCATATGGAGTTTTTCATTGGCCAAAATAAAAGTCAAGTCGCTTTTGAGTGAAGCTCTACTCCCAGGGACGTGGCTACAATATGGGAGAATTTTGATATTCTGTGAGGTCATTTCATTGCCCAACCATCATAGGTCATCATTTTATATAACTTGCCCCCGTTTTGTGGATGCTCATGTGAATGGGTACTCTTGTTAGTATCCCAAGATGTTGAAGGAAGGAAGGAAGGAAGGAAGGAAGGAAGGAAGGAAGGAAGGAAGGAAGGAAGGAAGGAAAAAATCCCAGTCTCTAACAATTTAAGGGGAATTGAATCTGAGTCTTCAGCCAGTTAAATTTCTCATCTTGAAACTGCCTAATTATCATATCTCTGTTTAGCATTTTTCTATATCTTCTGATTTACAAATATCCCCTATAAGAAATATACATGCCTTTGTGATTTAAAGTAGTCAAAAGAGTTGGATGCCTTTTCCTGTGCCAGCAAAACTGGTAATGCATTTCCCCTTTCAGCTGTTATATATAATCTTGTATAAGTTTTATGTTACTGTCTGTTTTATTACTGTCTGTATGGTATTATTGTCTTAGACATCTTAGTTCTTGTAGGCTATTTCAAGTTACTGACCTTTGGCCATAATAAAGATTCACTCATTCGTTCCTACCTCAAAATCTTTCTCTTTTTAAAATCATACCTTCTAGTAGCAGACTTGGATGATGAGTGCTAAGAGGATTGGAATCAGGTGGAAAATATATTTTGTTGAAGAATTACTCTAACATTTATCTCCCATTCCATTTAAGAATAAATGGGATTTGGTATATTCTTACTGAAAAAAAAAATTCCAAAAGAAGTCTCAATTAACTGTATTGGTGAAATCAGAAAGGTACAGCTATTGCCAGTGTGAAGAGAAGCATAATATGCTTGTTCCTGCCTGAGATGCTGTTATTGAAAAGGAGGAATTTATCTGGGAAAAGAAAGGTGCCAACTCTTAATTTGACACCACAAAGATGGATTGATTTATCTGGATTCAAACCTAGATTTACCAGAACTCAGATGGAAATTGTTCATAGCTAAATGTCAAGCTCCTTTGCCTAGTTGGACAAATTTGTCATTTTAGTTTTCTCCTGCATTCAGACTTTTCAAATCCCAGGATTCTGTTTTGATTGTGATGGTAATTTTTTAGAAGACCTTAACGAAAGAAAATTTTCATCGCCCCCAACCAATATTCAGGACTAACAAACTAGAACTAATCCCTTGTCCCACCCAGAAACTACAGATGTCCTGCCTTAAATATTTCCTGATGCATTCTGTGCAATTCTTTGGAAATAATTTGGGAAAGGTGTTTTTTAGCATACAGGAGCATGAAAATGGCATCTATCTGCATCCCTTTAAAGCAGCTTTCTCTGGGATACTGAGGGCTCCTGAGGCTGCTATGCAATCCCAAGAAAAGACACAGGTGCTTTAAAGAGTTGCAGACAGGTGTTATCCTTGCACTCCCACATGCTCTGAAGCCTCTTTTTGGAACTGAATACATAGCTTTACTCATCAGCACTGGTGGGCATGGTTCAAGGGCTTTTGCTTCTGAGACCTTTCACTTTGGATAGGTAATGTGTTAAAAAGAGATGAAAAAAAAAGAACTATGTATTACTAGTTTCTTCTTTGCACCAGAAAGGTTATTCATCAACAACCCTATTCAAAATAATTACCTTTTGATCATGAATGCTATACACCCGCTCCTACAACCAGGAGAACCAGGCAATAAACATTTCCTCGGATCAGGGTGCACTGCCTAATTGCTCCTGTGCAAAAATTGTTCAGGGATGTGATATAAAATGAACCAAGCAGATCAAAGAGAAATGTTCTTCTTCCACCATTCTATTATATTTTCTATGTTCAGATTAGTTCTCCCTCCAATCTGAAGTGGTCCATTTTTGGGAAAGGGTTGTTTCCTTTTGGGTACATAAGCTGCCCCAGTTTGTTCTGCATGCCTGGTTCTGTGGTTGCTTCTCCCTCCCAGGAGTTCTCACCAAGGAAGTGTGAGTGACAAATTAACAAGATTGAAAGGATCAATATCTGAAGCTGTGCCACCGATCCTAGGAAAATGTGGCCCATACCGAAGGATTAGCTTATATGTTTCTTTGAACGGAAGTTCTGGAGCTTTTTATGATGAAAATTAAAAGTAAATAACAGAAGGGATAACTGGAAGGGGGGCGTGGAGGAAATCTCAGAGGGTTACAGCAACCTTTTATTAAGCAGGGTAAACCCTCCCAATATACGGAGAGGAAATATACTTAAAATGGATGCATTGCGCACCCACCCACAAAATATACCCTTTAAATGCATTTCAATTAGCAGCACAGGAACTACTTTTGAACTGAAGTGATTTGTTTTCACAGCTTTTGATTAAAAACTATTTTGAAAGTGGGTTATAATGTGATGCCTTTCCTTCTGAAAAACACAAACATCCACTCCTTACTCCTATTCTGCTGTATGAATCCTTAGGGATCTGCAGAAATCATCTTCTTTTAATTTCTGCCAATATTATCCCACCTTCCAGCAATCTGATGCTGGATGCTCCCTGGACTTATCTCCGAAGGGACGTGCTACTTTTTGCAAAGTGCATCCGAATCCCTCCTGACACGTCACACGTACTGCGAAAGCACAGACAGTTTGGAATCATTACTGAACATTACGTGTGCAATTGGCTTAATTGCACTTCATGTTCTCTATTCAAAATCATCCCCTCACCAAAGCCATATAAATTAATGCAGAGCTGAATCACCACTGCAAGCACAAATGGCTTAATTCCACAGCAGCTTGCATAATTAACGCACCGTTTTGTTTAGGGATCTGATGAGAATATTCTCAAACCTGCTGCTTGTTCAAGACACTTAATTGCACAGGAAAATACGAGCTGTCCCCCCCCCCCATAGGAATGGATGAGTATGGACAATTATAATATTCTGCATAAAAAAAGAGCAGTGCATTCAAAAATGCAGTGCACTACCTGCATGCACACATGTATTTCCCCATATGAATCTGTGCAAATCTTTTGTCATGATGGCACCGTGACTGAACAGGAGCAGAACATTCCCATGAAGGGAAATATCTATTGGTAAATTCGGAATTGCAATGGGACTCTTGGGTTTAGAAAAGCTAGATACTATTGTTGGAATTCGTGTTCCTCTATTTAAATTAAAACTTGTGCTCATTTACCTGTGATGTACAATATGAATGAATATTGGCACCAATGTACGTACTTTGCTCTTACACATTTAGAGACATCCACATTCAAATGAATTCAATTTGGATTAGAAATCTATTTAAATACTTGGATAGAAGTTTTTTTTTCTTTCAATGTCAATTAATGGCTTTTCTTTTGGGGGAAAAAGAAGGGAGAGCAAAGGCCTCACAGTAGGGGAAAGAGATAAGAATACTTTTACCCCACAATTTTGGAACTAAAGGATAATAATAATAATAGTAAGTAGGCACACTTTAAAGACTCCTCCATTAGCCAACTTGAGATACTGTGCCTATTGTTGCTACAAGGAGATTATTTTCTCAGCCTGCTGCAGGTTGATAACAATTTCATCCACTGGCCGAAAAGCTTATTGATAAAAAGGCCGAAATAGCACAAGGAACCAGGATGCACATGTCTCCTACTGGGAGAGCCTACGCAGGCACTGGCTTTCTGATGAATTCTGCAACATTATTTTTAAGGCCCTCAGAGTCACTTCAGGCAAGAGAAAAAAAACCCAGCAAAGAACTTTGCTGGCCAGAAATTAAGCCCTAGTACAAGGGTAAGGAATGTGTGTCTATGAAGGTTCTCAGTCATCCAGGTGGAATTGTCTGTAGCTTGAATCATGTCAACTGGATTTCTATTTTCTCAGTGGAAACGTTTCGCTCCTTATCCAAGGAGCTTCTTCAGTCTGAGCAACTTTGCTCAGATTTCCTTACCAACTTTGCTCAGACTGAAGAAGCTCCTTGGATAAGGAGCGAAACGTTTCCACTGAGAAAATAGAAATCCAGTTGACATGATTCAAGCTACAGGTAAGGAATGTGGTTCTCCTTAGACAGCAATGAGTTTATGGACACTTTCCTTGGGGCCCACCAGGCTCCCTGTCCCTCAGGATGTTAATTACTTGTTTAGATTAAAAACAAAGGAAGAAAAATTGTGAGAAGCTGGTCCTCCAGAGAACAAAATGCCAGCCTCCTGCCTTCTTGTTAATATGAAGAATGTTTCTGAACCTCGTATAGGTCCCGAAAGAATTCTTAGAAAATAAAGATGGTAGATGGCAAAATCCAGTGCTTTGTTTAGAAGGGGTCCCACCTACCTAGAAGATATACACAAAGTTGTGGATGGTAGAGAAAACATTCTGGGAATCTAGAGAAGATAATGGGGAGCCACTGTTTGCCTTCTGGTGAATATATTGGAGGTCCAAACTCTGCAACTGATCCAGATTTTGGGGGTGGGAGTTCACTGCATAATTTAGAAATTGCAAAGAACCTCTCCTCTGCAGATCTTTCTTTTCCATCAGAGGAGTGTGAGAAGACACAACCAGGGAAGATGACCCCATTTCTCCACTCTGCAATAGCAAGTGTGTAAGGGCATGACAGCTGCTGAAGGCTTGTATCTCTGCAGATGCCTCTTTCATTCACTTGCAGGCACTGAGTTCTGAGAAGCAGTGTTAGGAATAGATATTTCTAGCCAAAGACAAGGCAAGGCTTTGGATCATGCTTTGATCATGCTTTGTGTGAGGTTTGCAACCACTGAAGGATCAGGCAGCCGTTCTATAAAAACCAAGACTAGATTGCTTCCACCACTCCACTCAATGTGTCCCTCCAGCTCTGTTGCTATACCATGGGTCTGAGTTCTTTTCAAACAGCTAATTGCCAGTAGGGTGGCATGGATCAGTCTTTCCTATCTTGTACCCCATTCTTGCACCAGATCAGGGTATATCACATTACTTCTCCACTGCTGTTCAAGAGACCCCTTTGCTAATCTTGCTGGTTACCCTGTTTGTCCTTCTGGTGTAGGCTGACCATACGTCCCGTTTTGAACGGGACGTCCCGTTTTTTTAGCATTTTTCAACCGTCCTGTCGTTTTGATAAAAATTTCAGTTTTGTCCCATTTTTTAAACCCGGTGGGAATGGCGCAGAAGGAGGATCTGAGCCGGAGCTGCCGATTGCAGGCAGCCTGGAAGAGGAAGCCCTCCTGCCTATCAGCCTGTGGCAAAGGAGGGTGGAAAGGCGAGCGATTGGCCAGGTGGGAGTCAGTTGCGTGGACTGGGGGCAGGGTTTGCAGGCTGTCAGGGAGATAACTGGCGGAGAAGGAGGGGGCTCCATCCAGGGGGAGAAATGCATGTGTAGTACTGAATCCCTATGCTTTCCTCCCAAGAGGCTAAAGAAGGCCCCGCCCTGATTTCTTGGACTCTTTCTCTGAGCATTACCAGTTCATTTTAGTTTAGCTGGATTCTGTCAAGGAGAGTAGGACAATAAACATTAGAGCTTCAACTCCAAGTCACAGCGTGTTTTTCCTTCACTCGAAGTCAGGACACAGGCGGGAGCCAATCTCGCGGACCGGGGGCGGGGTTTGCAGGCGGGAGCCAATTGTGTGGACCGGGGGTGGGTATTCAGGCAGGAGCTAATTGCGCAGACCAGGGGGCGGGGTTTGCAGGCAGGAGCCAATCGCGCAGACCGGGGGGCGGGGACCCCTGTCTTTTTCATGAATACGGAATATTACATAAGACCCCATCCCGTTTTGCCATCCTAATGTCCCATTTTTGTCTCAATGAAATATGGTCAGCCTATTGCGGGGGGGGGGGGGCAGACCAGTGGATTCCTGTCTGTGCTAACTCTACATAATAGACCAGGGCTTTCCAAACTTTTCCCAATGGCGACACACCAACGGCGGCACGCCAAAAACTGTGCCACGGCGGTGCGCCATCAGTGCTTCCGGGTTTTTTCCTGACACATCTGGGCCCCCGCAGGCAACACAGTACTGTGTCGCGACACACAGTTTGGAAAGCTATGTAATAGACACATAATGTGGTAGTGCCTCCTGGGGTTGGCTGGCCCCATAGCTCCACTATCTATTCTGCGGGTCCAAGCCCATCCTGGATTTTATTTTATTATGTTTTGTTTGTGTTTTTAGATATTTTGTATAGTTTTTAAATTTTTATTTATTGTAACCCGCCCAGAGTCCCTTCCATGGGAGATGGGCGGGGAATAAATCTGAATAATAAATAAATAAATAAATAAATAATGAATGATTTGCCAGCTCAACACAATTTCTTATCGGGAACACAAGTAACTGCCTTTGGTGAATCAGTCCATCTGCCACAGCACTGTCTCCTCTACTCAGCAAAGGTTTTCCCTTGAGTTACAGAGAAAGAGATTTCTCAACCTGAAGTATTTTGAACTGGAACATAAGAGCCTTACTTGATCAGATTCTTCCTTACATGCTCTTTGGCTCCCAATAGATATTCACAGTAGGGCCCAAAGGCAACAGTTCTAAAGCCGGAATTATTGGAGCTTTAACTTCGTATGTTCAGCATTTGAAGTATATCCCTAACCAGTGAGGTTACTTTCATGATACAATTTGTATCATGCAATTATTAGCATAATCCCCAGTATGTTTTTTCAATTATTAGTTCTCTTCTACAATCCCCTGTCCAGTGCAGGATGTTAACTATACTTTGTTAAGGCAGATCATAATCAATCTGTGCAGGCCTAGTGCAAACAAACTGGAAGCAACTTCATTTTCAGAAACTTCATACAGTAATATTAACATTTTAAATGGATCCAGCCTGACTAGTATTTAGCTATCCTTGAAATATTAAGGCTGAATGAATTCAATTTATAGAAGAAGTAAGACACAGACTGAAATGATTCTAGAGGTAGAAGAGCTGAAAAAGCCCATTCCCCTTCTAAAAATTCAGCCCCAGCATCATCTATAAAAGATTTCCAAGATTTTTGAGGGACAACATTGGATAATGAAGCCCACTTAAATCCCCTTTGGTAAAAGTCCTAATGTTGAAAATGAGCCTCTCTTAGTGGTATTTATGTATCCAAGGCAACAAAGACGTCTGGTTCTATAATTCAGCAAGACTATGTACAGCAGCAGAAAAGGTAACAAGGCATGAAAAAGTTTTCTTGGAAACTAGGTCAAAGCTTTCAGGATGACAACCCTAACTCCAGCACATAAAGGAGCAACTTGAGACACACCCTGAAGAATTACCATGGCTTCAAGGATTCGAAGATTATTTTAGAAAAGGAAACATATGCTAAGCTTCAGAAAACCTGATGATTTTATGTATTAAAAAGTGTCGCATTTCAGAAAATAAGACTTAATGTTCTGATCACTGTCTGTGCCTCGAAAATATACTGTAGAGCTGCAAAAGGTGTAGAAAGTATGCTGAAGCAACTCTATTAAAAGGCAAGCCTACACAATATTTGTGGAAGTGGAAGAAGATAATAGGAAGGAAAAGGAGCCTTATGATGAAGGTGAAAGAAGAAAGTGCAAAAGCTGGGTTGCAGTTAAACCTCAAAAAAACCAAGATTATGGCAACAAGCTTGATTGATAACTGGCAAATAGAGGGAGAAAACATATAGGCAGTGATAGACTTTGTATTTCTAGGTGCAAAGATTACTGCAGATGCTGACTGCAGCCAGGAAATCAGAAGACGTCTACTTCTTGGGAGGAGAGCAATGACAAATCTTGATAAAATAGTTAAGAGCAGAGACATCACACTTACAACAAAGGTCTGCATAGTTAAAGCAATGGTATTCCCCGTAGTAACCTATGGCTGCGAGAGCTGGACCATAAGGAAGGCTGAGCGAAGGAAGATAGATGCTTTTGAACTGTGGTGTTGGAGGAAAATTCTGAGTGCCTTGGACTGCAAGAAGATCAAACCAGTCCCTACTCCAGGAAATAAAAACAGACTGCTCACTTGAGGGAATGATATTAAAGGCAAAACTGAAGTACTTTGGCCACATAATGAGAAGATAGGATACCCTGGAGAAGGTGCTGATGCTAGGGAAAGTGGAAGGCAAAAGGAAGAGGGGCCAACCAAGGGCAAGATGGATGCATGGTATTCTGGAGGTGACGGACTCGACTGTGGGGGAGCTGGGGATGGTGACGGCTGACAGGAAGCTCTGGCGTGGGCTGGTCCATGAAGTCACAAAGAGTCGGAAGCGACTGAACGAATAAACAACAACTACACAATATTTATCTTAGAAGAAGAGGCAAGTCGGGGGAATATTACAGATAAAAAGAAAAGCATGCATGGTGTGGGAAAAAGTGGATTCAATAATTTTTTTCTCCCTGACTTGATTAACCTGGGCTTATCCAAATTATGTGTGATGTAAAAAAGAAAAGAATCATTCTTCTTTACCTAGTATATAGTTCAGTATTTCTCAACTTTAGCAACTTTAAGACCTGTGGACTTCAACTCCCAGAATTCATTCATTCATTCATTCATTCATTCATTCATTCATTCATTCATTCATTCATTCATTCATTCATTCTATCTATCTATCTATCTATCCCTCTCTATCATCTTTCTTTCTTTCTTTCTTTCTTTCTTTCTTTCTTTCTTTCTTTCTTTCTTTCTTTCTTTCTTTCTTTCTTTCTTTCTTTCTTTCCAATTTCTATCACCGCCCATCTCCCCCCAAATAGGGGGACTCTGGGCAGTTTACAATAAATAGTTCAATTATGAGATGTCTTAACAAAAAAACCGCAGCACTTGACTCCTGTAAATGGGGATTTCCTTACTTCATGGTGGGTAAAGCTATCAATGACCCCTAGCCACTGTGCTACAGATTAACTTCAGTATTAGCAGTGGAATATCCTTCAGTGCAATTGCTGAGAAAAGTAAGCAGGAAGAAAGGGCTCAACAGCTTATGAACTTTCCTTGGGGAAGCATGCTGGACTATAAGGCATTGGGTTTGATCCAGCGGTGAAGTTCTTCTCTAAAGTTGGCCACTTCTGCTGGTTCAATACCTTCTATTTAAAAGGGATTTTAAGGTCTTAAGTAGATATTTCTCCAAGAATTATTACCTAAAATATCTTAACTGCAGAGGTCAAGAATTGAACCTGTTATTTTCTGGTTGCAAAGCCCTTATTCTGCTCCTGAGTTGGGTCAGGAGATGAGAAAAAGACAACTTCATACTTCTTCTATCCAGCTGTGAAGCAGCAGCTACTTGATTCCTTCTTCCCAATTTGACACAACCAGGGCTTATTCCCAACATTTCAAAATAAGGGAAAATACAGCCCAATCCTTCACTCTTGGCAGAATTCAATGGCAACTTGGTTCCTCTCTCCACAAAATTACTTCCTCAGCGGCTTGGCCTGTTCACTTAATCTACTTGGAGTGTGATTTACTTACTTTCAGCACCTAGCAGATTCTGACTGATCTATGAAGCTAAGTGTTATTGGCTCTGATTACTACTTGGACAGAAGCCGATATGGGAATTCCAGAACTGTAGGCTGGCAAATTGAGGGGAAAAAGCCATCCCAGAACCTAGTAACACAACACATCTATTATCATGCTGAGAAATCTGTAAAGATGTGTTCATGGAAGTCAGAACGAGTCAAGCTTAACTCCAAGTTGCCTTGAACACAGGCTTTCAGCAAGTTGACTTTTTAATGCATGAATAAACCATTTTGAGAGACACCTTTCTCTATTTTTCCCTGGACTGTATTTATCAGAACTGAAAGTCATAAGGATAGTGCTGTTGATGGAGCCACAATAGTGAGAATGCCAGGGATGGTCCGATTATTATTCTGCTTTTTTATTCATTTTAAAATTTGTTCCCAGGGGTGGGCAACCTTTAATTTAATTTTATTACTTTATTTTTGCAATTTATCTAGCACCTCATGGACTGTAGGTGGTATATTGATATTAAAATTACATTTCAAACCTTCAATTGCATTATAACTATATCTAAGAAACACACATACAGTACACACACACACAGATGCACTAGTCTTTTTCCAATCATGAATTTGCACTGATGTCACCAAAATTCTTTTGTTGTTGTTCAGTCATTTAGTCGTGTCCGACTCTTCGTGACCTCATGGACTATAGCACGCCAGGCCTTCCTGTCCTCCACTGTCACCCAGAGTTTACTCAAATTCATGTTCATTACATCGGTGATGCTAACCACCTCAACCTCTGCCGTCCCCTTCTCCTTTTGCCTTCAGTCTTTCCCAGCATCAGGGACTTTTCCAGTGAGTTCTCTCTTCGCATTAGGTGGCCAAAGTATTTGAGCTTCAGCTTCAGCATCTGTCCTTCCAATGAGCAGTCAGGATTGATTTCCTTTAGGATTGACTGATTTGACCTCCTTGCAGTCCAAGGGACTCTTAAGAGTCTTCTCCAGCACCACAGTTCGAAAGCATCAATTCTTTGGCGCTCAGCCTTCCTTATGGTCCAAATCTCACAGCCATACATTACTACTGGAAAAACCATAGCTTTAACTATACGGACCTTTGTCGGCAAGATGATGTCTCTGCTTTTTAAGATGCTGTCTAGGTTTGCCATAGCTTTCCTCCCAAGGAGCAAGCGTCTTTTAATTTCATGGCTGCAGTCACCGTCTGCGGTGATCTTGGAGGCCAAGAAAATAAAATCTGTCACTGCTTCCATTCTTTAGGCCACACATTTCAGGGGGTTTCTTTTGAGAGCTTGGTTGGCAGGTATGGTATGTTGGGTGGGGAAATGTACCTTTGCACTGTTTGTAACTAAAAGTCAGTGGTATAATTGATAAGGGTTGAAAGAAAAAAGAAAAAGAAGCACATGACCCACTGAATGCCCCCTCCTGATATCTGCGAAGTGAAGTACATCATAATATCATCATCCACATTTTTCCAGAATTTCCCAGTAAGTTCACCAATCCAATCATGTGCGCAAAAATGTATATTTTAAAGATGTACACAACAAGGTAAATACCACTATGGTGGTTTGTTTGAAATAAACTCAATGTTGGGAAAAATGAGAAACTGAGTAAAATTCAAATCAACAGCCCATCCTTACCCACCCCCACCCCCGTTTCACTCCAGTGATTCTTAAGCTAGTAGATCTGTAGAAAGCCACATTTCTCTTTAAGCCTAAGTCTGCTTTGCAGTTTTTTGTTTGCTTTCTCCTCCCTTGCTCCATGTTTCTCCACTTGGCTGCCACCCGAAGTTTACAAGTTTCACTTTCCTTTGAATAAAATGCATTTATATAATAATGAAGTTTGCTTGGGAATCCTTTTCCTGGTTTTTGACTCGCTGACCCACATGTCTTCCTGAAATGGCCTTATGTGCCTGGGACTGCCTTTTTGAAACTTCCTCCTCCTCCTCTTCAATCAATCAATTTGGACTTGTTCCTTGGTTAGGCAGAGTCTTGATAATTGTATTTGATGTAGCATCTTGGTTAAGGTGTGGTTTAGACCAGGGAGACCCCACTCTCAGTGTTTCTTGTGAGAATGGCCAGGTATATCTCCCTGAAATCAGAGAAAAGCATAAATAAACATGCAAAGATGTTGAAAAGGAGGGGGGAAGTTAGAGATCTTTTCTCTCTCTTGAGAAAGCTGGCAGCATGAGATTCCTCTGGTACAGATTTTTCCAACTGGCAAGCTCCAGTTGCATTGGAACTGTATCAAGTTGTAGAAGGAACTGTGCCACATTACCATCACTATATTTCAGCCATCAGACAGGTTATGTAGCAAGGCTTCTCACGAAGATCACATATGAGCATCCAAGGCAGGCACTTCCAGATCCAATATCCACCCCTCCAAAAGAGAAGATAAAAGGTGAAATACAGCAACTACATTTTTTTCAGTCCCTCTACCTTGTGAAGGACTGAAAAACAGATGAATCTGAAGGATGAAAGCCATCCAGATACTTCTTCCCACAATGCCTTCTTTGCCTTGGCACAGAGCTACCACAATCATGTCTGTCACTTCTTCGCTGTCACACAGTTTCAAAACAACCTGCTTTTATATTGTTCCACTCCCCCATGAGGATCCTGCACGGAACCGTGACTGCCAATGCAGATCAGTCATCAGCTCAGCACCTCTGCAGGAAGCCAAGGAACAGCCCATAGCAATGCCATGCTGTACAGTTTCGGGGGAAAAAGGGGAATATATTGCACTCCCATGGGGAAAATTCAGAGGTATGCAGAATATGTTCCCCCAACTCATCCACAGACCTCTATGACTAATGAAGAGGAATTACTGGATTTATTTTATGTGCTAGAGTATCCTTCAGATGTCCTTTTAAAACTGAAGATAAACGTCCATTGCATTGTTGTTCCATAGGGAAGGAGAAACCCTTCAGTTGCAGAGACCATGTTTCACATCCCCAGGATCCAGAACCCAGGAAGGTTCACAAATGATGGGAAACTCTCTAAGACTTAGAAAAGTACTAGATAACCACTATTCACAGTCATCTCCAGATACGACTACAGTTCTCGGAATTCCCAAATTGTTGAAAGGTTTGTCCATCTCTTTCTCAGTAGGTGAGTGGTTTTCACAATGTATGATGAACATCTCCATGGTTTCCGCAAATTTCCCTGGAGATTTTGGAACTTACCCCTTTCAAGAATGAATGCCTTTAATTAATTTGGCCATTAATCTGTTAAATGTTACTTCAGATGGATTAAATAATATTATTTCTTGACAAGTGTATTGTTGGCAGCATGTATCTCTGCCAATTATTGTTGCAGATTTCCAGTGGTTCTCAATTTCCTGCTAGAATGACCAGTTGCAAAAGAAGAACAAGAAGGAATAGGTGCTGATAAGTTTTGAAGAGGATAGGGTGGCAAGCATTTTTTCTGCATCAATCTTAAGGGAGCAAGAGTCTTATCTCTCCTGAGCAGATTCATTTAGAAGATAAATGAATCTGCTCAAGAGAGACAGGATATATACAGCTCTCTCACTGAGTTCTGAACACAGGCCTGCAGCAAGGTTGCTCCGTGTCTCAGATGTGCCAGAGTGGTTGTCCTTAAGGGGAAATCACAGTCCATTCGCTGTGCTCGAAAACAACAAAGTTCATCTCACACTATCAAGCTACAAGATGGCAGCATCTAGAATAACCTTTCCCATTCTGGTTCTCTCTGGACGAGCTGAACTACATCTTCTACAAATCCTAGTCATTAAGGATGGTGCTAATTGGTGACTATGAGCACGACAGTTCAGCACATCTAATGGGCAACAGGGTGGGGAAGAATTGCCATGCCTTGCTGAAGGAGTGATATAAATGTAGTTGTAGTTATAATCTCATGGGTGCCCTTGTGTACCCTCCAACTGCCTTTGATGGGCTTAGCTGTAATGGGCTGTGAGAAGAACCTTGGGAGACAGGAGGAAGAGCCACAGCCAGGGCAATGATATCTCAGCCCAGAATGGGGGTGGAGAAAGCATCTCAGAAGGGACCCTCCCTAGTTCTCTGGAAAGTAAACGTAAGAGAGGGGAGAAGTGCTTTCACACTTGCAAGGTTGTCTTACTGTAACTTTACAATAAAGGTAGTATTAGTACTCATGGTGTTGGTTTCTTCTTTGGACCACCTCGAAGGGCTGATATTTGCTGTTTGAGTTTGCTGTCAGCTATTCACCATTCAGTAACTGCATTTGAAGTCTGGTAATCCAGCAACTTTTGGACAATGTTGAATAATCTGACACATTAAGACATACACACTTTCTTTCTTAGTCCACCTCCCATCCCAACTTGTCTGGCAGAATGGCACAGAAGGCGTCCGATGGAAGACAAGAGCTGCCTAAGGCAAAGTCCATAAAAAAGAAACACAAAGCTGATGCCACAGAGGGAAGCTCCCCTCCTCCAAGGGCATGTCCTATGGATGCAAACCCCGTGAGATGATGGTAAGGAATGAAGAGATGTGTGTTTCTATAGGGGGAGATATTTCATAATGATAACAAGGCTGGGAAAACAGCCCTGTGAAGTGCTTCTTGCAAGGGAGGTGTCACATAACATCCAACCTCTTTTAGGAGATGTGTGTGTGTGGGGGTGTCTGGCATTCAGGAGGCGATTAATTAACAAGATGCCTTTGCTGTTCTCCCAAGGGGATTCTGAAAAGAGCTGCAGAAATTATACTTGGGCTGAAATCAAGGGGAAGGGATGGGTAATTGTATAATCAGGGAGGACCCCTGGTAGGTCGACTTTAGCTGAATTGCCTCCATCTAAGAGACAGATGATGCAATGGTAGGCAGTCCCGCTAGCAAGATCCAGCAGCAGATATAGGTGGGAAACTTGTACATAAGTTGCAAGGTGCTTCCTCCTTTAGTTCTTACAAATTCCTATATGAAAGGACTTGAACTGTACTTGTGGGCACACACCACCTATATACACAGAGATGAAAAATTAGCCCTCTGGCAGGTTTCACACTCTTCCAAAGGCTGTAAAATGGTTCTTATCAGTTTAAATGTATTTTTTGAATAAATATTTGGAAGTAAACACATTTTAAATACATGTTTCCCTACCCTTTAGAGGCCTGTTGTCAAGGGACATTTTACTGGCAAGCCCCCCCCCCCCCCCAATTTACTTTTGCTATTAGTTCTACTGTCTGGAATACCAGGTGGTCCCATTAAAATCCAGAACTTTAATGGTGACAACCAGCACCTTGCGTTGCACCCAGAAGCTCACTGGTAACCAATGCGGTTCTCAAAGATGTGTTATGTGGGCAATCCACAAGGCACACATAACTACATGAGCAGCTATATTCTGGATCAGCTGTAGCTTCTGATTGCCCTCTATATGATCAGCTTAACATAGAGCTCATTGCAACAGTCCAAAGCAGGAGGAACCAAAGCCATGACTGACCTTGAGAACATTTTCCTTCTCCAGAAAAGGTCGTAATGGAAGGAGTGATTCAGGTGGTAGTGGACTGTCCTTCATTGCAGGGGTTTAAACAAAGGCTGGATGGCCATCTGTCCGAGATGCTGCAGTACTGGATTCTTGCATTGGGCAGGAGGCTGAACTAGAAGATCTTAAAGATCTCTTTCATTTCATTATTTAATATTTTGCGGGAAGGCTGAGGACGGCATTGGGAAGTTGACCATGCAAAATATCAGATACTGTATGTAGGGCTGATCTTTCCTCTTTATCCTGGATTTAGGGGAGTAATTGGGGGTATTTTTAAAAGAAAAAAAACTTTCTTTTGCAAAGTTATTTGAGGGCATATTTTTGTGTCTGTTTCCAACCTCAAAGCAATGAGAAATTGTACCACTGCAAAGAAAAGTGACTGATGAAAAGTAGCCTATCCCTGATAGGACAGAACAGAATACCTTTGGGGCTGACGAGAATGCAAAGCCTTTGTTTGTCAGACAACTTCTGCTGATTCCATATGACTGATTTTTGGAGGATCATTGGGTGTGCTTCATCCAGCAGAGCAAGAAAGAAAAAATTAGAGGAGCCGCACAAAGGAAGGTCTGTGACTCATTTCATTTCCTTGGTTTGTCAAGAGGGGATAGTAGTTTTGAGGATCAATAAAAACTTAAAACCATTTTCCGTATTGTCAGTGACAAAAAGAAAATATAAAAGTGGGTGCAACAGAGTACTATTATTTTCGTCCTCGGCAGGGTGGCAGTTAATGAACTATGCTAACTGTTCACAAAGTTTCACATTGCAACCTGTTGTAAAGGTTGCCAGAGTGGGTCAGAAAAATGACCTGCTCACTAGTTTGTTTTCATTTATTTTCCCTTAGCTGGAAAAAAAAAGTTTAAAAAAGCCAGAATTTTAAAACCCATACAATAGACTGTGGTAAGATAGGACCTTGAGCAATCCAATTAATTAACACAAGCCTTTTTGACATCCTCCCAGGCAGAGTTTAATTAGCATTAGCTTGACCACAATCCTGAAAAGCAATCCTTCTTTTCTTTTCTTTGCCTTGCCAATATGCCCTGTTACATTCCACCCACCTACAACTGTAAGACTGGATTTCACTAATTTTCCTGCCAAGAAGTCAAGAAGAGCCTTCACATTACAAGGATGGTACTGGTGGATGAGCATCTATTCAAGGAGAAAGCAAGGAGCAACATATTTTTCTCGATCTTGCAGAGTATTATGATAACTTAAGCAAGAGGTGGTAAAAACATGGATCACTGGGGGCAGATCTTTTTTTCCTATGAAAAGGAACAGTCTTAGGGAAGAGACAAACATGCTCAGAAGCCTTCTATGAGAGTCCCAGTATCAGAATCCCAAATCAAGAAATCTTCCAGTCAGTTCATGCTAAAAATATTCATTTATTAAGGACCAGAATACATGAGGCAAAGGCAAAGCTTCAAATGGCCAAATTGGCATGCATAATTCGATATCAAGAACATCCCTCTGACATCATTTACTATCTAATTGAAAACAAGCTAGTTCCCACTCCAGTTCGACCCCCTCCCATCAGAACGCTCGTTAACAGCCCAGGTGTCTTATCGCAGTTCCTGCGAAGAAAACTGCCGAGGCAGGAACATCAAGGGGGCCAGCGGCTTGTTCCAATTAGCAAGGCTTTTGGCACAAAAGCAAACACGAGTCAAATTCTACAATGCTTGACACGTGTACCTATGAAAGCATACCTATGAAAGCATGACAGGCGAACGGAGCTAATGTGGAGGGAGACTGACACCTTCTTATCTTATAGGAGTTGTGTGACAGCCATGGAGATGTAGAACTTAGTTGTCTGATCAAGAAAAAAAAAGATGTGCAGCTTGTAGTGGAATTTGATCTTTGTGAATTCCAGTGCAAATCGACTTGATCTGCAACACCCAGATTTAGGTACGGTTTTCACACTCTGAAATTGCAAAGTAGGATCCAAAAACTGCCTCTGAACACATTAAAATGTGTCTTTTAGGATGAAACATGTTTATAAATATAGACTTGTAGATAGAATATGTTTATCAGGATACCTTTTGTGGGGAAATGTTCACAGGTCCGTATCAGTAAACAAGCTTGGGTGAAGAAATCATTGCCTAATGCAAAAATAGTAGAGAACAGACTGATCAAGGAATGCAGAGTTCCTGTCAATGGGAATCCAGCCAGCCCATAAGCTCCAAGAGGTGCAGTACTGCAGACAGAAAAGCCAGCTTTGGTTTCAACAGGCTCAAAGCCAGAAATAAGGCAACTCAGCCCCCCAAATGAGGCAATGTCACGAGACAAGGCAGGTCATGAACCAAGCTCTCATGGAGAAGGTCTAGGGGGGGAAATGCCATGTTTGCCCAGCAACTGCAGCTGGTTTGGGTGCATACTGTACATAATGCACCAAGCATCATGCACAAGGAACCCCTCTCTCCTCTTGCATTTAAAATGTACATCAGATGCACAATTAATCTCACCAACAGAGCATGCCTCAAAGGTAAAAAAATAGTTAATGTTTGGGTAAAACAAAAATATCAGGTTTGGGACATCTGAGAAGGCAGATAAACCACTGGTTCAGTTCTCACCTACTTCCCTCCCACCCTACCTTCTCTGCCTGATTTCTTTTCTGCAGAGAACTTCAACCTCCCTTCCATCTTCTCTAGTCACCCTGTCCTGCTCTTTTCCTTCTCTGGTCAAAGAGTCAAAGAAAGATGCATATCATATCCCGCTGGGGAGAGACAGGAGACAAAGATCTGTCAATTTCTAAGGCTATTTTTTGAAAGCTTTCTTCTGTCTTTTTGTTGCATTGTTGTTTTCTACCTGCCTGTATCAAATTTTTTAAAGAAAATGCTACCGTTAATAATACATGATTCAGTTTGTTCACTTTCCATTTTCTCCACGATTCCCCTCCCACAGAAAAGATTGGGCATTCAAGCTGGAGAAAAACTTTTGCTTCTTACAGGTTGCTTGGTGTTATGCGTCTCTTCTGAGATTCTTGTCCCACTTCTATTGATGAAAAAGACATTTGTTTGGAAGTTTAGGATAACAGATAATCAACCCTCAGTGTTGACAACAAGGCTTTGAATGCAAACCTTAAACTCTATTTATACTATTGTATATCTGTGGGTTTAGTTCCTTCCCTCCATTAAAATAATAATAGTAATAGGAAGCCTCCGGTGAGGATCATGACAAACTAGCAGTCCTCAAAGGAGTGGAGATTGGTGGAGATCGGTTGACGCAAGTCTTTCCAGATAAAGGAGAGATCCTGAGATTGCCCACTTGTACTCTGGACAGCCGCTCCTCCTGAGTAGACTGCAGGAACTGAGGTTTTTTTGGTTGGCTTGTGAGTTGAGGAGCTGGGAGTCAAGGGAATTCAATCAAACTCATAGCTGTAATTTCAGCCTATTATATGGACTCAAAGTTCAGCTGAACCTCATTTCTTAACCACTTTGGATGTAATTAATTTACAGTTAAAGAGGGATTTTCTAAGCGGCAGGATAAGAATCCACTTGGTGAGTTATAATTCTTTCTGGATTAAAATATAATAGTAATAAAATTGATCTGATGTTTATATACTCAGTTTTTAAATAATTATTGCTGGCATTCATTCACACTGAATAAAAGGAACCAAAGTCTAGAGGCACCTTAAAAATTATATGTCTAAGCTTTTAAGGTGTTACAGGACCATTGTTTTTGATGCAAGTGTCCCTCCTGGAACATGGATGAAAAATGGGTCCAGGCAACAAGCGAAACTTTGGTAAACTGAGATAAAGATGCCCTCTACTTGTACAGGGCGAGAATCTGAGGAAGGAGACAGAACAAAGCTCCTTCCATTGCTCTGTTTTGCTGGAAGGGAGGACTCTAGGGGGGGAAAATGTGGAATCCCTGCACTGAGAATGCAGACTTTGCATCCCAATGAGGCTGTATTTGGCAAAGGGGAGAGGACCTTCCTACTTCAAAGGTAAGTATTGGGGGAATACTTATGTTCCTTCTGGTTCAAAAAAAGGACCCTTGCTGCTACTTCTTTTTTACCCGACCAGTTGTGCTGTTTCTTATGATGGTTTTGTATAGCATTGTATCTGCTTTTAATTTTTCACACAGTATTCTTGCACCTGCTGATTTTCATTGGGTTAGTATGCTTCTATCTATCTATCTATCTATCTATCTATCTATCTATCTATCTATCTATCTATCTATCTATTCATCCATCCATCCATCCATCCATCCATCCATCCATCCATCCATCATCCATCATCCATCATCCATCATCCATCATCTATCAATCATCCATCATCTATCATCTATCTATCGAATTTTTCGGCCACCCATCTCGTACACAACGACTCTGTGCGGCTTTTAGGTTGATTTTATATTGTTTTATCTGTTACTAGTTTTTTTTTTAAAGAAAGAACAGTCTGTAGATGCTTTGCACACTGTCCAAATAAGCAGGGTTCCTGGGTGGTCTAGAACTGTAAGCAAGAATCCTTCCCAGACATATACTCCTAACTCCTTATGTGGGACCTCCTTGGTGATACCATCCGGGTAAGACTGTCGTCACCTGCCAACTGCAACCCCACTGTTTTGCAGAGGGCAAGGCCACCTTGCAGTGCCCTGTCAGCACCAACTATAGCTCAGACAAAGCAGTAACACCTTGCCATGGCCAATTAGGGCTCGAGCATCTCAGCCGCTATCTGGTTTTAGCCCTAATCAGCTGCCTGTCCATATCAATAATTAGCTGGAGGCAAGGGAAGAAAAATGCCAGGTTACAAGCTAATATTTCCCACACACTATAGTGTCATGAATCATGCTGCTTCGAAATCTGCCACCAGCAATAATAAATAGGGAGAGAACAATTACCACCGCTAAAATAGCTACATTCGTATTATTTAGAGAGCCACTTTTTTGGTGCAATTATTTTGTGGTTATCTTGCAAAGTCTTTCAGAAGAGGAGCTAAATCCAGGATGGAAAGCTGATGGGTCCCGAATACAGGTGGTACTTTCTGCATCTCAGGACATGGATTCCTCAGAATCCTTCATCCTCACTGGAGCAGGCAAGCCCATTCTTGCTGTCTATGTAGCTAAGCAGAAATTGCCTCCTCTTGGAAGATGGAATGGTGACTATGTGCTCATGATGTGACAAAGAGAAGGAAAGAGCCATGCAGTTATGAGCTCTGGCTCCATATTCTCTTTTCTCAGTTTTACATTCTCTGAAATTTTATTTATTTATCAAATTTTTATCAAATTTGGTCTTTCTGGCAAGCATCCTGTTACCTCCAACACTGGAAGCACTATTATCCTAACAGTGATCCTGCCCAATCAGGGAAGGCCACATATACTTTCATCCTACCAAAGAATTGAATCTGTCATATGTGTGGTGAGCAGATAGAGGTTACCAAGAATCTGGAGTGAAGCTAAGTTGCTCCAAACTGTTCTTGGCATAATGTCAAAATAAAGTTGTTAATTGGTGTGAGAGAAACTGCGGGCAACCCATGGCTCGTAGACTAAGCTGCCACCAAGCTCAGAGTGAGTTAATTCCCACCTTGGAAAGGGGAGCTTTGATTTCATTTCATTGTGTGAGGAGGAGATGCAAGATGAGCAAAAGGTCTGTCTTACTGATAGCTCTTCATCGAACTTAAGATTTAATTTTTTTAATAAAAAATCTAGACTGCATCCTTACAATAATTCTATAACCTGCAGCTCATACTTTTTTACTATCTATTTCTACAGCTTCGCTGTATTTTTCTGTATGTATGTTTTGGGTTTTCCCACATATTTGGGAACTGAGAAATCTGTATAATCAAACATTACACTGCTACCATCGGTTTTTCATAAACCCATTGAATAGACTAACCATAACTATACCATTGTTCATCATGCCTATAATCTGAAGTGGTTCAATCCATGAAAGCTTCACAAGATAACTGCAACATACAGAAATATTGGCAGATTTCGTATGATTACTAAGGCCGTACAGACTTCAAAAATCATTTGAAAGAGGTGTTTTGGAATCTGTGGACAGCATCTCCATGTCAGCCTGAAGAAAAGACATGGCTGATTTCAGGAGTCAAATCATGAAAGCAGCCATGACCTCAATACAACTCCTAAAAGCAGCTGTGCCTGTTTTGAAGCTCAAAGAAACCTAAAAAACAGATCTGGCTGCTTTAAAGAATCACCTCTTCCAGATAATTTTTGAACCATGTTCAGCTCTTATTATTATGTTTTTAATCTTTTACTTGATAGTAAACTTCAGAGTAGAGGTATAAAGGGTAAGTGGTCTTTGGTGGCATAGTTAGTTACAGATTCATCTTTATGAGAGTTGTGGCATTGCCTGTCAGGGCCAGCCAAAGAACAACGACAACTTCAATGAATCATTAGCTTAGCCCAAGGGTCGGAAATGGCGGTTCGCGAGCCAGATGCGGCTCTTTGGCCCCTTGGGTGTGGCTCTTCCGCAGCTGAACTCACCCCCGCCACAGGGGAGCCAGTTGATCATAAAGTATGCCCCAATTTCAGGACATTAAGATTAATGTCCACCATGAACAAAGAGAAAAGGCTTGTTTTTAGGCACCCATTTTACAGTTCTACCTTTTACAACCTCCCTGCCAGGAATATAATGAAGCAAAGGGATTTTAAGTCAATCAATTGTACAAGTTTTAATTGGTCCTTTGATCAGCTATGTTTGCTTCTATGTAAATAAAAACATATGCTGTGCTTGGCAATCTTGGTTGTTTTTGAAAGAGCTAAGCAGGGTCAGATCTGGTTATTACTTGGAAAGGAGACCATCAGGAGAGAGAGAGAGAGAGAGAGAGAGATCTATATTTATTTATTTATTTATTTATATGTCAACTTGTATTACCGCTCCATCTCCCCCAAGGGGGACTCTGGGCGGTATATCCTAGGGATGTAGATGTAGGCCAAATTGGGAAAGTGGAAAAGCCATTCCATCATTTTTGCCAAGAAATCCACATTAATGTGTTGGCAAAGTAATCAGCATTTTAGCTCAACTTGAGGGAGACTTTATGTGTTAACACCCCAGCAAGTAAAAATATTTTCTAGGATGATGCATCCATGTGTTATAGCTAGGGATATGTGAAGTCCTTGGTGCTCTCTGAGCCTTGTTGTTTTCTTGCAGACGTTTCATTGCCAGGCTAGGCAACATCTTCAGTGCAAAAAGTGAGTGAAAAGCTACGGATATGTAAGGACTTCTCCCTTTGGACGTTCCTATATGGTGTGACTAGATTAGCAATTCTTGAACCAACCAATATAATAATCAAAACGTAACTGCCCCTGAGCCTCACACTTTCTTGAATGTAATGGTGCACTTTGAAATACTTTAAATGTAATAACAGATACTTTCAAACAGGAGTTTTGAAAGAAAGTATACATTTAAATATGAGCAAAATGCATGTAAGATATGTTTTGAAAGTTAAAAATGCAACAGTAATTCATGTGATTGTAGCACCTTTCTTGTTATTTAATGTTTTTTTTTAAGTGAAAGCCAGCATGGCATAGTAGTGAAGGTGTTAGACGAGGAACAAGCTGGGTGAGCATCATGCATCATGCGCCACATGAACTAGACAAGGGCAGGACAAACAAGCAGATCCTGCCACCAAGTGGGCCAAAAAGGTTTTTTGAAACTTTCTGAAAAAAGGAAAAGAAAAATAGTTTGATACCCTAAAATGTAAATTGGTCAATTTTAATCAATACTTCAAAATGATGGTCAATTCAGAAGACTGACCCAAGAAAAAACAGTTTTGTCTAGTATTGTCGAAGCATTTGTTTGTGATGAGAGAAAAGGGAGAACAGCCCGATTCGAAACAGTCCTGGCCATCTGTAGTTAGTATTTCTATTTAAAAACATTTTATTAAATACATCTGCTGCTTAATTATTCTCAGCCACCTTCTTGGTTGATTAAAAACTTCTAATCAATTTATATAACCAATGTTCTTGATTGCATGTTGAGAAATATTGAATAATAATAATAATAATAATAATAATAATAATAGGGATAGATATAATTAAGTACTGAGCTTTACAATTTCCAGTCCCATGCCTTTGTGTGTGCCAGGTCAAATTAAACTTGCCGAATGCTTTTTTCCTTAGGTGTGATATTCTCCAGGATGTCCACACATCAGACATCAATGAGGATGCTTTTCTCTTGTTTCCAATTCAGATCCGCAAATGGAACACACATATTTTCAAAGTCCCCTTTCATTCCAGAACAACACTGCTGGGGGCGGGGAGGTAGGAGAAGAGAAGTCCATACCTCTCCTGTGAAGCACATTACAATACGTTGCTCTCCCTGTGCTTCATTTTCAAAAACGACTGGCTGTCTACCTAAATTGGAGTTACTTCAGCTGGAGGAGCAGGAAGAGAAAATAAAACTATAGGTGGACGGTTTTAATTAACTCCACATTCATTCTACCAGGAAGCTCTAACAAGGTGGAAAAAAAAAGACTTGTTATTGTTAAGACACCTGAAGTTAGCAAAACTGGATCTGAGAATTCCCTTTCAAGCCAAAGCATGTTGTCATGCTGCAATAACCCCTTTTTTTTGGGGGGGGGAGGCAAACAGAAATATAAAATATTTATATAAAAATAAAGAGAGCCAGTTTGGTCTAGTGGTTAAGGCACCAGGCTAGAAACCAGGAGACTGTGAGTTCTAGTCCCGCCTTGGGCATGAAAGCCGGCTGGGTGACCTTGGGCCAGTCCCTCTCTCTCAGCCCAACACACCTCACAGGGTTTGTCTATGAAGGTTCTCAGTCATCCAGGTGGAATTGTCTGTAGCTTGAATCATGTCAACTGGATTTCTATTTTCTCAGTGGAAACGTTTCGCTCCTTATCCAAGGAGCTTCTTCTTCAGAAGAAGAAGAATGAAGAAGAAAAAATGAAGAAGCTCCTTGGATAAGAAGCGAAACGTTTCCACTGAGAAAATAGAAATCCAGTTGACATGATTCAAGCTACAGACCTCACAGGGTTGTTGTTGTGGGGAAAAGAGGAGGAGGAAGGCGTAAAACTTCAGCTGCTCATCTTCACTGCTATATGAAATGATGGGAAATCATTTGGTTTTTTTTTCAGTGTTGTTGAAAATGAGAATTCCCAATCTGGAAGAAGAAAAATGGCCCTGAAAAATGAGGACGGTCTTACCATGAAACCAGCACGAAGCAGGACAGTCTTATCTAAGCAACATCCAGTGGGTGGCAATGCTGGAATAACATAATTTGCTAATGTGTTATGAAGTTTCTTTACCTCTAGAGTTAATATCATTAAGTGAGGATTGAACATTATAACCATTTTAACAATGGAGCTGCTAGCACATCAACAGAGGTGGATACGAGGTTGATTTTCTGCATGAGGAAACCTCTAACTCACTATTAGTATCCATAAAATTCTAAGCAAGCCATCAAGATATGAAGATTGATTTCCATGAGCCACGTCATGCTTTGTGATAAGCACAAACTCAGAGGTGCTCATTGTTGGGAGACCAGAGAGAACTCCAGATTTGTAGATATCCCCAGCAAAAAAAAAAAAAAAATGTGAGAAGACAGGAGAAAATTCAAAGAGGGAGACAGGTTAAATAGATGCTGGCTGTTCCATTCTCCAAACACTTCACTTAGGAAAGAGAAACAACCCAGACATTCATTACAAGAAATATTCTGCCATCCAGTCCCTCCAGGAGGTACACTGCTCACTGACGAGCCATAATACAGCTGGGCTTCTGCCACCTAAACGTGCAAGAGAAACCTTAAAAATAACTTTTCATTTGGTAAATGGCAACCTCTTGGCTAGGAAGGAGCATATCAGAAGCACCACAAAAAGTCTCCCAGGTTGCTGCCTATCCTAGATTGAGCCGAATATCCTTTTGACCGCCATCCATCCATCCATCCATCCATCCATCCATCCATCCATCCATCCATCCACACCAACCTGCCTGACTCTTTCTTGTGTGCACAGGACTCAAGAAGTGCCTCCATCTGTGAGGGCTAAGAAACAAAGTAGCTCTCGTAGCTTCTCTGCTTAATGAGACTATTCTTTCCCCCACCCCTACCCAAGTGGCCTTGATCCCAGATTGGAGTGCACCCTTCAGTGCCTGCTATGTACAATTAGTCAAGATGAGTACACCACTCCAATTAAAAACCTTTCCACTAAGGGATGCCTTTTTATTTTCTCATCCATCACCTCCAAGTCCTATCTCCTCCTGGCTTGCAGCTCAGCAGGAGAAGAAAGAATCCAATTAGCTGGGTATTACTGCAGAGCTGCTACTGGCAAAAGGAAGTACTTTAAGATCAGGAGGGACCTTTTCCATCGCTGGTGGTAGCCATGCAGCTGGGGGTCCACAGGATGGTGGAAAAGCAACAGGAGGAAAATGGATGCTCCAGAAGGCATACCAATGTCACTTCTAGAAGCTCTGCAGACGGACAAATTATCTCTCATGGCACTGTGGTTGGGTTTTGCTGAAGGAATGGCCCTGCAGAATCAGAATTCTAAATCATTCTGGAAGCCTTCTGAAGGAGAAGCAGTTCACGCTGCAAAACCAAGGTGGAGGGAGCTTCAGGATCAAGTTTGTAGGAAGGCCACCACGGGCTGTTTTATTCCCATAATAAACATCCACCATGAGACAGTGACTAATTGAAAGGCACCCTCTAAGCTTCTAAGGTAGAGGGCAAACTTAAACTTGGGTCCTGAAGGAGAACTGTGGGGATCAAGCTAAAAGCCCCTTCCCAAATATACTTTCCCAGGGAAAGTAAAACTGTCAGCTCAGCTATAAAACATTCAGAAGGCCAAGGAAAGCTGATAAGCTAGGAAAAGATAATGGGAGGTGATCAAATCTTTATTATGGTCATAGACCAGCATAAGGAGGGTGGGGTACAGTCAATGAAAAACAGAAAATACATAATATATAATAATGAGAAGCTACAATAAATGAAATAAATGAAAAGCTAGAAGACAGAAAATATATATCTAAAAAGAATCTAGAAAGAGGGGAAGGAGCATTAGGGGAGCATATGGCAGAGACCTGAGAAAGTTCTTTGTCTTTGTAGTCCTGTCCCATTACCCATAGTTACATCCAAATTACCTCACTATCCTCACTGGACACATGATGTGTTATATCCAATCAAATACCTGGCTGCTGTATCCAATCACCTGTATAGTCTAATTTGTGTAAGTCTACAAAGATACCCTAACCCACTTCAGGCCTGTCTTTACCTCCAATGCTGTCAATAAATCCATTTGTGCTTCAGTGTAATGTGTCCTGGTCTCTGGCTCAAACATACCTATGGGAAAATTGTCCTACATTCCCTCAGTCCTAGTCCAATACCTTTGGTGCCCCACACAGACTGCGTTTTGCTTTTAAATTCAGCTTGACATTTCACTTAGCGGCCATATAGAGATGCGGAAAACAGATTTTTTCTTCTTCTGCAGCATGAACATGAAAATGTGTGGACTTTCTTGCCTTAGTTACATTCATCACATTTTTTTAAAGTCTTTATGTTGCTTGATTTTTAAAACATCTACAACATTTAACTCTTAAAAAAAAAAAAGATGGATCTTTGTGGCAACTCTCCACCAGTCCTTCTCCACCTCCATCTCCAGTTGCCTCTGGCAGCCATTTTAGAGTGCAGCATAATTAGGACAGCTAAGCTTAGAAAAATATTAATTCTCTCAGAAGCTCTTCAGCTGGGAATGTAAATCAGAGCTCCATTCAGTTGCAGAATGCATGGTTTTACTCTGAGTTTATTTTTAACTGAATATCAATGGCTGCTCAGACAAGGCAAAGGAAAGGGGACAAAGGGAGATTTTAAGACTCTAAACCTATATTTTCCATCCTTCCGCTTTGCAGCTTGCTCTGTGTTATCTTGTAGTGCAAAGCAAGCTGTAAAGCACAAGTTTGGAAAATGCAGGATGAAAATGGCTAATGGTCCTGGATGTAAACTAGAGGGCATCAGGGTAGGGAGTTAGACCACCATAGATCACTTTATGGAAACTCTGCAGCCCCAGAGAAAGTGGGGCAGTGCAGCTCCAGAACTTGGGAAAACTCTTAAAGCCATTCCTGGTAGACTATATTATCCCAACCAATTCAGCTTCTTCTGAGGCCAAGGGAAACTTTCTTTCCAAGTTGTACATGCAATTGTTCTACTTTGTTGGAAACATGGAGATGCTTGAGGAATTTGATCAGTGCGCATGCCTTGATAAAGAGACCTAATTCACATTTTTTTGAATGACGTGCAGAATCGAATTTAGCTTTCCACTATATTGCCCAAAAGATGCAAAAATGTTTCTGGCAGTTTACATGCATCCAAATACTGAAATATGGGTATGAGTAAAAGTATACATCTAAAGTGAAAGTTGCTATTTACTCATTATTAAATTAGTGAATATGACCTTGAAAGATAAGAATCAACACAATGCATGTAGTTACAAACTGTTTAAGTGGAAAGTACTGTATATAATGATGTGTAAGAACACACGAAAGGGATGTAAACAAATGGAATTGCCCATCTTATGGAAAGACTGTCACCCTTAAGAGTTACTTTAAATTTTTCAGGGGGAGAAATTTTCCAGTTATATTCCTTGTTTCCCCCTGCCCCCAAATTGGTATCAGAATAATTCATCCATCAATACTTTGAAACGTATGTTTTAGAAATTGTCATCCATTCTAGTACTGTATTGTTATCATGCTTGAAACGTAATAGAGTTTTAAATTAAATTAATCCTACTGGTCTGATTTTTCATTAACCAGATGCCAAGATATATGAGATTGGAAACTGAGAACAACCTTGTTCTATGCAAGCATTTGATCAGACTTAGATAGGGATAAATAGGTTTGATGGTTACGGGTGGCCCGGACTGTCCTGCCCACAGAATCCCTGATCATGTGGGGTTTTGCAAAGAGCTTTCTGTATTTAATTATCCATGACTAGAAACACTCAGAAGCTAAGAATCCTTATGGATAAGGCTGGAAAATGTCACCTAAAGATCCTTATAATTCATTTTCACATTTTCTTTTTTAAAAATTGTATTAATATAGTAGGGAAAAAAAGCAACCGAAAAAAGAAAAAGAACAAGTATATAATTTTTACAACTGCCCAGAGTCACCGGGAGTCAGGCAGTGTAAAAAATTAATAAAGTACATACATACATAAATACAATTACACACATAGGATTGTAATTCCTGACTCATCTGCACTGTTATTTAACTTTTGTTGTTGTTAATATTGTTACTGTTGCATAAGCTTTGCACTGAAGTAAAGGCTGAAATAAAAATTCATAGGATGAGATTTGATATGGTGAAAAAAAACCCAAAATGAAATAAGGATGTTATAGGGAAAAAAAGCATTCAAGTAAATGAGCACACAAAATACTGGGGAAGAATGTATATTCACCTCCAATTTTCAGCACCCTTTTCTGTGACTGGACGGAATGAAAGAGTCCTACCCGTGGCTTGGAGAAAGCTCTGTTGAAGGCTGTGTGATACTGTTACACTCATACAAGCCATCTTTTTGGAACATATTATTTATTAAGAAGACTGTGCTTACTGTACCGTTTTACCGTTTTACTGTTTTATTGTATTTTAATTAACGTTTTATACCTGTTTTATGTAACCCGCCCAGGGTCACGCTCTGAGTGAGATGGGCAGGGAATAAATTTGATATATATATATATATATATATAAATAAATAAAATAAATACATACAAAAGTAGATCTGGAAGGAAGGCTCCTAAAAGAACAGTCTAAAATGTTTAGAGCTCAATCAAGCAACTCCAAAAGGAACATAGATGAAATGAGTCCTAATATTGTTAAATGGTGCAAAATTCTCATACAAACCAAAGGGGGAAAAATGCGCCACCCAACAGGCATATGTGCAAAATGGATGCGTGGGGAGAGGCAAAACATATGGGCACCCATCTGGTAAAAACTGCTAGACCTTCTTTACACTTTACATTTGCAGGAACCAGCAGCAGCATCAGAGAACATTCATTTCTCTTCAAAGGGGTGGGGGAAATCCCAGCGAGGAACAGCTTGCTCGTCCACATCTGTTTTACTGAGCAAGTGATGAATAATCTTGATTTCTCATCTCTGCCAACTTGTTCTGGATCTCCAGAGATTTAAATTGCCCCTAAACAGACACCTGGTAGCCTCCTAGAGAATTAAGCACAAATATCCAAGACCTACATACTGTATATGAAAAGAATAGTAATCTAGCAGGGCTCACAGGCCCAAATGTTAGACATCTCTTGCTAGGCACTTGCCTTGTCACTGTTTCTTTTTGTTAGGTTGAGAAGAACAGCCAACCGTCTAGTAGGCTATCACAATCTCATCAGGGATAGCCCTAGGCAAGGCAGGCAATGACAACAATGGGCTTCTGCAAGTCAGTTGCATGCCTGATGTGTTTCAGGGTGTGAGCAAATCAAAAAGTGGAGATATAATCGTGCATTGTTTCTCAATCTTGGCAACTTGAAGATGTGTGGACTTCAACTCCCAGAATTCCCCAGGTGGATGAGGAATTCTGGGAGCTGAAGTCCACACATCTTCAAGTTGCCCAGGTTGGGAAACACTGTAATTGTGTATTGCAGAGGGTAGCATTTGGACTTGACCCAGGGACAACCTGTGCCTCTTTGGCTAATTCAAAAATCCATTTGTAAGAGATCAGTGCAGGTCTTTGATAAAGGCTGTTTGTCCCTTTCCTAAAGTCTGTGGCTTGGGAGAGGAAAAAATGAGGATAACTGAAATGGAAGCCAGCATTTGTTGTTTATTCATTCAGTCGCTTCCGACTCTTCGTGACTTCATGGACCAGCCCACGCCAGAGCTTCCTGTCGGCCATCGCCACCCCCAGCTCCCCCACGGTCGAGTCCGTCACCTCCAGAATATCATCCATCCATCTTGCCCTTGGTCGGCCCCTCTTCTTTTGCCTTCCACTTTCCCTAGCATAATCTTGACATCTCACCAATAACCACATCCAATTTGCCCTGGCTCATAGAGTGGCTCACAACAACAACAAAACTACAAACCATAAAAACCATAAAACAAAAACTAAAAACTCGGTGCTTCGGTCATCCTCCTAGGATGCCCCAACCATACGTTCCCACCGCTCTACCCCAGTGCCTGGGTAAAGACTCAGGTCTTGATGGCCTTCCAGAAGGCTAAAAGGGTGGGGGACCTGTAGGAGTGCTGGGTGGAGAGTGTTTCCACAGAAAAGGCATGCTTCCTAGGTCCAGCTTTGTTGTTGTTTATTCATTCAGTCGCTTCCGACTCTTTGTGACTTCATGAACCAGCCCACGCCAGAGCTTCCTGTCGGCCTTCACCATCCCCAGCTCCCCCATGGTCGAGTCCTTCACCTCCAGAATATCATCCATCCATCTTGCCCTTGGTCGGCCCCTCTTCCTTTTGCCTTCCACTTTCCCCAGCATCAGCATCTTCTCCAGGGTATCCTGTCTTCTCATTATGTGGCCAAAGTACTTCAGTTTTGCTTTTAATATCATTCCCTCAAGTGAGCAGTCCGTCTTTATTTCCTGGAGTAGGGACTCGTTTGATCTTCTTGCAGTCCAAGTTAACTGTTAGCTTCTAGCATTACCTTTATTTACAATAATGCCTCTGGGCCTCAGAGCTTCCAAGGGCACTTTTAGAAAATCAGTAACAGGCAGTTGTAACTCACTGATTTGTTTCTTCCCCCACCCTCCAAACCTAAAGGGAAGTTATGGTGGGTGAGACAGTGTCCTGGGGTCTAGAGGGGGTGGAGGCACCTCATCACTTTACCTTCTGCAACCAGCTGTCCCTCTGTGGCAGATGTTGGATGAATCAGCCAAACTCCCCATGGCAACCTATTTTGTGAGAGTGAACATGAGATGCTTTCAAGATTCCAATTCTGATCATGGGCTGAAACTGGGTGTTGCTCTCTGGACAACACTTAAGAAATATAAGGATGATGGGATGGAACAAGGAGGCTCCATGACGTCAAGAGTAAAGCAAGACTGTAATCCTTCCCTTGGCTGTTAATGGATGAGAATTATTATGGAATACAGTCCAGTCCAGAAAAGCACAAAGATCTATTTTAATTGTGGATGACTTGACTGAAGGCAATGGTATAGAACCCTAAGATGCTGTAAAACATTTTGCACAAACTTTCTTTTTTTCTTTTCTTTTTTCTTTCTTTTCTTTTCTTTTCTTTTCTTTTCTTTTCTTTTCTTTTCTTTCTCTATTTATCATAACTCATTTAGATATTTGCTGCATTAATTGTTGCATTAATTTACATAGGTGACAACACATGGCTATCCTTGCTTGAATTTGGAAGACTCGGTTAGGACTTGGATGGGAGACTTTCAAGAAAAGAATATTAGGGCTATAGGCTATAATTGGAAGGTTGTTTTTTGGCCAGGTACAGATAGCTACAGAAGAGTTGAGTTCAACAAAAGGGAGAATTGGTCCATTGATTAAAAACAGCTGCATCTGCATGCAGGATTTTTTTTGGGGCAGGGGGGTGCTTTGCAAAATGAAAATTACAGATCCCAAGGAGAATTATGACCTTAAGGAGAATATGAACAGTGTAGATTATTCAACATCACTAGCAGAATGAATAGGCCCAGAATGGGAATGAATGAAAAATACCCATTTGAATAGGTGGCTTGCTCATCCTGGGATTTAATAATTGCCATTCATCAAAATTAAATTTTAACAAAATATGTTAGTAGTCTACCAGAAGAAGCTGTATGTATTTCTAACCAGTGTGGCTGATCCTCCAATACAAGAAAATGATCCAGGGTTGATGACTTTTCTTGATACATCTGCTATCTGTAGAATCTTCTGCAGAAATTATTTGATTTATCCCCTACCCCTTTTAAGACTGAATAAAAAGGTGAAAATTCCAATCTTTTTGAGAACATCTTGAATTCAGGGAGCAATGCAGCAAGGAATAAATTGGAGAAAGTGTAATGCAGCTGCGCAATCCAAAATATCTCTTGGTGAAGGCTGATGAATACGATTCTGAAGAAAAAGATTAAAACTTTCTCTTCAGTAAGGCTGCAATTGCAATATTAAATTAAGCTCAGTCAGTGCTTAGTTTGGGGATAAGGGGAGGAATTCCATACTTTCAATGATTCTTGATGTATGTAATGTCTTTTTATTCTGTCATAAAGCCACAGGGTATGTGTCACCAAGCAGGAATCTGGATATTTCCATTCCCAGCAGATACTTGCTCTTTGATTGTAAATTAGTCACTACCTTCTGCATAGCCTTATTTCTTCATCTGCTAAATGCAGACAATAATATTTTCTTACCTCTCTGGAGAGATTGAAAACCTTGAATTTGCTAATGTTTGTCAAGATGACTCAGGTTTATTAAGATTCAGTAAAATATTCTTTCTGAGTGTTTTTGCAATTTCTAGTCCCAGTAGGAAGCCAAAGCAGAAAGGTATATATGTACGTTACAGGTGAGGGTGGGGTGAGAGGAAGAACAAGAGACATAGTGGAGATAACTTTCTTCTGCTCTATTTTGAGCAAGGCTGGAGAAACTTCAGATGGCTGGATTACAGCCTCCAACAGCCCTTGCTAGCATGGCAATTATGGACAATGGGAGATCTCCAAGGACATCTGGAAAGCCATAACTTCTCACCTCTTATTAATAAATTCCCCTCAAATATTATTGAAATGTTATTAATTGCATGTACTGTACATATCGTTCTTCAGCCAAAGAACTTAGACTATCATACACAGTTCTCCTTCACTGTATCCTCACAGCCACTCTACAAGGCAGGTTTGATAATGACAGAAGTTATTTTCTAGTGGTAACGGATGGCTACATGAAACTTAGTAACTGAGAAAGAACAAGAGAAGGATGACAGATCCTGACATAATTACCAATACCATGGACCGCAAGAAGTACCAATCATGGACCGGATAAAGTTTGTCTTCTCCCTAGAGGTGATAATCAGCAAGAAGAAATTCACATACTTTGGGCATGTAAAGTGAGTGGATGATGGACGAGAAGAAATCATTATGCCTGGCAAGGTTGAGAGAAATAGAAGGGGAAGAAAACAGATCAAGAGGATAGATGGGATGAGAGTTTACTGCAATGTCCTTGGAAGAGTTGTTATTATTTTTAAAGACAGGTCAAGATGACAACCATTTGTCCATAGTCACCAGAAGTTGAACAAGATTTGGTGGCATCTAACTAATCAGCCTGGCCTAAAGTCTTCCAGTGTGCTTCATGTGGGGAGTGAGTATCTGAACACAGAACAACTTGTCACCAGTTCAACAATCTTATGTATTGTTCCCCAGGTTGGTGTCCTCCAGAAATGAGGACTTCAGTTCCCAAATTCTCAGCAACAGCCAGTCTGCCTGGGGAAATTCAGAGAGTTGAAGTCAGAACATATACTGTAGATGGCACCCAGGTTTGTGGATGGCACCCAGGTTTGTGGAAGGCTGCTCTAATCAATATACATGTAAAACAATCTAGCTTTATATGTAGTAGGCTTAACGCTTAAAGGTAAAATTCATCTAGTAAGCTTAGTTATTAAAGGTACAATTCAGATCATGGCACACTATTTGGTTACTCACTTACTTAAGATCTGGGCTACAGGGTGTCAAGGGCCTGTAGAGTTTTATTAATGACAGTTTATGAAATTAAGAAAAGATATATGCAGGATAAATTAAGATACAGGTAGGGTTCCCATTAGGCAACTGAAATAGCAACTTTGGTCATCAGAGTGTCATGAAAGGGAAGCATATTGTTATTATTATTGTATTTTTACTGGCAAGAATTACGAAATGTGCTGGTGAGATTTACTGTACCATGTGCCAAACCCCACAATATTTCCCCCTCTCTCGTCACATACCTCTCTTCTCTTCCACCTAATGTATTTTATCTTGGCTGCATGGAATACCCATTTTCATGTTTGAAGGCAACATCTTACCTTTGCTGGAAAGATGCTTCCATGTTACTGTTGGCTCTGGTCTCCCAAAGGCTAAGCACAGGAGAGTGACACTGCTGCCTTCATTGATGGTGATGTCTGATGATATGTTTATAATCTGGGGAGGAACTGCAATAAAAATGGAGAAGGACATCAGTACATTAAACTTTTCTCCTGATGCTATTCACTTTTCTTGAGTTCTTCTTGAACACACAATTTCTTGCCAAAATCAATAATCTGGGTTCTAAAATGAACCTGCAGCAGAACAAATCAGTTTTATTACTCACAGGGTGTTTTGTTTCAGAAACAAGCATTATGTTGCCTAGCCATCCACTGAATTTTAGTCTCTGACACCTATTTTCCTATGACCTATGTACTGGCTTAGCTAGCAGTTCCATATCAGAAGTTCTCTGAGATTTGAAGAAGCAAATTCAAGAAAATATCCCTTAAGGCAACAGGAGCTCACATTTTTTTGTTTTCAGAAGTAATGGGCTACATGTACTTTTTAGGTATCTGTAAACTCTGAAAAATCTAGATCTTACTCCAGAGAGGAGTCTTCCAGACCAAGGGTTGGGTGGGATGGGGACACACATTTAACTTTAATAAGCTATTTATGCATTTTGTATTTAGATTTCTGTTTCACAAACTACCCCCCCCCAACCATCACCTGAGGACCAATCCTAAAAATGAAATCTACTTCTATCCAAGGTGGATAGACTCAGTTGCAGTGGTGCACTGCACCATTGGAAAGACCAGGTTGGGGACAGATTCTCCTGGAGAAAATCTATCTATTTGGTCGCTAAACTTGACACTGACTTGATGGCTCATAACCAATCAGTCTATCTGCATAACTCCACCATTTCAAATAGATTATTTATCTCTGTGTTGTTTAATAAGAGTATGGTTGAGTAACCTGTAGTCACATGATCACAAAGGTCAAGTTGATGGCCACAGCAGTGTGATCAAAGCTCTGCCCGGCTTCAGTATGTGTATGTGTGTGAATGTGTCATGTGTGCAACACACATAAAAATCAGGTGGTGCTGCAATTGCACCAGTTCTACATTTTATTGGCAAATTGCAGAAAATCATTAGTATACTTTCCCATCATTCTCTACTAGAAAACACAATCAAACTTTTCTGTAAGTCCTCAAAAAGATGCAACCCCTTTTAAAAGCAAAGCAAAATAAAACAAAATCTCTATCAGTGGGAGAAGGGGACAGCGAGAAAAAATATCCATAAGGGAAAGATTTTTATCCTATCTACATGGAAGTTGGTTCTCCTTCCATTCCTTAGCAGGACATTCAGCAATCCAATTCTGGAAAACAAATACTATGTATATAACAAATGAAAATGTCAAGTACAAGTTGGGTTGTATTTCTTTTTTCCCTCTATTTCTCTTTCTCCAGCCCTCCATTCTAATGATATACCTTGCCTTTCATGGAAAAGAATTCAAAACATTTCAAAATATCTTTAAAAGACTCTTTAGTTTTCAGTATGTTATTCTGCTCCCAGGCAATATAACACACAACAGATCTAAAGGACAGCTAACACCTTACGAAAAGTAGAAAAACAATCTATGGTGAGAAATGATTCAGCCTTTTTCAATCTACATTTTCTCTATATCACTATTCACTTTTTTAAAATATAAAGGACACTGGCCTGAAAACATATTCTTCAAGAATTCTTCTGTGTCTTTGTTGTTTATTCTTCACGTGAATTATAATCTCTTGTTTGTGCCTTCACTATTGGTTGCTATGGTAGTTATTATGGCCTTGATATCTCATTTTGTATCACAACAGCCATAAAAAGGAAGATGAAGTCTGGTTCAAGGAGAGGATGGTTTCCCTCTGGGCTCAGACCAAGGTCCATCCATGGAACTGCATACACACATGCATGGGTTACAAGGACAATCATGCAAAATACCACCCACTCATCCCCATCCTTGCAGGCAAGAAGAACAAACCCGTTCTGAAGCAGTTTGTTAACAAGGTAAATTGCTCTTGGAAAGAAACATTATGACATATGCAGGAGGCCCTGTTTTTAAGGGACATAACTTATCACAGCCCCAGTGAAAGATGTCCTCTACATTTCACCTCAGCCATCAAAGATATTGCTCATGTTTTGTTTGATTGTCAACTGTATGCCCCTTTTAGGCTTAGATATTTAAAATCCCTACTTGAAAGAACAGCCCACTGGAACCTGAATTGCAGATTGTCCTATTTCCTCCTGGGCTCTAATGTATACAGTTTTAGCAGGACTGCTAAGTTTATAGACAAGGCAGTTCAGCTAAGAATCTGTTATATTGAACAGATCGGGGTATCATGCAAAGGCGATGTATTTATCTGATTCTTTGTATTAGGACATTTATTTTGCATTTTCTTTTACCTATTTTATACTGGAAATAGACCTTGTATTTGTTTTATTTTATTTTATTTTATTTTATTTTATTTTATTTTATTTTATTATTTATTTTATTTTATTTTATTATTTTATTATTTTATTTTATTATTTTATTATTTTATTATTTTATTATTTTATTATTTTATTATTTTATTATTTTATTTTATTTTACTTTATTTTATTATTTTAATTTTATTTTCTCATTCATTTCATTTCATTTATTTGTCGTAAGACTAATCAATCAGTAAACTCTATCTATCATCTGTCTCTGTCTCTCTGTCTCTCTCTCTCCACCTTTCAGAGAACTGTACCTTTTCATGAACACCTGTATTTAGGCAGTCAAGGAAGGAGAAAATACTATAGATATGAACACTGCTACAATTAAGAAGTAATTTGGAGATCCTGGGTTTTGTACCTCATATACATATTGTGTGTTATTTCATGTACTCCCAAACCTGATAAGCCAGTAAATTCTGTTTGGAGGGACCTTGTTCATTTCAGAGATGTAGGGAAACCAAGCCTGTCCCTGAAATGTCTGTCCTACCAATACCATTGTTCATGAAGTTCTCATATGGTTTCTGACACTTGACAGTTTCCATGGTTAGCAGAGCAATTTGTGAGCCTACAATGCCAAATAATTGATGTTTAAAGGAAGTGCTTCTTCCAATGTTTCATTTTCCATGCAATTTAAAATGAATGTTGGTAGTGAGTGCAATCCCTTACATTCCACTAAAATAGCAGCCTTAGCTTGGATTTCATCCCATGAAATAGCAAGTGCCCCAAATGTTGCCCTTCTGAAGACAGGAATTGCATGACAAGAAATGCTTCCTGCATTTGCCAGAGGTCTGGCAACAGTTTGTTTTTTTCACCCACATTTGGTGATAACTATACACAGATCACATTGATTTACACATTGATCACGTTGATTTACAGAACCCAACACTGACCACTCTCAAACTGGGAGGTAGTGGCACTGGTTGGGTCATGTGGTCCTTTTATAATTGGTAAGAATCTATATATGATTCTTTAATATGAGCAAAACCATGTCTCAAACTCTCAGAACACTGCAAAGCTGGCCATGCGTTTGTCTTGTAGGACGTTGAGCTGTACCTACGCTTTGGATCCTAATTCCTGCAGTCTGCTTCCTGAATGCCCCACTTAAGTTAACACTTTATATCATGTCACATCAAATCCTATTCTATTTATGATTTATGATTGCTTTCTTTCCCTATGCTGTATTTTGTGAAGAGAGATGATAGGGGATGAGAACAAATTATTATGAATTGCAAGGATATAAATACACACCATGATTCCAGTGACATCACAAACCACTCAAGCTGTGCTCCGGTGGTTTATAATGATTGTTTCCAGAGCATCTCTCAGCATGCGTATTTATAGCCTTTTCACTGCTTTCCCTATCCATGAAGTAAACCGATTTTGGTTTGAGGTGCTTATAGAATTCTCGATAGAATTCTTCCCCAGATACTTCCATTCCAAATTATAGTATCTCATTTGTATTCCATTTCCAATTTATGGACTGTATTAAAACCAATGTGTGCATACACATTTTCTTTCTGTCTTTCTTTCTTGTTAGCCATGTGCATAAGGGCACATATATATTGACTAAACCTCAAAGCAGACAACCTGACTTTATCCACATTGCTTTCTGCAAGATGTCTGTAGCTTGAATCATGTCAACTGGATTTCTATTTTCTTAGTGGAAACGTTTCGCTCCTTATCCAAGGAGCTTCTTCAGTCTGAGCAAAGTTGGTAAGGGAATCCTAAATATGTTCCTAGGTAGCTGTGTGACCTTACACCTGGGGCTAGGTCATGGTTATATTGAGATGTAATTTTTAAGTCCTTTTATTATCTAATGGAGGGTCGTTAAAATCACCATGCTGCTGTTGAGCTTCTGAAATGGTCTTAATCTTCCTAGGCACAGAAGACAAAACGGGGAGGAAGATGTGGGAGAGTTTGTGCCTGAGGCCCCCACCTCTATTCAAGGAAGGATTTTCCAAGTTGGCATAAATGGATTCCTTGACCCCTCTCTCAAACCACCTATCTTCTCTGTCTAAAATGTGAACATTAATGTCCTCAAATGAGTGTCCTTTTTCTTTTAGGTGAAGATAAACTGCTGACTCTGGTCCTGTGGTGTTATTTCTCCTGTGTTGGGCCATCCTCCTGTACATAGGTTGTTTGGTTTCTCCAATGTAGAGTTCAGAGCACTCCTCACTGCACTGGATTGCATAAACTACATTGCTTTTCTTATGTTTTGGAGTTTGATCTTTGGGGTGTACAAGCCTCTGTCTCAGTGTGTTGGTGGGTTTGAAATATACAGGTATGTGGTGTTTGCCAAATATCCGTTTTATCTTTTCAGACACGCCAGCCATGTAGGGAATGACCAGGTTCTTTCGTTTACTCTGAGTCTCAGCCCTATCTGTCGCTGTTTTAGGTCTGGTAGATTTAGATTTGGTGAAGGCCCAATTTGGATATCCACAGGCCTTCAGGGCTGTTCTCAGGTGCTGATTTTCATTTTTTTTTGGAATCCATGGAGGTGGGGATGGTTTCTGCTCTGTGTGACAATGTCCTGATGACTCCTAGTTTGTGCTGCAGTGGATGGTGGGAGTCAAACATCAGATATTGATCTGTGTGTGTGGGTTTCCTGTAGATCCCTATTTCTAGCTTGCCACCGGTCCCAATGAGGACTTCACAGTCTAGGAATGCCAGTCTGTTGTCCTTGGTGACTTCTCTGGTGAAGCTAATGTTGGCATCTATAGTGTTTATATGGTCCGTGAAGGCCTGTACTTCCTGGGCCTTGATTTTGACCCAGGTGTCATCCACATACCTAAACCAGTGGGTGGGCACCGTTCCCTGGAATGTGTTGAGTGCTTTCTTCTCCACTTCTTCCATGTATAAATTGGCCACAATGGGTGACACAGGAGAACCCATGGCACAGCCGTGTTTTTGTCTGTAAAAGTCACCTCTGTATGTGAAATAAGTGGTGTTAAGACACAGGTCCAGAAGATGGCAGATCTGGTTTGGGTTGAGATGGCTTCTCCTTTCCAGGGTGCTGTCCTCTTCTAGTCTCTTCCTGACAGCGGATAGAGCATGAGTGGTGGGGATGCTGGTGAAAAGGGAGGACACATCAAAGGAGACCATAGTTTCATCTGTATCCAGTTTCAGGATCTTTGCTTTGGAAACAAATTCTTCCGAATTATGGATGTGGTGTTCAGAGTGTCCAACTAGAGGTGCTAGTATGGTAGAGAGGTGTTTGGCAATGTTGTATGTTACCGAATTGATGCTGCTGACTATGGGTCGGAGGGGTGTTCCTTCCTTGTGGATCTTAGGAAGTCCGTAGATGCAGGGGATGGCTTCTCCAGGATACAGACGGTGGTAGGTAATCCTATCGATGGAGCCATCATGTTCCAATTGTTTCAAACTGTCTATTGCCTTTTTCTTGTAATTGTTGGTGGGGTCTCTTTTCAGTTTTTCATATGTATGGTGATCCTCCAAAAGTGAGGTAATTTTATTGTGGTAGTCTGCAGTGTTTAGAACCACTGTACATCTTCCTTTGTCGGCAGGTAAAATGGTGATGGTTTCATCTTTGCTGAGGGCTGTCAGGGCTCTCCTCTCTTGGACGGTAAGGTTGGGGGGAGGAGGTTGAGCACTGGACAGAGCTGCAGATATTTTAAGCCGGAGTTGTTCTGCTTCTTCAAAAGGTAGGTGGCTACCAGACCTAAAACAGCGACAGATAGGGCTGAGACTCAGAGTAAACGAAAGAACCTGGTCATTCCCTACATGGCTGGCGTGTCTGAAAAGATAAAACGGATATTTGGCAAACACCACATACCTGTATATTTCAAACCCACCAACACACTGAGACAGAGGCTTGTACACCCCAAAGATCAAACTCCAAAACATAAGAAAAGCAATGTAGTTTATGCAATCCAGTGCAGTGAGGAGTGCTCTGAACTCTACATTGGAGAAACCAAACAACCTATGTACAGGAGGATGGCCCAACACAGGAGAAATAACACCACAGGACCAGAGTCAGCAGTTTATCTTCACCTAAAAGAAAAAGGACACTCATTTGAGGACATTAATGTTCACATTTTAGACAGAGAAGATAGGTGGTTTGAGAGAGGGGTCAAGGAATCCATTTATGCCAACTTGGAAAATCCTTCCTTGAATAGAGGTGGGGGCCTCAGGCACAAACTCTCCCACATCTTCCTCCCCGTTTTGTCTTCTGTGCCTAGGAAGATTAAGACCATTTCAGAAGCTCAACAGCAGCATGGTGATTTTAACGACCCTCCATTAGATAATAAAAGGACTTAAAAATTACATCTCAATATAACCATGACCTAGCCCCAGGTGTAAGGTCACACAGCTAACTAGGAACATATTTAGGATTCCCTTACCAACTTTGCTCAGACTGAAGAAGCTCCTTGGATAAGGAGCGAAACGTTTCCACTAAGAAAATAGAAATCCAGTTGACATGATTCAAGCTACAGACAATTCCACCTGGATGACTGAGAACCTCCATAGACTTTCTGCAAGATGCTTTAATCAATGCTTATGAATGTTGGTAACTTGCAAGGAGGAATAAAGAAACCAAAATATAACAAGGTTCAATTGTGAAATTCATTTTAGATAAACACCAAGTCAGGAGACAGTCAGCTGGTCCTGCTAAAATGCCCATTTGTGCAAAACTATTAAGCATCACTCCCTAGTCTAGGGCTGTCCATACCAAGAGACAAAATAATAGGCTTATCATTAGATTCCAGCTGAATGTTCAGGGGGAAAATACCTTCCTTCTTTTCGATTGGTACCTTCCTAACAGTAAGAATAATGGAAGATATTGCAAGGGAGCTGGTGTGTTCCCTTTTATGGGTTGTGTTCAAGCAAAAGATGAACAGCCATCTATCTAGGATACTTTAGTTCAGATTTTTGTCCTAAGCAAGGAGCTGGGTTTGATGATCTCCTTCCCACTCTGGTTCTGCAGTTTATTCATTTTGCCTCTTCCACCCTGGCTGATGAATACCGGCTGCTGTAAAAAGCTGCTTCTTTTTACAGACTTTTACCCATCCTCTCCCAAGACGAGTTTCACTCTTTCATTGGTACCACTTATCCAATTTCTGTACACAGTTCAGATAGATTTAGGATGAAAATATTCATTTCTCTACCTCCTTGGTGACATCGCTATGTCACTGGATATGTCCCTGCAGCCCTGAAAGATTTAATCAAGATAAAATAAAGTGTGGCCTCCAGTCAACAAAATTTGCTGGCACCTTAGGGAAAAAAAGAATCAATGAAAACAGATATGGATAGTTGCTTGGCAACCATTCTGTAGTTTTTCTCTCTTCCCCCCCCCCTTCCACCTGTTCCTGCTTTTTCCTAGAATAGGGTTCCTGCTGATCACAAGATATTGGTAGGAGAGGGGGAGGTAGCAAACCATGTAGCATCTCTAAATCAGCTAGCTGCTCAGGAGGAATTTGGCTTACTATGCTAGTTGGACTTCATCCTTTTTCTCCTGAGCTTTTAGTACCAAATGCATGAATGGAATAATAGGAAGGAAGGAAGGAAGGAAGGAAGGAAGGAAGGAAGGAAGGAGGGAGGGAGGGAGGGAGGGAGGGAGGGAGGGAGGGAGGGAGGAAGGAAGGAAGGAAGGAAGGAAGGAAGGAAGGAAGGAAGGAAGGAAGGAAGGAAGGATTTTGCTGTGTAACTGCATCTTTCAAGAGCCAAGTTTCAATTGCAAACTTTCAGGAACAAGCTTTTGCATTGGCTGGTGAGAAGAACAAGTGAATAAGCATCAACAAAGAGGATATAAAAAACAGAATCAGAAACTTCCTGGTATTGACAATGTCCCCCTGTTAGGGTACAGGCCTCAGCATGTTAAAATGTATGCCATTTGTAGGCAACCCTTGTGGTCCATTTAAGAGACTATAGCCTTTGGACCATTGATGACATATCCTACGACACATTCATTTTCATAATTTAATTATGAAACCCATTAACCACAAATAAAAGTTGGTTTTAAATAAATAAAAGACACAATAGCTAGTCTCACAGCTATTGAGCTATGGAGCCATGCTTAACTCTAAACATGGATTAACAAATCACACTTATTATGTTCACCTAAACGGAATGGCCAAACAAGCCATATTATCGCTTACAATGATTGTCTGATTCACTTAGCATGTAAAGACAATGGCTGAGTTTCCCACAACACACTGACCCATAAGCTACTTTACCCCATTTTAGCCTAGTGTATTGTGTAAACCCATATGGCATACAGCAGATGAATTCTCTTCACCCACAAACTGTAGCCAGTGATAACTCATGGTATGCTATGGAAATATGGATGCCATCCATGTGCCTTTATATAGGGTCTTTATTTATTTGTCTTTTATTTATTAATTTTTATTTATTTAAATTTAAACAGTTTATAAGGTCACCCATCTCATAGCAATCACCAGAATGGCATTCAAGAACTTAAAACCAAGCAGCAATAACATTGAACATCCAATAATCCACATACCCAAAATCCAGGGTCAAGAAAAGTCATTCTCAATTTATCAGGAAAAGCAGCAATAAAATCAGTCAGCCAATCGACTAGCAGAGCTTGGTTCCTAGGGTCCATATGCCCAATCAGGGCCCTTGAGAACTTATGCTTTGCCTTCTTCTTTAGCATTTCAAGTACTGGAAGAAATAAGGTACCACATTTGACAGTTGAATCCAGAGAGAAAGTGTAGCCTAGGTGTTGGCCCACAGGGCAACTGTCCTTGCTGACAAGTGCAAAAAAGACAAGTGTGGCTTCATGCTCCTTTAGAGAAGCAAAAGGTGGCATATTCCTGGAGGAGTAATCAATGCTCCCCACCCCTGGAAACCAAGCCAAGCCAAGCCAAACCCAACCCAACCCTTGGAACTAGGTTTCCTACAACATGTTAGAAGGTACTATGAGCTTCATAGAGGGAATGTGTCACAATTCTCTGCCTGCCACAATTGCAGAAGTCTTGCTCTTCCACATATCTGAGGTTTTGGCATCTGGGGGTGCTTTGGGAGGCCCTGCCCACATTTTCAGGCTTTGTTCAAATTATAAAAGTCATACAGCCAAAAATCACTGATAAAAACATGATAACTGAGTCTCATTACAGCCACCGACAAGTCTCATATTTTAGCATTTTTATTAAAGCCTTTTAAATTACTGAGTGTCTGGTATATTCAATACCAGCCTAAGTGATTTATATTAGTCTATCCCCAGATTCTCCATCTAATAAATAACTTGGCAATCTCCTACCCCATAAATATTCCAGGCCTAGGCAAAAAGCAATTAAAGCAAGTTAAAAAAAAATACTGCTTCTCAACTCTTCAGGCTGCACTGTCATTGGTTGCTTGCTCCTGTTCAATTATTCCACCACACTTATTCTGGGATGTAACTGGGCAGGGTAGTGGGAGAACGAGTTTGGTTCCAGCATGTCTCCCCACCTGGAATTTATGTTCTGGCTCCCATTTAAAAAACAAGCCACATACAAAACCATTTTTAAACATTAAACATGTCACAATGATGCAGAGATGTTACCAAGGAAAACATTATTTCCAGCAACAAGTGTTCCTTAGCCTCCTGAGACAACTTAGTCTGCTAAAATATTGTTAAAAGGCACTTCAGGAAACAAGGAGAGAGAGAGAGAGAGAGAGAGAGAGAGAGAGAGAGAGGGGGGGGGGAGGGAGGGAGGGAGGGAGGGAGGGAGGGAGAGAGAGAGAGAGAGAGAGAGAGAGAGAGAGAGAAGCGCATTTAAAATGCTGCAGTGTTAAGCACTGAGACAGCAGACTAAAATGTTATTAAAGGCTCCCAAGTTGCCAATCCAGAATATATCTCAGGTTAATAAGGTTCACATTCAAGCCAAGCAAAGGATGCATATTTTATGGAGTGGGGGCAAGAACGGGGAATGGAAGGGTGATCCAGAGTCATAAACCAGAGAAACCTCTGGAAAAAAAAATGATGTTGCTATTAACTAGAGACTTGATCTGTTTTATCCTTACAGCTGTGGTACATTTTCCAAAAAAAGAGAGAGAAAAGTAAAAAAAGCAGGATGCAGTTTAATCTAGATGGCCTGCTGCACAGCTGAATCCTGCAATATCCCTCTATGTTGTCAGAACAGGCTGGTGATCCTGTTACTCCTTGGAATGTACTAACCACACCAGAATGGCTTGGAGATTGAATTGCATGCCTGGATGTTCCCAAAGGCCAAGAAAGCCCTGTTTATAAGGAGCTAGCAAAGAGAAATTTATTTATTTAATTTATATGACCATATACTGTATATTATAGAAATGCACATATATATAGAAATGCATATATCTCCTGTCGACCCAACAGTTCAAAAGCTTGCAAGTAGATAAATTGGGTACCACCTTAAGTGGGAAAATTTGCTGACGTCCTGTCGGGGAGTCGGCTTCCACCGAAAGTGAAGATCCTTTGAATGGCGGCAGTCATGACGGATCCCGAAGTAATAACATCTACAGGACGTCAGCAGCCGGCTCTGACGCAAGGCATCATGGGACATGCAGTCCAGAAGCCAGAGAAGAGTCGGTTCCCTTACCCCCTTCCTTGAAGCGCGGTTTAAAGAAATTGTATAACGATGTATATGTATAACGATGTATGTAAGCCGCCTAGAGTCCTCCGTTAGGGAGGGGACAGGCGGGGTATAAATACAATAATAAAATAAAAATTAAAAAAATATTTAAAAAAATATATAGAAATGCACATATATATTAAATGATGCTATGCGGAGATCCAGCAGTCATTTTCCTAAAACAGTTCTCTCTCTACAACAGGAGCACCTATTTTTCTGCATATTTCCTAGAGTGCTTTAGCATTTCTTTGGATACTGTTTTGGAACTGTTTTTACATTATTGTTGCAAGGTGGCAGAAGGTGTCTCTTGACACAGACAATATCTTAGATCTGTAGCTAGAGAATTCAATCCTTCCTTTCCTCATTGGAAAACAGACTAATCTCACAAGAGGTAACAAAATCAAACTTTTTTTTTAAAAGGAAAACTAAAATCTTTCTGAAAATCTTTTCTTAACTTTAACTAATAAAACACAAACATGCAATACTGGAACGGATAAGTACAGAACAGTTCAGACCATATACTGTATATGGCTTCTTGCAAATTAGTTAAAAGTCTCAAAGAAAAATTAAAATGTTCCAGTTAGACCACAAGATGATGTTGATCTGCTGTATTTTTTTAAAAAAATCCTTTCTGTAAAAAGATTAGAGTTGGAATCAAATGATTACAGATCACAAAAATAGTTTAATAAAATGAATTCTTTCATACCTAGCCTGAGGTATTGGTAAAGGATGAAATCACAAACAATTTCCTAACTCACACAGAGAAATAAAAGCACACAAATAATTGAAATTAAACCTAGCATAATTCTGGGCTGAATATTTTACAGGTAGTCCTCATTTAGTGACTGCCTCATTTAGCGACTGATTTATCACAACAGTGATAAAAAAGTAACTTTATGACTAATCCTTGCATTTATGGCCTTTGCAGGTCTGTAAAGCAAAGGAAAGCTGAAGTAAGATCATAAGCACAGTCGCAGTTTCACTTAGTTGCCAGTCCCAGTTGTGGTTACTAAACAAGGACTACCTGTACTTTTACAGAAATAGCAATCTTGAAGCAAAAGTTCCTCTGCTTTAATTACCTGGATATCCTATCTCCTTGGGAATTCTAAACTTTAATCACAGGGGGTGGGGAATGATGTTAGCTTTTCCCAGCCTCAGATCAGAACTTATCTCTAAGTCTTTCCTCAGTTTTACAATCCCCAAAGTTTTTCTGTCTCCAGCAGAGGAAAGGGCTGGGGATATTTGTCACTGTGTATATGACAGAGAACATCTCTTCCTCCTGGGGATGTATATTTCATGCCTAGCCAGAAACCAGAAGTATTGTGAATGTCTGATAAGCAGGAACATTCAAGAGAAGACTGACCCATTTTCTCACCTGAATGGAAAAGCATTCTATCAGTCCAAGAACTAGCATGTCATTTCAAGCTTTACTCTAGTTCATCTTTGAAGAGAATGAGAGTCCAAAGTCAAAAAGCGGACCCTGAGTCTTTTCCAAACTGGATTTAGGTCTCACCCAATCTCCAGCAATCAGATTATATAGTTAGGTTTATCCATCCTGGCTTAGAAATTCTTGGGTTTACCTTGCAAATTAAACTGACAGCCGGTTTGGTATAGTGGTTAAGGCACCAGTCTAGAAACCAGGAGGCTGTGAGTTCTAGTCCCACCTTAGCCACAAATCCAGCTGGGTGACCTTGGGTCAGTCACTTTCTCTAAGAAGGAGGAGGCAATGGCAAACCACTTCTGAAATATTGGCAAGAAAACTAGAGGGACTGATCCAGGCAGTTGCCAGGAGTTAGCACTGACTCAAAGGCACCTAATAAATAAAATAACAAACCTTGGGGAAGGGGAAGAAGATTGTAGATTATGCCAATCCTACCAAAAAGAGTAAGTTTCCTAGCTCAAGTTTTTTCCTGTGCTTTCCCATTTCAGAATGCACATATCTAAAAACTCAAGAGGAGGAATATACAGTGGTGAAAAACCTGAAGCCACACTGTTTCTATAGCAACAGTACAAAAATCAAGCCAAAACCTCAAGGCTACTAGTTCTAGTTTCATATTTTATATTCAGTCATGAAACTTCTAGATTTTGAACATGTTGTGAAATATGGAAATTCTACCAAAAACTACCTCTCTCCTTCTCTCTGTCTGTGCAACCTTGTGTATACATACACACACACACACACACACAATAACAACAACCTTGCACATCTTAATAAAGGACAGGATAACAGAGGGAGTCCACTGAGGCATAGGTTTAATCATACCAGGAGAGGCATAATGTATCACAGTGTTTTTCAAACTTGGCAACTTTAAGATGTATAGACTTCAACTCCCAGAATTCTCCAGCCAGCATGCCCATTCAGATACACAGCACTGTTATCACTGCGGCATCATCAGAGAGTAAGATGTCTGCCCCCAAATAACTTAAATTATCAAATGTGACACAGGGAAGAAATATATGTAGACCTCCTGTGCATGTTGGATAACCCAACTACCCTTAAGAGCAGCTTAGAATATTTAAATCAATCAGTGAATCAAAGATGGAATGCTGCCTTATATCTACCAAGAATACTTGTTCATTTCCCACTGCACTGATTGACAATGGCTCTCCAGGGTCATCCAAGCAACAAGCTTTCCTTTGGTCTATTTCCCAGCTGTCTGTTTATTCTTTAAATTGAGATGCCAAGGGGGGTTCTTCTGCCTGCAATGCTGATGCTGTTCCACTGAGGAGCTTCGAACAGAGGTCATAAGTAGGAAGAGAGGGAGAGAGAACAAGGGTCAATGGAAATAATAAGTTCTGTGTTAATTTCAGTTGCACATACTGTACCTGATTTAGTTCTAGTACAGGACAGTCAAATGTTCCACTTAAAATTCACGTTTTTAAAAGGTGGGTTTTGAGAGAGGTTTTGAAGGCAGAGGATGAGTGAGGCAAAGGATGAGTACAGTGTCATGTAAATGCTTTGGGATAGGAACATGTACTTTGCCTCAGTATGAACACCTGGCAACAGGTTGCTTAGAGAAATGTATATCAAATCCTGCCAATTCTGCCACTGTAATTCTGATTTCTCTCTGAATATGTCTCTTTAACACTTGGGGAAGAAGGTCTATAAGATGATGACCAACAACAGGCAACACAAAAGGAGTCAGGAAAAATACAGAGGGAATTTTCCTGGGTCATAAGATATATTTGTGGGACGCCTATATGGCAGCATTTAACAGCTAGTGCTCGGTTACCATGACAATCTCTAACATTCATCCATACTTTGCAACCTTTAGATTTCCAAAAGCACCAAATTACTGGGCACCTGGCAATCATCTTTGTCTCCCAAAGCTTATCTGAGAAATTACAGCAAGAAGTTATTGAAGGGGGAGGCTGACAGTTACATTTCCCTACTGATTTGTAAAACAGAACATGCCACAGTGTGTACTCTACTCAACCACTGCCACATGCACATATGTTTTGTGCATTTCCAGGCACAACTGTGCAACTCTGATTCCCAGTTCCTTCAGCCCTGGCTGAAAAGGTACACAAATGAATTAAGTATGTTTTCCCTCCCAAATACCCCCTTAGGAGTTTACAAAATGGATCTGAATCATTATCACCCAATCAAAATGGAAAGCAGCTGAAAAGCAAAGCAGCCAGCCGCATCAATTATGTTCTAGTCCTTCCTAGGTCACAATAGTAAATGATTCCATATATACAGAATATTATACCTCTCCCATTTTCTCTAGACTGTCCGTCCATCCATCCATCCATCCATCCATCCATCCATCCATCCATCCATCCATTTATTGTCAATGACCAGCAAAATAGAAATATATCAGAAAATATCAATCAAATCTAACAAAAGCAGTGTATCAGTCATAAGGTAAAGGTAAAGTCTATGAAGGTTCTCAGTCATCCAGGTGGAATTGTCTGTAGCTTGAATCATGTCAACTGGATTTCTATTTTCTCAGTGGAAACGTTTCGCTCCTTATCCAAGGAGCTTCTTCAGTCTAAAGGTAAAGTTTAAACTTTAAACTTCTTCAGTTTAAAGGTAAAGGTTCCCCCCGCACATTTGTGCAGTCGTGTCTGACTCTAGGGGCTGGTGCTCATCTCCGTTTGTTAGCCAAAGAGCCAGCATTGTCCGAAGACGCTTCCATGGTCATGTGGCTGGCATGACGCACGCAGAATGCTGTTACCTACCCACCGAAGTGGTACCTATTAATCTACTTGCATTTGCATGCTTTCGAATTGCTAGGTTGGCAAGAGCTGGGGCGAGTGCGCGAGCTCACTCCGCATGCAGGGCTAGGGATTCGAACCTCTGAACTTGCGATCTTCCAATCGACAAGCCTAGCATCTTACCCGCTGAGCCACCACGCCCCTATCCCACCACGTATCAGTCATATATGCTCTAAAATGTTAAGATTAAAAGAAAAAAAAGGAGGAAATGATTAAATAAAACATAAAACAAAATAGAAACAAATTACACTAAAAAGATGAACAAACAAATAAATAAAGTAAAGGTAAAGGTACCCCCCGCACATTTGTGCAGTCGTGTCCGACTCTAGGGGCCAGTGCTCATCTCCGTTCGTTAGCCAAAGAGCCAGCGTTGTCTGAAGACGCTTCCACGGTCATGTGGCCGCATGACACGCACGGAACGCTGTTACCTACCCACCGAAGTGGTACCTATTCATCTACTTGCATTTGCATGCTTTCGAATTGCTAGGTTGGCAAGAGCTGGAGCTAGTGCGGGAGCTCACTCCGCACGCAGGGCTAGGGATTCGAACCTCCGAACTTGCGATCTTCCGATCGACAAGCCAAATAGAAAATAGAAAACTTAATAATATCACCAGTCCAAGGTTAGGACCTGTTATGCCTTCTTATGGAAATCACTACAGATAAAAACTTAGCAACTCTATGGATGACAGCAGGGTTTAAGTCTGAGAGTGGGAAGTAAACTACCTCTCCTTCAAAAGAGATTTGGGTTTTGTTAGGTGATGATAAAGGCATGCCTGCATGTAAATTATCACAGAAAGGACAACAGAACAATACAACAGTTAGAGTCTTGGGTTTGTTCAGACCACAAGGACAGCATGTGCCAGTGAATGGAATCCTCCTGGCCCTAATACTGTAGAGGGTAAGGTGTTGAAATTAGAAAAAGAACAAGTTCTACAGCTTTCTGGGCAAACAAGACAAATATTTATATTTTGTTTTAACTATTTTATTGTAAACCGCCCAGAGTTCCCCATTGGGGGAGATGGGCGGTTATATAAATTTAATTAAATAAATAAATCTAAAAGGTTTCCAAGTTGGAACCCACCAGTGAGAGCTGGCCATAACACCCGAATCCTTCTGCCTTGCAATGTCAAACTGTCTTTGACTGATTTCAGCTGTAGCTTTCTCTAAACTGAGGAACAGTAGAGAGTAGGCTGAAAAAAATGGAAAGTGAAAAGTAAAAATCCCAGGTTGGATTTTTACTTTTCACTTTCCACTTTTTTCTTTTATCAAGGTGAATTAATGGACAGTGAACAACTGGAAAAGAGGAGCTTAAGCCAACAAGAGAGTTGGCAAATGCAGTCTCTGGCCTCCAGTGGAATCATACCAGTTTCCATAAAGATTGAAGAGCGCTTGTAAAAAACTAGACCGGACAACATCCAAGGGCTTTGAATTATTACAGGCACATACTTGTGCCCCATATTACACCGGAGAAATAGTTTTAGCTTTAAAAAGCTTGATTGCAGCATGGATGCATCTACCCCCTTTAGAATGAAAAAAGCCTAGGATTTCCTTGGCATTATTGTTACCTTTTGCAGAGTTCTCACCAAATTCCAGAAGCTTACAAAACTACACCATGGAACCGAAAAGCTGGGAGTTTTCCATTTCAGTATTATTTCCAATTTGCCACTGATATTTGTGGTGCCTTGGTCTTGGTTTTGAAGTGATTGGTTGTAAACCATTCCTCCTGTATTTGTTTTAAGGCATGACCATTTCAAGCTTCTGCACTGAATAAACTTTTTTTTTACACAGTGCATTAAACAATCTACTATGTTTACAACAGTCTATGACTGCTGAATGTAATGTAATGTACTGTACTGTAATTTATTGAATTTGTAAAGCCACCCAATTCCAAATGACTCTGGGTGGCGTACAATATTAAAAACAGATGAAAACACCCAACAATTTACAAAAGGTGGTAAGTGACACAGAAGGATCAAAAATGTCCCCACGTTGTCAGGAACACTTTGAGGGACCTCATCCTACAAAGTAGCCCAAAGCCTTGTTGTGGGAAAATGCCCACTTCGAATAAGAAGCCAAAGTGTTTGGAGATAGATGCAGCAAAGTATTGGCATGCACAACTTCACTGATCATTGGGCGCTTGGTCAAAAGAATGTGTAACAGCTTCGAACTAAGCAAGCTCATGTACCCCCAGAAAGGTTACATAGGAGTGATAAAGAAAGCAATGTAAATCATCCTGTGACTTTTACATCCAGACTGTAACAACTAATTTATTTTATTTATTTTATTTTATTAAATTTATATTACCGCCCATCTCCCCCAACGGGGACCCTGGGCGGTGCACAACAAAATAGTGATTAAAAAATATATAAAATTACATAAATACAAAATATAAATTCCAAGAAAAATATTAAAATAGGTCACTGGGAGGCTTCAAGGGGCCAGCCATCCCCAAGAGGAACTGTTGACGTTTCCCTCCCAGGCAAGACGGCAGAACCAGGTTTTTAAGCCTTTCCGGAAGGCTGGGAGCGAGGACATCAGCCTCAGCTCCGGGCGCCACTGCAGAGAAGGCCCTAATTAACTAATAATACTATGGGGTGACCTTACTATGGCTATCCTAGCACTTCTACGTTCTTTTCTACTAAAGGGACTCTAACCCACCCTAAGGACAGTTACAAAGACTGTGTACCATAAACAGTGGCATTTATGGTACCCATATACCACGTCTCTTCACACCAAAGGAAAGACAACCACCTGGTTTCTGTTTTCTGTCTCCTCTCCAGGGTCATCAAGTGGCTTGGCGTTGCCCACTCCTTTGTATTTCTATGCCTTTCTTCATGTTTATGCCATGTTCAAGCCACCATACATGACAACCCTCCACAGCCTGGAAGAAAAACCAGGTTTTAAGGACTTTTTTTTTTAATAAGGTCAGGTGGGGGCCATGCGAATCTCAGGAGGAATGCTGTTTCAGAGGGCAGGCACAGCAACATAGAATGCATGCTTCCTGGCTGTCATCGGATGACCCTGATTTATGGATGGGACCCAGATCTGTCAGATTGAACAGGACGAGAAGATATTATGGGAAACAAATGATCCCTTAAATAGCTGGGCCCTGTACCAGTTCAGTTTAGTACTTTATTACAGCCACTGACCAGATCTGAACAGCAGATGAAACAGATGAAACAGTATATAGATCATTGATGCAATTGAAGTATGTCTGGTTTTACAAACACTATAGCAAAATTTGGTCATATTCATAACGACTGAATCATACTGGCCTGATAATAACAGCTGTACATCGAATAAGAGTCAGTTTGGTGAATGGTTAAGGCATCAGGCTAGAAACGGAGACTGTGAGTTCTAGTCCCACCTTAGGCATGAAACCAGCTGGGTGACCTTCGGCCAGTCCGTCTCTCAGCCCTAGGAAGGAGCCAATGGCAAACCAGGAGCCTGAGAGTTCTAGTCCCGCCTTAGGCATGAAAGCCAGCTGGGTGACCTTGGGCCAGTCCCTGTCTCTCAGCCGTAGGAAGGAGCCAATGGCAAACCAGGAGCCTGAGAGTTCTAGTCCCACCTTAGGCATGAAAGCCAGCTGGGTGACCTTGGGCCAGTCCCTGTCTCTCAGCCTTAGGAAGGAGCCAATGGCAAACCACTTCTGAAGTCTTGCCAAGAAAACTGCAGGGACTTGTCCAAACAATCACCAGGAGTCAACACTGACTCGAAGGCACACACCCCTAAAAAAAAAATAGAATAAATCAGAATTGGCTGGGCACTTTGTTAAATAAGGAGTGATAAGGTAGACCCTTACATCCTTATAAAAAAATGCAATATAACAGGACATGGACTATGAATTTAATAGACCCTTCTCCACAAAGGCACAATCTTAACTCATAGGGGATATTTTGTATCTGCCCTCAAGAATAGCCATATGGAGGACACTAAAGCATGCTAAGGTTAGTAGTATAGCTCTCTCACTAGCCTAAAAAAAGGGGCCTGGCTGCTTAGGAAAATGTTCCTGGGTAGGGCAGATTGATTCAGTTGGGCTTCCAGATCTTAGGCATTAAGTGCAATGAGTTCTTGGTCAGAGCCAATCATCAAAAAGGCCTCCCAAGGAAAAAAAAACAGTACTGATGTTTTTGCAGAATTGTTTTGTTCCATATTGATTCATAATTGTCCGCAATGAGATGCCAAGTAGGGCTTTAAAGGTGATAACCAGTACCTTGAATGGCTCCTGGATGCTAACTGGTAACCAACGCAGCTCCTGAAGCAGGGGTCTTACATGGTTATACGCAGGCAAGCCCAGAACTGCCTAGGCCGTTGCATACTGGACTACCTGTAGCTTCTGCGTGGTCATGTTTGCATCAGACAGGTTGCGCATACACTACAAGCTCAGACAAAAAGCCACTGCTTTCACTGGAGCTTGTAATGCTACCAAATGTAACAGACCACACGCCCCCAGTAATACTCATTGTTGTTGTTTATTCGTTCAGTCGCTTCCGACTCTTCGTGACTTCATGGACCAGCCCACGCCAGAGCTTCCTGTCGGCCGTAGCCATCCCCAGCTCCCCAATGGTTGAGTCTGTCACCTCCAGAATACCATCCATCCATCTTGCCCTTGGTCGGCCCCTCTTCCTTTTGCCTTCCACTTTCCCTAGCATCAGCTTCTTCTCCAGGGTATCCTGTCTTCTCATTATGTGGCCAAAGTACTTCAGTTTTGCCTTTAATATCATTCCCCCAAGTGAGCAGTCTGGCTTGATTTCCTGCAGTATGGACTGGTTTGATCTTCTTGCAGTCCAAGGCACTCTCAGAATTCTCCTCCAACACCACAGTTCAAAAGCATCTATCTTCCTTCGCTCAGCCTTCCTTCCAGCTTCCTTCCTTCGGCCCCTCTTCCTTTGGCCTTCCACCTTCCCCAGCATCAGCAATACTCATTAGGTTGCATCATTATCACTGTACCATTCCTCCCATACACCAGCCCAGTGCTGCATCTGATGCAGGCCTCTACTCAGCTAAACCTTCAACCTAAACTACAGAGCTCTATGCAGCTGCCGCCTTTCTGACTCATTCCCAAAAGCCTCAGCCATTAAGAACAAGTGGAACAAACCAGGCCCTGAAGGCGGAAACATCCATCTCTGCTGTGACTCAAGAAGATGTACTTCTAAAAATAACCAATGCAGATAATAGATACCCACATGCAGGCATAGGCAACACAATCTAGCAGACCTCAAATTGGATTATTGTGCTTTAAAACCCAATTAGAGCTGTGGAAACCCTTGCTCAGTAGAAAGGAAAAAAAGGTCTATACTTAAAAGAGCAGAAGCACCAACATGCAAAACTAATTATATTTACTGTAGAACAAAAGCTCAAGACTAGCTAGTTATTTCATGACTGTCAAAAATCTAGACCAGAGCTTTCCAAACTCTTCATGTTGGTGACACACTTTTTAGACATGCATCATTTCGCGACACACTCTTACAGCAGGGCATCGTTTCGCGACACACCCTTACAGCAGGGCACAAGGCAGGCACTGGGACCTGCGCGGAATCACAGCAGGTTTGGAGGCAGCAAGGCACAAGGCAGGCACTGGGACCTGCGCGGAATCACAGCAGGTTTGGAGGCAGCAAGGCACAAGGCAGGCACTAGGACCTGCGCGGAATCACAGCAGGTTTAGAGGCAGCAAGGCACAAGGCAGGCACTAGGACCTGCGCGGAATCCTGGCAGGCAGGTTTGGAGGCAGCAAGGCACAAGGCAGGCACTAGGACCTGCGCGGAATCCTGGCAGGCAGGTTCGGAGGCAGCCAGGCACAAGGCAGGCACTAGGACCTGCGTGGAATCCTGGCAGGCAGGTTTGGAGGCAGCCAGGCACAAGGCAGGCACTAGGACCTGCGTGGAATTCTGGCAGGGCAGGTTTGGAGGCAGCAAGGCACAAGGCAGGCACTAGGACCTGCGCGGAATCCTGGCAGGCAGGTTTGGAGGCAGCAAGGCACAAGGCAGGCACTAGGACCTGCGCGGAATCCTGGCAGGGCTCGGAGGCAGAAGCATCCGCGACACACCCAGACACTGCAGCCGACACACTAACGTGTCACGACACACAGTTTGGAAAGCTCTGATCTAGACCTTGGTTGTTTCATGCCACACTCTCTCCTTTCCCTCTAGCTAAAAAAAGCTGTGGTGGAGCACAACAAGTTCCTAGCTAGTCCAGCATTTTTCCCCCACAGGATCTATTGGATTACTTCAGGAAGTCCAAACACTGGAAATAAGTTCAACAGGACTCTCCTGGTCATGTTCTCCAGCAATAAACAACCACAGCTTACTTCTAAGTAGACATGTACAGGACTGGATTGAATGTATCTACATTGCATCAGCTGTGTGCAAAATGATTTGGGGAACTACAACAAAAGAAATAGTTCTTCTTCCAAAATGGTTAAAGATTATAGTGAAATATGAGAGAGTGCCAATGAAAGCTAGCTGGCAGAAGTGGAAGAATGGTTAGGGTTCTTTTTCTTTTGCAAATATTAATCTCCTTTGTGAAGGTAGAGTTGGTAAACTGCTGACGGTCAGTGACATTTGGAGTGACATATAAGACCAAACTCAATATATATATATATATATATATATATATATATATATATATATATATATATATATATATTTTAAAAAAAATAAAAATGGTCCCTGCTGAAAAGAAATAACTTAAACAGAGTTGACAATATTAGCAGAGGATAAATGCTACAAAATAGCATTTTCAAGCCAAGAACTGCATTCAAGCTTTATGGAAGTGTGAAAGCCAGTGGAGATTTAAGCCTCTATTTGCATATGACATCTGGGAGATACAGACCAAATCTGTTCATATCACAGTTTAGATTTCAAATTTCTCAAGCACTCCTATTTTTTGATGCTTTCTACTTCTTAGGTGGAAGGATATGCAGTGGGGGTGAAGAACAGATTTAAGGGACTAGATTTAGTAGATAGGATCCTGGAAGAACTATTGACAGAAGTTCGCAACATTGTTCAGGAGGCAGCAACAAGAAACATCCCAAAGAAAAACAAAACCAAGAAGGCAAGATGGCTGTCTGCTGAGACACTGGAAGTAGCCCAAGAAAGAAGGAAAGCAAAAGGCAACAGTGATAGGGGGAGATATGCCCAATTAAATGCAAAATTCCAGAGGTTAGACAGAAGAGATAAGGAATTATTTTTAAACAAGCAATGCACCGAAGTGGAAGAAGACAATAGAATAGGAATGACAAGAGACCTCTTCCAGAAAATTAGAAACATCGGAGGTAAATTCCAGGCAAAAATGGGTATGATCAAAAACAAAGATGGCAAGGACCTAACAGGAAGGAAGGAAAGAATATATATTGGAGCATACGCTCGCCTAAGGAGCATAGTATCCTTCTATCATCATCTTTTTTTGGTATCCCAAATATATGGTTACAGGCTACTGCAGGAGACATAATGGATTTCCGATAGAGTGAGACACACTGGAAACTGAGCTGAATCTCAACAGTCTAATGCAGTCCACTGAGGCGGTAAATTTTCCTGGAACTTGACACATTAATATAGAAGTACAGTCTGGTCTATCAAAGGGAGATTGTCATAGTCCATAAGATGTAAAAGGGGGTGGGAAAGGGGAGAAGAAGGAATACTCAGTATTACAAAATTGAAAAGCACGGGCAAGAAGAGAAAAATGTAGTTACTGCAGTGCAAAATCTTGTAAATAATGTTTCTGATTCATTTCTACCTAACATGGTTTCTTAAAATATTTGACAGGCTTAGTGTCTGACAACTGGTAAAAGGAGTATGTCATTCTAGTAGGTTTGGCTGCCTCTATCCTGCCTGCTGTTTCTCCTAAGCTATGGAAGATGTAACATGGTACAGAAGACTATTTCTGCAATTGGAGCATGTCCATTTTTCCCCATCTTGGTGCTTTCCATTCATTTACAGTACATGCTAAGGAATCTGTGATTCTTTGTTGTGTTTTAATCAAATAGCGGAATTGGAGGCGGCAGGCGGCTTTTCTGCAAGTGTCTGTAGATGGTATTTTATCAATCCAGTTGGCATTTTCATTATGTGGATGAACTTTTCTGTCATTAATTGGGTGTTGATCTAGTTTGCTGTGGTCTGAATTGCTATATCCCACAAGAGAAACATCACCAAAGTAGGTAACTCAGCTCTTACTTAATATTTGTTTATGATATTTTGAGATCTGCCCCAAACCTAATGGCTTGTTTTTATTTTTTATTTTATTTTTGAATATCATTTTGTTGGTTCTTCCTTGCACCTGTTTGCTGTTGTAGAGACTCAAAAGATGGATGTCCGAAACAAAACAAAACACCAACAACCGTCTTCCACCACCATTTTCCATCCTAGGAAATCATATAATCTTTTATTTGCAATATCATCATCATTTCCACAGCTACCAATTGTGATATATCAAGGTGGTTGTGAGATGCTAAAGGATATTGGGGTTCAGGAAATGAACTATGATTTCAGCTTTTCTCCAGGAAGGGTGCCTTAATAATGAAGTGAGAAAAAGCAAAAAAGTGTAGGCATGTTACAAAGGAAGGAAGAAAATGGAATCAGTTGCAAAACTGATACAGAGTAAGTCTTTCTCTCTGCTTTCTGTACCCCCACAGTCAGATGTCTTTTGTAATTCCTCTTCTATAGATCAGTCTAAGTAGGAGTGCATTCAGTCTGTGAATTATGGAGAAAAGAGCAGTTTGTTGTTCAAACATCCTCTGCTTTTTCACAGAACTAATAGATACTCTGAACAGACCCTGCCAAAGGTAATTCTGCATATAAAAAATATTGTGTAGGAATATTTCAAAGGTTGTCATGTGGACAAAGGAACACGAACAACAGTTTCTTGCTGTTATTTCTTCTTTCCTTCTGAATTCATACCCTCCTCCTCCTTTTCTTTGCACTCTCTCTCTCTCTTGCCTTTCATCAAGTACTAAGTTTCTAAATCTATCCTGGAAATCACATTAAAATATCAGTATTATAACCAACAGCCATATACCAAACTAAGCCCTTCAATAGCTCTGGAAAAACACAGCTTCTTAAAACGTGCAAGTGCTGAAAAGCACAGCACAGTCTGATAACTAGGGATGGACTTTGAGAAAAAAAGAAGCCCAGAGAAATTTTTAAAGGACCACAAGATACTAACACTTTTCTGAAATCTCTCTTCTAATTTGATGAAATGTGCTTTTCGTAGTGGAAGGCACATCTGTTTTCTACTGCATACAGATGGCATTTGAGGAGGTGGGGGACATTCTTTTTTCAGAAGAAGGGCCAAAATTCCCTCCTGGTTAACTTTTTGAGAACTTATCCTGATGGATAGCCTGCGCTGTTCCTCATTCACACATGCACATACACAAGCATTCATATACATTCACAGTAAAACACCTGTTTTGACTCAAATCTCTCTCCTCAGCTCCACAGGCCTTGAGATCCTCAGCATCCTTATTTGGGAATAAACAACACTGAAGAAAGACAGGCTTGCTTCCAAATAAACTTCTACCGATCTGAAACTTATGAACAAATGCAACCCTGCTGACGTCTACCAAAGCTAAGAAGGCAGAGAGAACAAAACCAAAGTGAACTTGTACTAGAGAGGAAGCCAGGAACAAAGTGTGCCAAAAGTCCAGTTCTCTGACTAATTTTGAATTTCCAGAACTGTGTCTCTCATGTGCACTTATGGCATTCATGTTCCATCTAAAAATGAAAAGGTAAAATGAAATAAAAGGTTCAGGGGGTTGGGAACAATAAAATCCATCAAATAAAATCAAGGAAATTGAAATCTCCTGGCACATATTCTGTAAGCAGAAGAAAGGGCTAAATTAGCCTAGTAAATTATTCAAAGTGAATCATGCTCAGAGCTCTAATATTTATATCACCTTTCATCTCAAAGTACTTTATAATGCTGAGTGTGGTACAAAATGCTTGGGATTATTAACAACTAACTATTGGGCCCACCTCCTTTGTCAAGCTTAAAAGATAGAAAAGCACTCTTATATGGAATCCAATGTCAAACATAGGTTTGCAACAGGACTTGTTATCTCCTTCAATTCGAGCCAAATCAGTAAATAAGACTAGGGCCAGGTCATACCCCAATCTTCGCCAGTGGTGCAGCATCTCTCAAGAGGGTTAGGAATGTGGTATATCACATTTCTTCAGGACCCAGTTCTAGTTAACATGTTCTACATCTGCAGTGCAGGCAGCAATCATATTCTATCTAGGAAGGGCATGGAATATCTCAAATATTCTGAAGGAGACCCATGCTCACAAATGAGTCCCAGTCATTCACGTGAAATTTTGTGGGCCTTGCCTCTCCACCATCAGAGCTTCAGAGTCAATAGAGGCAAAAAAAGTCATTCTGTGGAAGTATCTAAGGCAGATGTAACCTTCAGCTGGACTCTAACCATTCTGACCAGTTCAAGATAAGAAAATGCTTTGCTTTCCTTGAATGCCTCTGGTTCTCATTCAATATGAGAGAAGTGAATTTGTCTCAGAAATTCCTTCAGCACAAGACGTTCTCATAAGTAGATAGTAGTATCCTGGCACTGATTTAATTAAACAGCAGTGAAGAGGTGATTATGAATACTCTGTCCTTCAACAGGTACAATGATTTGTATACCTCTCTGGCTTTCTACACTTTACTTCTATCCTAAAATATTTCCTTCCATGAGGAAATTCTTCCCTGCTGTCTCTGAGGAATTGTTGGAGAATATAATCTCCCTCTGTAGAAAAAAAGGGAAATCATAACCCCAATTTCTCTGTAGACATAGATTTTGTGGAGAATTCTGAAAAGCTTTTTGCTTTCAGCTGCACTCTGTCGTATGCAACATGTGAGATATATGGGTCCATATATCCATATACTGTACATGTAAGATATTTGGAGATATATATACACACACCGACACAGACACACACACACACACACACACGTGATGGCTCAGTGGTTAAGACGCCAGGCTTGTCGATCTGAAGGTCGGTGGTTTGAGACCTGAGTGCCGCGTGATGGAGTGAGCTCCTGCACTCACCCCAGCTTTTGCCAACCTAGCAATTCAAAAGCATGCAAATGCAAGGAGATAAATAGGTACCACTTCAGTGGGATGGTAACAGCATTCCACGTGCGTCATGCCGGCCACGTGACCGCGGAAGCGTCTTCGGACAACGCTGGCTCTTTGGTTAAGAAACGGAGATGAGCACCAGCCCCTAGAGTCGGACACGACTGTGCAGGGGAAAACCTTTACCTTTTTAATATATATACAGTATATGGATCACATTTGGTATAAGGTAGGCTCCATATTTCCTTTCCAACCAGTCATATTTTGATGCACTTATTCAACACATGGAGATTGTCAATTAATTATAGCATTAATTCAATGTGGAATGCATTTGTAAGCCAGATAAGGGCTACTCATCAAGAGTAAGGCCATTTGCATGCATCCAGGCACTGATTACAGTATGTTCAAGCCCTAACACACAAATATAATTTCTTTCATTCCTTGTGGTACTAATGAAACATTGGCAATAGGGTAACTCCCTCCTTCCATGCTACCACAGATCTTGCAGGAAAGGAATAATTGTCACATTCCATGCTATTGTAGACATAGGCTTATTAAGCTGTCTTACACTCAGTTCTGAAACAAAAACAACCTATTACATTAAGAGACCATACATCTTAATGACACATCTTCCTTATTTATTTATTTATTAATTTATATAAATGAGCTGGACTCTAGGCAGCCTAGATAGCTTACACTATTAAAAATAGAGGTCGAAAATCAGAATAAAATGATTTTAAAAAGGAATTAAGAATAGGAATAATCATGCAGAGGCCCAAATGCCTTAGAAGTATACATCCTATCTAAAGAGGTGGACCTCTGAAGAGTTCAAAATTAAATCAAAGCACAACTAACAATTGTGGTTCAACAAGCTGAGATTATATATTTTTGGACCATACATGTTGTACATTGCAGTGGACATAGAAGCATAAAGTTAGAAACAGTTGCATCTGTGATGTGGGCAATTCAATGGTATCAGTCAGAACTGTAACACTGAGTGTGATCTTCAGAAAAGCACCTGCAGAGAGGAATCTGAACTTTCTTCTCAGACTGCAGACAAGAGTTAGGTTTAGGGGTAGGATTTGGGATTCTTAATATTATCAGGCATATAAAGCTCCCTGCATTAAGAAAACTAGGAAGCCCTGGAGACAGTTTCTAAATTAGTTGTTTCCCTGAGACACTACTTTTCTATTTTAGATCTAGAAGCAAACCTTTCCCCTCAATCAACTTCCAACCCTAAATAAATATACTCTGTGATATTACTGAATATGTAGATTAGCTCTTAGCTTGAAATAGTCACAAAGTGTTAATTAGGTGGGAAAACTACCTTCCATTTTAAGGCATTATTTCTACCTCAGTTAACAACCATTTGTATAAAGCCTGTTTTGTGTAATACTGACAATAACAAAAACTTCCTATATTTTTAAATACACACCATCCCCAGCCCCAAAAGTTGATGATTAGACTTTTTCTCAAAAAAATCCTTAATTGGTTTTATTCTTCATTAATTGGAGGATTCAAGGATAAACCATATACCAGTCGCCAGATTCCTTCCATAGACTACATGAGGCAAAGTGGAGGCACAGAGACTTGTTAAAAGTGGACCAGAAACAGGCAGATCTTGCATTTTCTAAAATGAGTGAGATGATTGCTGTGTAAAAATAATCCTGAATTTATTATCACTGTAAGAGATGACAGAGGTGCAAAAACATCACACATGGAATTGGACCTCATTTTAATGTGAAAAAATAAAATCAGGGGCAAATTTTGTACCAACAGATGGTTGCACTCACACCTGGTACTACCAATATCCATTTTTCTCCATTCCTTCCTTTCCCCCCCCCCCCCCGAATCATATGGTTTCATTAATGAAAGCTTCTGACTGCTAAAAAAAGAACCTGAATTAACACCCTTCCACCATTCTGAATTTGTGTAAAGAGAGGTTGGAAACATATTGTACGATCAACAGCTGTAGTCCACATGTCCCTAAAATATCATGCCTTTTTGAGATACGAGTACTGCAAACTGAATGAACATAATCTACTGTGACATTCTGAGTTCAGGATGTAAGGATGAAAGGTTTTTTAAGCAATAAGAAAATAGGCCTTGCCATATTGGGCAGAAAAGGGTGGAGGGACTTAATGATCCTAAAAGGCCAATATATTATTTCATGGAGTCATGGAAAATGCTGATGGAGAACATGGGATTTTTTCCCCCCAATAACGCTGGCAGGGAGAGGCTGAGAGCAAGTTCCTTAAAGGAATCATACTATTCCAAGTGATTTCAATATTACAATTATATTTAATATTAAATTAAATATTTCTATAATATTTAAATGGCTTAAAAGGCTGACTTTGCATGACTTTGGCTGACCTCAAAAAGAAAAAAAGAACTATGCAGGAACAGGCATGGGCCAGCAACAACTACTGTATGTCTGTATTTCTTCCTTTGTGTGTGCATGTCTATTTGTGTACACCTTCAATTCAGTCTTGACTCCAAGTGACTTTAAGGACATGTCCCTGCAGTTTTCTTGGCAACTTTTAAGTGGTTTCCCATTTCCTTATTCCTAGGGCTGAGAGAAAGCGATTGGTTGAAAGTTACCTAACCAGTTTCTGTGCTTAAGGTAGGAATAGAACTCAGTTTCCTGGCTTCTAGTCCAGTGCCTTTAACACCCACTCTGGCTGTCTTACTCTCCTGCAAACTGGTACCAGCCATATGTGTTGGTACTATAGTTCCAAGAATTCCCAACCTGAGTATTTACTCTCCAGAAATTCCAGGACCAAGTGGTCAATTGACCATTAAAATAATCTGGAAGTGACACCATAAAAAGTAAGGTAAAGGTTTTCCCCTGCACAGTCGTGTCCGACTCTAGGGGCCCGTGCTCATCTCCGTTTGTTAACCGAAGAGCCAGCGTTGTCCAAAGATGCTTCCGCGGTCATGTGGCCGGCATGACGTGCGCGGAATGCTGTTACCTTCCCACCAAAGTGGTACCTATTCATCTACTTGCATTTGCATGCTTTCGAATTGCTAGGTTGGCAAGAGCTGGGGCTAGTGCGGGAGCTCACTCCGTCACGCGGTGCTAGGGATTCGAACTTCCGAACTTGCAATATTCCGATCAACAAGCCTGGCGTCTTACCCGCTGAGCCACCACACCCCTTAGTGACACCATACTCCTCTAAATTTACATTCCTTAAATTGTAACTGTTCTAGATTGAATTGGCAGGGTTGTAAGCAAATTCGTAGGTGTTAGCATCTTTGTTGGAAAGGCCCAGTTAATAATTTCTTTGAGTCAAATTGTGGCTTGAATCATGTCAATCGTTAAGATTACCATCACATTTTAGACAGAGAAGATAGGTGGTTTGAGAGAGGGGTCAAGGAGTCCATTTATGCCAACTTGGAAAATCCTTCCTTGAATAGAGGTGGGGGCCTCAGGCACAATCTTTCCCCTATTTTCCTTCCTGCTTTGTCTTCTGTGCCTAGGAAGATTAAGACCATTTCGCAAGCTCAACAGCAGCATGGTAATCTTAACGATCCTCCTTTAGATGATAAAGGGTCTTAGAAATAACATCTCAAAATAACCATGACCTAGCCCCAGGTGCAAGGTCACACAGCCACCTAGAAACATATTTAAGGATTCCCTTACTAACTTTACTCAGACTGAAGAAACTCTTTGGATAAGGAGCGAAACGTTTCTACTGAGAAAATAGAAATCCAGTTGACATGATTCAAGCCACAGACTGTTCCACCTGGATGACTGAGAACCTTCATCGACTTTGAGTCAAATGTTTTAGCAGAAGCTGGGAAAATCACCTATGTTTCACAGTGTCTTGCTGTCAGTTTACTGTCCAAATATGCTAAGACATATAAATTGATGCAACATAATAAATTGGTTCAATTCCTGTTGTTAGTTACTAAGTTTGTTATCATGAAACACTGGGAAACTAAAATGCATTTTTTTTGGATTTGCGCTGAATAAAAAATGAACACAAGAACAAAGAATTTTATAAACCCCTACAATTAAGGATGAAAGTATTCAACTATGATCACAATTTTTCACTATATTAACAATGGTTTTGCTAATAGATTGCCTTTACATATTTTTATAATAATGTTATTAAATATTACATTATACTGATAAAACTAAAGCAAACTATAAAAAGAGTAAAAAGAAAAAGTGCAAAGAAAAAATTAAAAAATTAGAAGAGAACGAAAAAAGAAGTAACTTTCCTCTTCGTCTCAGCAAGTATAAATAACTTTAACAGCTTATCACCATCTCTTAAAATACAACAAAGAATCTCTTCATCCCATATCTCACCTCATTCTCTATAAACAAATATTTAAAGCCTCATCATCCATCCTAATCAGCAAAAGTCCATTAAGGGTTACTAGAAATAATAACATAAGTATTATAAACTTGATCTAATACAGCCACTTGGATTCCTTCCTTTTATGGTTATATCTCATTTTCTATCTTTAAACAAATCTCCCAAACCTCATCATTCAAATCTAGTCAGTAAAAATCCAATAAAAATTACCAGAGATAACAACATAACTGTTTTAACCTTAATCCAATAAACTTAAAATGCAACAAATGAACTTGTTTCCATATAACTCTTATCTAAAAACAAAACCTTAAAACATCACCCAGTTCTAGTCAGAAAAAATCCATTAAAGATTACCAGAGATAGCAACCTATTTATTTTAACCTTGGTCAAATAAGCCAACTTTATATTCCTTCTCCTTGCTCCAACAATCTTGACATTTAGTCCCTTCAAATAATGTCCAAGCACTTGGTTTCTTTTCATTTTCTCTTTGTCTCTTCTCACAAAATCGCTGACAACATTAACAAGTCCCTTTTGTAAATCCTATATAGAAAGGTTATTGAAATAACTCTTCTGATCTATTATTTGTATGTCCTTTTTAGTTATTAAAACATCAACCAGTTTAGATTGTATATTCAGTATTTCATCTTTTTCCATATCCTTCTTGTAGCCTGTTATTTATAAAACCACATTTAAATCAATTACAGTCTTATCCAGTAAAACTTTTTCCTCTTCTGTAACATCATTTAGTCTATCAGTAATGGCTGAGATCCTTAAAATTAAATTCCGAGTCCATTGTTCACAAATATCTCTCATTAGATCCAATGTTGCTCCATTCTGCATTATCAAATCGAGTTTAAGTATGCTTCTTCTTTAATTGTAATTGTTATTACCTTCTGGTGCCCTCTAGTGTCCAACCTTCAAAGTCCCATTTTATCATGTTGTTTTTCTTCTGAATGCAAAAACATGAATAGTTTCCCACAGGAAGGATTCTCATATTTAATTTCAAATTTTTATTAAATCCATCAGGACCCTTAGTCTGTTTATCACTTCCAAAATCAACACTCTAATCACCCTTTTGCTGTTAATACTTTTTGGTCTAGTGGTTAAGGCTTCGGGCTAGAAACCAGGAGTCTGTGAGTTCTAGTCCCACCTTAGGCATGAAAGCCAGCTGGGTGACCTTGGGCCAGTCACTCTCTCTCAGCCCACTCACCTCACAGGGTTGTTGTTGTGGGGAAAATAGGAGGAGGAAGGAGTATTAGGTATGTTCACCATCTTGAGTTATTTATAAAAATAATAAAGGTGGGATAGAAAATAAATAAGTAAATAAATAAATAAATAAATAAATAAATAAATAAATAAATATTTGCAAATCCTTAAACTTGTACTTAAAACTTCTTTCATAAAGGATTGAAGGAAACTTACCCAGTGAATTCCATAAAACTTGCCATTCCGGGGGTTCTCAATAGTTAAAAAGAAATAAAAAAATAATTCCAAAGTGATTAAGAAATGAGGATCAGCTGAACCTTATGTCCATAAAGCCTACATTACAACCATGAGCTTAGATGGAATCCCTCGACTCCCAGCCACTCGACTCACAAGCAGATCGCAAGAACGTCGATTCCTGCCTTCTACTCACAAGGAACATCTGTCTGGAGTCTGTGTGGGCAATCTCACTATCTCTCCTTTCTCTGGAGAGATTTTGCCGGTCCAGATCCCGCATCCAGCCACCACAGCCCTAACATCGTCCCCGCTTCTTCAGGGATGTCTTCAGTTCGCCATGTCCTCACCGGAACTCTTAGATTGCCTTTACATATATACAAATGTCCTCCTGGGCACAACAGATGTTCTAAAAACTTTATTCTCTGTTACTATCTTTATGCTGGAGAAGACTCTTAAGAGTCCCTTGGACTGCAAGGAGGTCAAATCAGTCAATCCTAAAGGAAATCAACCCTGACTGCTCATTGGAAGGACAGATGCTGAAGCTGAAGCTCAAATACTTTGGCCACCTAATGCGAAGAGAGGACTCACTGGAAAAGACCCTGATGCTGGGAAAGACTGAAGGCAAAAGGAGAAGGGGACGGCAGAGGATGAGATGGTTAGATAGCATCACCGATGTAACGAACATGAATTTGAGTAAACTCCGGGAGACAGTGGAGGACAGGAAGGCCTGGCGTGCTATGGTCCATGAGGTCACGAAGAGTCGGACACGACTAAACGACTGAACAACAACAACATCTGTATGTTTCCTTGTTTGTTTATACACATACACACACCAGAAGACTTGAAAGTAAAATGGTTTCGTGACATATTCATCTCTATGTAGTTCAGTTACTCCCATAAGTGTTAGCTGCCACTTTAGACTTTTGATAGCTGAAAAGGAGGACGAGGCAAGAGAAAAGATCCCACACACTCAGCCGGAAGATAATATTCAATATTTATCACGTGCTACCTCCTCGCTAAATATAGAACTGAAGGAGTGTTCATCAGGCACATTTGTTAGCATTCAACAGTGAGGGGGGAACAATGAGAATGCGAGCGTCACTGAGGGAGAAAAATATATGGTTATTGCCTGCTATCTTTTTCATTGTGTTAACATGTCCTCTGAGGCATAATATGCTTTATAACAGCTTGCCACAGCCTCATCAGTGCACAAGTTGCCATTCCTTCAAAACATGTTGAAGAATGCAATATTGAAGAAAATGGGCTCCACACACCCCTTCATTGTTTTATAGGAAACAAGGCATTAAGCAATGGCATTGCCAAGGGATGCTGAGCTAACAGCACTGCAGTGAGTTACGGCAGATGACAGCCACAAAAGCCAGTGGAGAAGGGAGCACCCAGCTAGCCCCACTGCCTGTCAGCCTCTTCCTTACCACTCCACTGAGTGGGGCATGATGCACAGCGAAAGGCCACCATAACTTAGAACCATTTCAGACGTTCATTTCTGTGATAAATTCAACACTGAATGGGAAGTTTGTATTGAGCTGGGTGTGGAGAGCGAATTCAGTGGTAGGGAGACTGTTCAAAGCTGAAGTTTCTGGATTTAATCCTAGGCGTCCCCAGTTAAACAGATCAGAGAGCAGATGAGGTGAAAACACTCTTTTATTGTAGAACCTGGAATTTCAGAGAAGACAATGTCAACCTAGATGGTCCTGTGTCCCTGCATAAGTAGCATGATGTTTCAGTGTTTATGTGCAGACATGCACATGAAGTTTACCTGTATTTTATCTTTCCACCATTTGAGGGGTGGGGTGGGGGAAACAACCACAGAATTCAGGCCAGTGAAGTGGCATGTTAATACACTTCCATGATTGCCTCCAAATGAAGATAGAAATCCATTCCAGCATTTAGCAGAAGTGGCCGACAGATAGTTCATGAGCTACCTTTGTTCAGTTGCGCTCATACTATAAACAATTGTTTGTGGGTTACCTTCTCTACTGCCAGAAGTACTAGCTGGAGTTCAGCCACTTATGTTTCAGCCTAATGACTATATGGATGAAGCCTCCTTAACAGATACTTCACTCTCATTCACGAAGGGCCACACTAAATGATTCATTCTTTAGTTAAATATAGTCTGAAAATCAATGCTCTCCAATGGCAGAGGATTCAGCATCTATTTTGTGTCAACCACCTGAAGGGCTGTCCAGCCCAATTCCAGTTTAATGACAGTTGGAGCCTTTAAAAGCAATTGGACAAAAAATAAGCTAGCAAACATTCATCTCATCATAACCACCACCCTCTTCCAAATTATAGTGCAATATGTTTATTTCTATTTAACTAAAAATGTGAGGGCTGTGCCCTAAAAGATATCCTACAAAGGTTTTCACTAAAATGAACACCAATAAATCATACCATAATAATGTTTTTTTAAATTTGCATCTAAATATAACATAAGAAGCTTTCATGCAAACCTACATCCTCTGCTATTCTTTTTGATGATGAATTTTCTCTTTCTTGAAAGTGATGCCCATAGTGCTAATATAATGCCTTCTCCTTCAGTATGTTTCCAACAGAATAAATCCCATTTGGTCCTTCCACTGTTAAGCCTTTAAAAATTGTTATTATTTTCCATCTAGTTGGTGTCAACTCCTAGTGACCACATAGATAGACTTTTTCCAAGATAATCTGTCCCCAACCTGGTCCTTCAGGTCTTCCATTGGTGTACCTTTTGGTGCCGTAACTGAGTCCATCCAACTTGTTGCTGGTCATCATCTTCTTCTCTTTCCCTCCACCTTTCCCAACATTACAGACTTCTCCAGAGAGATGGTTTTCACACAACGTGTCCAAACTAGGATAAGGGTGGCGCCCACCCTTTGGAATAAGCTACCCCCGGAGGTGAGGCAGGCCTCATCGCTCCCAGCCTTCAGAAAGAACTTAAAGACCTGGTTCTGCCGCCTTGCGTGGGGGGGGGAATAGTTCCTCTTGGGGATGGCTGGTGCCATAGGGCCCTTTTAAACATCTAAACATCAAACCATCACATCTTGGATTTTATATTTAATTTTATTATATGAGAGTATTTTATTATGCTGTTTTAACTGTTAAATTTTAATTGCTGTATCCTGTAAACCGCCCAGAGTTCCCTTGTGGGGAGATGGAGCGGTATACAAATTGAAGCATAAATAGACAGACAGACAGACAGACAGACAGACAGACAGACAGACAGACAGACAGACAGACAGACAGACAGACAGACAGATAGATAGAGCCTGGTCATTTGTGCCTCAAGTGAGAACTCTGGGTTCATTTGTTTGATGATCCGTTGGTTTGTTTTCTTGGCTATTTGTGGTATTTTCAGGAGTCTTTTGGAAAATGGAAGATAACAACAACATGCCCTAATTATAAGCAGAGTTTAGATTTATGGCTAAAAAAAGCCTCCTATGAGAGTTGAGGAATATGATTAGTATTTCAGCTTTCTTTTCCTTTTATTCATAGACTTGTTCCCATTTAAGGTGCTCCTATTAAAACTAAATGGAATACAAATGAAAAGGCACAGAAAGCAAGTAGCAACATATTTTGTTGGTTAACAATTTCATTTCAACACCAAACATTATTTTAGTGAATTTCATCAACCTGGTGTAATATTAATCAAGGATAAGCTAATAGAGGGTGCATGTTGGGTCCAAAATAAATAAATAATAGTAATACATTTACATTGTAATTTCTTGTTTGTTCAAAAGCCACACGGAGAAATTGAATTTGAAAGTGATGCCAACCAAATTCAATAACAATAAAGACCTGATTTATCTCTTTCTCCTGCAGTTTTAAACCCAATTCACCTGACATTTTAATTAATACATTTCCACACCAGAAACTTGGCAAGCACAGGTGCTGCGCCACATTTTCTGTGAACGCTTGGGATTATTTTATAACAAATAAATAATTGCTCCGATAATGCGGATGATAAATTCCAGCAAGGGGAAAAAAATATCTTATTTGCCCTTCCTCTTTTTGAAATAAAAGCGGAGTGTGTGCATTTTAAGCCACTCTGGGAGCACAGGAGAGCATAAGATGCTCCTCCTCCCTTGCTGCTCCCCACATTGTATTGCCTATGTTTCCCAAGGTTAGAGCTTCTAAACTCATGCTATGCAGAAAAGATGGATTATTTATTTATTTATTTATTATTTAAACTTGTATTACCGCCCATCTCCCCCAATCGGGGGACCCTGGGCGGTTCTCAATAAAAACAAGGTTAAAAATGCAAATACAAAATCACAACATCAATTAATAAATACAAAATCCAAGGGCGATGGCTATTAATACAAGGGAGGGCTTCATGGGATCAGCCAGCCCCAGTTGGAACTGTTGGAACAATATTATTTCAGGTTCTCACACTATTTGATGAAAGAAGATGGAGTTGTTCCTGAACGTTAGTTATCAGGTGGGCAAGCTGAGCATATAAAGATTCTTTATTTCACTGCATAACAGTCTTTCCAGCATTCTGCAACCTTTCTGGCTACCTCTGATTTAATTCAATCCCAAGGGAGGCTATAAAGAAAGAATTCCTTCCAGAGGTGGTGGTGGTGGTGGTGGTGGTGGTGGTGGTGGTGGTGGTGGTGGTCCTCCTCCTCCTCCTCCTCCTCCTCCTCCTCCTCCGGAAATGTGGACAGTCTGGAAGGCTTCAGAGTAAAGGATTGACATACAACAGAAACACCACCACCAGTAGCCCGGCCTGCTCTCTCCAACTTCAAGGAAGCTCAAAGCACCATCACAAGGCAGGCACAAGAAATATATAAGCGTGTGGAAAGTATGGTATAAAAATGAGGCTTATTTTGTAAGAGTTGAACACTTTCAGGAAACCCCAAGGCAGATTTCAATACAACATGATTCGGTCTCAGAGATAGCCAGCCATGGGGGCTGACAATAAGCCTGGAAGGGGGTTCAATATGAGATTTACTGCAACGAAGTTAGAGTCCTCCCTCTGACCTTGGAAAATTAAATTCAACCAACTGTGTCCCCCCTCCCACAGCACTGTTCCAGAGAGTTGTAAAGTTTATGTTCTGTCTAGAGCTTCCTGAAGAGGCAACTTGAGGGCCATAGACTGCATGGTATAACTGATTTGATTATGTTCTTGCTTTCTAATTAGACATGTGTCAGTGGACCACAGACTTAGAACAATGATATAGACTGCATAAATATTAAAAGACGCAGGTTTTCTATATATGAGGGCTGAAGCCTACAAAACCAGAAGTAAGGACAAGTCTCTTATCAAAACACTGGGCAAGTGCTTTTAAACATCTGAGGCTGAGAAACAGCCAGCAAAAAAAGCTGTTACTACATAACAGTGAGAGAAAGAGAGTTTTTAAACCCTAAAAGTGGTGTATAAATTTGTCTAGATGCCTAGATGCAGGATATCATATTCATTGTTATATTAATGGATTTTACATCTGCATTAAAGGCAACTTCTCTTCCAGAGCCTCTTCCTTGAATTTTCTCTGTGTCTAGGATGAAACTTTGAGACTGCCTACTGATAACCCCCCCTCTCTCTGAATGTGCTATATTCCCATGGAGTTTTGAGTCACACTTGCTCTGATAGACATTTCTTTCCCCAACTGTTACTGTACCTACTCCTTTTTCGTGAATGGCAGCCCTTTAGTCATTACACCCCAATTATTTATCAATTGCATATCTGAATCCCATGAAAGACATAAAGGCTGACTCATTCTACCATCACACATTCCCTCTGAATGGAAGGATGTTGTTTTGCAGAAACATGAGGTGGTGGCAGGTTTCTCGCAGAGATAATGCAATGGACTAAATTTAGCAGAGATTGCTAACTGTGTCCCAAGGAGCAGAGGGCTTTAGGAAGCATGGCAAAGCACAGTTGCCTGCCCTTGGTCTCCCACTGTCAGGATGCTGTTGGGAGTGTGGATTTGGAAAGCAAAACTTGCAGTATCACATTTGTGTTTGTGTAGCTGATAAGGCAGGATAGGAGAGAGAGGCATAAATATGGGTGATCAGATTAGCAGAAGATTGAAGGAGAGGGTGATGAATTGACAAATAAGGCTTTTTCTACCAGCTTTGCAGAATAACTTTTGATAACAGTCTGGCACTTATACCTGCTGTTGAAATGTATGATCAGCCAGCAGCACTAATCCAACCTACCTGGGACAACAATAGCTTCTGTCATCATCATCATCATCATCATCATCATCATCATCATGCATGGATAACACAATCACATTCTTTGGAATCTATCCAACAAAGGGCAATGCAGAGGTTTTCAGTGGGTTAGCTTTGTGCTCATGTGGATTAGCTAAATCCTTCTCTGCAGTTATAACAGCTTCATTGACTCATGACTATAAAAGGTAAGATCTGAGGAGAGGATTAATTTTATGGGAGCAGAATCCAGTGGGCCTGAGGGATAAAATTTCACTCTTTTTTCATGACTGGACCTGAGGAAGTCAAGGGCACTAAGGGAGGACACCAATGTGCAATGATAGAAACATGGCCATAGGAAGATGCAATCTGGATCTTCCATCTTTGAAGTTAAGCAGGCTTTGGACAGGTCAGGAGTAGGCTAGGAAACACCATGTATACCACTTTCAAAATTCAGAAGATTAGGATGCAGGCAAATATGTATTGCTCTTTAAACAGGATCCATGTGCATGTTGCATTGCAGGATATTCTAAGCAAGAGAGAGGACCTGGCTCAGACAGTCTGTACTCTCAGAATTTATTTTTTTTAATATTAATTTTATTAAGTTTTACAATACATATTAAAAGTTAGAATAAAGAAAAGAAATAGAATAGAAATACAAAATAAGAAAAAAGGGTAAAGAAAAAGTGAAGTTGAAAAATAATAAACAAAGAAAGTATAGAAAATAGATGTCCTCCAATCTATCTTTGAACTTAAGGTACAATAATTAATTTTAAATGTTAGTCCTTCATATAATACACAGGAACTTTTCTTTGTCATATGTCTTTTAATTTCTATAATCCAATCTTCTGATCTTCATATGGGTTTCACCTTTCTTACTGTCTCCCAATAATCCATCTTTGGCTTCCACTCTTTGAAATAGTAATTAAGTATTGAATGTTCATTAGTGCATTTTTATCTCTTCCATAAAGTCCAATTAGTATAACAAATAAAAGCCTTATGTACTTCTAATAAACTACAATATATTCTATTCATATTATGATTATATATTCCATTAGTACATAACCTAACATAATACTTAACTTAATACATAATATATACTCAATGGCAAATTCGCAATATACACCATCTCATCATATCATTATCTTAAACAATAATCTATAATATCAACTTATATTTGTGTTTAGCCTTATATCTTATATTTAGAATATCACTTATACTCAATGGCAAATTCGCAAGTATATAATCCAAATCCATTTTTTCCATTAACCTTATATCCCAATCATAATACTGAATCTTCTGTTTAGGTTATGCCAAGTTCATAATATACAAAGTCAAGTTTACAATATACAGCCTGCTTTTTTCTATGTCTCATATAGAGTATCAGAGCAATTTGTATTTCACAGTATCTATCCAATTGCATACTCAGATTTTCTCCCTGTCTCCACAACCATAACATTTTTATATCAAAATTATAATGTATAGCCTTCCGAATGTTTTTCTGAGCCAATACATCCAAAATTCCCTCCTCCTGTTTCTCTTCTATTTCAAAAACGTTTTTCTTTCCTGTTTCAGATTCTATTTTTTGTTTTTCTTTCTCTTGGTCTTGCAAAGATATCAATAATAATTCCGGTGACCTTCTAATCCCTGAAAGAAGTAGAATTGCAGCTGCAAAAACCATCTCACTTCTATGACCTTCAGATTTTTCTAGTCAAAACAAAAGTTGGTCTGTTCATGGAATATTACCAACAAAGTCTATCAAATGAAATTAAAAAAAAACATTCCAATAATCCAAAGTATAGGAGGGAGCAATATTTCAAACAGTTTTTAAAAGGGGAAATAAAATATAAATTCCAAGTAAAACAAAATCCACTCTATAGAAATATAGAAAGAAAAAGGAAAAAAGAATTTACAGACATTCCCCTGTGCTTTTGTTCTTCAAACTGCAGGCTGCTTAATCCAAACAGACAGTTTCTCAAAAAGTAGATTGTCAATTAGTTTATCAAGCAAAGAATTACAAACAAAGTCTCTTAAATCCCTCTAATACAAAAGAAAGGTAAAAAAAATTCAGACGTTTCATATGTTGCAAATATAGAATCCATCAAACTTCCACCAGAATCAGTTATAGCAAAGAAAGCACAAAATTAGCCAACATTTTCAACAAAGTCCAAAAGATAGATCTTAGATTTCAAAAATATTCTAATCTAAAAAAAACATTCCTAAAGTGATCTAAAAGCGGCTGGACGCTCTTGTGTCTCTTCAAAGAGACTTGTTTTCCCTGCGAGAGCCAGATATCTCTCAGCCATTTCCCTTGCCCTTGCCCTGTTCTTTCTGCGGCAGAAAACTACAGAAAAAACAAGGGTAGGCAATTCCAATGGCCCCACGAGTAATCTTCTGGTCTCCCCTTCTCCAGGGGAAAAAACTTCAGTGGCCACAACTTCTGCAATCCACTGCAAGCAAGGAAAATTCAGTCAGTTCTCAGCTTCTCTGAGAAATCTGACTGGTCGAGCTGGCAGCCAAGCCTGGAGTTGTACTCTCAGAATTTAGACAGTGCAAATACGGGAAAGGAAGGTAGAGGGCAAAGTGTGGCAAAGGTTAATTGTAGGCAAAGGCACTTAAAATATATTTAAACCGTCCCACTTGATTATGCAGAGAGGGCATACTACGGACCCTGTCGTTAAGGGAGTTTCACTTGGCGGGATCCAGAAGGCGGGCCTTCTCGGCAGTGGCACCTGCCCTTTGGAACATTCTGCCCTCGGAGATGAGGCAGGCTCTGTCGCTCCTGTCCTTCCAGAAGAACTTAAAGACCTGGTTCTGCCACCTCACTTGGGATGGGAACGGGAACAGTTCCTCCTGGGGATGGCTGGTGCCATAGAGCCCTTTTAAAATACCATCTTATCGCCTCTTGGTTTTTATATTTAACTTATTAGTAAACTTGATGATTATAGATTTGTATGATTTTATATTTAGTTATATTTATAAATTTTAATTGTTGTATTTTGTAAACCGCCCAGAGTCCCCTTCGGGGGAGATGGTGCGGTGATAGAAATTGAAAAATAAATTAAATAAATAAATAAATAAATAAATAAATAAATATCTATATCATACCTCAGGTGGGAAAAACTGTCCCCTGATGCTTACTGATATAAACAAATTTTATATCAATCAAGTGTTGACTAAACACTATGGGCCATGGCGAATGGACATATTTTTATTTTCAAAGCCATAGTTTTGTTAGGCTTGTAGATTCCACACCCACCCACAATCTGACTATTTTCTCAGAGTTTCATTGACCCTTCTTGCTCCTGGGATGCCTTTGGTCCTTTTCATCTCCTCTTAGGCTCCTTACACATCTAAAAATGCACTGTTGGTGTTTTTATCATTTCCTGCCTGAGACAAGTCCCTATCCCATCATCCGGTGAACTGTAATTGCCAGGTAGCTCAAATGTGATCCTAACAAAGGTGAGACATGGGGCATCTCAATCAACTGGCCTTCTCTTTCTTCCTTCATTTTTACCTCAGAGGTAAATGGATGAAGAAGAACAGTCATCTATATCCTTGTGAGAATCTCAAATCGTGTCTCTTCTTGCTGGAGGTGGACGTATGGAGCTGTCAAAAATGTCACCCTCCAGAAACTAATTAGAGGACTATGTACAACTCCAGCAAGAAGAGAAAAAATATTGCATATATTTATTAATAAGTGCAGCTGAACTGGAGTTAAACTCTGCAAGGAGAATGAAAGTTTCTATATAAAGCACCAGCAGGGTGAAAGAACGCAGTAGAAGAAAAGTATTCAGCTCTGTTGACTTTATCTCTTTCACAAATTGTGAAGGAAAATACCAGAAATCTGTCTTTTCATTTGACTATTTCTACTTTCCCTGACTAAAAACCTTACCTAATCACCTGAATTCCATTCACGGGTCAACACTCAAACTGAAGACAATAACAATGATATAAACAGTATCCTGTTTTGATCCTGAAAAAGATCCTGAAAGTTAGAATGGAGTAAGACAGGCTGGTGGTTTCAGAATCAAGGATAGCTTACCAAGAGTAACTTTGCTGTAAGAAAAACTGGAGAGGTATAAAACAGTGAAGGAAATATTCAAGGGTGCAGTTCATGTGCCAATTGAGTGAACAATAGCAAATGGAATTTTATGACCATCATGCTAAAAAATTCATGTCACAATTTGGAAATAATTTGTTGCTTACGATCTGAAGTAGTTGCATGGGGAAAACATGTAAGTGGAATATCTAAAGGAGTACGGAATAAGCTATTCATTGGATTGCAAAATGTGCCTCCTGGATGAATATAGTATCAGTTTCTGAGATACTGGAAGATCAGTAACAGAATTCAATCTGAAGACTTTCCTGGCAGTAGCACATTAGTAGTTCTGGAGCAGCTTGCTATCTTAAATTCCACTCTTAAGGTATGAGGTTCCTACTTCAAGATCTTAACAACAGTTAGCACTTTATTTTTTCCCCCACTCTAGTTAAGAGTCTACAAGCCTCAGCAGGTGGCAAAATCTGGACCACCTCAGATACGCTTGAAAGCTAAGCAGGGCTGCCCCTGATGAGTTGAAAAATAGCCTGGATGAAGGCAATGGCAAACCCATTTTGCTAAGAAAACTACATGGGTGTGTTCACGAAGTTATCAGGAGTCTAGCAAAGGAGACTTTGTTTTTGTAAGCATCTGCAAAGGGGAGAACTCATGTTAAAGCAACTGATTTAAAAGGCCTTTTTATTGTATTGGAAGAATAATAAAGTGAAGGGGGTGCAAATAAAATAGTTTAATCACTGATGTGTCCAACACAGTCAACCTTTGGCTCTCTCCATTATGGAAGTTGCCATAATAATATTACAACAAACAAAAAATAATTTTCCTGACCAGGATTCGATTCAAGTTTTCCATGAAGGAATAATAGAGCAACTTGGCTTGGCTCAGGAGTTCTCATTACATAATCCAAAACATTCTTTTTCTTTTCACTTTGAAAAAGAAGTAAATGTTTGTCTCTGAAATAGCAATGCCATTATTTCTGGAAAAAGCTCCCGTCAGACATTCCATTTGAAAAGGGTCATTTTCTGAATGCTTAATTACTACTCAAAGACAAAGCATGGCCATGACTTGTCTTGTTAGAGGCCATCAAAATCACACCAGTTGAGCCCATCAAGATTGCATTAGGTATGAGATAAACGTTCCTTTTATGATTATATATCTCCATTTCATTTCATAATCTCAGCATATTCACTAAAGAGATATTTCCTATTATGACCAGGGGAAAGGAAGAAAATACATGATTTTTCAATTCCTTTTAACTATCACTGGCCATAAATATTTTGAGATGTCATCCAGAAGCTGGACAAGTTCTCTCATGGCCTCACTCAGTCTTTTCCCATTTCAACACAGCACCGTCAAAGCAACATTCCCAAATCTTCCAGGTGATCAAACTTACTGTAATAATTTAATCCAGCCCAGACACAGAAGCATTTTCTTTAGGCATTTCTGTCATGTGGATCAATAACTAGTTAACGGTAAGTTAGTAAGGATAAATGAGTGTTTCTCAAACTTGGCAACGTTAAGATGTGTGGACGTCAACTTCATGCTGGCTGGGGAATTCTGGGAGTTGAAGTCCACACATCTTAAAATTGCCAAGTTTGAGAATCATGGTATAAATGGACAATTCCCATAAAGGGGGGTTGTAAGAAGTAGGGAAGCTGCATTGGGAATATTGGAGCTTCAAACCTTGATCATAACTACATGGAATTTGAGGTAAGCAGTGGCATTCCGCCCCCCGCCCCCGAAAGTGCATCTTCCAGGTGCTTCTACATATCCTGGAATAAGGCCCTGCAGAAAGATTATCCTTTGTTTAACCAGGCCTCATTCTATTTGATGAAACAGAATTTGCTGTCAAGGAGAAAAGGGGACTAGAAAGAGTTAAAGATGTCACAGCACTAATCTGGGATGCTCTTCCTGTGCAGATGCCCTTAATCTGTTTTTTTTCCCCTTAAAGGCAAAGAAGCAGAATCTCAATCACAGGATTCAGTGACACCAGAAGAAAACCACAGAAAAGAATAGGTGTTAAAAAAATTAACCAAGCACTGCTTGTTGACAGTGAAGATTATCTTGTTTGATAAAATCAATTCTGATGATAGCACAATCTGAGAGTATAGTCAGAGATGGTTTTATCAGGAGAACAGAGTAAGTATATCTGACAAACAGACTGGCCAACAAAATAATTGTCAGATTTCCCAGCTAGGCATGCTGTTATATTCCCATTGCTTCCAACTTGTTGCTTCGGGTTTAATTTCAATGGGGATTCCCATTGAAATGTCATCTGTCCTCCCCCCCACTTACAAAATTTCCAGAATTTTGTAAGAGACTTAAATAAAATAATTACATTTTACTCTAAAAGTAGTATCTCTGTGTTCTCCAAAACTGTATGTACATAATTTTGCCACATTGTTCAACTATTTTAAAGTAAACATTCTAAATGCTTTTCAACATTTTCTTTTGCAAAATGCATTTTCCACAGAGGCTAGAAATACTGTTTTTCCCCGTCTTTCTAGTTACAATTCTGAAAGCACTGGATCATTATAGAACTCTGACATTCTGGAATCTGCTGAAATTCAAAGTAAAGTGGAATTTGAGGCATATCTGAAGAATGATGGAGGGAAATTGCAAGAATTTGCCTGCTCCTGGGTGGGAAAAGTATTTAAAATAGAACAAATTTCATTAAGGAACTGCATTGAAATAATGAATCCCATTCACTAGGTTGCATGAAATTCTTAAACATCTAAGGCAGAAACAGCTAAATATAGCTAACTACAATTATGGAGACAAGAACCTTTCCTATAACTGAAAATGGCATAAGAAAACCCCTAGTGCCCATTATTTCTTCTTTTTTTACTGTATCAATGTCAGCCTTCCCAGGTAGACGAGACAGGAAACACAACCAGATGAGCTAATTCTACTTTATTGTAAGGCTACATTAACAGAATCTTGTAAGTCTGAAAGTACAATTTTCCTGCCGTCTCCTTTACACCCCGAGAAATTAGGGAGGATCCCTTTGGAGCCTCTTTCTCCCCCCTTTATACAGTTGTGGGCTACGCCCTCTCTAATCTGACCGTTCCCTAGGCAGCATCTCTTTGCCCCATCTCTCAAGGTCTTTCTCACATACCATAACAATCAAAGAGGTTTGGCACTTTTTCTAATGCTCTAAAAATAATCAAATCTAGAAAGGTATAAACACATTTCAGCGGAAAACCAGTATTAACTCCCATTGATAAAATCCTGATACTTATAGAAGCACCATATATCATCAAGAAAAATGGTAGTGGCCTGAAGAACACTGAAATCTCCAAATAGAACTGATTTGAAGAAAAGAACAATTGTGAACTGCATAATAACTTATATAACCATCTTTCAGTCATAGCTAATAACAAGCTATTTCATCTTTCACAATGACTTGAACATGCTTCCATATCACATTTACAAACAGCCTTTTACTTAAATACATCTGAACTATCACAGGCTCGGATTCAACTCAGATTCACCCAGGCAGATAAAATATTTTTGAAAGGCTGTCTCTCAGCCACAATGCCCCCAGACACTAAAGTAACTTATTCTTTTTTGCAGGACTTTTTCCCCCCGTAAACCAAGCCTTAGTAGATCCTGCTACAGTTTTGTTCTAACAGGATCTAGCTATCAGACTAAAGGTTGAGAGGATCTCCTTCTCCAGGAACCTAATGGATTATTGCAACAGGCCTTAGAGTTTGTGATTCCTTACACATCACAACAGTGGCACTGACCCAAAGTTGCCCTGGGACAATGCCAGTAGAATAGCTCAGGGGTTCTAGCCCCATGATCTATACTTAGGGAAACAGCTCTTGTCCTATCCAGACTTCTTTTTCACTTTTGCCACATTTTATTTATTTATTAATCACATTTATATGGCTGCCCATCTCACAAGAAGCATATCTGGGTGGCATACAGCAATTGGCCACTTAGTCAGAATCTCCATCTATCTCCACTTAGTCAGAAATATTTTAATTTTATTAAATAAAAATAAAATACTTCAAATACAACTAATGTTCTTAGTTGGACACTGAAGTCCAGATCCACCACAAGCAAGGATTAAAGTGGGAAAAACAGCATCACTCAAAAACTACTTGCAACATTTGTATTCCAAATGCAGTGTGTATCATTTCCTCTTCCCACTTGGGAGGAACCGCAATATTACAATGAATTAATTACATGCAAAATTCATTCAGGGATTTTAATTGCTGCTATTTTCTGGATTCTGCCACCATTGTTCTTTACTCACCCCAAAGCAATAGGACAGGTTAAGGCAGTGTTTCTCAGCCTTGGCAACTGTAAGATGTGTGGACTTCAACTCCCAGAATTCCCCAGCCAGCATGCTGGTTGGGGAATTCTGGGAGTTGAAGTCCACACATCTTACAGTTGCCAAGATTGAGAAACACTGGGTTAAGGATTTAACTGAACTGAACTGGAGAAAGGTTCAACATAGAGCACGTATCTTCAGGAAAAGATAAGAAAAGGGCTTGCTAAAAATCCTAGCTACAATAACTGTAACTCTGCCATCCTTTAAGCTATCATTTCGTAACTGGTATGTGAGAGGCCAGGACAAGCTTAGCATTCACCCCCCTCTCCCTCAGGCAAACCAAGCGCTTCTAATTGACAATTTTCAAGTGCCACTTCCAAGTGCCAATGAGAAGGTTCTCTCTCTCTTCCCTCCCTCCTTTTAATGCTGGAGAGGTGTCAAGCCTTCAAGAGGGCCTTCCACTCTCACATTTCCTCAGGCCCAGCTGCCAAACCTGATACTGCCAGATCACTTTATTATACAAAGCAGTAAAGATTTTTAAGTACCTCTTAAGAGGCCCTAATGGTTGCTTAATGTAAACTTAAATTTCAGGGCTGTGCAAAACTTCCAAGGATGTGCAAAGCTCATTCTGAAGTGGCCACACTTTGTCCTCATGTTTTGCTTCTGAGGGCTCCTCCACCAGTTTCAGGAGCATGTGCACCCTATGAACCTGATGGGTGAGGCTTTGAACCTGATGGGTGAAGCTTTGAACCTGATGGGTGAGGCTTTGAGGTGACTAAAATGCTTTGTGGAAGAGAATCATCTCCTTATTTTGATGAGAAGCTCCACATTGCTGAAGTGGAGATATACTTGTTAGATATACCTACTCCACATTGGGAAGTACTTAATCAAAGAAAAGCTGAGCTGCCTCACACATACCAATAATATAATACAGCCTTTCTCAACTTTTTGACCCTGGAGGAACCCTTGAAATACAGTGGGGCAAAAAAGTATTTAGTCAGCCACAAATTGTGCAAGTTCTCCCACTTAAAAAGATGAGAGAGGCCTGTAATTGACATCATAGGTAGACCTCAACTATGAGAGACAAAATGAGAAAACAAATCCTGACAATCACATTGTCTGATTCGGAAAGAATTTATTTGCAAATTATGGTGGGCTTATATTTGTTTCATGGGTAGGCTTGTAGATTAACAGTGTTCTTAAACTAAAAATAAAGAATGAAACTTACCTCTTTAATGTGAAGTTGCCCGAATTTGAAATAATTTTTTAAGATAAATCATGATCTCCCAGGGAACCCCTAGTGACCTCTCATGGAACCCTAGGGTTCCGTGGAAGTGAGAAACCCTAATATATTGTTTTTTATTCCTGAATTTCTTTTCCTCTTTTCTATATAGAATCAAACATTTTAGGGAATTTTAAGAACAGGACCCAAAGGGACTTTATCTAAAATAGAATGTAATTCTATTAATGGAGCTTGTTTTACAAAATGACTTCTTTAAGTAACAAACATAGTAGTCCATTCAGAGTAGACAAATCATTTTTCTTTCCCCTTCTGTGCAGCTCCTACATTTACTCACCCATCTCTGTTATTTCTCCATTTTTACATTAATCTTTTCTCTCCTCTTTTTTTTTTTTTGGCAAAATCCACACAAATTTATCAGTGAATTCAAACTTGGATGATGCATTTCTAGATATATATATTTTTTGGGGAAAATATGTACATGCTTTTAAATATAAATTCTTCTGCTTCTTCTTTGGAGATTAAAAAAACCTGTGTCAAAGATTTGGGAAACATTAACCTAATTCTGGTCTACATTCCTCAAGAGCAGCAGATCAAATCAATGTTATTGAAATTTGCAAAGGTCAGGTTTCATCTTTAATCCTACGAAGCATCTCTAATCCTATGAACACGATAAAAGCAGAAGCAAGGAGAACAGCAATTCTGGGTTATTCACCTGTGCCATGACTGGAATTCAGACTGTCATTAAAAATACAATCAATACAAAACTATCCTATAACCTTTTACAGAAGGGTTTGAATCTTCAGCTGTTCGCTTTTGTGTGGTTCTTGCATCTGAGTCCAGAGTCAACACACATGGGAGCAGAATCTTGCTCTTACGTTGTACATGTGAAAGTCTACATTGTTTCTCAGATTTCACCAAGGAGCATCTGAGGGCGAAGGAGGTTTCGAAGATTTAACTTAGAATTTTGACCAAGCCTTCCTGCAGGTCGCTATGACATGACAACCTAGAGACCCCCTTTTGCGCCAGATTTTCTTGTTAAGTGAATGCATGCCATAAAAATGAAAATAATACTGTTGCACCTACTGCGTAACCACCTGTCACTAAATTTATGAACAATTAAGGAAGTGAAAGTGCTTCCCAGGGAGTGATTTGTATGTACTATAAAATGCTCATTTTGTCTGAAAATATAATGGGAAAAAACAACTCTCTCAATCCCATCCCTTCTTTTTTATTTAATTTAGTTTTGTAGTAATTAATCAGGTACACTGGGGTTCTCCTCCCACTTCTTTAAATTTATGATAGCTCTGAACATAACAGATAAACAGTATTCCATTGAGGCCCGTTGCCTTCTAACCAAATTGTGACTGGCAGATCTTGACACGGCGTCTGAAAGCAAGATGCTGTGCTATGGCTGCCAATGTTTCACAGGGACAGCAAGTGCCTCCTGTTGCAATTACACGCTTGTGACGTTGGCACTGAAGGAAGAGCTTCATCTATGGTCCAAGGCTAACTTGCATCCCTTTGCTGTGTTCAGAGAAAGGGCTGGGGCCACTACACTTCACGGTGCAGTGTAAAATTTGCTCGTCAAAGGGCCGCATGTTCCATTCCGTGAAATGTTATTAAAGTATGTTCTTAAGAGCCATGGCATTTTTCATTCTTTCCTACGAGTAGAAAAGAGATGTCCTTCGGAGATGGATCCTCCCCTTGATACATTATTTCAAACAAAGGCAAATCATTAGCTTTCTTCAAAAAGATTTTTATATTTACTAGGCTGTGCATGCCCTGCAAAATGATTCAGAAGAAGCGCTTTGGACCTCACACAAGCCCAGCACCTTTCTGCTATTCGTGAAAGCTGCCTGTCTTTTCTTAGGCTTCTTTGTGAAGAGAAGATGTTGCTGCTTCAACAATCACATTAACTTCCACAAATGGATTCCTTACATGCTGCGCATGCTAGTCCAAAGCACTTCTTCCAAATCAAGTTTCAATCATGCACAGCCTGATAATCAGTCCTGAATCAGTATAAACCTAGTGTCAAATTTCCAGGATACAGGAATTTAGAGCAGAATGGAGGAACCTCTGAGTACTGAGCAATGTCATTAGAACCATTTGATGAGAGCAGGAGAAAGCTAGTCGTTTCCATGAAAAGCTATGGCATAGCTTTCCAAACTGTGTGTCGCGACATTTTAGTGTGTTGCAACACAGAGTTTGGTGTGTCGCAAAACAACCAGGAAGTGGCGGCAGCGTGGGTGTGCACGGCGGCGGCGCAGGGGCCCGCGTGGCACGGGTGTGTGTGCGGCGGTGGCAGCAACGCGCCATCAGCACTTCCACGTTTCAGTGGAGGCCACCGCTGCTGCCGCTGCCATGCACAGCGGCGTGTGCGTGTGCGGCGGCGGCAGCGACACGCCATCAGCGTTTCCACATTTTAGTGGTCACTGCCGCCACTGCCGTGCACGCCACCACCGCCGTGCGCCCCCCCGCGCCACCGCCGTGCATGCCCCTGCCCCCGCGTGCGCCGCCGCTGCCACCACTGCCGCCACTGCTGCCGTTGGTGTGTCGCCAATGGCGACAGTTTGGAAAGCATTGAGCTATGGATATGATGTGCCACACCCTTGACAACACAGTGAGATCTATTAAAGAGCTGTGTGTACCACATGCTAGAGTCCCTCCTTGAGGGGGAGATGGGCGGTCATAGAAATTTAATAAATAAATAAATAAATGTTGTGGTCAGGCGAAGAACAACGCTGAGCCTGGAATTAAGCTCTAGATCTTTATTGTTCTACCTTACACAGAATCTTGCCAAACTAAGCCACACTAAGCAGTTCTCTGGGAAAAACCCCAGGCACTCTAAGGCGGGTCCGGCCTGACCTTCTTGGATGGGCACCCAAGGTCTTCGACACTGTGAACACGTTTCTCACCCTGGAAAGTGCCCCTTCCTCCTTCACCTGCGATCTCCATAACATCACTTTCTCCCTCAGAGACAGATTCCATCACAGCTAAGCTTCATTAAGCTTTTTTTTTAATGTTTTGCCTGCTTAGCATATTGTTTGAACCCAGACCTATGATAATGTCCATGTCTTTTGCAAACCAAAGAAATGGGCTTATTTAAGTAACCTGATAAAACTGTACCATTTCTACCAGTTCAAAAGCTTGAATTAGGACATTCTAGCAATGAAATTGGTCCAGCTTTGGCTTCACTGAACCCAGTGATTATATATTTCTTCCAGAGGCTTCCAAGTCGGCTATGCCAGGATAATTTTATTTATATTTTATGTTTTTTGTTTCTATTATTTTGTTGTAAACCGCCCAGAGTCCCTCCGGAGGAGGGAGATGGGCGGTGATAGAAGTAATAAATAAACAAACAAACAAACAAACAAACAAATAAAGCTTATGCCTTTATGCCTTAAACCACTTGTGTAAAATTTAGGTATTTCCAAAAAATAAAATTCCACCTGGATAAAAATCTCTTAAAAGCTGCGGATCAGTCTCCTTTTCCTGGTATGAGGTGGCAGTGATTTGGCCCTACCCACCTTTAGAAAAACTTGTCTGTTTTCTTTTACTCAGCATCAGTCTTGCTAGAGGAATTCAATTAATATGCATATGAATTTTTTTTCCAACTGATTCCACACTTCCTAAATATTCTGATGAAGGCCTCTGCTCAAATTACGGTAGGTTTAAACCTGTGTATTTTTAAGTGAAAAATAAGTTTTGAAATGTGCTTTAAATACATATTTAAGTGCAATTTCTCACACGGATTAAAAAATATTGCAGTTCATGTGGAGATGAGATTGAATGAGTCGCTTGCAAGATGGGCACTGCGGAAATGTGAGAAATAAATAAATAAATTGATGGGAGTGAAAATAATAGATCAATTTGTCCAAAGGTTTATTTAAAAAAACACATTTTTGACAGATATCTCATTAGGAACCATCCAATTAATTAACTTTGCCACTCTGGGGGGCATCTGGATAGCTGTGACATAAAACAGAATGCTGGATTATACTATAAAGTATTTCTTATGTTCTACAAAGATATTTCTCCATCATTATTCTTCTTATCGTTCAGGCTTGGGCTACGTTGTTGCTTAGAGCTAACGTTTCGGCTCCATCTTGTCACCAGCCTCTCTTGCCATGATGGGAGGCAATTTTCTGAAGATCTTTTGTTTTGAAAGATTCCTACTTCACTTCCCCAGGCTTCATTTTAATGGTGGCAACTTAAATTGATTTTCACTGTTTATTTTTAATTTTTTCTCCTCCTCCATCTTATGTGTTTCATGTCAGTGAGAGTTCAGTTTAATAAAACAGTGTGAAGCTAGATTGGCCTTTTTTCCTTTTTGCAACCACTTGTGAACGCATCTAAGGAAAATAGATTTTACAACTTTTTAAAAACTCAAGTGACATTATTTGGGTTTCACTTGAACTATTGCTAGAGAAGGGGGAACTCTTGCAGTATAAACAGTTGCTATGTTTTAAAAAGCCTTTAAAATTTGTCTTTTTCATCCTTTTTCAAATCTGGATTTAAAAAACAAAACTATTCTTAGGTGAGGAAGGTAGCTTACTGCAACAGAAACCTTATTTATTTTTCAATTTTTTTTATTTTTTCTATTTCTATCACTGCTCATCTCCCCCAAAAAGGGGGACTCTGGGTGGTTATTGAAATGCTGTTCAATATAAGCCAGTATAACATGATGCATATTGGCACTGAAGTTCATTTATGCATTATGGGATCTGAGTTGGGCAGTGACTGAGCAGGAAAGGAAATTTGAATCATAGTGGAAAGCAAAAGGAAAATGTTACTCCAGTGCAAGGGTCGGAAATGGCGGCTCGCGAGCCACATGCGGCTCTTTGGCCCCTTGAGTGTGGCTCTCGGGGAAACAAGGCTCCCGCTTGCGGCCGGGCTGGACAGGTCCACGAACGCAGCCGGTTCCGCTTCCTCTCGTCCCGCCCCTGGTTGCTGAGGGAGCCATAGCACTCGGAGGGCGAGAGCGAGGCCGCCGCCGTCCGAGAGAGAAGCAGCGGGGATGCTTGGCGGGCCCCGGCGGGCGGCCGTAGTTCCTCCTCTCCACGCAGCAGGTGATCCGGCGGCGCTTCCCGGCGCCCGGCATGGGATGCTGGCAGGGCACCGGGGGCCCCTCGGCTTGGGCTTCTCCTAAGAACGGGGAGACCGGGGACGAAGCCTGCCCGCGCCTCCCCCGAGGAAGGTACCGTTCGGGAAAAGTTGACGCCGAGCGGGGCTCGCTTTTCCCTCCTCCATCCCCCACCCGCGGCTTCAGTTTGCACGCAGCCACCAGCTGCGGCTCCCTTGCCTACTCGGCCCCCGAGGTCCTGCTGGGGGAGGAGTATGACGCCCCGGCCGTGGGTGAGAGCTGGCGGGGCAACGCGGCCCGGCCGGGGGGGGCTGGACGGGGCGGCCGTCCCGGAGACTCCGTGGCCCCCCGGCTGCCAGAGAGGAGGAGAGGCGGTGGAAGAGCTGCAGCCGGAGGGGGGGGCGGCCCGTGAGGGCTCCAGGGGGGCGGCAAGGCATCTCCTGCTCGGGTTGCTCGGGGGAAGGCGCGGGTGCGTGCCGGGGAAGCGACCGCGCGGTTAACCCTGCCCTGCCGGGAGAGGCGGCTCTGTCGGTCCGGTTGCCCCAGGTTTTGAGCCGGGCAGAGAGGAGAAGTTGCCCGCGGCAGCCACTCTAGGAGCTGCTGGCCTGGCCCTTGACCCCCTGGCGTGGCCCGTGAGAAAATCTTTTTCTCTGGCTCGCCGGTGCCTTCTGCTCTCCCGCGCCCGTCCTGCCGGCCGGAGGGTGGCAGCTCTTTCTCCGCCACTCCCGGTGGGGCGGCCGGGCCGGGTTCGCGGAGCCGCTGGCTGCGCCCCCTCCCTCCGGGAGCCCCCTGCCCCTTCCACATGATTGGATCCCGCCCGCAAACCCCGCCCCCTTCCACGCGATTGGATCCCGCCTTCAAACCCTGCCCCCTGGCCCTCGAGTGATGTTAGAAATGTTATAAATGTCAAAATGGCTCCTGGCATAAAAAAGTTTGCCGACCCCTGCTCCAGTTTATAGCTGAAGAGAGGCAAATTCTATGTTTCGAATCATAAGGAAGAAAATGGAAGATGGAATTGCTGGTATAATAATGGCCTTATACAAATCTATGGTGAGACAATACTTAGAGCAGGGGTCGGCAACCTTTTTTCCATCAGGGACCACACACCCCGGAAAATTTTTTTCAAGGACCGGGGGCAGGATTTGCGGGCGGCAGCCAATCAGCTGGATGGGGGCAGGATTTGTGGGCGGCAGCCAATCAGACGGACGGGGGCGGGGTTTGCAGGCTTGCCGCTCCGGGGCACCGAGGGCATTCTCAGGATCCCCGGAGCATGCCCCTTCCGGCACAGAGATTTTCCACCACCCCCCACACCGCTCAGCTGTGCAGCGGGGAAGCGGCCTGCAGCCTGCACGCACAAGGCTTTTGCTGCTGGCTGCTTCCCCGCTGCACAGCTGAGCAGCGTGGGGAGGCGGGGTGGAAAATCTCCATGCTGCGGGGAAGGGGCATGGTAGCATGCGCACGCGTGGCATGGAGATTTTCTACCCCTCCCCCCCTGCACCGCTCAGCTGTGCAGCGGGGAAGCAGCCCGCAGCCTGGGCGCCCGACGAGGCTTTTGCCTTTCTGCCGGAACCAAGGGCATTCTCGGGGTCCCCAGAGCTTGCCCCTTCGAAAGGGCAGGCTCCGAGGACCCCGAGAATGTCCTCGGTTCTGGCAGAAAGGCAAAAGCCTCGCCACGCATGTGCACGCTGCGAGCTGCGCAGTGATAGGTGGAGGTGTTTCTTTTTCCGGGCCCCCACCAATCAGCTGCTCCAGCTCACCCTGAGTCCCACTTCCTAATGGCCCGCGGACCACCAGTGGGCTGCGGACCACAGGTTGCCGACCCCTGACTTAGAGTACTGTATTGTGTACAATTTTGGCCACCGCATCTTAAATTTATTACAGAGCTATGAAATCTGCAGAATAGGGCAACCCAAATGATTATTGGACTGGAGCAGCTCTGCTTTGAGGAAAAATCACAGCAATGGGGGCTCTTTAGCTCAGAATGAAGGGAGACATAACTGATACTGTATATATGGAATCAGGCACTGTATGGATAAATGGAGAGAGATCGTCTTTCTTCCTTTCTCACAATGCTAGAATTTGAGATCGTTTACTGTAACTAAATATAGAAAGATTCAGAACCTAAAACAAGCGAATACTTTCCCCCCCCACAAATTGTATAATTAAAGAGGAATTTTCTGCCAGCAGTTGTGGGTAGAACAGCCAATTTGAATAGTTTTAAACAGGGACTAGATGGGTTCATGGGGGATCAGGCTATCCATGGAAACTTCTATTGTTGGTTATACAGTAACTGGTTCAGGATCTGCTTGACTCTTAGAACCCTTTTTGGTGACTCCTAATGATGCACCACCAAATACCAGCAGTAAAGGCTCTAAGAAACAGAGCCATGATTTTGCTCTGACTTTTGATGGTCAACAAAGGACCATCAAGTGGATAACCTGAAGAATAGGAGTGACACTGCTGAAATAAAACAAACCCCAAATCCATCCGAGTACCACCCAGTTGCAGGACATCACAACCCACTGTAGGGCTTAATACTATTGTTACCCTTGACAGGGGTTCTCACCTGAAAGCTTTTCTGGACTGAGAAATGTAACCAGCTTTTGATTAAGGCTATCCAATCTGGTCTGCAAAATGACAGCAAAGGAGTTTGAGTTTTCTATGTGAATTTGCCTCCATCTAGCAGTCATCCACATTTTTGAAGGCCAGATCTAGTGCTGACTTTTTGGGCTAAGGAGTACAAATACTAGGTAGGAGCAGAGCAATATTGAAAGAAAGAAAGAAAGAAAGAAAGAAAGAAAGAAAGAAAGAAAGAAAGAAAGAAAGAAAGAAAGAAAGGAAGGAAGGAAGGAAGGAAGGAAGGAAGGAAGGAAGGAAGGAAGGAAGGAAGGAAGGAAGGAAGGAAGGAAGGAAGGAAGGAGGGAAGGAAGGCAGGCAGGCAGGCAGGCAGGCAGGCAGGCTATTTGATTTGCACTCATTAAAATGAAACGTAGTTATGATGACTATAGTTATACCTGTAATAATTTTCCCATTCTGTCATTTTATTTAGTACTACTAAGTAGGGTACTGAAGATTGTTGGGTGGGCAGAACTGAGTCCTCAGATTGTACAGCTCCATTCCAGGATTTTGGACAAATCCTTTGCACTGCTATCTAAAAAACACCTTCATGTTAGAATGTGGAACCTTCTGTATGCAAAGGGAAGGCTCCATAATTGAGCTATACTTCTATTAAGCAAGGCACATTCTGAAATACTTATTTTGTAGGCAGGAAATGCCTGAGACGAGAAGGAGAAGCAAGACACTGGCTTTTTACAAAAAAATTAGGAAGGTTAAGGTTGAGTCTCAGCAGATGGCAGCACCTGACTGACCTTGGATAGGCTTGAACCCTAAAGAGTTTAATGCTCTTTAAAAGAGCATTAAAACCAAAATGATTTTAGGATTCTAAAAATCATTTTGTTAGGAGTGCCATATTAAGGATCTGGAACAAATATAAGGTAAGATTTTCTCCTAATGTACTGTTATGGTTGTCACCTCAAGAAGCATTTGTTAGAAGAGAAAATGTGGGAGGAATAAGTTGGTTAAAATATAAAGATTTGTTAAATTTTGAAGAAAGTGAACGAAAGCTTAAAACAAAAGAAATGTTAGAGATGGAAGGTTTTACATGTTATTGGTTTACATATATGCAATTGTTAGAATGTTTTAAGGCGGATAAAAAAAATTACAAGTTTGTCAATGAAATAACCCAGTTCAAAATGGAACTTTGTATAAATGATGAACATGTTATCACTAAAATGTATAAAATGTTGTTACAGATGAATTTGGAAGATGAACAGGTTAAAGAATGCATGATCAAATGGGCTAAGAATTTCAGATATAATATGCTGGAGCAATGGGAGAATATATGGAATAAGGGTTTGAAATTTACATTAATTAATTAAAGGTTTAATTAATGGTAAGAGATTATATTTGTAAACTTACCTATATCTGTATTGGAGAAAGTCGGAAGTCACTTTTCCGTCTTTGTTTTCTGTCTATTTGCACTTTATAGTTTGTTTCTTTTTTCTTTAGTTCTATTTTCTTGCTTTTCTGTATTTTCTATTTTGTATTTTAGCTATACTTTGAAAATTAATAAAATTCTTAAAAAAAAAAAAGAGCATTAAAACATAGCTCTTCCCCCAGGGCTTGGGTTAGAATGATTTACAGGTTCTTGTGGTCTATTTTTCATTTCTGGAAAGGGAGAGAATTGGTTGTAGTTCTCTCTGGATAATGCTATCTTTTGAATTTTGATTTTTTGATTTATTTATTTATTCAAATTTTGCCACCGCCCATCTCCCCCCCAAGGGGGGAGTGTGTATGTTAAGCCACCAAGAGTCATTGGAACTGGGGTGGCCTAGAAGATAGATAGATACTGTGGATGGATGGATGGATGGATGGATATCTCAGAATGGCAAACCACTCCTGTATTGTTGCCAAGAAAACTACTACATGAGCAGGTAGTCAACTGAAGTTGAGCTTGATTTGAAGGAAACTTCACTAGCTTAGGATTGAGCCAAACCACTATTTCTATTTTTGTGATCTTCTCTCCTGTCTGCAGTTTCAGAATTAGGTCATGGTTTATTCCATGCACTGCTTGACATGCCCCCCCCCCTTTATCTTTTACTTTCTTCATTAGGATGAAATGTGTTCTGGACCCCAATGCAGAAAAGGAGATTACTGTGTGGCTGTTCTGGCTAGGAACAACCACAAAATATTAATACTGTAAGTAATGGAGAAAAAGAGGGTGCAAATGACATCTTAAATAAAACCATGACCACCCATCTTTTTCCAGATTAGAATGTATTTTTCCATTCAAAAGTTGGATCCAAATTTCCCTGTGGTAAGTGCAGATCTGCTGAAGTTACTGGACGTGTTAGACATGGCCAACTCAAGTCTCATTTATTTCTAGAAAAGCATGACTAAGTCTGGATTTAATTCTGCAAAGGATGACATTACAATATGTTTCAAATCATTAGGGCATATTGTACATCTTCACTTCTATGAGATTTGCAGAAAATATTTCAGATTTATTGGAGCAGAGACAAGGAATCAAGATAGTCGGATGAGATGTGGCGATAGAAGGGAGTGGAAACAGAAGGGATGTGTTCAGTTCAATAATATGCTTTATAATCACAATATCTGTTTGTATCTATGTGCATATACATATGCACATAGAGAAGTAGGCAACTTACATTCTATCTTTATTAAATTAAATTTTCAGTTGCTTTCCATCTCTCTTTCACTCTCTCATATGCATACAGCTTGAGCCGTCAATCCAATCAAATAGCCGCTGAATTGGAAAAAAAACTCACTTTCATTCTGGCATTCTGCCATCCTAGCTCTTATAAACCGTTGTTAACGGCTGTAATGAACTAATCCAGGAGACATATTAATAATGGCATGAAGAGACACATTTATTGTTGATTGCTGAGTCAGTGGCAGATTTATCACTGGGTTTCTACTAGGGAAGGCTGGACCTTACAGTGGTGCAATTAAAACCAGATTGAATACAGGGACAAAGAATCAATAATCTAACCAGGCAACTTTTACATTTTGCAAAACACAAATATAAATTAATTGACATGAACATGGCTGCTAATGGGTAATTAATGCTGGGCTTGCTAGCCAATCAAAGCACAAAATAAATTCCATTTGGTTTATTAACCTAAATTGCTGCTAAACATCGTTTTCACTGGAGTTTGTTGGTATTTCCATCAACTCCAGTGCTTTTCAGTGGTACAGATATTAAGCTGTCCCTATCATTTGGGAGAATAGGACACTAATAAAGACAATAGAGCCTGGATATCAGAAAAGAGCCACATGTTGTTAGTAATTTAAGTATGTGCTGAAATGTATCTTAGAATTTCTCCAGGTTCTCCATCCCTTTTTCAGAATGCTTGCAAATTTCCTTAGAATGTTTCTTGGTGATGCCATTGAGATTGCATTCCTGTTGGAAGTGGTGGCAGGCAGTACTGATATTTTTGTTTGTTTGTTTGTTTGTTTTCTACTGCACATTTTCCATCACTATGAAACCTCTCTAGCTGCCTAATATGAAAATGTCTCATGGGAGGAGTTCTTTCATGATGTCCTTCTTTGGGATTTAACTGAAACACAGGAAGCCAACTAAATTGCAGACTGCTGCTAAAAGACAGGGATTTGCACCCATCCCTGGGCCACCTTGTAAATAATTATGTGCAAGCAATCCTGTGTCTATCCATGAGAATTTTGCTTAAACTTTCATATCATTTGAAAGGAATGTCTAAAGGGAATTTCTGATTCACCAAATTGAATGAGAATGGTCAAAGATAAGATACGAATGTCTTTAAATCCATTTTTACCCAAAGGAAGACATCCTATGGGATATAGTGACAAAATGTACAGCATTAGTGAACAGAATAAGAGGTCCAGCTTAAATGCTGCTGAAACCTAACACACACATCTTTTGAAATTTAAAGAAGTAATACTTTCATATGGAATAGAATTCTATATTATTTTGGGGGGTGGGGTGGGCATAACCAGCATATAGCAACATTAACATTATTAACATTTCTTTAAAGCACACCAGAAACACAAGTCATTGTATAGAAAGAGAGGAAAACAGAAACTTTACTTGCAAGACTATAATCTAATTGGATGCTCTTAATGAAGCCTGTAGCCCACAGGATTTTGCCAGGAAAGTCTTAATTGGGAGGGGGAAATGCTTAATAGAAATGCTAAGATATAGCATTGAAAAACAATAAAAACAAAAACAAAAATAAACCAACCCTCTTGAAAAAAATTAGTAGTAAATTACATCAAGATACTTCAGCAGATGGTTCAGACAGAAGCAAAATTCTCAGGAGAACAAGTGCTGTTTTTGTAGACAGATTTCAAGTCAGAAAAGCAGAAATGCACACAAGGAAAGAATCAGTTAGCCATCTTTGACTTCATGAAGTGCAATCATCCAAGGCAGCAAAGTCTCCAAGAACAGTTTTGGAGTTACACTTCCCCCCCCTCCCAATGTACACAATATAAGCATGTTAAATATTGTGAGCCATCATTGATGCTGTTTAGATCACTATAGACACTTCCAGAATTATTTTGGAATGAGTAAATGCTCAAAAATGAGGGTTTTTTGCAGGATGTGCACAAGTGCACCAGATCGCAACTTTCTTTCTCGCTAGTCAAAAGTTAACCCCCACCCCAAGTCATGAGTTGCACTATATAAGCATTTGAACTTCACTTTGATCACAAGTACTGCCCAACAGAGAACAGTGATTGGCTGAGCTATCTATTACCAAGAAGGACATATTCTGACTGGCTGACACTTTTCTGCAAGCTCTATAGATTCACAATACAATGCTGCCTATCAAATTGTTAATATTCTACTAGTCATAGAAGCCCACTCAAGCCCTATTCTGCCTTTGGTATCTGAAGTTCTCATAATAATAAATCCAACAATAACTCATTCAATATACATACCTGTTTTTCAATGCACCTAGAAGTGACTTCTAATGCATAAATAGCATGCAATACACTTAAGTGTGTATTTTGCCTTTATACAGTATACTATGTCACTATTGGTGAAAGTGACAATATATAAAGGGTGTGCTTTTCTTTGGAGCTGTCATTACCCTGCCTCCCATTGCGGGCTCAAAACTGAACCAAGGTTTGCACATGACTAGATGTTAACCCTTCAAGGTAGACAAGAAACAGAAGTAGCAGAGATTCAAGGAATGCCCTTTATTCTTGTAAAGCAGGATAACAAAATCGTGGAAGCCTGCCCAAGTTTCTCTCTATTCCATCTTCTACCAAACAAAATCAAGGCAGAGTTCATTTGAGTGTCTCTCTTATGCTTTCTTTTTTCTTAGGACTGAGTATTCTTTTTTGAAACTCCTCCCTTGATGGTTCAATAATTCCTTCTCCCTACATTCTTTCACATCAGATCAGGTTGCCTACCACAGAAATGCTGTCACCAATCTAAGGAGGACTGCTAGCACCAAAAATGTGACTGAAGGTCCAAGGCCAACACATTCATTCCCATTCTTCCCTAGATGGAATTCTAATCACTTCCAGGAAAACCTCTGAACTGATTAAGCATCATTAAGTCAGTGTTCACTCTTAGTAACAACACAGATAGATTCTCCCTAAGAACATCTGAATAGACAACTCTAAAGCAGCCTTCCTTGGTCTGGTACCCTCCAGATATGTTGTGATTTTCATCATTTAATTCCAAACACAACAAAAGTCACAAGGTGTTCAGAACACAAATGAGTATTTCTGCTGTAATTGTTTCTCCAGTTGTCTGCATCTCTGTGAAAGAAGAACCAAGAGGTGAAAAATCAAGGTTTGATAAGCTGGTGTCCTCCAGATATATCCACAAACATTATTATTGGCAATGCTTACTTGTCTAATAGGATTTGAATTAAGATGGCCTTGATAAAATAAAAAGATGGGTGAGTATCTCATATCTTTGTGAACTTCTGGGTCAAATTCATGGCTCGCTATTATGCTCAGCTGCAAGAAACAAGCATCTCTTGGACTTGACCCAACTCCATGCTTCCCAAGTTGGAAGGAGAGATAACTTTCTGTCCTGAAGAACTCATGGATCAAGACCAGTGATGCTGCTCTCTAAATAAGAATTTGCCTAATAGATGCTAAAGCAATTGTAATCCCACACAGATTGTTAAAGTAAATATACATTGGTAGCTACTCAGAGTCTTACTTGATGTGCACACAATGAACTAAATGAATGATAGCTACAGGTGGGTGTATTTTTCTCCCATAAGGAAGGCTGATTTCTGATGTCAACAAGCTCAGAAAGGCCACTTTTTTCCCCTTAAAAGAAGCACAGAGGAAGAGAAGAAATTATTTTAATACATCTTTTTATAGTTTTTTCCTAAAAAGAAGGAAAAAGCAAAAGCCCAGATTCTTTCCTCCCCAATTCAGATTTACTCATTGCAAAGTCAATATCCATCAGCTGTTTGAAATTAAAGGAAAAGTTTTATACATGCCTTATTGTACTGCAAGAGCTTTCTACTCAGCCAGATAAATCTTCTTTAAGAGGATTAGGAAACTTTCATTATCTTTATCTAACCTGAACTAACACTAATGCTGAAAAATTAATCTATAGACTGGACAAAAGCCAATAGCTGTTGCTAAGAAGCTGGCCTTCTGGAGTTCCTTTCTAATTGAAGTGGGTGGGAGGAGAAAATACTTAATTCTGCTTAGCACTTGGGGACTGTGGGGTAGAAAGTTAGGGGGGAAGGCACCAAGAAAGAGACACAAGAACTCTTTGTGGTCTAATGGACTAAGAGATCATATAATTCCTTGTGAATTATTTATCTATCAGCATAGGAGGTATGTATGCATGTGGGTACATATGTGTGTAGGTGTGCATGCACAAAGCATTTATGTCTAAGGCCAGAAAAGTTCATCTGCTATGCAGCCTTAAGCAAAGGAAACCACAGGCAGGTATTATTTGAAAGAAGCTCTAACTCCTTACCACCAGGTGGGGGAGAAATTCATAAAGACATTTCATTTCATTTCATTTCATTTCATTATGAAGCCCAAAAATAAACTAGTGCTGGAGTTTGTTTTAGGGAAGGAGAAAAAGAGAGGGGGGCAGTAAAATAGAGCAGCCAATGCAAAACAATAAAAAGGGGAATGAAGGGATACACCTTTGCATATGTTGATCCATATACATAGCAACAGATTTAGAAATAATTACTGTAATTTACACAGGAATACAGTACATCTCAATATAGCAGACAAGACAGTAAACAGGTGACGTGTTTGCTTCCCCTGTGTGCTGTCCAGGTGTTGATCTGCTGACGTATGATTTCAAAGCTCCTGGTCTCACTTCTGATAATTCTCCATTTTATTGCTTGGCTTTTTTTTTAACAATCTTATTTAACTATATTGCAAATATATAGATTTCTCTTTGTTTTTGTGGGCTTTGTCTTCCACAGAGAAGAAATGTTTGTTTGTTTATTTATTTATTTAATTTATCCCCACCCATCTCCCCGAATAGGGGACTCTGGGCAGTTGGGTGGAATGTGGAGTCCTTGCACAACTTTTCTTCCAAAGAGGCTAAGAGAGATTTATGAATGACCTGTCTTTCAGTCTACAATCTCTCCAGAGGTCTTCAGACTTCTTGGCTCCCTGCACCTCAATTAAATGGGACAGAAAAACATCAGGATGGAACCATAGCACCATTTTTTACAATCAGGAGTTGTGGGCAGCCAGGGAAGCTGACGACCACTTAGAATAGAAAACAACAATCAGACCCCTGACATCTAGCTACAATCAAGCAGGGTCAACAGAAATGTGAAATTAATTCTAAAGCGTCCTGAGAATAAGGAAGACAAACAAATGCCTCTTTTTGCAGAGGAGGAAAATTTTTAGGAAATTGGATGTCAGAGTCTGCCGTAGAAAGAAACAAGGTTTATATCGGCCAGTTGTTCAAATAGAGATTTGTCCTTACTAAAGGAAGGAGATAACATTTCCTATTCCATTCTTTTATTAATCGTTCATGGATTTTTTTTTTTAAAAAATGGATTTAATCCTGAGAGTTATTACATGCTAATTATGGTTTGATCTGGTTAGTATTTGAATGGACTTCTACCAGGGAATCCCAGGTTAAACTAGGAAGTCAAAACACATCCTGGAAAAGGGCAATGGCAAACAATCCATAATGTTGCCAAGAAAACTACACTGTCATGGAAATGAAGACACTTGGGATTTACTACCTATTCCATGGGACCACTGCATACATGCTGATTTAATGGTAAAAGGGCATTAAAAGAAACAGCCAAGCCATTTTGATGTGATAGATACATGATTTATTTATCGTTGTTGCAAATTGTAAATACCTTTTTAAGAAGCAAGGCAATATCAGCTTTTTCTGCTCTTCAAATATCCTAAAATAACCCAGAGGATGGAAGCAGTGAGAGCTAATGTCCCCTACTTGGCCAAATGCTCCAGGGGTAGATAATAGCCTACTTCACTCTTGTATGAAACCAATTTCCTACAACTGTTGCCCAGACCTGTTCTTTGAATGGGAACTGCTGTGGTCACCTTGGTCTTTGCCATGAGAAAGAGAGTGGAAGCTAGCTAATTCTCTTGGAGGTATCTGGGATATCCCTCTGGACTGGCTATTCATCTTGGATTTGGGAAATAGAGCTTTACA